>CAJVRN010000234.1:3982500-4610000 GCA_911728415.1 Lagocephalus sceleratus
ATGCAGGCGTTTGTCCTCTTGTGGTCACTCTAACACCGCCAGAAAACGGACCGTCTGCCTCAGCAGGCCTCCGCGGCGCCGGATTTCATACAAAAAAAAAAAAAAGAAAAAAGGGGCGGGCTGATAAAAATCAGGCAAAAGCCCCCCCACGCACAAAAAGGCTTAGAAAGCGTTCCACTTCAGTTCTACCAGCGTCCGTCGTTAAACGATGATCTACTCCAGCCGCTCGAGGAGGATTCGTTGGACCAAAAGTCCGAGGAGGAAGCGGATTCCTCGGCGTTACCTAACGAGGGGTCGGGAAAAAAAGCAGAAGGCGGGACGAGAACCCCCCCCGCCCCCCGGAATCTCGCTCGGTTGCTCAAAAGTCGTACGTGTTCAACATCCACTCCCAGGCCTCGCTTCCTCGGCCTCCTGTGCCCCCCCTCACCCCCCTCACCCCCACCCCCCTCCCTGCTGTATGTTATTTTTTTTTAATTTTCCCGACAGGCGCTAACAAGGACGCCTGTCATCAGCTCTGGCCGGTGCCCACCGATGCCCCCCGCAGATACTTGTGGCCCACTGCAATTACGTGGGTCCATTAGTCATCCCACACACACACGCACACACACACGCACAAACGACGACGGTCACTCGCGCAAATTGGATTTCTCTTTTTGCAGACGCTCGGCGTCAAACCGCGGCTATAATTAGCGGTGAATAATTTTGCCTCCGCGTTTTGTTGTTCGGGCAAAGTGGCGCCTCTGGTCCTGAGCCGGTACGACGCCGCGGCTCGGTCTACTCGTTAAGCGCTCTAGATCTCCACGTGTAACGCAAAATAATGATAAAAAAGAACGCACCCCACGAATAGGCTAGTATAACAAAAGGAAAAGGTAAACGTTTCAAACCGACTTCAGAAAAGCTCTGAAAACGGCCCGCTTGAATTAAACGATTTCAAAGGGGAGGATGTTTGCGTCTCCACGTTTGAGCCTGAAAATGGAAAAGATCGGAAAACAAGGGCGCGTTTCCGATGTCCTTTACATGTTAAATGATGGAGGGCCTCAAACCCTGAAAGAAATGACCGTGGGATCGGGAACAAACCACCTGTGTCCCTCCACATCTCACCTATGAGGCACCAACCAAAGAGGCTTCTTAACCCCCCCGCTGACTCAGGTGTCCTCAGGTGTGCGAGCACCTCGTTGGAGCTCCGTCCCTCCGGCGGTCCAGTCGGCCGACCTCGGCGCTGGGGCCCACTGGACACGGTTTCTGCCTCACCCCCCCCCCCCCACCACCACCACATTATCTCTGATCTTTTTCTCTTCTGCGTGCGTCTCTCTCTTTCTCTGAGGGAATTACGTAAGTCTGTGTGTGGGCAGCGTTATATTTTATGTAAGGTGGACCTGGAAATGGCGAGCAGAACCTGCAGGTCTTGCTCTCTCTTCACTTTTATTCCGGTGTAATTCGCCTAAAACCGCGATCGGCGCCTGAATCAAGTCGACAAAACATTAAAAACCTCTTCAGCTAAACAACAAAGTGAAAAGTTGTTTCATTTCCCCTTCCACTTCTGATATTTAACCATCCCAACCCCCTTAGCGAGGGCGTTTTTAGTCCTTTTATGAGCTTTATTTCTTTATTTTTGGCTCCACTAAACCATGATCTTCAGTTGAGAACCAGTCGGGGGGAGATTCGGGTAAATAGAAGCTAAAAACTAGAAAAAAGACTGATAATATCCCAGGAATAAAAACCTCTGCCTCTCCGACTCGCGTCTCTCTCTCTCTGTCTCTCTCTTTCTGTCTCTCTCTCTGTCTCTCTCTCTCTTTTTCTGTCTCTCTCTCTGCGCGAGCGCACGTGTTGCTCCGTGCACGGGCCCCCTCGAACTCCGATAGAGAGAGACAGGAGACAGAAAAAGAGAGAGAGAGAGAGAGAGAGAGGGAGGGTGTTTCACTGAGTGGGAATGCCTGGTAGGATGTGTTGCCACGGCAACAATCTGCTGCGACGATCGCAAGCGTTCTCCAGCAGCCCACGCAGTGTGCAACCTGGAGAGGGGGGTGAGGGGGGTGAGGGTGATGACACCGAGGGGCCAAAGACGAGAAGGATGAAGAGTTCCCACTTTGTTCCCCGGGTTAGGGGTTGGGGGCGGGAGCGAGCACTACCCAGCATGCTTTGCAGCCTCGCGAGCCGAGAAGGCGCCAGCTGAGGGGAAAGTGTCTGAGATGACCTTTGACCCCTCAAACAAGGGGGCGGGGCTTTGTTGAAAGATGGGTTTTAGGAAAATAGACGGGTTTAGAGTATCTGAGTGTGTGGTAACCCTGTGTGTGTGTGTCTGTGTGTGTGTGTGTGTCCGTGTGTGTCCGTGTGTGTGCGTGTGTGTGTGTGTTCAGATGCAGGGCGCGGGCGGCCCCCAGCGGACCTTCAGCGTCCTGGATCGTCTGCTGCTCACCCATCCCGTGTGGCTCCAGCTGTCCATCAACCGAGACTCCGCCCTCTACGTCCTGCTCAGGGAGCCCGTCGGGGTGCGTCCCCCGACCGCCCTCTCGACCGCAGTAGCGCGCGTTGGCGTGTCAATCAGCCCCCCCCCTCGCCCCCAGGAGCTGGTCTTCCATCAGTAATTTCCATTTTTTCGTAATCGTATCGACCGATCTTCGCCGCTAAATCGGCCGCCAGGCAGCGCGTCCTGACCCCCGCGGGCCTGTCAGCCAGGCTCATTTGACCGACAACGCCCAGTCTCGCTCGAGAAACTCCCCTTGACCCTGGGGGGGGCGCTCTGTCAGTAACGCATCAAACTTTTGATGCTCGACGTCACGTATACCCGATAGCGGCGTCCAGCTCGATCGGAGTCTAGCTGCTGGCCCCAGGAGCTGTGGTGCGTTTATAGTACGTAGGACATTTGGGCTCCACAACATAACCATCAGCTCTTTGGATAGAGTTGCCTACTGGACAAATTATTTTGGCAGCGCTAGCCTCGCTACCCCCTGACTGCACGCCAGCGCTCATCGCTTTGAGAGGATGCGTAAAATCGGAAAAAGGCAGCTACAACATTCTCGCTCTGCTCTCGTCTCGCCGCCGTTCCTCAGACGTTCCTGGTGCGCAAGTGCAGCTCCAGCCAGAGGAAGGTGCTGTGTCTGAGAGCGACGGCCGACAAAAGCGCCGCCGCCGTCCAGGAGTGCTTCGTCTGCGAGGAGGACTCCAGTGAGTATGCCGGCGGTGCGTTCGGGTGCGGCGCGGGCCGCCACCACCGCCGCCGCCAACCTCTTGTCTCCTCTAGCGTTCGCCCTGGAGAGCTCGGCGCTCAGCTTTCCCGACCTGTGTCGCCTGGTGGCCTTCTACTGCATCAGCAGGTGAGGAGGCGGATCAAAGAAGGGAAATCAAAGAACAAAAAAAAAAGATCAAAGAAAAAAACCCGGGAAAATGACGTTTCTCTCGTGCGCAGAGACGTGTTGCCGTTCCCGCTCCAGCTACCGGACGCCATCGCCAAGGCGACCACGCACAGGCAGCTGGAGGCCATCTCGCACATGGGACAAGGTGCTTTTACGTACCGCGCCGTCGGGGTAACCGCGGCGACCTTTCCTCGGCGGCGAAGTCGCGGCTCTCGCTGTCTGCTCCGGCAGAGGGTGAGGTGCGACTTCGAGGCGGCTGAGAAGCAAAAGTCTGTCCCGAACGACTTTCACACCACGAGAAAAAAAAAAAAAAAAAAAAGAGAGACGATCAGATGGCTAGTCATCGCGATCGCGATCGTCTGTTGAATTGTCACACGCCGTTTCGACCCAGCTTGTTTTCCTTTTTAACGTTGACGCCTTCTCCGCTCCGTCTCGCCCGCAGACTTCTGGAGCGTCCCGAGCGCGTCGGACATTCAAAACGGGTTGCTGGACCTCGGCCCGTCCGTCGGCGATGCGGCGACCCCCGATCCGGACCGACGCGCCCTCAGCAGACGAGGCAAAATCTGCTTCATCAACCCGCTCTTCCTGCAGCTGGAGGTCAAAAAGGTAAGGCGCCCTAGAGGCGAAGGCGAAACTCCGCCGGGGCGTAAGCGGGCCCGTTTCTTCTTCTTCTTCTTCCCCAGCAGCCTCAAATCGTAAACCACAGTGCCTCCAACAAGCGCAACCGCTTCAAACGCAGCATGCGCCTCCGGATCTCGGAGTCCTCCATGAACCTGTCCCTCGAGGGGGTCGGGTCCTACTCCCCCTCGGCGTCGGAGGACCAGCCCGGGTCGGAGAGGCTGCGGAAGGACGGCGCCAACCCGCAGAGGAGAGTCCACCCCGGGGCCGGGGTCCTGAGGAGAACCCCCGCGGTGTCGCCGGGTTCCGCCGAGGAAGAGGACGCGGTCCCTTTCTCCGTGGCTCAAGTGCTGCTTTTTTTTTTCCTCGAGAAATCTCGGAACACGTGGAATCGTCCGCCGGTAGCTTGAGCGAGCTTCTCTGTTGTCTGTGCCCGAAGGCGGAGACCCCGCAGCAGCAGCCCGACCCGGTCGAGGATTTGGGCATCGAGGTGACCGTTCAGGCCCTGGAACGCCGACCCGCTCCGTCCCTGGCGGAGCTGGACAGCAACAGCTCCTTCAGCAGCATGGACGAGGACTCCGACTCCGACCCGGAGGCCGCGCCCGGAGCCCAGACCGCCCTCCACCCGCGGCCACCGCTCGTGCGCTCCCGGGGCCGTGGCGGCCTTCACCGCATGAGCGAGGCGTTCGTGTGCTTCTTCGCCCCGGACAAGAGGCTGACCCGGCTGGTGGAGGAGCTGTCCAGAGACAGGAGGTCCACGTTCGGGGGTATGGTCCAAGACTTCCTCCTGGAGCAGAGGGAGGCGCTCAAGAACCTGGCTTCCTCGTCCTCGTCGCGGGTGAGCGCCGTGCAGCTGCTGCAGGGCCTGCGCCTCTTCCTGTCCCAGGCCAAGTGCTGCCTGATGGACAGCGGCGAGCTGGAACCCCCCATCGAGACTCTGGTGCCCGAGAACGAGAAAGGTGAACCTTTTGTGTCGTGCTGTGATACCGTAAAGCCCCGTTTTTCCGAGGATGTTCCAGTGGTAGAAGTCCCTCATAGCTAAAGGCGTTCCTCAGGGGCCCGTCATGGGACCACCTATATTCCATTAATTAAAACCATCAGTCAAAATCCCAACCTACGGCGCACACGTATCCCATACGGGGGGTTAAAAGGGCTTTAAGCTTTGTTTTATAATGCAAAGAAGCCCAAAGAAAAGTTGAGAAATAGGCAAAGAATGAGTGATCTCGGCTGAAATCGAGCCAGCCAGAGGACGCGGTGCTGCGAACACCAGCGGGTCCGTGGCCGGCTGCCTGGGATCTGGTGAAAGGCATCATTCACGAGCATCATTGTTGTCTCTTGGAAACGGCACCAGGAACGCGCTCGCGTCCGTTTTTTGTTGTTTTTTGCGCTCCCGAAGAGCGAGCGGGGTGTTACTCAGCTGGATCTGCGAGCGTTTGTGTCTAAGTGTGCGATAAAAGTGTGCGTGCGTGTGTGTGGAGGGGGCTGCCTTCCTTCCTTCCCTCCCTTTCCTTCCATCCATCCCTCCTTCCTTCCTGGGCTCCGATTCCGATTTATCTCGCGCTGAGGCCGTGGGAGGCATTAGCATTTTTTTTTTTTTTTCCTTCTCCCCCTCGTTTATCATAAAAAGATATCGCAGTCCCACGCACACTTGAAGAGCGGCACGATTCAGGGGAGGGTGGGAGGAAGCGATGGAAATAGGGAGGATACTTTGAAACTGTAATCAGTTACAAATCTGTGCACGTGGTGGGGGGGGGGTTGCCGATGATTGATGGGAAGGGCCGTTGGGATGGGGAAGCAGATTCCGGGAAAGGACAGGACAGGAGGGACGGAAAAAGAGCGATGATGAGCGGAGAACCGCGCTCGCCGGAGCGCTGCGAGCCAGGACGGCGTCCGCACACACACGTGTGTGTAACGTGTCCGCAGCTGGGAGGCGGAGAGGGAAAAAAACCAAACACAGCGACCCAGCTCTGCCTCCCAGCACGGACAAGGAAAACAGCCCTCCCCGCTCAATGAGCGCTCGCGTTTCGCGCCGCCCCGCAGGGTGACGCTTATCGAACGCACCCCGGTGGTTAACGGGGGACGGCTGCAGCCAAAGACTGACGAGATCAGTCACTCTTGAGAACTTTGTTGAGACTTTTTACCTTCTTACAAGGCAAATATCTCCAAATATTAAGAACAGTATTGTGTTTTCCATTTTAGTCTTTAATAGACAGTAGATAGTAGTACTTTAAGTACTTTGTTGCAGCAGTACAGTTCACTACATAGTCTACCTATTTATACTATCTACTAACATAACCTAAACAATCTAAAAATATACATTATGCCTACATAACAAATTTGCGACATATATATTATATTTATTTATTTACTACATACATACATATACATGTATGTGTGTGTGTGTGTATGTGTATATATATATATATATATATATATATATATATATATATATATATATATATATATATAAAATGTCTACAATATCCACATAACCTAAATCCACATTATACACTGTACAGTAAGAAACTAAATGTACTATAACCTGGATATAGAATGTAAATAAATATGTAAAATTAGGATATACAATTTAAAAAGTAGTAGAGATATAATATACTTTTACACATGTATAAAATATACTGCACCTGAGATGATAGAAAAATATCATCCTTGAGGTTAAAGAATATATTAGTTAATAGAAAAAGAGTTAAGAATAAATGTCCATGAAAAACTTGTTGGATTAGAAGTTTTTAGAAGAATATAAAGTGTTTTATATTTTGGAGTGAATGAAGTCAAACAAAGTGGTCTGTGTGCAAATGGAGAGGCTGAAATGGTCCCTCTGCCCCAGACCTGGCGCTGGAGCGAGCCATGTTCTCCTGCGTGCTCCGGCCCCTGAGGGCCCACCTGGGCCGGGCCCTGGCCGAGCTGCACGGCCGGGACGGCAGCACGCAGCGCCTGGCGCACAACCTGGTCCGCCTGAAGGGCGACGGCGCCATGGAGCGGCTGGGCGTGCGGACGGGCGTGCCCGACGGCCGCGGCGTGGAGAGGGTGAGGCAGAAGCTGGCCCTGATGCAGAGGACGCACTCGCCCATCGACAAGGTGCTGCTGCTGCTGCAGGCCTGCAAGTGCATCCACGGGGCCATGGGCACGCTGCACGGTGAGGGGGGGGGGCAGGGGGTGGGGGGGGTCGCCGGCTGCCCAGCTCATCTGACCTCCGCGGCCCGACTGTCTTCCCAGGACAGGAAGTGAGCTGGGATGACTTCCTGCCGTCGCTGTCGTACGTGCTCGTGGAGTGTAACAGGCCGAGCGTCTTGATGGAGGTGGAGTACATGATGGAGCTGCTGGAGCCGTCCTGGCTCGGAGGAGAGGGTACGACCTGTGTGTGTGTGTGTGTGTGTGTGAGTGTGTATGTGTGTGTGTGTGTGTCTCCATGGCTGCATCACACGCTGTTGTTTGTTGATGTATTATCTCTTTAATATCTTTAACATTTACCTGTTAATTAAGTATGAGCTACCTTCTTGTATTCACTATTTGTCACAGTGCATTGTGGGAAATGTAGTTTATTAAAGGGCAAGGTGTCAAGCTCATTTTAGTCTAGCATAAGTGGGCTGGACTACTAAAATAATATAATAATAATCCTTTAATACAGAAAACTAGAAGTATATCCTGTATATGTTGAGAAATGTTTCATTTTGTAATCCTCACAAGGGCCCAATCGGACCCTCATCAGCTGGTTCTCTGGTCCCGTATGTTTGACCCCCCCCCCAACTTCAGACACACAGTTTGAGTTTTGTGTATTTTTTTTTGTCTTTATAAAAATGGTGTGACGGTGACGTGTGTGGATGTGCTCGGACCCCCAGGTGGGTACTACCTGACCTGCGTGTACGCCAGCCTGCACCTGATCCAGAACTGGGACGGGGAGCGTCCCCTGGCGGAGGCCCGGGAGGCCCTGAAGGAGTGGAGCCGCAGGCGGAGCCGCGAGGCGCAGAGGCAGAGGGAGAGCCAGCAGAGTCAGGTAGGCAGCGCCCCGTCTTTCGCCGCCGCCGCCGCCGCTCGGGCAGGGCGGCGCGCGTGGGTTCTGACGGCGGCCGACTTCACAGCTGTCGCGGCTCGGCGGGGCCCTGATTGATGCGCAGACAACAGGAACTCCCACTCGCGCGTTTCCACGAGATGTTCGTCTCCGCATGAATGAAACGGCAAAAATCAGCCGCGTTTCCCCCCCAAACATGAAACAGTTGTGGAGTCAGTGTTGCGCAATAGCAGCTTCTGTAATAAGCCTAATTAGTTATTACACTATTCACTTAATCTAAAGACAGACCAGTCAGTTCAGGACAGATTCTTATCTACAGGGACACCCTGTGGACTATGTTAGTCCCTGTGGGCTCCGAACATACGACATTTACGCACATTCCACAACCCTAAATCCACCTTTTGTGTTGTCGCTGTCGAAACGGAGCGAGCGAGGTCATCATTTACATAATTGTAGCCACCATCCGTCCGCTTTCGGTTCACCGGCGCTTGCGATCGAGGTGCGATGAGACGCCTCTCTCACACACACACACACACGCACAACCACACCTGTGTTCTCCTATCTCTGTGAGGACAGTTCATCAACATGCTCCACACCCTGACCTTCCCAACCCCGCCCCCCACCCAACCCTAACCTTAAAACCACATCCTGACCCCCAAAAAGATCTTTGACGGTGTGAGGACCAGCCAGAATGTCCTCACTTTGCTAGTATAATAATATGTAGCAAACACAAAACACACACGTGAGCGGAGTGTGTACCACCCCCCCACTACAAATTAATTTAAGTCTTTTGTTGAGGGAATCTGTGCATTGATGTCTTTACTTCTGCTTTAGTTCAATAATGATAATAATAATAATGATAATAATGATGATGATGATGATAACAATAATAATAATGTTTGTGTGCATCGCTCTAATTGACCTAAAACTCACACGCGCCTCTGGAACCGAGGGAATAATCCACCGGAAGAGGTCCGATTTTAATTATTCTGATTGTGCGGCGGAGGGGGGGGGGGTGTGGGGGTGGGATGGGGGGTGAAGGTCATCCATCAGATGCAGCCCCCCCCCCTCCTCGCCACGCGTGCGGATGCGCTCCAACATCAATTTGAGGTGATTGTCAAATGTATTTATTTATTTATTTATGAGGGTTAATCCTCTAATCTGTCCCCCCCTTTCCCCTCGGCCCTGATGGGCTCAAGCGAGCACTGAGGAGGAGGAGGGTGGTGGTGGGGGGGGGGGGGGGTAAAAAGGAAAGGCATTGTCATCCACAGCAGATTCTGCCCCCCGTCACGTGGTGCCTCTCCCGGCTTCAAATAGCCGATCTAACTCGCCCGGCAGCCAGATTCCTCCTCTGACACAGGCGGGGATCGGTGAGCCAAGCGCGATGAACAAGTGGGCGGTCAGATAACATGAAATTTATCGAGCTGCCTCTCACCAGCGCAGCAGGTATGCACGCGGACGGCGAGGAGCTCAGTGACTCTGTAAGTGCCCGACCAGGCGGACCTGTTGACCGATTTAATGCTGCTTTTCCCACTTTCAAGGGTGTGCGCGCGCGCGCGTGTGTGTGTGTGTGTGAGTGAGTGGAGAGGACCCCCGGCGTTACGCAACGCTTCGCTACGGGGGTCGTTGACCAGCTAGTTTTTTTTTTTTTTTTTTTTTTTTTTGCTTGTTTGTTTGTTTTTTGCTTTAAAACCTCGGGGAAGTTTTACACTAACGCGCGGAAGGACCCTCCGAGATCGCCGCGGACTCTTTTTCCGGAGTGGAAAAAACAAAAAAGAGCATTTTCGGATTTTTAAAAAAAAATTATTTATTTATTTATTTTTATTTATTTATTTATTTTCCATTTCCACGGAGCTGCCGGACCCGCTGCGTGGGAGGGAGAAGTCGATGCGTATTTATAATGCCGAGCTCGTGCCCCCCCCGCCCCTCGCGGGCGGATCGTAACCCCTGCCCTCTCTTCCGTGTGACCTTTGACCTGTAGTTCGCATCTCACTGCCCCCCCCCTCCTCCCTCCCCTCTTCCTCTCCCTCCTCCTCCCCCGTCTCCCCCCCCCCCTCCCTCCCGCAGAGGTGCGTTCGGATACTCTTCCAGGACGGGGAGCGGAGCGCCGTGCGGACGTTGCAGTGGCGAGCCGGCGAGTCCAGCCAGGCCCTGGCGCAGCTGTGCGCGTCCACCTTCGGCGTGTCCGAGCCGCAGCAGTACGCCCTGTACTGGCGCAGCGGCGGCGAGATGAGGGCGCTGCCGCCGCACGCCCAGCCCCAGGACCTGGCCAGCCACAGCGAGGGCGGAGCCTCGCTCTCCTACCTGAGGACCGACCACGATTTCAGCAAGATGCGGCGGCTCACCCGGGGTGGCGCCGTGGACCTGAGCGAGTCGGTGTGCGAGGAGTGAGTGGGAGGACCGGGGGGGGGGGAGGAGGGGGGAGGAGGAAGGGCGCTCGCTCTCCCGCTCGCTCTCGTTCTCTCTTTATCTCTTTTCTCTTCGGCGGTGTGTTGTCTCGTCGTGGGTCAGGGACTTGTGAAACAACAACAACAAAAATGTAAAAAAAACAAAAACCAAAACAGACGCCCCTCCTCCGGAGCCTCGGGATGGACCGGAGCCAAACGGGACCGACGTGGAGGAAAAGTGGGAGCGCTCCGCTCATGTGAAGGAGCGTGCTCTTTGTGACTTGGAAAATGTGTAATTTGTGGATTTTGGCTGTAATAGAACCATATTACCCCCCCCACACACACACCCCCCCCTAGAGTTATACTACGAAGGGATTACATCATTTAAACTTAAAGAGGCCTAATTCCAAAGACTACCGTTGCCTGGAAACACAAGCGCTTCCGGGAGGAGGCGCGGTGATGTAACCCTTTCAAAGTAAAGGTCTGGGTGGAAGGACGCTTCAGTGTGATTTGTAAAGGACTTGGAGGGGGTTGGATGGTGGCTGCGGGGGGGTGCGAAAAGAAGACCCTCGACGTCGAAGTGATGAAGAATGGGAAGAAAAACAAAAAAGTGGCCGTTGTGTCACTAGAGATGTTTATTTTCGAGGAAATCGGCTCGGCACGCTTCATCAAAGCGGTTTATTTTCAGACACCCCCCCCCCACACACACACACACACACCCCACAAACACACACAAAGTCGGTTTTATTTTGGGCCTTTCGAGGCGCTCCTCCATCTTCCGTTCAAAACGTGTTGGCGAGCGGAGCGACGAGGGAGTAGGAGGGGCGTGACGGAGAAGCACCAGCACCGAGGATCACCAAAAACATCACAATGAGGCGACCTCCGAATGTATTAGAACCCTCGTACCCCCCCCCCCCTCGCACCCCCCTCGTCTTTGGAAACCGACCCCTTCGCATTCAAGGCTTTCCTTTTTTTTGTCTCTCTCTCTCTCTCTCTCTCTCTCTCTCTCTCTCTCTCTCTCTCTCTCGGGGACGCTACAGTCGGGGCTGGGGAGGACAGTCCAACCGCCAATCGATTGGCTGAATGTAAACGTGAAATCCCTCGCCGGCCCCCGGCGACCTCGAGGGGGGGGGGGGGTTTGTGTATTTTAAACTGAAACCTTTTAATCGTTCAACTTTGTTGGGTAGATATCGAAAAGAAAAGCAACCAAAAAAAACAAAAAAACAACCTGAGTGTGGCTGTGCAGAGGTGTCCAGATGTGAGACGTGCTTTTGAACATTACTGCATGCTTTGGTTTTCTTTTCCCTTTCTTTCCGTTCAAACCCCCCTCAACCCCCCCCAACCCCCCAACCCCCCCCACCTGGAGGTTTCCCGCGAATGTGGCGTGTGCGTGTGTGAAGCATGTGTTCCCGGTGTGAGCGCGCTAATTTCTTTTGGGTGTGAAAAACACGCGTTTTCTCCTGTATTTTGTCAGGTAACTCAGTATCGCAATAAACATGGAATTGCAATATCTGTCGACGATGTACGTCCAGCTCTTTACGGTAGATGTCCACCAGGGGGCAGCACATTAAAAACGGTTGGAATTCACGTTTGAGGAAGTTTATTAGTTATTTTCACACTCAACACTTTGTGATTTGTGGCATTTATGTGGCGTGTAACCCCTGAATGAAGCTTTTATTATAATAACACTGAAGGAAATCCAAATGCTGATCAAGTGTTTCATTTAAAAGTTGCCATAAAAGTGAAATATCGGAGCTTTCCCTTTTCTTCTTCTTCTTCTTCTCCCTTATCTGACGCTGCTGCCCAGCTTCTGCAGCACCGCCAGGCCTTTCTCGTCGTACTCGGCCTTGGACAGCCAGAAGGAGTCCTTGTCTTTCATGATGTTGGCCAGCACGGCACCGCCCAGGAACACCATGTGCTTGCGCCGGGGAGGGTCCTCGATGCGGATCTTGAACTTCTGCGGGGGGGGGGGGGGGGTTTAAGAAGGAAAGGGGCAGAGAGAGGCGGGCGTTGGGCGACGCGGCGGTCCGTACCGACAGCTTCTGGGTGTCTCCGTCCAGGACCCTCTCAAGGTAGAGCTGCTTGATCTCCCTCTCGAGCCGGGACGGGAGCCCGGGGTACATGGTGGTGCCTCCTGACAGCACGATGTGCTTGTAGAAATCTCCCCTGCGCCAGGGATCGGCGGTTATTCCTCCGTTTTTTTAAAAAAAAAAAAGGTTTTTGTCTCAAGGGTAGGGGTCAACGGACCTGAGGTCGATGTCTGCGGCCTGGATGGTGTTGAACAGCAGCTCGGCCACGCCCGCCCCCTCCACGTTGATGAGGTGAGGCTGGAAAAGGGCTTCGGGGGCCCCGAACCTCTCGCCGCCCACCTTCACCTGCCGGCCGTCGGGGAGCTGAGAGGGTAAAGAGAGAGAGAGAGGGTGAAGGGGGGGTGCCTGGGGGTTTTCGGGGGGGGTGCTTTAAGAGGCCCACCATGAAGGTCTCCACCAGGTAGGTGGTCTCGTTGGCCAGGCGCTGCTCCTGCTCGATGTTGTAGCCCACGTAGCACAGCTTCTCCTTCAGCATGCGCACCGTCTCGAAGTCGGCCGAGTGGTTGAAGGCGTAGCCTCGGAGGAGCAGGAGCTGGAAACGGGGGGGGGTCAGACTCCTGGGGGGGGTGGTGGAGGCCAACCGGAGGTCGAGGCTCACTTTGATGAGGTAGCGCGTGATGTCGCGCCCCGCGATGTCCAGCCGGCGGGTGAGGTGGGGCAGGGAGAAGCCCTCGTACACCGGGCAGATGTGGGTGACGCCGTCGCCCGAGTCGACGACCACGCCCGTCAGGAGGCCTGCAGACTCCGTAGATCAGCGCGGAAGAGGGGGGGGTGGTGGTGGTGCGTATGGGGAGGCCTTACCCTGAGCGTACAGGGTCAGCACCGCCTGGATGGCCACGTAGATGCCGTGGAACTGGTACTTCTCGAACATGACCTCGGCGATCTTCTCCCGGTTCTTGGTGGGGTTCATGGGCGGCTCCGTCAGCAGGATCTGTTCGAGGGAGAAGGTCGACAACAGGGTCCACCCCTACCCCCCCTTCGTGGGACGTCCCAAACCTTGCATTCCGAGGGCTGGATGTTGAGGCGGTCTTGGCCG
The DNA here is from genome assembly GCA_911728415.1 of Lagocephalus sceleratus. NCBI lineage: Eukaryota > Metazoa > Chordata > Actinopteri > Tetraodontiformes > Tetraodontidae > Lagocephalus > Lagocephalus sceleratus. Next base: position 3,996,012 of record CAJVRN010000234.1, read on the forward strand.
AAGGTGTAGTCCCACAGGTGGAGCATGTCCTCCCAGCAGCGCACCATCCCGTTCTCCATGGGGTAGGACACTTCCAGCATGGAGCGGCACTCGCTGGCCTCGTCGCCCACCATCAGGTCCTGGTTGTAATCGGCGATTAACGCAAAACGACCAATATCAACGTCTTAGTAACGTGTATTTGAAGGCTGTTAATGCTAACGCTTCATTAGAATAGAGGTAAAACTGCTATTCGATGCTCTGCTGTTCGATTTTTCGTTCCCATCAACCTTTCGGGCTCACCTTGATCTCAAAGTTCCCCATTTTGGTCGCCGAGCGTATGATGGGTCGGCCCACCATGGCGGGGAAGATGTGCTCGGGGAAGTTGGAGCCAGCGAAACCGCATTTGACGAACTGGGAGAGGAAAGAATACCTAGTTGTTTTGGGGGTTTTTACGTGTGTGTGTGTGTTTGTTGAACTTCTCCATTGTGCGACAAAACTGCAACCAAAATGAGATGTCACTTCTGTTCCATCGCTTAGCCTTTCGTATGCAACCCCCCCAAAAAAACCCCTGAGTTCCATTGATAAATCAGTCCTCTTGAGATTAATCTGGGTCTAATCCACCACCAGTCTAGTCCCTCAGAGAGTATTACCCTGATGCATTTGCTAGATTGTCTTTGTAGTGTTAAAAAAAATCATATTAAATAAGGAAATTGAATGAAAGGACCTGCAATTCTTAAAAAAACAGACTTTTGCGCCATGGCAACGCCTCCTAGCGCAGTGTCTCAACTTGCCTCCGTCACCAGGATTGCATTCTTTAGCCTGCAGGGATGCGGCGCATTCCACGCATAAGAACGAGAAAAAAGCCGAACCCAAACCCCGACACAGTCATTTCCTCGTCCGGCGGGCGTCACTTTTGCTTTTTGTGGCTCCTGTTTGCAGCAGCCAGGACCGTTTTTTTTGTGTGTGTGTGTTTTTTCCTGTCACACTTCCTTTTATTTGCAGTTCATCATGACCATTTACGGTCTACGCAACGGACGGACAAGTCCGGGCAGAAGTGGAACCAGGGCTGCCGCGCACACACATTCACGCCCTTCAGGTGTCACTTGAAGCCAAATGTACATCTAAAACCTCCTTTAAACTAAATAAAACGGCTCAAACTGGAGCCGTGGTGACAACCTAAGGACACGTGCACCTGTGAAAGCCTCGGTGTTGCTTAGGCCTCTGGCTGGACTCACCCCGGTCCCGTTGTCGCACACCACCACTTTCCTCCCCTCGCTGTCCATGTTTGCACCGATCAACAGGAGATGCGCGTCCCGCTGGAAGGAGAAGGTCCTCCCACCCCCCCGAGAGCCCAGGAAGGAGCTCACATGGATCTAACCGGGACCACGGCTGACAGGTAAGCAGATGATTTTCTTTTTTCTACCCCGCTGCTGCCCCCTTCAAGTGTAGGCGGGGTTCCGGAATGTGAATACGCCCCTCTTCTGAGGCAGAAGGGGAACTGGAGATTGCGTAAAAAGGTACGCTGACTTTTTTTTTTTTTTTTTCTTGTTAAAGGTCCTTTTCCTTGAAAGAGACATTTATTTCCTAAAGTAACAGTGATATTTGAACAGGTTTAAAAGCACATTATGTCCCAATGTGAGTAACACCCTGCGTTTGCCTTCATTTTAATTGTGTCAACTTAAAAGTACGTAGACTTTTAGTTGGATTCTGCTGATCAGCTGCCTAAATAAACATCACCTAATGCAGCATTTCTATCAATTAAGGGGCTAAATGTTATATCAGATAGTCAATGGGTTGATGGGTCACCCAGAAATCAAATCTCCTCACCTTGTCTTCCCTCTCAGACTGTCAAAATGAATTTTAGTCTTCTCTTAATATTGAACACGAGGTCCAAATCGACTCTAGGTGGCGTCATTTCCACTTTTATTTTTACCTATGATGACCTGTGTGGTCAGATGGTAGCACCAGGGACAGAGAGGTATCCAAAATGATGATAATAATAATATAATAATAAGCATTATAAGAAGAAGAAGTCACTTTAAATAACTGAATACCTTTGATTCAGCAGATTTTCCATTATGAAATCATATAATCTGAATTTAGTGTTAGTAGGATACTATCATTTGACCGTCTCATTGTAAGTACGTTTAGCTTTGCCAGCAACGTTGGGGTGAAGGTTGCGACACAGAGCCCGATACCGTAGCGTTGGATAAAAACGTGTCCGTTTATTTACATCGAGCATTTACAAAACATCACTTTATTGTAACCAAGCGGTTTGAGAGATGTCGGGAGTAAGAAAGACAGCAACAGTAGGCCTCATACGTAGGCACATGAAGATGAAACCGACAAATTCGTATTGGTTTTTGTTTGTTTTCTGTTTTTCCCCAGACGTATCGGGCCGGCTCCATCGACGCTCGCCTCAGCGACATCTCGAAGCGGCGCCCCCCCCCTTCCCCTTCTAGTTCTCGCGCCGTTCTCGTTCCAGCTTGGGCCCAGAAGCCTCGCCGGTTTCCAACGGTAACCAGACGGAAGAGCGATAGCGGGAGGAAAAGAACAAAAACAAAAAAAAAAAAAACGGACGGCGGGCGGCGAAAACGACTTCGCGTCCCAGCGTAAGGTACATGTACAGTGTATGCCGTTGCCTATGCTTGCTCTGTAGAAGAACGACGCCCTCGGTTCCCTTTAAGGCGGTGCGATGTGCACATCCTAACCGTGCGACTCGGGCGCGATCGAGCCATCGACATGCCTGCAAAATGTCGTCTTTTTTTTTTGTTTGTTTGTTTTCCTTTAAATCAACAGCCAGTTCAAGGCATGGTGTCCTCATGACTTCCATACGAGTGAGTCATATAAGCCATGGCTAATAGAAAAAGGTCTTAAGATATTTACTGAAATAGTATCAAAAGGTAGAACATCAACACCCATCTCATCTAAAGGGCATTTCTATCAATGCTGGTCTTTCAGGAGGACCCCTTCTATGTTTACTTATTTACATTGCTGACTCTAATTTACATAATAGTCAAGTTCATGTGCTGTGGAGTGTTTTTAAGTGCATTTCAACCCCCCCCCCCAACCCGGCGCCGTCCTCTGAGGCCGCCTCCGGCGCGCCCGCGGGCTCGAGCGTCTCTGGAAAAAGTAGCCTCTCCTGGCCGCCCTCTCACGACTCGAACTCGCTGTCACTGCTGACGGAGATGTCGGGGGTGGACGCGCCCGTCTCCCTGTGCTCGGTGTCCTCGCTGCAGTCGCTGGCCTCGGGGCTGCCCAGGTGGCGGGGGGAGCTAGGCAACATGTGGGCGTGATGGCGGCGCTCCTGGCCGGAGCCGTTGGCGGAGTTCTCCGAGGGCGCGAGGGACGGGTCCTGCTGCAGCCTGCGGGTGGGGGGGGCGGACACGAGGTCACAAACCCATCACCTCTCCTCTTCCCACCCCCTTCCTCTACTTCCCAGCCCGTCGGCGGCGTGTGCGTATATTTTTTTGACCCCTACCTGTTCTTCGCAGAGGCGGCCCGGTCTCTTTGGCGGCGGTTCTTGAACCAGTTGCCCACCTGAGTGGGGGTGAGCCCCGTCGCCTGGGCCAGGTGGCGCTTCCGGGAGGGGTTGGGGTACGGATCCTGAAGGTACCACTCCCTCAGCAAACTGCGCGTCCTTTCCTGGAGAACAGATATGAGACATTTAAGCAATCTTATGTCGTTATCGCTCTTAAAAGGTGGTTTAAATCCCAAGCCTCCCCAGAAAATGAAGGCACCGTGCACCCCGTATGGTGTTTTGATATTTTGGTCTTAAACCATTTATAATCTTATTACTCTCATATGATGCACTGCATAATCGTATTAGGCTGGATTTATAGATAGATGATAACAATCAACAGTTGAAGTATCCATAATCATCTAAATCCACCAAATGAGATCACAATAAAGGGCTTAAAATGCTGGGGAGGCTGCCCCTTCTGCTGTTTTCAATTAGCGTTCGAGAAACTTGAAGCAGTAGTTGTGCGCCGCCACAAGGGGGCGTACGCACACAGAACACATGCGTAAAAGTCCAAGAAAATCTCCTTTTTCCCCTCATTTTTTTTGTTCTTTTTTTCAATTACGGGTGAAATATTTTAGCAAAAGTCTGGAATTTGCATCAAACATGAGCGGTCGTGTGTGACATGTTTGAGTAAAATGAGCCGTCTCCGACAGGGCTGCACTTTTCCAAACGAGGTTTAAAAACAAGCATTTAAAAGAATTTAAAAGCCGCGAACACGTGTCAAAAGAAGAGAAAATTGTGTTCCAGTCACACTCTCAAGGCAATACCGATGGGAAGCAATTCTTTCCATCACTTGGCCGAACTCAATTACGCAGCAGCGGTACGAGAATCTGCCTCAAACGCGAAGTCACACACGCGTAAATCAGAGCCACTCGCTTGAATATTGTAGATGGAAAAAGTTATCCGAGGCCTATAATCTTGCATTAGGCTACCTAAAGTAGTTTAGCGGAGTCCGCGGCACGGCGGAGGGATCAGCGCCGGGCTGCCCATTATCATCTTAAGAGCTCAAAGACCAGGCTGCCTGCGCGACGGTGCCAGGTTAAAAAGCACTTTTCAATGTCAAGTAAAAACCTTTGGTCGCTTTCGGAAGACGCGGGGGTTTTGCGTTTTGACCAAAGTCCGCGGTTCCGGCTGTCGGTACCTTGAAACAGTGCGTCTTCTGCTCGCCGTCCCAAATGGTGCGGGGCAGCGGGAACTTCTTGCGGATGCGGTACTTCTCCACGGGTCCCAGGGGCCGCCCTCGCAGCCGTTCCGCCTCTCTGTAGTGCGCGTCCAGCCACAGCTCCTGGAGCTTCGAGTGCGACTCGCGCGTAAAGCGGTGCGTCTGGAGGATCTGGTACAGCGCGTCAAAGTTCCCGCCGTGGAAGGCGACCAGCGCTCTCGCTCTCATCACCGACTCGTGTCGGTTCAGCGCCTCCCCGGCCGAGCCCGGGACGGCGGCGGGCAGGGACCAGAGGAACCGGCCCAGGCGCTCGATGTCCCCCGTCTCCTCCAAGTTCTCGCACACGCGGGCCACCTGGTCCGGCGTGAACATCGGCAACGGGAACATCTCGTTGTGCGTCCCGAGCCTCAAGACGGCATGGAACAGGCGTATCCACCCGCGCGTAAAGCTCCGCCGGACGCTTTTTAAAAGACAACGAGCAGCCCGCTGGCTCCTGCCCCTCTTACGCAAGCCTTTTCTCGGACGGGCCGTACGGAGAAACCGGCGCGCAAAAGTTCGCCGCAGAGTCCACTCCAAATAAGAAAGAGGACAAGGAGTCAAACTGTATTTATAGCTGGATACAATTAGCATCTCTGTGGTTGTTTTGAGAAGGATTATACGGCCCGGGCCATTAGCCTCTTAGCGGGGGGTGGTGTGTACAGAGGTGACTGCCTGATCAGCTTGTTTGGCTTAGCCCGAGGATACAGCGACGGTCACGATGACTGCGGCGAGCAAACAAGCGAGGATGGGCGGTTTAATAGGTCGGGTCTGATGGAGAAGGGGGGGGGCGAGAGGTTGAAGGTCGTCTGCAGAAAATAGGCAACAAACTGGGAGGGGGGGGTTGGTTGCAATCAATCAGAGGAACTTTTAAACTAAGCTCCACCGCTGCACAGGTGGTCGGCGGTCAAGTTGCGGCGCCACGCCGGAGTGCATCCGAGGACGCGCCCAAACCCCCCCCCAGTCTTCTAATACCAGCGTAATTAACGCAGACGGGGTCGCCCTCGGAGACCATCCTCCCCTTGACCTCTGGCCAGGTCAAGGCCCTAATGAAACACCTCGGAAGGGGAATTACCGAAGGGCCAGACCCCCCCCCCCCCACCCCCCCTCTGATCTCAGCCGCTCGTCAACCAGCCTTGAGATAACGTCTCCATGAATCAGCTCCCAGCTCCCACGAGTGCATCTGTCCAGCCCAAGCATGCTACACACTTCACTTGCACATCAGATGTGGGGGGGGGGGGGTTGTTGCAGGTTGGCGTGTTTACATGCGGCCGCGGCGATGATAGTTTCCATCATCTGTTTTCTAAGTCGATAATAATCCCCTGAAGTCTCAGGATTGTATATTGCGGCTTTGCTTAAAGGTTGCAGTCAGGTTAAGGATCATCTAAGAGGTAAAATCTCTGCAAATCTGTCTAGGATACAGATATGACCCTGCCCCACACACACACCCACACACACACACACACACACACACAGGGCACCAATCATATATACATATATATATTTGTTTGTATGCATGTATGTATGTACATATATACATACATATATATATATGTATGTGTATATATATGTATACATACATATATAGATATGTATGTATGTATGTGTATATATACATATATGTATGTGTACACAAAGGAAAGGCAAAGTCGCCTGGAGTATGAAAAAAGGTGTATCCAAGGAAGAAGCGATGGCCTCTTATGTGGCTTTAGTGGAGAAGCTGAAGGAAAAATATGGGTTTATATATATGTATATATACACATATACATACATATATATGTATATCTACATATAGTTCATATTTAAATCTACTTTTATAAATTTTTTTGTGTGATCATAATCAAATTCAGTATGATAAAACTCTAAAGCAGTTTTTTTTGTTAATTTAATGGTAACTGATTATTGATTTAATTATGACATTTTGTCAATACCTCATCCCCAGTCCGTTGTAAATTAGACCAGGTCAGTTCGCGTGCCTTTCTAACGTTATTAAACTTTCAAATATCGCACCGGTCAAGGCTGAGATCTGGATCAATTAACAAGCGGTTAATTCTTGGAATCAACGCATCAGTCAACAAGATAACCCTATTAGCATCAACCCCCAGATCCAAATTGGATCCCAGGGTGCTCCTCCAGAGGAGCCGAGGGTACGCAGAGCCCAGCGAAGGGCTTTAGGGCTTTTTCGTGGCGGGCGTCCACTCAACACACGTTAGGATCCCAAATCCAGACTGAGGTGAGCTGGAGGGGGGGGAATGGAAAGGGGGGGGTTTAGGTGTGAGCGGAATTTGGGGCACAGAAGGGGAGAAATTAGCTTAATAGTTAATCCAAACCTTCAAAATATCAGACCCTTTGCGCCACTAACCCCCCCCACACACACACACACACCTTCATAATGAGAAATCCCTGAGCCCAATCTGTTTAACACTTCCAGAGCAGACTGAACCAAAATCTGCTTAAGCACTCCCGAGCTGTTGGAGGGGGGGGGTGTATAAATAAATAAATAAATAAATAAAAACGGTGGTGGGATGAGTATTGAGTTCAGTCTTGGACATTGAGAACTTTGAAAAGAACATTTTAAAAGAACTGAATTGTGTCCGATCTTCAGGCCCAAAATCAACGTAACGCTCATTATCCTGGTTTTTTTTTTTGGTTTTTTTTTTCGCCCACTCTTGACGCTGTTTCGAAACGCTTCCACCGCACTGTTGACCCCTACGAAAATGTACACACCCCCCCCCCTCCAAAAAATAAAAACAAAAACAAGGCACAGCTACCTTAAAATAACGCCGGACGCATGCTTTCGTTTCATCACGCGGACGGGCGGAACCCTGCTTGGAATAATTAATTAATAGCTCAACCAGAAGTCTCCTGATTTAAAAACAAACAAACAAACAAAAAAATGACCTGTTGATTTTGCCAGCAGGCGCATGTGTGAGGAAAAGGGGGGGGGGCGAGGGGGGGTTGTGGGGGGGGGTCTAAACCCACAAGAAGCACAATTAACAAGCAACTGGGAGGAGAAGTAATTAGTATTATCTCCTTATCACCAACAGCCCCTATTCTAAGGAAAATGGGTTAAAACACACACAACACACACACACACACACACACACACACACACACTTGTGTCTGAGCATACACACGGTAAATCCCCCCCCCAGGCAAATGTGTAAGGGCTAATTACAAGCTCATTTGCAACTCAATAGCAGTATCCTCTCAGACAGGTCTATCCCCCCTTGTGTCACCCCCCTTCCCTTCGCCCCCACGCACACTCTGTTAGCGTTACCTCGCACCCCAGCCAGACCCCCCCCATTCCAAACCCCCCCAGAGAAGGGGCGGGCGGTGGGCTCCGTGGCGCCTTGGAGTCCGTGGAGTCTTCCCGACCCCCGGTCAGCTCCTTCACACTCGGGGTGTGAAGTTAAACGCTACCTGGAGATTATTTGTGTAATGAGATGTTCTTTCCCGGTATGATTAACAGGCCACGCCCCCCCCATCAAGACCGTATCGTGTTCACTCTTTGGAGGGATCGGCTTACAGCCGGCTCGCCGCTACCTGGTGAATTCTAACCGAAGCCTTCACAAATACACCCGGCGATGTCGACGCGAGGGCCCGGGGGGGGCGTGTCCGAGGGGCCCCCAAGAATCGGGAAGGAATCGGGATCCCCGGTTTGCCGGCTCCCGCTCGCCGCCGGGCTGTCGGTACGGCTCTTCTCTTCTCCCCCGCCAGAGTTGACCTCTGGAGGATTGGTTGTTAAGCCCCCCCAGCAAGTGTGACCTGACACCGGCGTATCGGACGCCTTCGGGCGGCCTCATCGCACAATCCTCTTCCTCTTCCCTCCATCATATGTAACAGGTGTTACTGGTTGTTTAGGAATCCTGTTGGATTTAAGGTGGGGCTTATTCTTACCTAATGCTATAATGCTCATTAATTCCTGCTTTGGTGACTTACCCCCCCCTCTTCCTCAACCCCCCCTCCCTGATCCTCTCTGTTGAACCCGTCCCTTCATCGCTCTGCTGCCCGGCTGTTGCGTTCAGGGACGCCTCCTTTTTCCCGCTTTTTCAGAGAGGGGAAAATCGCCCCCCCCGAGCACGTATTTCGGCCGTGATCCCGATGATCGGTAACGCGAAAGAGCCCCCCCGAAAAAAAAAACAGTTTCGGGGGTGGGGACAGGAAGGGGCGGGGCAAAGGTCAGGTGGATTCTTTTATCATGACCCCCTTTTATGATGCGTTCAAGGACCGCGGGGGGACGGATCTCAAGGCCTCGATGCTCGATTTCTCTCCGCTGATCGCTGGTTTGACTGGTTGTTGTCGCACATCTGCGTAGTCTTTAACACACACACACACACACACACACACACACACACTCGGAGAGGTTTTTGATTTAATTCCACCACCGACTTTAAAAGTTGTTTACACCAAAAGCAATAAATTCCTCCCTGAAGCAGTGAAAACAAACACCCTTCCTCCCCGCCAGCTTTTATTGATTTTTTTGCCGCGTTGTTTTGCCGCCGCGAAAATTTAATCTGTCATATAAATCCTGCTTAATCTCCGGCGTTGGTTTGAGGAAGGGGTCGTCTCTCTTCTTTTTTTTTTTCATTCCCTCTTTCCTTTTTTTTTTTAATGCCTGTATTAGAATCTGTACGCGATTTTTGAGGGGAAATTCCAGGCGGGGCGCGGCAAAAGTGGGATTACGGGGCCTGAAATCTGTCAGGTAATCTTTGATACGTTGCCGCGGGAAACGAGGGGGTCATTGTATCATAGCTCCGCTCATCTGGCACTGTATGACGGCCACGCATGAGCCTTGAATTAGTGCATCGATCGAGGCTGAATTAACTCACACTGCAGCGCGTGTGTGTGTGTGTGTGTGTGTGTGTGTGTGTGTGTGTGTGTGTGGAGCTTCACTTTCCAGTGACATGAAAACCAGCATGCGGGCACCCGAATGCGTGCATGCGGGCTCCGCATGATTACTCACCTGGACCGTGTGTGTACGTGTGTGTGTTGTGTGTGTGTGTTTTCCCGCCGGGGGCTTATGCGACAGCAGGGGTGGAAGGCTAAGAAGCGTTAGTTTGGTGAGAAGGATTACCTATATCTGCTAGGCCTCCTTTTCTTTGGCCGGGGCCATGTCACGTCTCATTACTTCTGTCCTCCGGGCTGGATAGTCCGGTTTTAGAGGTGTACTTTTAAAATGTGCGCGGCCTGGGCGGCCAACAACACCAGTTTAGAGGCCCAGTGATATGCGTGCGCTTTGAACGGCTTGCGGGCACGCCGCTCGTCTCCTCCCGAAGTTGGCACCAACGACGTTGGAGAGGAATCTAGGAAACTTCTGGGGTAGTTTCACAATCATTAACCAATAAGGTTGGTTTAATCCTCATTCCACTTCCCCTCTTCAATCAGAATAAATTCAATATTAGTATTTTCTAATACTATTTCTGGTTGGACTGAAATAACTGAGGTTAAAGAGAGTATTTTTCACTATTATGACATTTTAAAGCTGAAATTAATGAGGGCATCCAGGAAATAGCCACAAAGAGTAAAACAAACTAAACACTAAACTGAAAAGCTCATTTAAAATGCAACACAGGGTGATTTATAGTTAGATATGTCGTGATCAAACTCATAACTAGTGTCATTCCAGTGTTCAGGTGGTGTCTTGGTTGTTACTGAGTCTGAAAGGTTTAAAATGGGAAGAGCTGATAATATGTTGTTGTCTTCTAATTTATCGATAAAGGTGAGTGGACGTGGATGTTCTAAAGGGAACTAAGCCGCCTGGTTGTGTCCTCAGATCTGTCCTCTATCAGAGTTCCTTTAATTCACTCTACTTAAATCTGATTTATTTAACTCTACTACGTTATCTGGGGTCCCATTTTGGGTTTCCAACCTGGTACGGAGTGATTTTTGGGAAGCTTTACCGTGGCACCGCCCTCACTCGAGTGGTACTCAGGTTTGGCTTTGGGGGTGTTTTCAAGAGGGGGGGGGGCTTCCCGTTAGCAAACAGTTTATTCGGTTGAATCACTCTAAAGCGTTTGGCCTAATCACTCCCAAATCCTTCCAGTCAAGTGGCTAATAAATAGACCCGTGTCAAGCCCAGTGACACAGACGTGCTCTGTTCCAACTGCTGTCGCACCATGAAGGGGACGAACGGACACTTGTTTTTGTCCCCGGTCCCCTTCTGCAAATTCCTTTCATCAGCACGGGTCACCGGCTCCCTAATTTCCCCCCCCCCGCTCGCCGACCCGGAAAGGCCCCTGCGTGCGTGCGCCCTGACCCCCTTCCCCTGCTCCGAGGAGCTCCACGCTCATCTCGCCTTCCAGCTGGTCCCCTCACCCACCCAGTCCAGAAGCCGCAGAGCAGGACGGCTAATCTAGATGGCGGGAGGCCGGAGCCCCCCCCCCCACTAGCGTACACAAGAAAGGGCAGCCCTAATTGCTTGTGTCGTAAAGCTCTCTGACCCAGATAAGCCTCCACTCCCCAAAGCTGCCGATGTAAACCCCACTTTACCTCACCAAACCTGCCAGTCTTGATCCTCACAAGACCCCCCCACCACCACCACCACCACCCCTTCGCCCTCCCCAAAATTTCTGCACCTTCTGCCACCCTGTCCAACGCCAAAGTCAAGAAGGGGGGGATATAAATTCTTTGTGGTTATTCACAAACCCAACGGTGGTCCCTCAGGAGGGACCCAAACTGGGATACCCTTCCCTTCGAGGGACCCCCCCCCCCAAAAAAAAAAAAACCTCCACCAGGTGCGGAATCTCCCAAAAGCTCCATGGCCTCGGTCAACCAATCGCCGACGTTTCCCGTTTCCAGCCATCGAGGGGCGCCGCCCCCCGAGAATATTGCAGCTCGTAGGAGTCGCGGCGCCTTATTGAGGCCTCCTCAAAAGTCGACTTTAATGCAAATCCTAATTGGTTAATAGGAGCTTGTAAGTGGATGCCGTCGTGACTCGCCCTGTAATCACCCGTCACATGGGCTCTGTACAGGGATGCCGTTAAACCCCCACCTTATGCCTCCCTACGCCGGTTTCATCTCAACGTTTTAGCGACTACCGCGTCCCCTTTTTTTTTGGACTCGAAGCTACTTGAACTCACCACGCGCCTCGCTGCTGCTAGTGCCCGTCGCTCCTCGCGCGACCCCAGTTCCGGCGTGTAACTTGTTACTGATGATATCGCCGTTAATTGACAGCCGCAATCCCCGCGGTAAAGATAACCGATTGGATTGGAGCGTCTCCAGGTGCTCAAAGAGCTCCCTGGTGAGGGATGATGCTCGCTATAGTACCAGCCGAGGCCCAGTGGTTGCCAAACACACACACACACACACACCCAACCCCTTTTCTTTCATCACCCAGCGGGTTTATTAGCAAACTCCAGTGATACAAATCAGGCGTTACATGTCGTGAACAGCGAAGGGAAACAGTGTCGGCGAAAACTCTGTGATTAGAACACACACACATACACAAAAACAAAAAAAGTCAATGCCAAACAAAGTCATGCTACAGTTATCCGCCTGGGATGATCTGAGAGGAAACAAAAAAAAGGCTCAACCCAGTTACAGGAAAACATATTTTTCCACAATAAATACCTCATAAAACCAACAAAAGCAGCAATCACATAACAACTGAACACTTTAAATGACCATCTAAGCACATTTGTATCATCAGCAGACTTGAAAAGAGGAGTAGACCAGAATTAATTCCATCTGAAGTTCAGATTCGAGTGCAAAGATACTTCCCCGTTGAACCAGTCGACCCGCAAACGCTACATTTTGACCTACTGGCGCCATTACGCAGTGCTGAAATCCCCTAAAAACAATGTTTCATCATCGTGACTTTTCAATGAAAGTGGCGTTTAGTGGCCTGTGTGCTTGTTTCCCTTCGCCCCGCTGACGAAGGTAGAAAACGCGAGCTTGTGCTGCCACCTGGCGGCGATACGCGGACATGACTACCGCCATCCTCACCCAGGACCCAGGGTGGATTATTTCACCTCAGAGGTAGAAGTTACAGCAAAATATTTGCACCAGCCTATCTGAAAGCATGTACATTATTATTATTATTATTATTATTATTATTATTATTATTATTATTATCTACATGGATGGATTACTCGCTTCAGTCAGTCACGCTTCCGTATTTTAAAGTAATACTGCACATCGCTGATAGAAATATCATCTTTCTGGCTTTAATATCAAAAACCCACCGTGATTTAATGATAATTAAGGTTCTGTTAATTCATTATAAATACATATACAGTAAAAGTAGAACCCCTCCCTTTCTGGAGGGGAATATTGGTGATTTTCACTTCTCTGTATTATCTCGTATCCATAAAAATTATTCCAGACAAAAGGTGTCCAGACTGGTAAGAGGACACCATCTTCATCTTGTCCCTGCTGGACTCCCTGTGGTTTCAGCTGGAACCATGGCGATGCTGAATATAATGGAACAAGTGGAGGAGCAAACCAGGGAAACTGGTCGTTTCTAACTCCGACTGGCGATTTCTAAAAGGACGTGTGGAGAAAGGAAACACCAACGGGCCCCAAATATGGGCCAAAAAAACCCCCAAAACACAAGCAAATATGGACGTACGTCATTTGGCACAGTACAAACGGGCGGGATTACGCAACGCGGTCCGCGTCTGGTTTCAGCATCGGCGGCTGGAGGATGGATATTTGGCTTTCAGGCCCTCTTTGAAGCTGCGGAACAGGACGCGGTTGCGCTTGTTCTCCTCGTCCTTCCTGGCGTGGAACTCGCCCTGGACCTTGAAGCCGCGGTGCACGACGAAGGCCGAGCTCAGGACCGAGAACCTGTACCCGGCCACGAAGAGCTCGCAGCTCTGGGGAGGGAGGAAGAGAGGACACTTGTCAAGGGCTCCTTATAACCCCGCCCCCCACACTCCCGGAATGGATTCGGGAAGCTTCCCTCGCACCAACCTGGCTGATACGGTTGAAGCCGTACTGCTTGAAGCTTTCGTCGTAGAGGGGAACGCTGTTGGGCCCGATGTAGAACGGCTCCCAGGGGTCCACCCAGGGGATCGTGTAGGCGACCTCAAGGGTTCCCGTCTCCCTCACGTGGCTGTTGACCCACTGCGAGTAGTTGGTGGGGGCCTGGCAGCGGGGGCAGAGTTCCTCGTAAAAGGGGCGGACCTCGCCCACCTGGTAGAGCTGCACCAGCTCCGCCTTGCTGGCCGGGATCTTCCTGGCGTGGCGGATCTCGAAGGCGGGGAGGACGAAGACCTCGTCGGCAGCTGGCCGGCGCCCGGCGATCATCTCCAGGAACTGGCGGTGGAGGTCGGCGCTGGGCATCATGTCGATGTCCACCACCAGGACGTAGGCGGACTCGGCGCCGCCGCGGGCCACGTTCCGGAGGAGGTTGTTGGGGTAGGAGACGTTCCCGCCCATGTCGTAGTTCTTGTACCGGCTCCTGTGCGACTCCAGCCTGGAGAACACCGACGCGCAGTCCTCCAGCCCGGCGAAATGCTCCCGGTCCTTCTCGGGGAAGCTGGCCGTCTCCCCGGACAGGCAGACCAGGTGGAAGTCCACCAGGGCTTGGATCTGGGGGCAGAAGAAGCCCAGCGCGTACGCCAGCGCCGTGGCCGAGCGCACATCCTCGCCGTGGGCGAACACGGCCACCGAGACGGGGTTGCGCCACCTCTCCAGGAGGGCCTCCAGGTGGTGCAGGTTGCTGACGGTGGTGTGGGTCGCCAGGGTCAGGACCCCGGAGCTGGGGTCAGATCCGGGCCTCAGCTCGGCGGTGACGTCACTCTTGATCAAGTTCTTGTAGACGCGGTACTGACCGCTGCTGTCAAAGATCCCCCCGGAGCTCAGGGAGTATCTCAGACGCTCTTTTCTCGTGTTTTTCTCGGGGTGCCCATTCTTCTTCCCCCCGGATCCCCCAAAGAGCTCGGAGTAGCGGTAGCGCTGCTGTTTGCCGTGAAACTTGGACAAAAAAGAGAGGTATAAGAGCTGCAGGAGCGCCACGATCAGCAGAGCACTCAGCACCACTTTGAAGGCAGAACATTTCTTGGAGAGATGCATTCCAGAAAGGAACCGACGAGCTAATTTACCGTAGACGAAGCGGGGTCCGGGGAAGGTTTGCAGCCGAATCCATCGGTTGCATTGCCAGATCGATGCTTTTTTGTTGTTGTCGCGCTGCGGGGCTATGCCTGGCTTCAAAACACCCCCGGAAATCAGCACGTTTAAGCGCTAAGTCCGATCCAGCCGCGATTGTTTGCACACAAAACCAGCCGTCGCCTTTGCTGCTGATGCTGCGACGGCGGCGCATGTGGACGCGTCATTACCGTAACGGCGCGTGTAGAGGCGCGCTGGGTTGTTACCGACCGGGAGAGCCGCCGTTGGCCTGCCGATGACACACGGGAGAAAAAAATCGCGTAGGAATGTTGACTGGGTTGTAGGAAAGCGCGTTAAACGACGGTGTGAGGCAGTGGAAGTCGTGGGTTTTGTGTTTGTCGAGTGTCTTTGTAAAGCGTCTCGCTTTAAGAGGCGTAGGTTGCCGGTGTGGGCCGTCCGACGAGGTGGCCGAGTGGTTAAGGCGATGGACTGCTAATCCATTGTGCTCTGCACGCGTGGGTTCGAATCCCATCCTCGTCGTTTTTCCTTTACTGCTCCAATGCACATGTCCCTTTTTAGCTTGTGAACATGTAAACATTCCCCATAAAAGAAAAAACGCATAAATTTGAAGCCTCTTAGCAGATCTGAAAGACACCATATAATGACAGACCTGTATAATGTATCATAATTATACTTAGGATATAGTGCTATAAGTGTTATTATCAGTGTGTAATGTACGCAGTTTGCATTCATGTCAGCAAAGATTGTTTCAGTGTTGTACTAAATAGTGAGACACCATAGCACAATCACAGTTGGAGCTTTTTTAATTCAGAAGCATCAACAAAAACTTTTGTTCTGACATCTACATGAACCGTGCGACACCACGCATCAGGGCTTTCATTCAGTTGCTTGTCGCAGCCCTTCGACGCGCACCCACACCACCACGCGTAGTCGTTTCAACCGGCTATATCAGTCTGTGTTATGTAACCACCGGAAACAAACCCTCTGTTTACGAGAGGATGCTTTAACAGCGCGGTGCAGAGGCCGAGCAAAGTCGACATTACAGTATAATGTTGTTCATGAACTTCACAAATCAAAGTACCTCCTCGGCTCCATGGCAGTTTTGCAAAGTGACTTAGGGTCAAGTCCCGCCTGTTTCAGGACCTTATGTAATAATTTCCACATTTATATCTTTTTAGTTGGCAGTCCAAAAATCTCAGATTTATTCAAAACGCAGAATTTTTTTTTTTTTTAGAATATTTGCAAACAGCTTTTGTGTCAAATCCCATTTGTTACACACACACACAAAAAAGAATCTGTAGTATGAGACTTACTATCGACTGAACTCAAACTTGAATCTATTTTTATTCATGCCATTGTTGAGAAATACAAAAATAAAAGATTAGCATCAAAGAAAGGCAAATGCACACCATGTATGTTTTTACATGCACTACCGTCGACACACAGAAGCTTGATTTTAAACTGTGAAGAGTTTAACTTCTTTTTTAAATTGCAAAATCATAAGGCCCTACCCTTTTGCACTATTACAACAAACTATGAGACTAAAACACCCGCTGCGCTTTTGGAGCCGCCTCCTTCGCTGTCCCCTGAAGATGACTGGCCTTGTGCCTCCTTTTCACCTTCTCCCACCAACCGGATGTTGTAACGTTCCCTGTACTCTGTGAGCTCCCGTCCTTTCGACTGCATCTTCGCGTTGAGGGACACGATTACTTTGGACATCTGCGAGGGAGAGACAGAAAAACCGAACGCTCGGGGTCACTCTTGCGTTCAGCCGTGAGTCGAGCACACGCGAATTCCGCCGGCCATCACCTCCTCCTTGTTGTTTTCCAGGGCGGGTAGAACTTCTTTGACGGTCCTCTCCACCAGTATTCCTTCTATTAAACGATAGCATTTCCGTGAAGGATCCACATCTTGTAAGGTGTCAATTACTAGGCTGGAAAGAAGAAAAAAAAAACAACACAAGTAAAGCATCCGCTGCAGAATCCCGTCGAAGGTGCGTACGCGTGAGCGAATCTGCTCACGATGGAGGGGCAGATCTCCAAACCTGTGCTCGTTGATGTTCATCTCCAGCTCCGCCACCTTCGAGGCCATGCTCCGCTGCTCCTGACGCATCCTTTGAAACGTCGCAACCACCTTGAAACAAAAAAAGTCACAGGAAAAAAAAAAAAAGAGAGAGAGAAATCGATCACAAACCAGATGGAATATTTGACTACTTAAATGTGTCCAGTTGACTCAGGTGATGGAGGTGTCAAACGTGGACAAAACGTATGAGAAAAGAGGTCGAAGCCGCTGGGAAGATAAAAGATTTGCTGTCATATCGGTGAATTATGGTGTAAAGGTTTGGAATACTAAACACTAGTCTTGATGTGGAGTAAAAAAGGACAAAGTTCTTCAGAGATAAAAATAGTTCCAGTCTGAAGCGACCGAGCCCAAGAAACTCACGTACAAAGAAACAAAAGTGGGTGGTATTTACAACACAAACGTGTCTTATTAAGACGTCTACCAACAGATTAGAGCGGTAAGGGCCGTTATTTAGGGGCTTTAGAGGATGTTTGAAGGCACATTTCGTGGAGGAGCGTCCTGCCCGGAGCTAACGCTAGCCCCCCCCGGGTCACATCAGAGCGCCTGGGCTCCACCCGCCGGGGGCTGAGGCTCCGCGGGCGGCCGTGGCGGCTGCTCCGGGGGGGTGTGGAGGGCTGTGGGGGTGCGGGGTACCTGCTCGGCCGACGGGCTGGACTGTTTTCCGACGCCGCCGCTGCTCGATTTGCTAGCCGCGCTGCTGCTGTTGGTCGCCATCTTGGGAGGGTGTTGCCGCCGAGGACCCCGCGGCGGGCTGCTCGCGTAAATGCCTGAGCAGAAAACCCGGGCCTTCTACACAGGCAGCCGAAACCCGAATTATAATCTTTATAAATTACATTTATATGCGGATACGTGTCAAAAACACATTTTCTACAATCACTACGCCTCCTCATGTGATCGGACCCTTTGTGTTGTAGTACCGTTAGTGTCCACCAGGGTCGCTGGTTGCCCTTAAAGCGACACGACTGAAGAGGAAGGACTCCGTTAGCCCACCGATAGCCACATCTGAGCTAAATTTGCGGATATATTTGAATATAATTCGGAATATGTCGCGTTATTTGTCATGATTCACTCCGTCAAGGGCGTTCTGGCCACCTGCGGGAAGATTTTCGCTTTCGAACCGGGGTTTCGACGGATAAACAGGTGCGTCGAGTGTTCCAACTTGGAATTTAGGAATCTTGCAGCGAAACAAGGTTAAAAAGTAAAAAAAAAAAGACACCTTTTACATGATAATATGCACAGTGATTGTGATCAGTTGATGTCTGCAAGTTTAAGGAACTTTCTCCATGCCCTTAAAGGCTCATTGTCTTTATTCACTTGCCCTCAGCGCAGGTAAAAACGTCATTGTTTGTGAAATGTCTGACTGTGAGTCGTTTCTATGAAGGATGTCGACGTCGCAGTGGCCACTGGCGGCCGTGTGTCAGATGACAGCCACCCCGGACAAGCACGCCAACGCCTCCGCCTGCACCCGGCTGGTGGGAGAAGCCAAGGAGCGAGGGGCCGCCATGGTCTTCCTCCCCGAAGGGTTCGACTACATCGGCTCCAGCCGGGAGGAGACGCTGGCGTTGGCCGAGCCCTTGACCGGCGAAACCATGACGCGGTACTGCCGGCTGGCCAGGTGGAGAGGAGGAGGCACACACACACACACACACACGATGGATCTGGATGCATCTGGTGCATCATTTGGTCTTGTGTGCTAATCTGCTGTGTTTCCAGGAAATTAGGGATTTGGTTGTCCCTGGGAGGGTTTCACGAGCGAGGGCACGACTGGGAGTCCGACAGGCGGATCTACAACAGCCACGTCATCGTCGACGAGCGAGGTCGCGCCTCTCCCCGCTCGCGTCGGCCGTCGTCCTCCGAACCCTCCGACTGACGTTCCCGCTCCCCTTCGCAGGCGAAATCGTCTCAGTCTACAGGAAGTCCCATTTGTTCGACGTGGAGCTGCCCGAAAGAGGGGTCTCTCTCAAAGAAAGCGCCTTCACAATCCCTGGACCGTCCCTCGCGCCTTCGGTCCAAACTCCCGTTGGCAAGGTATCGTTTCCTTCTGTCAACAAAACCTCCAGATGAAGAAGCCGTGTTTTAAGCATTTTCGTAACACAAAGTGTGAGTCTCCCCTGACTACTTTTGGGCGATGGATAAACATACGAGTGGTGTACACGGGGCTAAAATACCGTGTTAGGAGCTAAAATGTGCACCAAAGTGCCCTGTCAGAAGTCAAAACCATGTCTTAAAGTGCCCTCCTGGTCAGAAAAACACACTAAATTGCCCTTTTTGTTGGAAAAAAACACTCAATTAACCCTAAACCCTTTTTTCTTGTTGGCCCTGCCCATCAAAAAGTCTGTGCACACCAGTGAAACACTCTATATTTAATAGGAATGTTCACATTGATAACAAGTGTTATCCAACGAAGGTTTTAACGCTGTTTCCAGGTTGGTTTGGGCATCTGCTATGACCTGAGATTCCCGGAGATGTCGTCGGCTTTGCAGAGGGACGGGGCCCAGATCCTGACGTACCCATCAGCTTTCACCGTAGCAACCGGACGCGCTCACTGGGAGGTGAGAGTCGTATACGACTTCATAAAATCAAGAAAAACTCAATTTAAATGGGTTTTTTGTTGTTTTTTTGCAGGTGTTGTTACGAGCGCGGGCGATCGAGAGCCAGAGTTTTGTCCTGGCGGCGGCGCAGGTCGGCCAGCACCACGATAAGCGCGCGTCGTACGGGCACGCGCTGGCGGTGGACCCCTGGGGGGACGTGTTGGGGGACTGCGGAGGGGAGAAGCCGGGCCTGGTGCTGGCGGAGATCAACCTGGAGAAGCTGGACAGCACCAGGAGGAACATGCCGGTCCAGCGACACCGCAGGGACGCTGCCTTCTATCACGCTCTGGAGCGGACGTGACCGCCAGTCGGGGCAGCAGCAAACTGAGCCGAAGCGTAGAACGGGAATTAACACGCCATCGTCGATTCAGGATGTGGACGTGTGCTGAAACGGATCACAACAATATTGATCATTCTGATCAGGAGACGGTGGTATAGACCAGAAGATTGTCATCATCAGACTGTCATTAAATTAATGTATTTAGATATGAAACTGTTGATTTAAAAAGAATCATTTATTATATTATCTGTTGTCTGATTATTTTTTTTTTGCTGAAATTAAATACTACCTTTCTAATTGGCAAGAATTATAGGAGGGAGGGTTGGCTCTTTGATCTTTTTTTTTTTTTTTTTCGTGAGGCACTTTCCGCTACTCAAACTGTCTGAAAAGTGACGTACGTATAAAGTTTAATTTGAATCGATGGTCAGTTGAGGCAAGGTTATACAGTTGAAGGATCAAAGCTCCCTTTGATTCAAAGGTTTATAGGTAATAACTGGAGGTAATAGGTTTAGTTAATACCAGTTTTACTGACCCCACCAGTTGTCGATCATCCCTGGACAAACAGTTGCACAGTTGAGACCTTTCATTTGAGAAACACTCAAAATGTCGAACCTGAAATTCATTCGCTACGTGATTGTTTACGACTCATCTCTGAGATCGGCCGTCCGCACACTCGCTTTAAATGAGGACTGGATCACCGTGAGTGACCTCACAAAGCACATTTGCGAAAAGCACTACCTCTGGGGAGCTGAGTTAGACATCATCGACGAAGACACTGACGCAGGTCCTATTTCCATTTATATTACCGTGTTTGTTTTTGCTTATTACTCCACACATTTGGTACTTGGTTTTACGGATGGTCTCATTTCCTTAAGACCGTCTGCCGCTTCTCTAAAGTTTGATGGGTGTTTGTTGCAGAATACTGTGACGGAGACACGGTGATTCCTCACAGTTCATCCCTGAGGATCCTCCTGGTTCCCAGGAACCCGTGGGCCCAGTCCCAGGTAATGACGGCGTCCTTGTGACGAATCTGGCGTCTCACCACCTCAGTATTTGTACATTTTGACAGTATTTGTATAGTTTTTGTACAGTATGTATACATTTTGGCAATATTTGTACAGCATTTGTACATTTTGACAGTTTTTGTACAGTATATGTACGGTAGTTGTACATGTTGGCAATATTTGTACTGCATATGTACATTTTGACAATATATGTACAATATGTGTACATTTTGGCAATATTTGTACAATATTTGTACATTTTGACAACATTGGTACGTTTTGACAGCATTTGTACAATATTTGCAGTATTTGTACGTTTTGACAGTATTTGTGCAGTATTTGTGCAGTATTTGTACAGTGTTTGTACAGTATTTGTACATTTTGACAGTATTTGTACAGTACAGCGAACCCTCGTTTATCGCGGGGTTTACGTTCCGGAAATTACCCGCAATAGACGAAATCCGTGAAGTAAACAGCTTTATTTTTTACACTTATTTTACAGGTTTTAAGGCCGTAAAACCCCTAACCACACACTTTTATACACTTTTCTCACAGGATTTACCATTTTCTCACAGTTAAACACTTTCAAAGTTCAAACTTCTTCCTCCGCCTTTTGGTTGCGACCGCAGGTGCCTCTCATTTCCAGTTCTCCAATCTGGATCCAGTTCTCCAATCTGGATTCAGAGCACAATGCACTGGGAAAAAAATCCATGAAGCAGCGAAGCCGCGAAAAGTGAACCGCGTTATAGCGAGGGTACACTGTATTTGTACATTTTGACAGTATTTGTACTTCTGACCCAACCCTGCTGCGTAATTCCTAGAGGACAGAGAGATTTTACTCAAACCTTCGGTACCGACAGTCTTTTTTGTAAAGGCCTCGTCTCACCTTCCCAACGCAGGTCACCTGGGGCGACAGCAGCCACGAGTCCGTCAGCGGCTCGGAGAAGGAGGACGAGCAGAGCACCGGCCTTCCAGTGTGAGTTGAGCCTCTTGACAACGCCAAAAGGCCGTAAAGTCAGAAATGGCGGCTGCAACGCCGAGCCCCTGAGACGACTTTGACTGTCTGATCCCGTTGTAGGTGGACCTCGGGAAGAGAAGCGAGGGCGAGTCCGCCGACGTGGCCTCAACAGAGGGACAGGCGTCGGCGTAGGCAGTCCCCCGGCTCCGAGTCGGACGAGGAGTCGTCGCCGAGGTACCGCTCTCGCTCGCCGTTACGGGGACAGAGGGAGGACTCTGAGAGCCCACGACGGAGACGCAGCAACGCTCCGAGGGTGAGTCCACGTCCGTCGCCTCAACGACTGTCTTCACCTGGAAGAGCCTTTTCTGCCCCTGGTGCTTGTTTCATCGGGAGATGTTTATTGGGTTTTCCTCTTTCCTTTGTCTTTCTCTAACAGACCTACAATCAGAGTGTTTCCCCCCTGGCTGATCAACCCCTGTGTAAGACATTTGTTTGGCTTCTATCTGGTTGTCATAGCAACACAACAGCACTAACTGACTGTAGAGCACAACAACAGGCTGCTAAACGAGGCGTTTCTTTCACGTTGAGGTGTTTCAGAGCCGAAGCGCGGTGGAGGTGAGGGCCGGCGTTAGAGCGGAGCCAGCGGCACCAACAGAGGTCCGCCGGTCTTCGCCCTCACCTCGGCCCGCTCCGGCTTTCGAGCAACGCGGCGCGAGCGCGCGGCGAATGAGAAATCAAACGCGCGGCAGCTAACCGAGTCGTTTTTCCTTTTCCCGCAGCTTCCCGGACTCCATCGTCAGGGCCTGCGGGAGAGCCCACGCCTGATGCTCCTCCCGCATGTCCTTCACTGGGGGACATGAGTCCAGCTGGACTGGAGGACAGACCTGGAACACAGCAGGTCTACATTGACATGGAGTCTCCCATAAGACAAATGCTCCATGAATTTCTGGAAGAGCAGTGTGGTTTATGGGGCCAGTTCCAGATACGCAGGCGTTTTTGGAGATCGACTTTGAGGCCCGAGTCGCTCCGAGACACCTCCCGACGGTCCCGCTCCCGTTCCCCCTTGAGGAGACAGACGGCCGAGTCGCGGGCCAAGTCCTCCTCCTCCACGTCCGACTCCTCCACGTCCCCGAGGTCTCGCGACTCTTCTCCGCGGGAACAACGGAAGGAGAGAAGTGGTGCGAGTTCACACGGTTCACCACCAGGACCTGACTCGCCGAGAAGATCGAGGAGACGCAGGAGCAACGCCAGAGAGACGGATTAGACCATCACGATCCGTTTGTCAGGAAGAGCTGGAATCAGCAGAAGAAGGGAGAGAGGCACATGTTTGATTCTGAATGTTTATTTGTAGTAGAATAAACCAAGAGGGAGAGCCTCCGATCTCTTTAAAACTGTGATGTTTATACTTTTTTTCACTCCTCAACAAGAAAATGTCAAACTTTGCGTTGGAATTGTGCCGAGTTTGACGTCCAACGAGACGAAGAGAGAAGAACCACGATGTCTTCGATCCAAACTTGTGCCATTCGCTCTTTACATTTTCATCAGAAATCCCAAAAAGG
Source organism: Lagocephalus sceleratus (assembly GCA_911728415.1). Lineage (NCBI taxonomy): Eukaryota > Metazoa > Chordata > Actinopteri > Tetraodontiformes > Tetraodontidae > Lagocephalus > Lagocephalus sceleratus. The sequence continues at coordinate 4,019,260 of CAJVRN010000234.1, forward strand.
AAAAGTGACTGATCACTTTATTATTTGTGTTTCAATCGACCACAAAAAAAAGAAGATGCCTGGATTTTCATATTTCAATTTTAGGCTTGCATCAAGACTTTTTAGCGCCGGGTCTCAAACTCGTGGTCCGCAGTCCAGTTGGGGCCCGCGGAATGATATTTTGCGGCCCCCTTTTTGAAATCCAAGCTTAGTGTTAGTAGCGGGAAGTGTTAGCATGTGTCTAATATACACAGAGAAAGTGCTGAGGAGTACACAAAATACCTGGGAAATGAGCGAGAGGATCAAGTCTTCAAACTTAAAGCATGTCTACTAAGGCAACAAGATTTTTCCAAGAGAGCAAGCAAAGCGAGTGAAAAGGCCGTCAAAGCCAACTATTTGGTGAGACGATTGCTAAAGTGGATCAGTTGAACTTTGTTTTTAAAATGCTTGAAAACGTTTTTTGTGAAATATTTGAGCGGAAAAACCGGTGATTGGTGGCACCACCAGGGCCCCCGACCACCCTCACTATCAATCTATCATCAATCCACCGTGCGTTTGACGCAAAACCTTTCCTGCCCCTTCTTCTTTTATGTCCTCAGGTCACCACACAATACTCTAACTACTTATTTTAACAAAATTACTCTTTTCCTTCAGTCTGTTTCAACGTTCCTGCCAACACAACTGAACATTAACGCTGGATTCCAGCGCTTTGTGACCTAGTCGTGATTTATCGACAATATTATATATAAATATTAAACGTCGAAACATTAATTTTTGTCGAAATCAAAAAATAACGGATCCTTTTCCCCCCACAGAGAGGCCGTTGCGGCAGCGCCCCCTGCCGATCAGACCGCCGAGCCGCACCTGAACGCACCACAACGGGGTTTCCACCTGCCCGAATGAGGGGATGCTTCTTCCTCTGTGCCTCGGTGCCGTGGCAACCGCCATTTCCGGTTCCCACCTCAACCCGACCAATTAAACACCGACATCAAATCCAGACCCGGTGTTTTTGCCTGAAATAAAATAAAAAAAAACACCTTTTCGTTTTTTTGATGTATTAAAAAGATTTTTTTAAAGAAACAAAAAAAGGGGGTCACTTTTTGATTTTTTTGGTCGTTATTAAGAAACGGGCAGAACGAATGACAACACCCGGACCGTTTTGGCTGCTGCGGCGGGGCGCAGGAAGTGGACGTCAGTGAGGGGAATGGCTCCGAGGGCAGAAAACAGCACGACGACGGCCCAGACCCGCACAAACACGTCCTCTTAGGCCGGCAAAGTGCCCCGGCCGCAGCCCGGGGGGGTGACAATTGAAAAAAAACAAAACAATTATATTAATAAAGAAAAAGAGAAGGATGGTTTGTGTCGCCCCAGCTGGATTTGAGCCTTCGGGAAGGTACGATTCTGCTCCTGTAAATCAGAATTAACGCCAACTTGACGTCTCGTATAATTTAGGTGGTAAATATGTACGTTTCCCCGCCCGAGGGCATCGAATTATCCTCCCTTCCGTGCGTATCCGTCACCTTTGAGCTCAGACGTTTAATCCCTGCTGTCGAACAGGTGCTAGATTATTATATATATGTATATATGTTAATCGACGCTCGTCTGTGGCCTTGGCTTGTTTTTGAGTGTAAAACAAAGGCTTTGGGCACTCCTGCTCATTTAATTGTCGCCCCTCGTAACGCTGCAGTAGACGAGGGGACGAGTGAGGGACCGCAGGAAAAAGCGGCTTCGGCCACGCAATGCAGATGCGACGGGCATGAATTAACGATTAAACGTGGGCAGACTGTCCGGGGTCGCTTCGCTTGTCGCCGGTTGGTGGTTGTTTTTGTTGTTTTGTCCTTAAAAAAGGCGAATTCGCGACGGCGCATGTGCTTTTAGGAGCTACATCACGTCATGTGCAAAAAGAAAAATCCCAGGTGATTGTAAACGCATCACGTGGAATTATTAATTTAATGAATGACTTTTTGTGTTTTGTTTTTTTCCCAAACGCCTTCGATGAAGAGGTCAGTCATTATCAATGCAGCTAATTGCTTGGACTTATTGGTTTTCCAGTTTAAACGGGATATAAATGGGCTTGAACGCATCCTTGACCTGCTTTACGTCCTCAATAGGAAAGTGAGAAGTTGAAGTACTCTGTTTAATATAGACTTTCTGAACATGACATTAAATAATAAAATCTAGATCTCTTAGTCCTTAAATCGACTATTTTGATTGCTGACTGTTTTGATTGAGTGTTCATTCCCATCTTCACTAAAGGTTCTCTATTCTCTAAACTGGTTCATCTCTTGAACATGTCTGACTTTCTGTGGGAGGAAATCTTTGACGTGAGCTCTAAAATCAGTTTTTTTATTCTGTCAACTGATGGTAGAAGGAGGAGACTTTATCCATCCATCCATCCATCCATCCATCCATCATTGGTTAAATAAGGCCTCTTATTCTTATCAAGGTGGGATGTTGAAGCCCGCCATAGCGGTCATATAGATTGCTGTTTTTCCACCCAGGTTTTGATAATAGTTGGACAATGAAGTGCACGTCCATAACACTTTTTGGCCTTCCTTGTTGAATTGACAGTGGTGTATGCTCGTGCATTTGTACACGTCCAGAAATTAAAATCAGACCTTAGGTAAAAGCCTTTTTACAGCAGGTAGTCTTGGACCTCAGAGGTTGTGATTGGGAACGTTGGGAATGACGATCCGAACGGACAGGATGAGTCCCTGTGTTGCCGTAGAGACGATCTCATCTTTGGAGGAGGTGTGCCTGTGACCGTTGCCGGGAGGGGAAACTGCTGAGTCACCTCCCAGCAACAGCCGCCCCGTGCAACACATCCAGAATGATCGTGCAAAGACGCAGGCGCGCTCGCTCATCCGCTCTTATCGGCCGACGCACGCGTCCCTTTCCCTCGGATTGAGGGAAGAAAAAAAAAAAAAAGCAACTGAAATCTGACTTCCCCCTTTCTCAGCGAGCTCTTCTCCGCCTGGCGTGATGATCCTTTTGATTGCAGATTGTGAATAACGACAGAGTCGATGACTGCGGGCGACAGCGGGCTAGATGTATAATCTAAAGCAGGCCTTTATTCGGAGGCATTGTTGCCATTTATTTGACATTTCCCCCCCTTTTGCTTTTCTCATTTTAATTGCTAATTTCTGTTGAGACCCTCGCTGACTCAGAGGAAGCTCAGAATCTAGCGGGTTTCATTTCACAGGGACACAGGGAGGCACATATCAGACACTAAGCCAGGGATTAGCCAAGGAAACATTCAATGGCTCTTCTTGCCGCTGGACTTCCTGTAATCTCTGCTACTTATGACACCCTGACTTGTCGGACACGGCGACGGATAGTCCCGAAATGTTTTCGGCTTGTCTGGTTTTGACAGGTGATTCTACTGCCATTGTTCCCGGCGAACGGGGATTATTTAAAGCCCCATTTCATATCGCGACCTGGCGTTGCCTCTTCTGCCGCACTCGCCGCTGTTCGCCACAGGGGGGCGCTATTGCGTGCCGATGCCGCAGACTGGGGAGGCTGACGCACATTGGTGGTTTTGTATCATCGTTATGTCATAATCATCCTCTCCCTCCACCGAGGACAGTTGTTATCTCGCTGTGCACACGCCCCTCCTGTCCTTGCAGCAGCAACCGCCCGCAGTTCATTATCCCCCTAATTTATTTACAGAAATGAACAATATTCCCAACCAGGAATGTTGCTTGTTGTCGGAGCATTACAACCAACCGGCGATACTGGTTTCTACTATTTGCCGTCATCTGATTCAGGATTATAATTAGTTATATTATCATTTTTATCTTATGTGAAGCAGTTGTGCTCATCACTACAACAGGCCTACTCATTTTAGGTCTTAATAATTACAAAGACGATCGTCCACCAAGATGATACCGGGCCAGAGACGAAGATAAAGTGTATATAGCTATTTAACAGTAATACCAAGTTATTTTTCCTCTATCACACAACTGATAATTAAAATTAAGGAGTGATCATGGCATTTATTTGGAAATTATTCCTCAACTGTAAATGTTATACTTGTGCAAGTATAACTGTAAATGTTAAATGTAAATATTATACTTGCACAACTGCAAAGATGTGGAAGGATTCCTCGTGCAGCCGTGGAGAAATGCAACGTTTCTTGTGCTAATCACTTGAGTGCCTACTTCTGCTTTTGTTGCAAAACGCTTATTTGCCTCCCTTGGCCATGCAGATTCCACACTTTGGCGCTCTCACAAACACGGTCCGTACGCTTTCCCCTCTCATTCTTCCTCCCTTTTTGTTTTTGTTTTTTTTTTTGAACCGCCCAGGGGACGGCTGCGTTGCTAAATGGAGTCGGAGCAGCTGTATCACAGAGGATACTGCAGGAACAGTTACAACAGCATCGCCAGCGCCAGCAGTGACGAGGAGCTGCTTGATGGAGCCGGCGTCATCATGGACTTTCACACCACGGAAGACGACAACCTGCTGGATGGGGACGCTGCCTCCCCAGGTAGGGAACACGGGAAGTGGCGGGACACGCGATACCTCCCCCCGCCTTGTTTCACCGTCTCCCAATATCCTCAAGACACAAATCTTATCAGCTGCACTTTATGAGCTGCTGCTGCACACTCGTATCAGCACACGTGTGACGTCTGACATCTAACGTTACGTTTAGGGAAGAGCTATTGGCTTTCCATTCATTGTGGCCATCCCGTTGCTTTGATTGTGAAACCGGACCTCTGAGCGGTTCAAAACAAAAGTTGAAAGCAGGGGTAACACTACCCTGGACCCTGGAGTCACCACTGGGGCTCCTATGACAGACTGGCGGTGGACTTTGGTGTGGTGCCGTCTGTACTTGCGCGCAGAGATGATACGGAGGGATTCTCGTGACCGGGTTTTACGTGGTTCCATAAACCACATGACAACAGAACCCAGCTCTGTCTTCAACGTATGTCCGACTCCACCAGGTGACGCGAGTTAGGCCGGACGTCCCCCTACAAATGAAATTAGCCCGTAGCCCACGTGATTCGGCCCTTATTTTCCTATAGACGGGGGGTGGGTTCAGAGGAGGGCCGGGTGTTCTCTGAAGCCAGGGCGGTGCAGAGGGAGCGGGCGCCCTCTGACGCCCTGTGTGCGTTGTGTGTGGGAGTGTAATGGAGCACAGCTCTGAGGAAAGACGTTGAAATGTTGTGGTGTTGTGGCGCCCCGACCTGTGGGTCAGTGCTCGGTTATGGCTGAGCTGCGTTGGGAGCTTCTTTTGAGTCAGGTAAGGCCAGCTGTTTGGTAGGTTCTGAGGCGAGACGGTGACGTTGAATGAAATGTCAGTCTTTTTTTTTAAATTGTTAACAACACTCTGCTGCACTGATTTCTTCAGTTTGTGACATAACTTTGCAGTGTGTGGACAGCTGCTTGGAGATGTGTTTGTTATCTCACTCATACCTGCTGCGTAGTGTGACGTGAGAGAGACTATTCAAAAGAACGTTACATTTATTCTTGGTTTGAAAGCAATGCAGCAGTCATGGCACAAATTACAACGGATATTTATCTAAAGATGAACTTTTAAGGGTGTATTGCGACTCTTTTATTCCATATCAATGCCTGCAAGAGTGCACATGATGATATGGCAGTCATCTCATACATTTGATTAGGTATTTTATCTGCTACATTATAAAACCCCGCCAACCCAAATGTGTTTCAAAATCAGTGTTTTCACCTAAATGTGCTAAATAATCACACTGACATGCCTTCTAATATACCTCCCATTCCCATAATAGTGTTGTTCACCTCTATATTTTCTGCTGTTTTTATTTTGAATGAGAGTCTTCAACCAAGCAGTCAACCCCCTGGGCTCAATAAAGAAACTCTTTCTTTTAAAGAAACTCTTTAAAAAAGCTTATTTAGAAAGATTCGTTTGATGTAAATCTCATACCGCTGCTCAGTAAGCTGTTAAAGCTTCCATTTATCCTGACTTCAACCCCGCGGACTCGGAATGGACTCTTCCTGTTGACGGCTCAGACACACGGACCACTGTGTCGACAACACCCCCGTGACCTCACACAATGGTTCCGCCCGGAGGGGAGAGGGGGGGGGGGCGCTGATTGGCTCGGCGGGATCGCCCCGCCCCCTCCTCCTCCGGCCCCGCCCCCTCGCCTGTGCGGTGACGTCAGCCCCAGTCAGCTGCTCGGAGAGGACGCGAAGCTCCCCTTTCTCTGACTCCCCCCCCCGTCCTCCTCCTCCCCCCTCCCGGAGGGAAACATGGCACCAGCCGCCGGCCACACTGCGCACTGACTCCTACCTGAGCCCAGCCTCGTCCCCGCCGCCCGAACATGGACGAGGAGGACGCCGACCCGTATTTACCCTACGACGGGGGAGGGGACACCATCCCCTTGCAGGAGATCCCGAAGAGAGGTGAGCCGCGTTCCGTCGCGCTGTTGTCGCCGTCTCGTCAGCTCAGATCTACCCCCCGCCGCAGTGACGGATCATCTTGAAGCAATCTGTCCGGGAATGGAGCCCACGCAGCCCGTGTGGGGATCAGAAGCTGCCGTCTCTCTGCAGCGCTGCACCTCCTGTGTATCTGCAGGAGCGATCTGCCCGACTCCATCGATCATTAACCACCGTGTGCGCACACAGATCGTTCGATTACGATGTGCTTGCTGGGTTTTTTTTTTTTTTTTTCTCTCTCTGTCTCGCTTGTTTTGGAGCAGGAGTCCATTTTAATGTCAGAAACCCGCACCACATGTGGCACGCAAAACCCTCGGATTTTTGCGCAGGTGTTTCGTGATGAACGCCGAGGACACCTGTTGGCCACGTCCAGGACTTCACCCCCCACCATGTGCACCGGAGGGGGGTCAAATTGTGCATTTATTGCTCGCGTCCGCGGGCTGATCCGCTGGGAAAATTGCGTTTTGCTTAAGTCGGGCCCTGTGGGAGTGAAATGCTGAATGAACACAGCATGCGCCTGACATTCAAGACAGCGCGTCACTTCCTGCAGCCCCCCTTTTGCAGAGGGGGCATTTAATTTATTCGTTATCCCGTTTGTTGTGGGTAGGTTCAAGGGTCGTTGACGTCATTCACTCTTGAACTCTGTCTCGCCGTCCAGTCGTTTTTAGGTAAACACAAAGAAATGAGTGTTAAAAGGACCGCTCGCACATCGAAGGGCACGTTTTCTGCCCGTTCCCCTTGGCTCCGGGGGATTCCAGCAGGCACCGGTCAACAGACTGGCTCCGGGGGGGGTTTATGTTGGCGATCACATGACGGCTGAGCAAGCCGACCGAATGCCAACGCGGCTGACCCAGCGTGGCCCAGTCTGCCACCTCGAAACCCCTCTGCTCTTATTTCCTCAGTGTAGTAGAGTACGCCCAAAACGCAGTAATACTAGAAGTGGGAAACCCCAAACACAGCGCGCTGATGCTGTGGGCTGGCCCATTGATCCTGGTACCAGAATCAACTCAAATCAATCTTTATTTATATAGCATCTACAGAACCCCAGGGCTTAACTCCAGACAAGCAACAATGGCAAGGAAAAACTCCCCTTTAACAGGAAGAAACCTTGAGCAGGCCCAGGGGGACCCTCCTGATGATGGACAGATGGGTAGAGAGAGAGGAGGAGGAGGTAAGAGGATAGACAGGTAGAGGGTAGAACAGGTAGAGGATAGAACAGGTAGAGGGTAGAACAGGTAGAGGGTAGAACAGGTAGAGGATAGAACAGGTAGAGGGTAGAACAGGTAGAGGGTAGAACAGGTAGAGGATAGAACAGGTAGGCAGGTGGGTAGAACAGGTAGAGGATAGAACAGGTAGAGGGTAGAACAGGTAGAGGATAGAACAGGTAGAGGGTAGAACAGGTAGAGGATAGAACAGGTAGAGGGTAGAACAGGTAGAGGATAGAACAGGTAGAGGGTAGAACAGGGTAGAACAGGTAGAGGATAGAACAGGTAGAGGGTAGAACAGGTAGAGGGTAGAACAGGTAGAGGATAGAACAGGTAGAGGGTAGAACAGGTAGAGGGTAGAACAGGTAGAGGATAGAACAGGTAGAGGGTAGAACAGGTAGAGGGTAGAACAGGTAGAGGATAGAACAGGGGGTAGAACAGGTGGGGTAGAACAGTGAGGGTAGAACAGGTAGAGGGTAGAACAGGTAGAGGATAGAACAGGTAGAGGATAGAACAGGTAGAGGGTAGAACAGGTAGAGGATAGAACAGGTAGAGGGTAGAACAGGTAGAGGGTAGAAGAAGAAGAAGACCTCATCTATCTGTCTTATTTAGAAAAAAATAAAAAAAAGGTGTTCTTGACAGGCGGCGAGCACTTAGGCGGCTTTTAACCCCGATACAGGCGGTACAGAGCGGTCACTCCTGACGGGAGCGCTGGGCTTTCTCAACAGTTGGAGCGTGATGATGATGCCGATGACGCTTGCGCGCAGTCCCCCTGCAGGCTCCTCATTTCCATGGCGTCAACTTCGCTCGGCTACACAGCGCTCCACACACAACAGGGTTCCTACCAAACGGGCCAAATCTGTCTTGTGCGTGTAGTTGAAGAGGAAAATAGACTTTGAAAATGTTATCGCCTCCCCAACCGCACAGTAGCAGGATTCAAAGGTAGACTCGGGGTGTGTGTGTGTGTTTGTGTGTGTGTGTGGGAAGTGGAGTTTCTTTCAATTTAGACATTTTTCCTGCTGCCAGAGTGACCCTGTGAATTGGGTTCAAGCTTGGTACTACACATTGTAAATGAGCATACCTCCACCATGTATCTAACAATCTACAGCTGCTGCTCACACACACATAAAAGACCCATCGTCATCAGCCCACGTTTCCTCGTCTCGGTGTGTTTTATCTGGGCAGTCCCCGCTCATTGATTACTTGAACAAACACCCACGTCATTCCAGTTGTACCTCATGCCCGAAGAGTATGTTCAATAATAATATTGTTGCGTAATTACACCAATTTAGGCATATCCAGACCGGAATATCAGGTTGCGCCACGTTTCGTCAGCACCGACTCTTTGTCACCTTTCTCCTCGTTGGATGTTATTACAGGCTGAGCAGTTGGTGCGTACGCTCGTGCGCTCACGAGCGGGAGGAATTCCTACATCGGGAGGAGGCTTTACCGTTGAAATTGGACTAAACATCCCAGTCCATGGGGGGGAAAATCTCCTCATGCGTCCTTGCTCTGTGTTTTTCCTTAGGGTCCAACTACGTCATGTCTAACGGCGGTGGGGCGCCCAGCAGCAGCACCCACCTTTTGGACTTCCTAGAGGAGCCCATTCCGGGCGTGGGGACCTACGATGATTTCCACACCATCGACTGGGTTCGGGAAAAATGCAAGGACCGGGAGAGGCACCGGAAGGTAAGCGGACAGGGACTTTACACGTGGAGGTCTATCAAAATCAAACATACGCTGTGTTTGCACGGCGACGCCGATGGAGCAATTCCAACAGGAAGGACTCGGGGCCCGAAACAAGACGAAAGGGAACTGACTTGTGTTTGCGTAGCGAGCGTTACCGTGGCTCGGCGACGCATTCGCCGACCTCAGCAAGTCGGGCTTCCGCGCGGGACCGCGCGCGCGTTTCCTCGGAGCGCTCAAAAGGAGAACCGAGCTGTTTGCACAAGCAGCTGCCAAATAATCCCAAAAAAAACAAACAAGAAGGTCAAGGGTCGACGTCTTCGGCCTTCTCGGTCCCACTTCCTGCTGGGCGTCTTATCACCAACGATAACTACTCACCCGGCTTTATTGCTCGCTCTCCCCGACTTGCGGGACGACTGGGAAAGATCATTCTGGGAATGCGATCATGTGTTAATGATACATGTGGGGTGTTATCAGGACAGTAACACCCAGCTGCTACTACACTAGATTAGCAGAGCAGAGCATTGGATCTCCGTTTGATGTCCCCGGAGCCCGTAACGGAGCTGTCCTCCTCCACCCACGGTCTGTTGATTTGTTTTTTGTTGTAGATCAACAGTAAGAAGAAGGAGTCAGCGTGGGAGTTCACAAAGAGCCTTTACGACGCTTGGTCCGGGTGGTTGGTGGTGACCCTCACCGGCCTGGCCTCAGGTACCGATGGGACACGTCGGCTCCGTCCTCCTGTAGCGTCCCAAGGGCCCGCGGGTCCCCGTTTTCTGTTTGTCCTCCCTTAAACCGCCCCCGCGTCCCCTCAGGCGCGCTGGCCGGCCTGATCGACATCGCGGCCGACTGGATGAACGACCTGAAGGAGGGCGTGTGCCTGAGCGCCCTGTGGTTCAACCACGAGCAGTGCTGCTGGACGTCCAACGAGACCACCTTCGCCGAGCGGGACAAGTGTCCTCAGTGGAAGAGCTGGGCCGAGCTCATCCTGGGGCAGGCCGAGGTAGAGGAGCCGCCTCTGTTAATCCTGTCTGGTCTTTGCGTCAAATTCCAAACGGTCTTGTTGTTTACTTGTTGTTTTGTGTGCAGAACACACATAAAGGCGCATCATTAGTCCTCTGTAGGCTCACATATGGGTTGAAGTTGCCCACTAAGCTGAAGGTTTTTCACAAGTGAACTGCTTTTATTTAAAAACTGGCTTTTCTCACCGTTAAAGGAACAGCTAGGTATTTTTATAAATGGTAAAATGTGATAGAAATGGCACAATAATTGACTAAAATGCAGTATAATGAGTTGAAGTTGAGCTTTTTCGCTATGAGCGTTGGTGTATGGGATTGAATTTAGTTTTATTCCCGTCGTTCCCGGTCTTGTCCGCAGGGTCCCGGCTCCTACATCATGAACTACTTCATGTACATCTACTGGGCTCTGTCCTTTGCCTTCCTCGCCGTCTGCCTGGTCAAGGTGTTTGCGCCGTACGCCTGCGGCTCGGGGATCCCCGAGGTGAGAACAACCCGCGGGTCCAGGGGGTCGCCCGTCGGGGACGGGGGGGGTCCGATCAGCAGAGTCCTCCTCAGGGTCTTTAATTATATTTTTTTTAAAATCCATCAAAAGGGTTAAGTCAGCGGACAAGCCATTTTAAGAGGAGCGGGGAAAAGGCTGTGTTGCCATGGTTACCAGAGCTGCAGTCGCGCAGGAGGCTGTGATTTTTATCAAAAGGCTGATCTGCGAGGGGCCGAATACGCTTCAGTTGGTCGTGGAATAAGCGCCCACGTGCGGTTATCGTTGAGGTGGCTCACGTAAAGCGGAGCTTCTCCCGTCGCAGATCAAGACCATCCTGAGCGGCTTCATCATCCGGGGTTACCTGGGCAAGTGGACCCTGATGATCAAGACCATCACGCTGGTGTTGGCCGTGGCCTCGGGCCTCAGCCTGGGCAAGGAGGGGCCCCTGGTGCACGTGGCGTGCTGCTGCGGGAACATCTTCTCCTACCTCTTCCCCAAGTACAGCAAGAACGAGGCCAAGAAGAGAGAAGTAAGTCCAAAGCCCAGACGCCACCGCAGCCGCAGCTGAGGTCTATCTCACCCCCCACCCCGCCCCCCACCGTCCCCTTCAGGTTCTTTCCGCCGCGTCAGCCGCCGGAGTGTCCGTCGCTTTCGGAGCGCCGATCGGAGGAGTCCTCTTCAGCCTGGAGGAGGTAAGGCGGAGCGCAAGCCGCCGTCAAAGCCCGTCCCTCACCCGCTCGCTCACCGCCTGTCTGCCCCCCCCCCTCCAGGTGAGCTACTACTTCCCTCTCAAGACGCTGTGGCGCTCCTTTTTTCGCCGCCCTGGTCGCGGCGTTCGTCCTGCGCTCCATAAACCCGTTTGGCAACAGCAGACTGGTGCTGTTCTACGTGGAGTACCACACGCCGTGGTACCTGTTTGAGCTCATCCCCTTCATCCTCCTGGGCGTGTTCGGAGGCCTCTGGGGCGCCTTCTTCATCCGGGCCAACATCGCCTGGTGCCGGAGACGCAAGTCCACGCGCTTCGGTGAGTTTCCCGGCGTTCCCGCTCGCGTATCGGCTCTGATCTACTCGCTTTTTGGAGCTGGAGCTGATCTGGGGGAGCGTATACACTGTAAGAAATGGAGTACTAACTGTGCTCCACTGTAAGAAATGGAGCATAGTTCAGTGTAACTAACCCAAAAAAGAAAGAAAAGCTTAAAAAACTTTAAAAAAAACAACAGGTTTTCCGTGTTTTAATTTAAATTGAGATTAAAATCCCGGCGTGACGACCGCCCCTCTCCTCAGGGAAGTACCCGGTACTGGAGGTGATCTTGGTGGCGGCCATCACCGCCGTGGTGGCCTTCCCCAACCCGTACACGCGGCAGAACACCAGCGAGCTGATCAAGGAGCTGTTCACCGACTGCGGCCCGCTGGAGACGTCGCAGCTGTGCCAGTACCGCAGCCAGATGACGGGCACCAACGCAGGCCCCGGCGTCTACTCGGCCATGTGGCAGCTGTGCCTGGCGCTCATCTTCAAGATCATCATGACCATCTTCACCTTCGGGCTCAAGGTCGACCTTCGGAACCGAAACTCGTGTTTGTCCCGCGTGTCCCCAAACCCGTTTGTTTATTTGTTTGTTTGTTTGTTCAAATCTGCAGGTGCCTTCGGGCTTGTTCATCCCCAGCATGGCCATCGGGGCCATCGCCGGGCGAATCGTGGGCATCGCCATGGAGCAGCTGGCGTACTATCACCACGACTGGTTCCTCTTCAAAGAGTGGTGCGAGGTGGGGGCGGACTGCATCACCCCGGGGCTCTACGCCATGGTGGGGGCTGCGGCCTGCCTGGGTGAGTCGGCGCGTTTACCCGATCCGAGGCGGGAGGGGGGGACCCCGGGTGTGAACCGCACCTTTCGCCTCCCGCAGGCGGGGTGACCCGGATGACCGTCTCGCTGGTCGTGATCGTGTTCGAGCTGACCGGGGGGCTGGAGTACATCGTCCCCCTCATGGCCGCCGTCATGACCAGCAAGTGGGTGGGCGACGCGTTTGGCCGCGAGGGGATCTACGAGGCGCACATCCGCCTCAACGGCTACCCCTTCCTGGACGCCAAGGAGGAGTTCACGCACACCACGCTGGCCAGGGAGGTGATGAGGCCCCGCCGCAGCGACCCCCCCCTGGCCGTGCTGACGCAGGACGACATGACGGTGGAGGAGCTGCAGGCCACCATAAACGAGACCAGTTATAACGGTTTCCCCGTCATCGTGTCCAAGGAGTCCCAGAGGCTGGTGGGCTTCGCCCTGCGGAGGGACATCACCATCGCCATAGGTAACGCGACAGAACGCCGCCCTAAAGCGGCCCCAAGGGTGCTTCAGATCCTTGGAAAGGGCTTGAATTTCAAGGTCTTGAAAGTGCTTGAATTTCATGGTCTGGAAAGTGCTTGAACTTCAAGGTTTTGAGGTCTGGAAAGTTATTGAATTTCAAGGTTTTAATGTCTGGAAAGTGCTTGAATTTCAAGGTTTTCAGGTCTTGAAAGTACTTGAATTTCAATGTTCCAAGGTCTTAAAAGTGTTTGAATTTCAACGTTTCACGGTCTGGAAAGTGCTTGAATTTCAAGGGTTTTAAAGTCTGAAAAGTGCTTGGTTTTTAAGGTCTGGAAAGTGCTTGAATTTCAGTGCTTGACAAATGAATTAATCCTGAAGAAAATTCTGAAAACAGCCCTTGAAAGTGCTTGAATTTGGCCGCGACAGCGTGCGGGAACCCTGGATCTAATCTATTTGGCGGAGGTGTCGGCGAGGGAGGTTGGTCGCAGTTCAGCCGGATCTCCAAAACAAGATGTTTTCTCTGTTCCTTCTCGCTCTCGACAGAAAACGCGCGGCGCAAACAGGAGGGCATCCTGCCCAACTCCAGGGTGTACTTCACCCAGCACGCGCCCACCCTCCCGGCCGACAGCCCCCGGCCCCTGAAGCTGCGCTCCATCCTGGACATGAGCCCCTTCACCGTCACCGACCACACGCCCATGGAGATCGTGGTGGACATCTTCAGGAAGCTGGGCCTGCGCCAGTGCTTGGTCACCCACAACGGGTAAGAGGCAACCGCCGCAGCTCCGGAAGGCGAAGAAAACCCCCCCCGGGGGTAGCGTTTCCCCGGACCCCCACGTCTCTTTCGCCCCCCCCACTTCCTCCTCAGACGGGAAACCTCCCCGGAAATCAGCGGACGCGCTCCGACCCCTGGTGGTCAATCCCAAAAGCCCGTTAAAGACGGTCCGACTGACTAAATTAAGACATCGCCGACGCCAGTTAACACGTTTTTATCAGTTACGTTTTGTTACTTTAGTTCCATTTTGCATGTTTTTGTGCTGCTGTCTGTCTTTTTTTTTTCTCTCTCTCTCCTGTTTGTTTTCTTTGGGCCGTTTTTCCGAGTAACGGGTGTTTGTTTCTAGGATTGTGTTGGGCATCATCACAAAGAAGAATATATTAGAGCATCTGGAGGAGCTCAAGGAACACACGGAGCCCCTGGTGACTAGCCCCCGGCCCTTTTACACACGTGACCTCCGCACACGTCACCTCACGGCGCCTGCCTCTCAGGCCGCGGGCTTTTCGGGGGGCGCGAGACGGCCGTCGGGGGTTCCCGGCTAAGCGGCATCAAGTCCTCCTCCTTCTCCTCTCTCTGCTTTCTCTCGCTGTCCACACTTTGTTGTTGGTGGGTCGGGTTTCGGAACGAAACCGCTAACTCGGGGGCGCTCGCTCTTGGAGGCGAGACGTCTTCTCGCGCCACGTCCGTCGCCGAGAGCCGCTTCCCTCGAGTCACCGGCCTGTTTGGAGACGGTCCCCACGCGGGGCCTGAGCCCTTTTCAGACGCGAGCTACGTCTTAGTGCATTAAATCTAAGATATTTTTTAAAATCTGGACAAAATTAGTTATTAGTGGGAAGCTGCATTAGAATAATTTAACATAAATTAGTTTTCAAACCCTCAAGAAGTTTTGTGTTTTGCCCTAAAATATACGATATAAACTATATTTTGTGCCTTCGGTGTAGGTGTAATACCCGTCGTCGCCACTAGAGGGAGACAGAACCGCCGCTTGTTCACATAAACCCCGTTAATTCCATTGAGCCATTACTTTCAGTTAATCCCGGTATTCAGTGTTAAAGTGGGGGGGGGCACAGCTACTGTTGCCACGTCTGAAAAGGCCTCGGTTGTTTCCTAGAGTGTAGCCGTTCATCCCCTTGATGGCCGCTGTGGCTCTGGCGTGCCCCCCCCCCCCCATTAGTGTAGATGTTTTCATGTAGTGGGAAGTTGATCTTAACCCATTTAATGTCCCCGCATGTAGCGTCTCTCATCTTCCTCCTCTCACAACAGTAGTCATCCATTTTTTTTTCACCCACGCTTCAGTTATCTCTCGATGTTAATGACTTCTTTTTGTCTTTTTTTTTTTTTTTTTTTTTTAAACGCCCCCATCTCGACCCCCCCCACCGTTTCGCTCTGGGTCTCCGCAGAACGACAACATGTGACCCGTTTGCCAGAACAAGCACTTGGCGAGTAGACAGCCGTCTCGGAATACCGTTGTTTCACTGCCTGTTTGCTCACCGGTCGGGGAGCGACCATCAACTTAAAGAAATCACCCCCCTGCCCCCCCCCCTCCTTCTCCTCAGTAGCGAATGCCGTGGTGACGTGACGTTGTTGTGATCGGTGCTTGTAGTCCCCGGTAGTGTCTTTAGGCAGCATGCGGTAGTATCCTAACAGAAGCCCCCCCCCTCTGAGTGTCCCAGCTGCTGGAGTAGTTCCTCTTCTCTACACCACCTCCACTTTTCCTTTCACTCACAATTTGGGTTCTTTCATGCACTTTTTTAAAAAATTTCAGGTCAAATGAAGCTGAATATTTCCTAAAAAGGCAAAAAAAAAAAGGTTATATTCTCTTCATTTGACCCGACGACTCCCGTCTCCACGGCAACACGTTTCCGATGATTGCGCACATTTGATGTTCAAGCATCTGAAGACCTGTTGCTGCGGTAACGCCGAGGGGCCTCCCAACCTCACGCGGGCGCGCTCTCGTCCCGCTCGTAGGTTCTCCAGTCCACTGTCGTGTTCTCCGGTAGTCGCTTTCTCCTCCTCTCAGGTCCTCTTTCTTCCCCTTCCAGCTTCTTCGGATCAGAACCGCAGGCCGGTTGGAGGCAGTGTCGGCTTCAGACCTGCTTCCCTCCTGCTGTCTTTTGCTTCCTCAGGGTGTTTTTGTCGGTGGACGGCCGGCAGCCAAGTTCAGAGCGATACTAAAGTGACCTTTAAGGTCAAATTGGCAAACAGAACGATTCTGGAAGACGAACTGTGTCTTTTCATTAATTTTAAAGCGGTGGCGGGTCTCCTGCCCCCTGGTGGACAGAAGTGGTACTCCACTGTCCAAATACTTAAAAACACATAGAGGTGACGTCACAGTTCAGAATCTCGTTCGTAGGCTCCGTCGTTCACCGACAAAAGCGCGTCGTCCCCCTCGCTCAGCCGGAGCCCCGCGTCTGACCGCCTGCTCCTCTGTGTCGTCCCGCAGGCGGCTGCTTGGTATCGTCACAAAAAAAGACATCCTCCGTCACATGGCCCAAATGGCAAACCAGGACCCCGAGTCCATCATGTTCAACTGATCCGCTCCTTCCAGGACGGCTGGGGGGGGCAGGACAGCGAGGACGAGGAGGAGGTGGGCCTCCTGGACAGTTCCCAGCTCTGACACTAGGACCCCCCTCTTCCTTTTGTGGTTTTTTTTCCCCCCCCTCCCCTCCTTGTTTTAGTGCTCATCGTTGTGGCCCCAGAGACATTTTCCAGCCATGTGAGGACAAAAGACTTGTTACCGTGGCTGCTGAGGACACGAGGACGTCATGGGGGGGGGGTTGAAGGTACATGAAAGCACTTTTTACACACACTTTTGCACTCCTCTACATGCATGTCCCCCCCAACCCCTTCATAGTCACACATGCCTGTCCTCACCGTTGTCCTGCTAATGAATTGCATGTGAGGACATGCTGAGAGAGAGAGAGAGAGAGAGAGAGAGAGAGAGAGAGAGAGAGAGAGAGAGAGAGAGAGAGAGAGAGAGAGAGAGAGAGAGAGAGAGAGAGAGAGAGAGAGAGAGAGAGAGAGAGAGAGAGAGAGAGAGAGAGAGAGAGAGAGAGAGAGAGAGAGAGAGAGAGAGAGAGAGAGAGAGAGAGAGAGAGAGAGAGAGAGAGAGAGAGAGAGAGAGAGAGAGAGAGAGAGAGAGAGAGAGAGAGAGAGAGAGAGAGAGAGAGAGAGAGAGAGAGAGAGAGAGAGAGAGAGAGAGAGAGAGAGAGAGAGAGATTGCCCTTAACACTTATAATTTACAGTGTCTGTATGTTGTGATTACTTTGACGGTACATTTGATGCAAATGTCAAACTTGTTTTAAATTAAAAATGTTGAACTTAGGTGAGTGGTCCCTTGTTCTTAGAGCATACATGTGACTGTCACATCTGTATAATGAACTGGAGCCACAGCTGACACTTAGGTTTTATTCCACTACAAAAGAGGCATCTGTAGAGCACCAGAGAAGCAGAATCTACAGGGTGTTTCTGCTGAGCAACAGGAAGAAAATGGAGAACAAGCTCCTGAAGTGAAGTTGCATCAAAGTAAACCACATCACTACTAGTAATTATAATAATGAAATGTCAAAACACAGGGGTTTGATTGAGGGGGTTTACAGCACACACAGATTGACCTGGATTATTTTTTAATCATACAATCAAATACTAACTCAGCCCCCCCAATGATCCAGGGGCAGACCACATTACCCGCAGCACCACAGGTGGAGGGAGATGAACGTTTTAACACTGGGATGATACAACCCGGTCCCGAGGGCTGTGTTCCAGCCCAGGTTTTCCTCACATGCCAGAAAGGTTGGCTACCTGGTTTGGAGGAAAACCCGGACTGGATCTCGTGAGGACCGGGCTGCCTGTCCCCATTTCTAAGAGAGCAGCTTCAGAGTTCCACAGTCCTCAGCACTGCAAATCGGGGGGGGGAAAAAAAAAAAGACAGTCCAGTGGAGGTCTCCTGTAACAATCCAAGTTAAGGAACCCAAAACGGTTGCATTACATTTAGGTGCTGATGGCCCCTCCCGTCTACATTCAAGTGTGAAAGTCCAGGATGAGGGAAGAAGTAGAGCAACCTTGAGATTTCAGCAATCGATGAGCGGTGGTTCTCTTCAGATTGAAATGCATAGCACGAGGGAACGCCCCCCCCCCCGGGGTCAGTTACCTCACACGTGGCTCTCGTAAATCACCTGGCAGGAGGCGGGGTCGGCGGCGTCCGATGGCGTGGGTTCGGCCGGCTCGGCGTCCGGCTCGGCGTCCTGCTCGTCCTCCGCCTGGTGGACAGGCGTGGCCTGCGTAGGGGTGGAGCACGGGGGCGGAGCGTCGCTGCCGCCGCAGTCCCCCCCGGCGGCGAGCTGCGGGTGCACCGACACCTGGATGGCGATGTGCTGCGGCTGCTCCTGAACGGACGAGTTGTCCGAGTCGGCGGCGGGCGAGTCGCTGCGCTCGCGCTCCCTCTCCTGCGCCTGCTCCCTCGCCTGCAGGACGGTGAAGACGTCGCGGGCCCCGATGGCCCTGCCCGCCCCTCCTCCTCCGCCGGGCGCCGCCCTCAGGAAGGTGTGCCTCATCTCCTCCACGCCCACCACCTCCAGGATCTCCTCCATGAAGTTGCGGCAGTTCATGATGAGCGGCGGCAGCGGGATGCTGCGCGCCAGCTCCTCGATGTACCGCGCGAACTCCATCGTCTTGAACTGCGTCACCTTGGCCAGCTCCAGCGTCTTGGCCGAGGTGATGATGGGGATGCGCTTGGCGATCTCGAAGGCCTTCTGCAGCTTCTCGGCGCCCTCGGTGCGGAAGAACTCGTTGATGGCCTTCTCCGTCTTCTTCAGGTGGCTGCTCATCATGCACAGGCGCGTCACGTTGAGCGCCATGATGATGGTGAACGTCACCAGGCACACCACCATGTAGTACACGCCCATGTCGCCGTTGGTGAAGACCACGCGCAGCGTCACCGTGCAGTTGGCGCTGCCGTGCACGTTGGACGCCATGCACGTGTACTTGCCGCGGTCGGCGAACTCGATGGCGGTGACGTTGAGGACGCCGCTGTCCAACAAGAACCACTTCCCACCTACGAGAACACAAACATCTCAGTGATTCCAGCTCAGTCTATTCACCGTTTACTCAGTGGTACCAATTACCGTATTTTTTGGAATACAAGTTGCTACAAAATACAAACTAGTCATAAAATGCATTGTGAATAATTCTGATCAAATGTTTTGATACACTAGTTGCAGACTGTAAATCTCAACCAGTCAAACATAGAAAAAAAAAGTGCTATAGAAACTAGAGGAAAAAAACATTGTGGTTATAGAGAATACAGCAATCAGCAAATGTGGTAAAATGGGAAATTAAAATTCCCACAGTCCAGAAGCCGCTTTGTTGAATTAAGGTTAATGCCGACTGTCTACCAACCGCCTATAAACGTGCAGTCGGTCTCCGGCCTGTTTGATCTGCCTCGCTTATCAGCTCTTATCTTAATGGCGAGGTTGTTGGGTCGGCTGGTTTAGTCTGGATCAACATGGCGAGGGCATAAAAACGGCAGCCTGGATCGAGTCGGCGCCCACTTCAACGATCTCGTTCAACAATTCGAACGTCGGGAGGCCGCGATTGCGGTTTAGAACCGTCCGCCCCAACTCGACTCTGCACGTCTCGGCTGGAATCGTTTCGAACCCTTCGCCCCCTCCCCGTCCGTTCCCGCGCGTCTCGACAGGTCGAGCCCGGAGGAACGTCAACAAGCCCCGCATTCCCCGGCAGGGAAGCGCTCGAGAACGAGCCTCAAACCCTTTTGAGTCTCTGGGGGGGTGCACAGATACGATGTGCCTGAACAGAGTCGGTATTCTTCCTGGAACAAAAGCCGCTCTGTCGCCTCCGTCTCAAGTTCGACTCATTAACAATTCAGCAGGCGTCCGAATAAACGCCACGCTGGGAACGGCTCCCCGCACGCCAGAACTCCCAAATCCCTTCAGATGAACGAGGATTTAGAGCCCGACCCCCTCGAGCGGTCCCCAGGACCGACCCCGGGGCTGGTGGGGCGGAGGCGGGTCGGTCTCACCCTCCGTCTCCGTGTCCAGGCGCTCCCCGTGGGAGTTGAACCACTGGAAGCTGGGGAAGGGCTCCCCGCTCACGTTGCAGTCGATCAGCGCGCAGCTCCCCTCTCGGGCGATGATCTGGTGCACCTTGGTGAGCGCCAGCGGGACGAACCCGCCGACGGCCGTCGTCGTGCCGTTGAAGGTGCCGTTCTGGCCCGGGCCCTCCGACGGGGCCCGGGGGGCCCCGGGGGCCACCAGGGATGCCAGGAGCAGGAGGCTGGCGGCAGGGTGCATTTTTCCAGGAGGAGAGGTGGGGGGGGTCGAGTCAGGCCGAGGCTGGGGGTCCCGTCATGGGTTCCTGGGTTCCATCCAGAGGAGCAGCTATCTCCTGAGAGGACGAGGCAGCCTGGACCCCTCAAACATCCCTCTGGAAGACACCAAAGACGAGGTCAACACAAAAAACAGCTCAGAAATCATCAAGAACGCCCCCGTGTTGCTCGTCTCCAGGTGTGAATACGTAAAAGCCGTGTTTTAACCTGGTTTGGAGCCGCGGTGTTTCGTCTTCACGCGTTAAAAGGACAAAAAGCTGCAGCCTACATAACGGAGCCCTGCGCGGGGGCCGGCTAATCCCTGGGTCTGGACCCTTTTAAAAAAAAAAAAAAAAAAAAAAAAAAGACACACGGCGCGTTTAACGCATCAATCCCGAGGTCGCGTCGTTACAAACACACCGCGGCTGCTCACACAACGCATAGAAACGACACTTTTGACGCGGTCTCTCCCGACTTGTTCGTTTCCGATGGCAGCGTCGCCTCGGGACCCGGCTACGTCCTGGGCGGTAATAACACGTCACGTGACTCCTCGGAAAAACACCCTTTCCTCCTCCCAGATCCGCCAAAAAACGCTTTTCTGCCTCGAATCACCTCGAAAACCACCGACTGAAGGCGCACAGAGGCCGGACGGAGGCGGTCTGCGGAGCGGGAGGAAGCCGCGGCGGAGCCCCGGAGATGAGGCGTCCTCGGCCGGGGCGACGCGGCGAGCAGGCGGGGGGGGGGGGGGCGTCAGAGCGGGGTGAAAACCCCTCAAAGCCGGGTTAAACACTCACGGCGAGCTGCTGGTGACCGGGGAGAAGCACCAAGGGTGACCGGCTCTTCCTCTCCATCCTCCTCCTCTCTGAACACTTCTGCTCGGGGAGAATGTCAACGCGGCCGCAAGGGGGCAGCACAGCCGACATCATTTCACTCCTGTTAAACTACTAAACTTAAATTCGACAGAAAATGGAGGCCTCTACCCCTTTTATTTTCCTCCCACTCAGATTCAGACAGAATAAATGTATTTCCTCGTTTCTGCAGATAAAAACCGTCCTCACCGCAAGAAAAAAGCTCAAGTCGCCTGAACTCCATTACCCATAATGCCTCAGCGGCGCCTCTGATTGGTGGAACCGGCCGTGGTCACGTGTGACCGCAGAGTTTATAAATTAGTTACCCTGCGAGGTTATATTTTACTGCAGTCTGCTTTTTGAAGGTTAAAATGAAAATGCGCACGACTTTTGCGTCTGCACCCTGCAGTTATGCTCCCATTTAATCACTTTAAATATGTTAAAATCGCCCTTCTACCCCTCATAACGACCCAGTTAGGGAATCTTATGAAACTCCTGTCCCACACAGTTGCATATATCTGACCCCGTCCAATCCAACCTCACCTGGAATGGATCTTTGCATGTGAAAACAGGTTAAACAAAGTGTTACATGAGCAAACGCCCCAAGCCTGCCCTAGAAAACACGAACGAAGCCTCGCGTGAAACCCATCTAATTAAGCAAGTCCGCGTTGCATTTCAGACTCGTCTCCAAATACTCTTGAAACCCGATCGCTTCGGTGTTCATCTCCCCAAAACCTGCGTTTAAAGCAGCTCCTTCCCCCAGGCAGCCTTACACACACACACACACGCGCGCGCGAGGGCTGCTCCACGCGGCGGTGCGTGTCGACCCAGCGGGGGAAGTCTGCACAAAGCAGCTTTGCCCCCCGAGGAGCCGTCCTGCTGACGTCAGAGCACTTGAACTCGTTCACATCACCGGGGCGCCCCGGCCGCCCTGCAGCGCAGGATTCAGACAGTCGTGCGTGAAGGCCAAGGTTACCCACTTAGGAACAGGCCGCGTGGTCGTCCCCGCTCACCTCCTCCGGCCCTTCAAGCCACCCGTGGGTCAAACCACCCTGAAGCCCTTCGCTCTCAAAATGACACGCTGACAAGTCCGAACGCCGAATCAAGTTTAGTTTTTCCACGTGAACAGACAAAAGGTTTAGTACAGGAAGAGCAAACCCAGTCTACACACGTCCTGTTGACACTTAAGGCCATGCAGCATATATTAGACACTCTACAAACACCCAGTATTTGATCACAAGGCTTCTTTGATGAGAGAAGACAGTCTTCTGAAACCCTGTCAAAGATTTATAAGATATAAGTTAGAATGTGTGTGTGTGAGGTCTGTGTGAGAGTGAGTGTGTGTGTACGGACCTCATCGATCTGGTCTGGCGTGGAGAGGGAAAAGGCAGCTCTGACGTAGGGACAGGGCTCGTTACTGTCGATCATGAAGACACCTCCGGGAACCAGCAGCACCTTCAACACATCGTGACGTCAACTCAGCGTCTGAGGGTTCTCCCGAGGTGTGTGTGTGTGTGTGTGTCCGCTTTCACCTCTTTCTCCAGAGCCTTCTTCATTATGAGCTGCTGGGTGTCAGACACTCCCTTGAGCTTGATCCACAGGAACATGCCCGCCGATGGAGCGTGCCACTCGGCCACACCTGCACACGGAATAATTAAAACACTCAGAACTACTGACTTTAACTGTACCCGAAGGTGTATTACACTGAGTGACCGCTAGGTGGCGACATCGCTCTTTTGATCTGGTTTAACAGCTGACGTCACTTCAAAGTTAAATTTCACCATTATAAAACATCTGTATCCTTCCAGAGGTGCATCTGGAAGACTACTGGAGGGTCCAGAAAGCGCAAACTAATTTAACCTCAATCACTTCATTTAGGAGAAAGCTGGTAGAATGGCCCAACATGGAGCCAAATAAAGTGGTTTTGGACCTTTGAGCCACTTCTCTGCGGAGCAGATCATGGCGTTGCGCTGTGTCCTGTAAAACTCGATCACCCTGGGGGGGGGGACAGGAGTTGTTAAGTGCGGTGGCGATGTTCCAGCTGTGCTGCCGAGGGGGAGCGTACCCGTCTACGTGCTGCAGGAAACCCTGCTGCCCCCAGATGTGCAGCAGCTGGGACACCATGAGCTGAGGGGGCAGAACAGAGGCTGTCACAAACACACCTTGTGTGTGTGTCATCCACCACACCTTCAAAATAAGAGCAGCTGGGGGGGTTCACCTGTGTGAAGGTGCTGGTGTGCATCGTGGAGGCCTGGATGTGCAGCACCACCCTGTCCACCAGCGGCTTGGGCCCCGTCACAAAACCGATCCTCAGCCTGACAGACCCACACACACAGAGACCCACACACACAGAGACCCACACACACAGACCCCCACACACAGAGACCCACACACACAGACCCACACACACAGACCCACACACACAGAGACCCACACACAGAGACCCACACACAGAGACCCACACACAGAGACCCACACACACAGACCCACACACACAGACCCACACACACAGACCCACACACACACAGACCCCCACACACACACAGACAGACCCACACACACACAGACACACACACACACACAGACAGACCCACACACACACACACAGACAGACCCACACAGACCCACACACAGACCCACCCCACACACACAGACCCACACACACACAGACCCCCCCACACACACAGACCCCACACACACACAGACCCCACACACACAGACCCACCCCACACAGACCCACACACACACAGACCCACACACACACACAGACCCACCCACACAGACAGACCCCCCACACCCACACACACAGACACACCCACACACACACAGACCCACACACACACACACAGACCCACACACAGACCCACACACACACCCACACACAGACCCACACACAGACCCACACACAGACCCACACACAGACCCACACACAGACACACACCCACAGACCCCCCCCCACACACACACACCCCCCCCCACACACACCCATACACACAGACCCACACACAGACGTGACCCAGCAGGTGAGGCAGGGTGCTCCAGGCTGAAGCAGACCTCCTCGGGGGGCGTGAAGGTGGGGCGGGCGTGTGACACTCACCCTGAAGACAGGATCTTGGAGAACGAGTCGGTCCTGATGATCCTCCCGTCCACGTCCATGGAGAGGAAGGAGGGCGCCCACGGCTGCCGGCACACGCACCCGCGTCAGTCGCCCGCGGTTACGGTGCCGGCGGCTTCCCCGTTACCTTGTGGAACTGCAGGAAGTAGTAGGGGTCGTCCTCGATGATGAGCAGGTCGTAGCGCTGGGCCAGCTGTGACAGATGTTCGTTAGGACGCGGACAGTCGGGCCCAGAGCGCCGGCCACGCCCACCTTGTACACTTCCCGTTTCCTCTCGGTCGTCATGGAGGCGCCGGTGGGGTTCCCCCCGTTGGGGATGGTGTACAGGACTCTGGGGGCGGGGCCTGCGGGGCGGGGGGCCCCCCGCGGGTCCCAGCGGGACAGGACGTCCTCCAGGGCCGAGGGGATCAGGCCCTGGTGGTCGCTGGGCACGTTGATCAGGTTGCAGCCGAGGGGCTGGAGCTGCGGGGGAGGAAGGGGGGACGTCGGGGGGGGGTCGATGGGTGAGGTTCTTAACTACGTTTCTGTGGTCTCACCGCCGCCAGCGTCCCAGAGTACGTGGGCGCGTCCAGGAGAACGTTGTCCCCGGGGTTGACGAGCATCTCGAACACCTGAGGGGGTCAGACGTGAGCGGATGGACGGTGGGGGGGGGGGGCTGTTACCTTGCACAGCCCCTCCTGGCTCCCCGTGGTCACACACATGTCCATCTGGCCTCTCTCGGGGGGGCGTCCGGCCGTGGGGGGGTCGTGGAGGCTCCTCTGAAGGTCCTTCATCCACGTCAGGAGCTCGGGGATCCTGCCGGAGCAGACGCCGCTCGTTTGACGGTCCACCTCATCGCCCTCCCACGTGTCCCCCCCTCACCTGTTGGAGTCCCTCCCCCACTGTAGTGTCCCCCCTCACCCATTGGAGTCCCTCACCCACCCATTGTAGTCCCCCCTCACCCACCCATTGGAGTCCCTCACCCATTGGAATGTTCCCCTCACCTGTTGGAGTCCCTCACCCACTGTAGTGTCCCCCCTCACCCATTGGAGTGTCCCCACCCACCCATTGGAGTCCCTCACCCATTGGAATGTCCCCCTCACCTATTGGAGTCCCTCACCCACTGTAGTGTCCCCCCTCACCCACTGTAGTGTCCCCCTCACCCACCCATTGGAGTCCCTCACCCATTGGAATGTTCCCCTCACCCACCCATTGGAGTCCCTCACCCACTGGAGTGTTCCCCCTCACCCACCCATGTGGAGTCCCCCTCACCCATTGGAATGTCCCCCTCACCCATCTGAGTCCTCCCTCACCCATTGGAATGTTCCCCTCACCCATCTGTAGTCCACCCCCTCACACATTGGAATGTTCCCCTCACCTGTTGGAGTCCCTCACCCACTGTAGCCCCCCCCTCACCCGCTGTAGCCCCCCCCTCACCCGTTGGAGGCCGAGTACTGCAGGGCCCTCCTCATGGCGGCCTCGTCAAAGGTCACGCTCCCCCCGTCCTTCAGCTGGACGGTGGCCGAGCGGAAGGGGAAGGTGTCGGGGTTGGGGGCCCCCCCGGCCAAGGAGATGAGGGTGGGGGGCGAGCGCTGCTGGAGCTCGGCTACAGGACACACACACACACACACACACACACACACACACACACACACACACACACACACACACACACACACACACACACACACACACACACACACACACACACACACACACACACACACACACCTCAGAGCCTTGACGTGGTAACGCACCTGCTCAGGTGAGGCCGGTCTTACTCAGGACCCGGATGGCCGACGGCCTCCTCGCGGCGCTGGCGGCCGTCAGAAAGCGAGCGTAGTTCATGACGCCGCAGATAAAAGGTGGGTCATCAGCGGCTCGTCGGCGCACGTGCGTCCCCAGGTGCGTCTTCTCCGCGCGGCCCCTTCCCCAGCTGCACACCTGTCGACGCAATCAGCGCGCGCGACGGCCCACTCTCCTTTAACCCCGCCCCCTTAGAAAAAGATGCGCAGGTATTTTGACGCTTTTAAACCGTCTCAAAGACGCAGGACCCGGAGGAGCGCGTCTTACAGGTGAAGCGCGGTGGCGGTCCGAGTCCTCTGAAGCCGCCGGAGGTCGGGCTCGGTGCTGACCTCGTCCCGGCCCTCGGGACTGATCTCGTCCCGGCTCGGTGCTGACCTCGTCCCGGCTCGGTGCTGATCTCGTCCCGGCCCGGTGCTGATCTCGTCCCGGCTCGGTGCTGACCTCGTCCCGGCTCGGTGCTGATCTCGTCCCGGCTCGGTGCTGACCTCGTCCCGGCTCGGTACTGACCTCGTCCCGGCTCGGAGTCCCGCGGGATCACTGGACCGACACCGCCACCGGCCGGTGACGTCATCCGG
Organism: Lagocephalus sceleratus; assembly: GCA_911728415.1. NCBI lineage: Eukaryota > Metazoa > Chordata > Actinopteri > Tetraodontiformes > Tetraodontidae > Lagocephalus > Lagocephalus sceleratus. The sequence continues at coordinate 4,045,758 of CAJVRN010000234.1, forward strand.
CGCGTCACTTGCGTCAACGGCTTAACCGTCCCAACCCTCCCCTCGGGGGGGGGGCGATTTAGTTCATCTGTGTCTCCGTTGAGGGTTTAATTCCCTCGGCTGGTTTAGCCGGAGTCGGCGGAAAATCGCCGTTTTCACGCGAAATTCCTCGGAAAACCGCGCGTATAGTTCCTCTGTTCGCCCGCTAGAGGGCGACCGCCGGAAGTCAAACATCCGTTTATAGGATGACCGGAAATAGAGAAGAAGACCAACATCCGTGTTGTTAGCATTGGCGGCGGTGCTAAGATAAAGTTCTCTTAAAGCAGACGGATCGTCCCTTTCTCAACATAAAACCGTTAATATGTAAACAGACTCGACCAGCTTTTGCTGTTCGGGGGTCTCAACTCTGTTTAGATGAGATTGTACAGCCGTGCTGCAGGACTTTGGGACGCATGCTAGCAGCTTTTAGCCACCGACAACGTTAAAGTTTAAAGGTAAACGTCCAAATTAAACAAGACGATCACCTTTATATCGCAATACTGACAACGCATACCCTGCTTTTAAAAGGTGTATTTGAATTCCTTTGTGTTTTAACGACTTGGTGTTTTCCATCTCCCAGTTCTTGAACCAATTAAGATGTTAGATATTGTCATAAAATTAAATTATTTTATTCGCAGACGCCCCAAACAAGTAACAGATTGCTGTTGCTATGTAAGACTACAACCTGCTCCGGACCTTCTGCGTTTACAACGATTTCGTTTCGATGGGGAAAAGAAAAGATATGATTCATCCCAGGTTTCTGAGTGAGTATCTTGTTCGATCAGGTCCGTCTGTCAGAGGACACGCGGCCGCTCGGGGCTCATTTGCTGAGTTTGTGTGTTTCGCCCTCGTCCCCTGCAGGCGAAGGCGCCTCCGGTTTGCACGGCGCTCATAAGCGGAAGCACAAGAAACACAAGAAGCACAAGAGGAAGCACCACAGCTTCGCCGAGGCGCCGGAGCCGGAGCCCGTCGTGGTGCCCCGAGCTCCGCCGCAGCTGCGACTCAAGATCAAGCTCGGGGGGCAGACTCTGGGCACCAAGAGGTGAGGCGCCCCCCCCGACCTTGCTCGCACTTCTGCCGTTTCCTCACTCGCGAACCTTCCGTCCGCCAGCGTTCCCACCTTCACCGTACACCCCGGAGTCGCCTGCCCTCCCTCTCCCCTGCTGATTATCCACAACGACATCGACGCTGACGACGACGACGACGACGAGGATGACGACGAGCCCTCCGTGCCCCTGGAGCAGTACCGGGCCTGGCTGGGTGAGTCCCAAACAACAACAACAACAGTCTAGATTCTGCATCTTTGTGGCCTCTCAGCTTCCATATTTACCCTTTTTTTCTTCATATTTCTGGCTTAGATGAAGACAGCAACCTGGCCACATCCCCCATGCCCGACATGGACTCAGACTCCATGTTGGGGGGGCCTGTGGATGAGGAGGAGAGGTGGCTGGACGCTCTGGAAAAGGGGGAGCTGGATGACAACGGAGAGCTGAAGAAGGAGGTGGACGAGTCTCTGCTCACCGCCAGACAGGTAAAGAAAGGGCACAAAGGAAGGAGCCTGTGTGGTTTGAAAAGGACTTATCATTGTGTGTGTGTGTGTGTGTGTGTGTGTGTGTGTGTGTTTAGAAAGCGCTGCTACACAAGCAGCAGAGCCAGCCCCTCATGGAGCTCCCCATGGGCTACAAGGAGAAAGAAATGACGGCGGAGATGATGCAGAAACGGGAGGAGCGGGCCCGGAAGAGACGCCTGCAGGCCGCCAAGAAGGCGGAGGAGAACAAGAACCAGACGATCGAGAGGCTCACCAAAACCAGCAAGGCCAAGATCAAGAGCATGAAGGAAAGGAAGTCCAAGCAGAGCCACTGTCCCACCATCCGCTACAGCGACTCTGCGTGGGGCGTGGCCATCTCCTTCCCCGCCGGCGTCCCCGCCCCGGCCCCGGCCCCTCCTCGCCCCGCGCCCGCGCCGTCCAGCTGCGGCGTCGGCGGCTGCACCAACCTGAAAAAGTACTCCTGCTCCAAGACGGGGGTCCCGCTCTGCAGCCTGGACTGCTACAGGAAGAACCTGCTGCTGGCGCAGAGCGCCGCTTAGACTCAAGCGCTCGACCGCCTCCCGTTTGTTTTTTTTACGATTCCGTATCCACGACCTGTGATCATGCCTCTCCGTCTCTGTAAAGGAAAAATCATGGTTTTGACGTTCTCGGGTGTAGAAACATCAAATTGCTTTGAGTTGAAAAGGAACACGTTTTATTTGAAATGCCCCCCGATTCCGTAGAAAATTGCACATCTTAAATTAAATGAAAAGGCTTTTTAACGCTGCGTCTCACGAGGTCCTTCGCTCCGTCCACAGCAGCAGCGCTGAAGTCTAAACACTCGTCTGAGGTACTGAGTCCGACAACGGGGGAAAAACAGGCACGGAAATTCCCTCGTGCGCGTGTTTGCGGAGGGCTGGGTGTGTTTAAGGAAGCGTGTGATGCTCTGAGAGCTTATCGGGATATAGTCTGCGTCCGCCCGCGCCCCCACGGGGGGCGGGGGAAGGCTGGTCACGAGGCCAGGCCGAAGGAGAGTCGGAAGGCCATCTCCACGGGAACCTCGGCCACGGAGTCGTGGAAGCACACGTAGAACTCCTGAGGGACGGGCTCCAGCAACATCCGCCTGAAAGACGAGCAGGAAAAAAAAACCATAAGGGAAATATAAACGCAGCACAGACGACGCGATGAGCTGCGCTCCACGATGCTTCAACCCTCACCAGACCTAGAACATCACTGACATTGAGCTTCCTGGTAAACAACTGATTCACCCGTTTTCTAAAGCCGAAGGGAACTCTCACGTACCCTATGACCCAGTAGGTCATGGTGGGAGCGGGTTTTCTCTGGTCGCTCCAGTTCTCAGGTTTACACTGGAAAAGAACCCCGTGTTCCTTTATCGGACCCAAGCCCCACCCCCCGGCCCGGGGTCGGTCGGCCCTCCGGCCCTGTGGGACAGACCAGACCGCGGGTCCTTGTTAGTGTGGTGGGCGCGCACACACACACACGCACACACACGCAGATATGGTTAAAGCCCACTGACCCTGGCGGGGAGGCTCTGCTGAAACGCGGCCCGGATGGAGAGGCAGCAGTGGTGGAAGTTGCGGATGAGCTGCGGGTGAATGGAGCCGCTGAGCTGGGCCTCCTCCCTGTGGGTGGGAGCGATGAAGATGCCCTGGACCGTCTCCATGAGGACGTAGTGGAACAGGGTGTTCTCTGCTCCCGAGGTTAGCCTGTCCCAAAAAAACAACACACACACACACACGTCCTTCACACGTTCATACGGCTCAACAATGGTCTCTGGGGGCTTCACAGAACCCCGGGGCCAGACCCCCGGCAAGCAAGAGTGGAGAGGGAAAACTCCCCTTTAACAGGAATAAACCTCAGGCAGGACCAGGCTCATGGGGGGGGGTAGACAAACATCACACATGCAAACACACCACTGGTGAGTGAGGTCAGGGGTCACTCACTTCATGGTGCTGTACATCTCCTCCGTCTCTCTCTCCGTCAGGGTCTTCTTCAGCGTTCCCAGGTGGAAGGGGTTCGGGTGCTTCATCCTGGGAATCTGAATCAAACGTGACAACAGCTCACTTCAAAGCTGCGTTCAAAGAGATGACCTGTAGCTGAAGGGAAGGGGGGGTTCACCTTAAAGAGGCCTCCGCTGCCCTCGGAGCCCAGCGAGTCCCGTCGTCCGCCTGGCTTCCTCGGAGACCCGGGGGTGGATCCGGGCCCGGCCTCCCCGGGCCCCTCGCTCCCGCTGTCGGACAGGTTCCTCTGCGGGCTGAACCTCCGCGCCCTGTCCCCGAACAGGCCTCGCCCCCCGGCGCCCTTCACCGCCCCCGCCAGTTTACTGAGGACGGGGGAGGGCGAGGCCGCGGCGTCGCGGGTCGCCGCCGCCGCGGGCAGGAACCAGTCGGCGCAGGACAGGCAGGGAGTGGGCGGGGCGTTCAGACGCTCCTCCATCCCGGGCTCCAGCACCTCCAGCTGCAGCAGGGTGGCCTTCACCTTCACACAACCGGAGGAGAAACGAAGCAGTGAACATACGCAACCCGCTCAAATGTGACATGCCTGGAATTACCGTATTCTCTGGACTATAGTGCGCACCTGAATATAAGCCACACCCACCACATTTTAAAGGAAAAGGATATCTTTACATTTATAAGCTGCCGAGATATTTACACAGAAAGAGTGTAAATATTTATTTAGACACCTTAAATGATTCTTTCCAAATGGTGCCTGTAACATCTGATGAAACACAAAAGTCATCGATGCTTCATTCAAAAACTGGTGTCTTCTTTTTTCCAGCGCCTCTGACTAGAGCGCCCCCCTTTAGCCCAGAAAAATCCAGATCCGATCAAAGAAGAAAGTAGCGGCTTAGAGTCGGGAGAGTACGGTGATTTCTGAGTGAAAAAGTCACCTGGTCCACATAAATGCAGTCTGGTCCCGGAGACCCCGAAGCGGGAGACGCACAGCCGCCGGCCTCCAACAGCACGCACTGCAGGAAGTGTCTCTGGAGGACACGGACGCAAACACCAGAGAAGAAGAAACATCAGCTGCCGTGAAACGAGGCCGATTTCGACGATTTTGTTTGTTGTTTTCTCCGCACCAGCCCCACGATGAGGAGGAAGTGGCGTCCGGGGGGCTGGCGGTAGCCCGCCGCGCCACCGCCGTTGATCGCTCTGTGCTGGGGAAACACCTCCCTCCAGACGACCAGCTGACCCACGCGCTGCTCAGCCGCCAGGGGCAGCAGGCAGTAGTGCTGGCAGTAGAGGCACACGTCCAGCAGGTCTTCTTTGGGAAGGTGGTTGGCTATTAAGTACGACTGCGGGAGCGAGAGCGCGAAGATGACAGTGAAATAACGTTAAAAGAGGAGGAAGCGCGGTCGTCGGGCACCCAGGGACCTACCCTGTAGAACAAGCAGGAGCCCAGGATCACGTACATCCGCCTCAGGCCGAAGAAGTCCTCAGACTGAGAGAATGATCAATGAAACTCAATTAGGCAGGAGAACACACACAGCTGAGCGGGGCCTGCTTAAACACCCCCCCCTCTTCCCCGAGCGTAACGTAAACACGGCGCATACTGTACGAAAAATAGAGCGGACGCCGCTAAAAATACACTCTAAAAATAACCCGACCTTTTCTTCCTCGCGCTCAAGTGGCGCCAATCTCTGTTAGCGTGCGCGCTCCCTCGCTACGATAATGGTGTCGTTAATATCACTGATCCATTGATACGTCAGCTCTTGAAGATTTTGTTTTTTTTCAGAAAGGTTTGGTGTAAACCTGTGAAGATGTTTCCAGATGTTCGTTTTCTTACCATCTCTCCAAAATCTGATGACTCAAAGTCAGAGAGAACGGTGTCCACTTCCACCTGGGGGGGCAGATTGGATCAATCATTAACCTGAGCAAAACGTCAACGTAAAAAAAACAAATGGATTGTTTACATTGTTGACAGTTACTATCGTGACTTTCATTCTCAGAAAATGCGTGTCTCATACGATCATAATTAAATGTACGGAGCCAAAGTTATGTGCAAAATTATGTGTAATGGTTTTGATAATCATTTAAATATTAGCAAATGTGTTATTACAAACTCATTAAAACAGATATATAGACTACGTGGCTTATAATTTATTATATGTTTTTATGAATTTACAATCTATTTCACTATCCTATAAAGTTTCATGTATTTATTACATTATTTCGAACACTAAATATTAAATATTGATGTGACCACGAGGGGGCAGCAAAGCCGCATTTACTACAGCATCAGCGACAAAAGGAGATAACGAGCTACTATTAATGCACGTTATTCGAAAATATAAATAGCATTGTAAGTTATTAAATAATAAGACACATTTGTTATTGCACCTTAATTTCTGGAGGCAGCGTGAGCCACTGGACCGCTGGCAACCCATCGAGGAAGAGCGCCCCCGAGGGTCCAGCGTGCTGGGCCGAGGAGCCGTCTCTTAACCGGCACGGCTGGAGGAGCTGCTGGAAGAAGAGGCAGAAGAAGTGGTCCAACTTGGGAGCGTGGCCTTCGTCGCAGAACGCTCTGCGGCGAAGAGAGGCGGAGATTAAAAGGTAGAAACGTAGCGCGTATCTGGCCGCCATCGCCGCGGCGCTCACCCGTCCAGAGAGCCGTACATGACCTTCAGGGTCCGGACCAGATCTCCCACCACTGTCTGCAGACACAGCAGAGGAACCCTGGGGAGCCAAGAGGCGGACAGGTCACTTCTGCCACTCATTCACGCTGCGCTCGGGCTTCCTTGATGGCGCCGGGCTGGACGTGCGGACCTGTCTGCGGGGAGACCCACGACCAGCAGGTTGCGCTCCTCCTTCCGGTAGCCCACGTGCACCAGGTGTTTGCCCAGCAGGAGAGAGGAACTGAGGAGCAGAGGGGTGAAGGCCGGGTCAGCTTGCAGGACGGGTGACGCCCGGCGAAGACGACGCAAGACCGCGTTTCCTCGTTCCTGAGGCGGGAGCCGCGCGGGAGACGGCGAGGGCGCCAAACCCCCGAAATGTGCACGTGTGCCATTTTTCTAGCTGTCCAGAAGGTTTGGGTTTGGGCTAGAGCCCCGTGTTGTCCGTCCCAGAGCAGGAAAGAGAGGCTCTGGTGCCCCCCCCCCCCCTCACCTGACGATCTGCCCCCCCCGTGACGTTCTCCAGCATGTCACACAGCGTGAGGAAGATTCCTCTGACTCCTTTGAGCTGGACGGAGGCGTCGGACACTGGGTACTGGTACCAAATCTCCTCCTGTCAACAAACACACCAGGATGGACTTCCGTTCAGAGTATTCCCTGAAAGCGACTCAACACATAAACGTCACTCGTCACACTCGCACGGTTGTACCCTCAAAACTCAATTATCACTGTCAAAATGACTCCGGCGACACACAAAGAGAAAATAAAGTTTAAAATACGAGGGCTGATCCTTCCAGATCCCAGCTACCCTGCAATCAGGGAGCTGGGATATCAAAGGGGGACTCTTCCGCACGCTGTCATTTAGAAAATCAACTGCCGGCTGATGTGGCTTCTCCCCGCGCTCTCTGCAAAGGTCTGGCTTCCACATATGCAGACGGCGCAGCCATAAATTAGGACCATTCCAAACGTTTGGGCCGAGCAGTAATTACAATCCAGGGACGACGGTCGGGAAATGAATACTTTGCCTCTTGGAAGAGCACAACGCGCACCGTGTGATTAACACGCCGGAACACGGCGAGCGTGTCTAATGGCGACTGGGACGAGGCGCGAGTTAATTGCAAATCAAACGTTAGTTTGCACACAAAAGCCTCGGGTTGGACTTGACGCCTGTATTTTCACCACGCCCCCCTTTTTTTCCAACATCTGCGACTTCGGGGAGCGGTTTTTTATGCACGGTGGAGCAGAAAAGGACGTCCCTGGGTGGGCTCGAACCACCAACCTTTCGGTTAACAGCCGAACGCGCTAACCGATTGCGCCACAGAGACTGATAAAATGTGCAACAGCTCTGGAAGAGCGTCCTCTATAAACCCTCACTGACTCCAGACCAGCTGAATAAACACACTGATTAGATCAGTGGTTCCCAAACCTTCTCTACTGGGCCCCCTTTGGTACATCAGAACCTCCCCTCCGAAAAAACAAAGGCTTCAATAGAATGCAAGTTAATTTGGAATGACAAAATAAATACCAAACGGCCTTTTAGTGTAATTAGTTTAAGCGTGAATGTAATAAACGCATCCGTGCCCCCTCTAGGGGGCGCACCCCCCAGTTTGGGAACCACTGGATGGGACCACAAAGACCACTGGGAAGGCCTTGTGCACATGTGAGCCACACCCTCTCACATATGCTGAGGACCGAACAGACAGACTGACCTCTTCCTTGGACGACACAGAGTCCAGCTTCAGCGAGAGGTACATGGCGACGTGCGGGATATGTCCCACGGACATCTGGAGCTCGGCCGTGTCTTCCCCCCACAGGAGGCGCACCAGCTGACTGACCGGGGGGCCGGCCTTGACCCTGCGGTGGGCCGACGCGTCGCTCGGGCCGTCCCCATCCACCACGGACTCCAAGGTCAACCTCACCTGCAGAAACAGACTCCATCAGCGGCCGCTCTGACGTGCACATTCGATGTGAAGTGTTGAAATGAGAGAGTAATTTTTCAATATTTAAAGTACTCTGCTTGTATAACAGTGAAGGTTCTGTTGGTATTTGCCCTTAAACCATCAGGGACCCTGGGAACCCGGTTCTATATCTTCAGACCCTATAAGGTGAAATATACCATTCCTGGACATTCCCAGGCTCCGAGCTATACTTTTTATATTGAGAACATGAAAGGGTAATTAATCTCTTGGTATCTGCAACTAACTTTGGAAAATACCTTTGGCGCGCTGAAAGGAAACACACGATACGCTGGTCAGTCCATTTAAGTTTTGCCCAATCAGATCAAATAACACCTACTTAGGCTGTTGGAAAGAGATCGTGTTCCTCGGTCAGAGAAAATGTCAAAGCTGCATTTTCCCCTTCCAAAAATCACCGTCTGAAATTTCTACTATGGTCGATGAGCATTAACCACAGGCCACCCGCCTTCTGAGAGGCGCCTGGGTCTGGGCTGCCAGCCATTTGAGCCAATTTTAGGGGCATTATTAAAGCAGCGCTGGGTCATGGTGGAAGGGGGGGGGGTCAGGCAGCGCTGGATCCACACGAGGAACCGCTGGAACGAGGCCAGGAACCGATGGCGTTGCCAAAGAACGCAGGATGAGGGATAACAACTGTCGCTCGACATTATCTGGCTCTCCCATTTCGCCTGGCTTCGTCGGACGCAGCGAGCGGCGGAGAGGTGCGCGTCCGAAAACTGCCGAGTTTCAAATCACGGAGGCGACCACAGGGAATGTCGGTCTGCGCAATCAGGCTCCGGAGCCCCGGATACGCCTCGGAACAACGGCGGGGATAAACAAGACTTCGGAGCGCCGCGCATCCAGACGAACCGCAGCGGTTCGGGCTTGATTTAATATTAAGAGTGCTTTTGAGCGGACGGGCAGAAGAGCTCCTGATACCTGTTAAGAACATTAAACAGATATTTTCAGCAAATCGCTGCTACTTTAAAAATGTTATTACTGCCCGATGGAAGCGTTTTAACATCCTTCCTGACCGCAGATTCACCCCGAGAGCGCTCAGTCGAATAAAAACAGGTTTCGGGAATCAAAGAAACGTCCCTGGGTGGGCTCGAACCACCAACCTTTCGGTTAACAGCCGAACGCGCTAACCGATTGCGCCACAGAGACCTGTGGAAAGGGGGCGTGGCCTAAACAATCGATGGATCGGACACAGGATAACGGTATGAAAACAGTACAAAATAGCACAAAGGATGTACCGTTGATTGTGTCGAGGACATGTTTACGTGATTTACTTTGTAATCTTGGGCTCTGGGGAGAACACGGAGCAACGTGAGCAGTGACTGACTCCTCCCCTTTCATGTGTGTTTTAACGGTGCGAAAACACGAATCCACAGAAACGAACAGGTTGCTGTCAGTCAAAAGCTCACGTCCCTGGGTGGGCTCGAACCACCAACCTTTCGGTTAACAGCCGAACGCGCTAACCGATTGCGCCACAGAGACCGTGCGACCACCCAAAAAAGTAGGCGTGGTCGTCGGGGGCAGAGCCGGCAGGTGGGCGTGGCCCAAAACCGCAGTCACCTGCGTGCGTGGTTCCTTCTCGCTCTCCTGCTCTGGTCATCTGAACCATAAGCGCGCTCTCAGGACTGTCGTCACGGCCTGGAGTCACACTCGCTGCACCCTACCAGCCAACCAGAGGCCGATACAGTCACCAACCCGCTCAAAGACAACGTGAGCGTCACACGTCGTTAAAGGTCTCTTTTCAACCAGTTTTGAGACACACAGCTAATTCACCAGGGGTCACCTTCAAGTGTTCTGCTCAATTGAATGCACATTTATCGTTTAAATGCCTTTTAGGCATAAAAACACACACCAAAATAAATTGATGAACACTCACTCTTATAATAAATAAAGCAATCGTCCCTGGGTGGGCTCGAACCACCAACCTTTCGGTTAACAGCCGAACGCGCTAACCGATTGCGCCACAGAGACGTGGGGGCTGCCCCCTGCAGCCGCCACCCCCACCCGAGTATGTACACACTCACATATACATTTACGCCCCCCCCACACTGACCTGCGTTGGTCCGGGGATGCAGGACAACACCCTCTCGATGTTTTCCGTGGTGACATCAACGTCGTCCACGGCTACCAGCACGTCACCTGCACAGGGAGGAGGAACGTTAGTCAGGCAGACGCCATAAAAAGAACATTTTTGTTGAGGACAAACCTGTCCAAAAGCGGAAGGAAAAGCACGCGAAGCACACCCTGTTATTATGTTTGTGGGCGGGTAACTGGAGAAAATTCTGTAAATATTTCTCTTGGTCGCAACGAGCTGCATTTGTTCGACACTCGATCCCTCTCCGCGTTGCACTCAAACACCAAGTCGGTTTGTAATAAGTCAAATAAGTCGATCCAAACATTTGGACCGCGTGCACTAAAGAGCTTCATCGCCTCGTGTGGAGAAGGACAACAATCTCAGTAACTGAGCTGTTTCTCAGGTATTCCGACACTTTAATTGTTTAAGCATGCAGGTCCACCGGCTAATAGCTTTCCTAAACATTAACTCATGTGGGCAGTAAGTGATTTGTGGGGAGGCACAATTGGCATTCCTGTGTTTTTAGAGTCTGTCGGTTTGGCTGGAGGAAAGCTTACGTTTTACGGAGCAACACAATGTTGACGCCGAGACAAGAGAAGTTTTAACGGCGCGACCGACGGTCTTACCGATGAGTATTCGGCCGCATTTTATGGCGGGGCCTTTGGGTATGAGCCCGTGAACCGTGAGGCGTTCCTCTTTCCTCTCCGCCGCCTGTGCGCTGTCCCATGAGGCGCGGTGTATCACCCCCAGCAGCGCCTCCAGCAGCCCTCCCTTCTCCGGCCTCGGCGGCGATGAGCCGAGGCGTTTGGGGTTGAGGTAGACGCACACTTCCTTCAGATGCTGCTGCCGAACCGTCAGGCCCTGCCTCTGACCCGGCTGGTTCTTCAGGATGGACGTCGGGGGCGACGACAACGACGGGTCGTCTTTCCCCCCGTCTCTCCGCTGAGGGGTCCGCCGTTTTCGCCTCAGCATCCTGGCCAACCTTTTAAGCGCGGGTTCGTCTTTGGCCCGCGCGCCGCGCTGGGGCTTCCTGCTTCGCTCCGAGATGACCTCCGCCTCCGTCTCGCTGAAGCGGACGTGGTTGGTGGCGGCGGTGCGGGCCTGGGCCAACGCCGCCTCCTCTTCGCCCTCGCTCAGCTCCAGGTAGAAGAGCTCGCCGTTCTTCTGGATGTCATCCAGCCATTCTGGCTCCAAATCGCTGAGGAGAATAAAGATTGTTGCCATGACTACCAGGGCAACTTTGCATTCATTTGGCCTTGTAATTAAAAAGTGACTGTAAGACATGTGATTTATCAACAAGCTGCTGAAACCACGGCTGTAGAAGAATATTAATTTGTGGTTTTTCATTTGGTTAGCACCATAACTAACAACATTAGTTAATTAGTAAGCACAATGGAAGCTGTTGCCACAATGGAAACAGAATAAACCCCCTTTGCAGCACCGTCTTCACAAACGGGTCTTGGCCACAAACAGGCGAATTGAACTGAAATGTAAACTGCGCCACGGCTGTTTTGATCGTTTTGATAGCGGCTGCGAGGGGAAAGCGTCGTTGTTTATTCGACGGTCAACACCGAATTGTCTTACGAGGAGCTGAAACTCGACCAAGAGTCGCCGTCGTCTTCCTTCGTTTGTGGCAGAGCTTCTTCGGTAGCCATTCCCGCGTCGGTTTATTTTGTTTCTCTTAACCCCAAAACGAAATTCGCCCCTTTTTATCCCCCCCGGCTGTAACTTTTACTCGAACGTGCGGTAATTTAGCAGCGCCATGTTGTCAGCCCCGTCGTCACGTGGCGCGATTTGACTTACCTGATTGGTCGACGTCACGGTTGCCCCTGACAACGCACACGCTTTAGGAGCCCAATGATGTGCGGCGCGGACGACAAAAGCACCCGTTTTACTTTTATTAAAAACGAAATAAAACCAGTCTCAATGTGTACAAATGTGTGAGTTTAAAAATGCACTTTGCGTTTTCATTGTGTTGCTTATTTATTTTCGTGTTCACAAACAATCCAACAAGCGGCCACAGTTAAATAAATGCGTAAATAAAGAGGTGAATAAATAAATATATGGTGTGGTGCGTTTACTGACCTGTAAAGAAGAACACTGCGGATAGAGTCGAACTCGTCCAAATTTTCAGAGAAAGAACCTCCGTCAATGGAAATGTTAAACATCATCTGCGTCTATTTTTCGTTCTTTTTCTTCAGGTTCTGGACATAAAAGCGCTTAAAACACCCACGTTGGTTAACGAGCAGCTCAAATCTCTCCATCTGCGTTCGTTCGTTCGTTCGGAAGAAAGAAAGAAAGAAAGAAAGAGCGGAGGACGCGCCGAGAAGCGACCCGGGCGGCTTTTCCGAGAGTCTGAGCGCTTCTCCAGACCGAGCGGGCCCCCCGCAGGTGGAGCGAGAGCCCGCCTCCCCCAGGAGCCCTGTGCGGAGCCGGTTCTCCAGGGCCGGGCCCGGCCCCTGCTGGTCCGAACCCGACCCCTAGAGGACCGAACCCGGCCCCTGCTGGTCCGAACCCGGCCCCTACAGGACCCAGCCCGGCCCCTGGAGGACTGAACCCAGCCCCTAGAGGACCGAACCCGGCCCCTAGAGGACTGAACCCGGCCCCTGCTGGTCCGAACCCGGCCCCTACAGGACCGAGCCCGGCCCCTGCTGGTCCGAACCCGACCCCTAGAGGACCGAACCCGGCCCCTGCTGGTCCGAACCCAGCCCCTACAGGACCGAACCCGGCCCCTATAGGACCGAACCCGGCCCCTACAAGACCCAGCCCGGCCCCTGCTGGTCCGAACCCGGCCCCTACAGGACCGAACCCGACCCCTGCTGGTCCGAGCCCGGCCCCTACAGGACCGAACCCGACCCCTACAGGACCGAACCCGGCCCCTGCTGGTCCGAACCCGGCCCCTATAACCCGAGTGACCCTGCTCAAGCTCCCAGGTGACCGTGAACTATACACGTAGCCCCGCCCCCTCAGAAATATTAGTGATGACGTCAACAAGTAGAGATAACCACTCTGATCATACTCTGGCCCTCGAGGGCCCCTGGGGGCCCCGAACGGTCATCAAGGGCCCAGGTCCCGGGGGAGACCCCGGGTCCCGGGCCCGCTTCGCGCTCAGACCAGAGTACTATCGGCTCTTCATCGTGGTTAGCGAGACCAACACTTTAGAAACACATTTCTCCAGTCGGGAACTATAGAAATGATCCCTGAAAGTATAGTCTTGACCCGCCCACCGCGGGGTCTGACTATTAGTATGACGACCGCTTCCCTCTCGGTCATGGTGTCGTGGAACTGGACCTCAGGGCTAATGGTCACTCCGATGATCGTAATTGGGGTTACGGACACCGTTAAAATGACGAAAACGCTGAGAATACGCACATAAATACTTAGTGTTGAGCGGTTTTCGTTTTAGAGCGAATGCCATTGACATACAAAAAATATTTGGGATATGAAGTATATTTAAAAGTCGCCCGTTTAAGCACAATCTAAACTTGATATCGACGTCATTCCAGATCAACTATCAAAACTGAAATAATCGATTAAGTAGGTGTTTATACGCCAATGTGAATACCCACAATGCATCTGTTCAACCACTAGCCCTCTGAGGCTGACAGGTGATTGGCTCCTTCGGTTGGAGCGGCGTCACGTGACATCCTGCCGCTTCAAACTCTCGCACTAAGCGGCTATAATGATGTCTAAAGTTCATGTTCGTGACATAAACACTGGACAAATCACGAGACGAATCGTGACTAAATACTAAAAGCGGCGTGTATATTCTTTTCCCAGGATGAAATATAAAACATTTCCATTTATAATCGGGAAATCCAAGAAAACAAAATAATGATTACAGTCAAAAAAACAGACCGTTGCAACGACTTTAAATACAGGTTGCTTTGAATATCAGCTTTCAGGTACGTGTAGCCACCGAGTTGTGGGTCATTAGAGGCGTCAGGGGTCTTTTATTGCCCTTCTCTGGTCAAACTTCAGAACTACAGTCCTTTTGACGGGGACCTGTCGCCCACCAGTGACGTCATTCACGTGCGTCTCCGCTCACATGTTTGTTTTGATCGTTCTGTGTTGGAAGCCAGAAAATCTCCGTTTTTAAGTAGGTTTTACTGATTCCTTTTTTAAATTAAGTCACTCATAAAACGTTTTTAAGTGTGTGTGTGCTATAAATAGTTAACTTCGCTTATTTTATAAACCAATTAAAGCAATATATATCGTAAAAGTCAACACCGGTGTTTGTTGTTGAAGATCCGAACAAGTCGATTTCTTCTTACTATTACTCAAATGTGCAGATTTTAAATAATAATAAGGCTTCATTTTCACATGTGAGTCAGTTAACACCTTCTTGGTTACATTGATGACCCGTGGGTTCATGGAACTGTCTGCTTTTTGACATGTGGAGATCACACCGTCGCCTCTTTTCGTGTGTGAAATGACACACTCGGAGGGCGCAGATGTGTGCGAAATGCGCCTCAATGGCGTTTCGGAAGAGATGGGCCTTCTCCTGTTAGACCTGGACACCGACGAGACGGAGGGCAGGCGGGGAAGGGAAGACACGGCGTGTTCAGTAAGTCCCTTTTCCTGCACCGACACCACTACCACATCTGTCTATAACAGTGTAATTACACCTGTTAGGACATGTTGAGTGATAACACACAATCCCTTCAGTTAGAAAAAGTCTACGAACAGTCGCCTGACAGCCAAGCGAATTGCTCGAAGTTTCCGCACGTGTGTATTTTTGCTGTTGTGCGAACAGAGAAACGTGATGAGGAAGCAGCGTAACTGGGAAAAGCAGCTGGCGGCGAAGAAAAGCAAAAGGAAAGAGGAGAAGCAAAGGAGGAAGCTCAACCGGGAGCAGCAGCCCGGTAGGCTCGCTGTCCCGTCCCGGATGAGACTGCTTCTTAATCAGTCCGACTCACACGTTGAGCGCTTGATTCCTGTGTGTGTGTGTGTGTGTGTGTGTGTGTGTGTGTGTGTGTGTGTGTGTGTGTCAGACAGGAACAACGGAGATCCTCGGTGTCCCAAACAGGTGCTGAAAGCACTGGCTAAGGAGCGCCTGGCGGAGGCCCGGGCCACGGGGCCCAAGCTCTGCGTGGACCTGAGCATGACCGACAGCATGTCCGACAAGGTGGGTGACCCACGAGGTGGGCCTCCTCTCGTTCGGGGCCGCCCCGGCCGACCTTTACCCCCCTGTGCTTCTCCTACCAGGAGATCAGCCGACTCGCCGCTCAGCTCAGACGGCTGTACGGCGCCAACAAGAAGGCCGCGCGGCCGTTTCACCTCTTCCTGACCGACATGAGCGACACCGGCCGGCTGTACAAAGAGTGTCTCCGGATGAACGAAGGCTTCCTCAACTACATGGTGACGCACCGCCCCCCGACTCCCAGGACTCCGGGATGAGGCAGGATTTAAGACGTTTGTCTGCCGACCACAATCAAAATGCGAATCTTTCAGATGGAGATAACTGAAGAAAGCTGCGAGGATCTGTTTTCTCCCGAAACTATGGTGTACCTGACACCAGATGCCGAAGAAGGTACCTTCAAGCAATTCTGTATTCTGGACACCAGAGGGCGCTCTCGTCTGTTTATTGTACTGCCGCTACTTATAATAACAACCGACTCATACTTTACGCTTCAAAACACACGTATGCGTGGTGTGCTAAGACAAATTAAAGCTAAAATAATGAAGGTATAATAATTTACACGATACACATTTATAAATGGTTTTTTTTCTCTTCCTAATCTGTTTTCCAGCCCTTGAAACAGTGGATGCTGATAAAGTGTACGTCCTGGGGGGCCTCGTTGATGAAAGCATCCAGAAGGTAAGGGTTAAATAGCAGCAGTCTTAAATCATATGGAGATGCTTTGTTTGGAGCACCAGACACGGTATAACATGATTAATACTACTAGTAATAATAAGGATAATATCATTGGTAAGCTGGGTAAGCAAATGGAGCGCAGGACTACAGCAAGGACCGAACCTGGACCTGATTAAATAACTTTGTAAACGTGGGAGGACGAGATATTGGCTGGAAGAGAATAAGAGAAGGGGCGCGTGGGGGGGGGGTGCTGGTTTCTGAGAAGGTGCGCTCGATCGTGGGTGTTTGCGGCCCACGATTTGGTTTCATTCCAACCCCCCCGACGCAGCGGCTGAGCCTGACGAGGGCCGGGGAGCTGAGCGCGCACGCGGCGAGGCTGCCCATCGACGAGTACATGGTCAAGAAAGACAACGAGCGCAACTTCCACTCCAAGATCCTGGCCGTCAATCAAGGTGGGTCAGGGAGTTGGGAGTGAGCCAACCCTTGTCCTAACACCCCCCCCCCAACCCCCCCCTCTCTTCCTGCAGTCGTGGACATCCTGTTGACCTTCTGCAGCACTGGGAGCTGGACCGAAGCCCTGGAGGCCTGGTTCCCCCCGAGCAAAGGTTACGCCGCTTCATCGGCGGTGAGGGGAGGAGCCCTGGAATAGGCCACGCCCCCTCCCACACGCCCGCTGCCAATCTAAACCGGACAGAAGCAGCAAAATCCCCCCATCTGGTGCGAAAAAGAAGAAGTGACGGAGGAAAATGGAACGTGCAAAAAGGAAAAAGTGCAAGCCTTCATATTTTAATGTGGCACAAAGGTTTTTTTTGTTTTTCCATGTTCTATCGGGACAACACAGCATTGCAAAATACAACGGTTAATAAAACACGTACATAAAAAAGTTTATTCGAACTTCCCTGCAGGCCATTAAACACTGTTATGCGGAAGTTAAAGGGAGTGTGTGTGTGTGTGTGTGTGTGTGTGTGTGTGTGTGTGTGTGTGTGTGTGTGTGTGTGTGTGTGTGTGTGTGTGTGTGTGTGTGTGGGCACGCATCCATCAAAGCAGGTCTGATTAGGCCTTTCTTGAAGTTTCATATCCATTTATTTAACGATGCTCGCAGTAGCGCAGCGCACGAAACCCACACGTCCACGTGTCACGCCCGAAACCCGATTTCCTTTCTTCCGTTAAAACGGGCTTAACGTTTTTTTTTGTTTTTTTTTGCACAAGAACAAAAGGAGCCGACCCACTTACTCAGAACCGTCTGATTCACTCTTCGAGAAAAATGCAAGTGCTCCGTGTGTTGGGGGTGAGGCTTAGGTTTCAATGGGGAGAGTTCCACCGAAAGCGAAGCGGTTACTTCCACTCCTTTTTTAAGAAGGTGTAATAAGGAGCGGGTCATTTAAACAAAAAAGGGAGGAAAGGAAAAGGAGTCTGGCACCAACGTGGACTTAGTCATGGCTCATTTCGCAGAAAAAAAATCAATCGATCAGAAGGTGCGTTCAGCTGAGCGCCCACTTCCCGACGAGCTGCTTGTCCAGGACGAAGCGGACCAGTTTCCTCACCCAGGTGGACTTGGGGTTGAGGCAGACCTTGGCTCCGCTCACCAGTCGGGCTCTGGTCGGGGGGGAGAGGAGAGCGCTGAGCGGTTTGGAACAGCCCGATCGGCGGCGGTGGCGGCGAAGGCGGCGGCGGGCTGCGCGCTCACATGACTTCGGCCTCCCGACAGTGGGGCCCCTCGGCGGCGAACTCGATGCTCCTCAGCTTGTGCGGGGGGATGATCCTGGACTCCACCTGCAGGCAGCGGCAGCGGTTGCTGTACTCGCTGCTGATCGGCGGCATGCCTTCAACGACAAAAGAACGTGGAAAAACCCCCGAATCGCCCAGCCTCGGCCTTAATGTGGCCAATTACCTGTCTTTTTTTGTTTGTTTTTTAATATCAAGCACCCCCCCCGTGGGGTCACGGGAAGTGCAGGAAGACTACAAAGTTACTCCAACTGCAACGTGAACTCACTGACATTTCTAAATCATCATTGCATAACTTTCTCAGGGGGGCACTTCCTCTTTCCTCATCCAGCTTCCTGTCCGTGACAACACCCCCCCCCCCCCCAGGCGTTACGCCTTACTAATGCTTACGCGATGCAAAGCCATTTAAAAAGAAAAAGCTCACCGCCATCGGGATGTATGGAAACAGGCCGGCGAGCTCAAGCTCGAGCTTATGGATGCCGCATACCTTGCTTATGCATGGCGACCTTTCAGAATAAAAGCGCGCAGGAGAGAAATCTCGTTACCCGCGGTGGCGGCCAGCAGGAAGGCGAACACAATCAGGGTGCTGAGCTTCATCTCGTCTCCGCAGCTGCTCGTCCGCTTCCTTCCCGATCGATCCCCGGCAGGCCGGGGGAGAGGCTTTATATATGGTTTCCTCCGCCGTATGTTTGTCCGAAAGCGGCGATCATGTGTTCCGCGGGACCTCGAGGGGTGGTGGAGGTGGAGGTGGGGGAGGGGGGGGTGTTTGGAGTTAGGAGAAATACAGCAGGCTTGTTTTTCTCCTGGTTTCACTATGGCGCTTTCACGTGTGCAGCAGTCATGAGCCTGTGGGGGGGGTTGGTGGTGGTGGTGGTTGAGGTCAAGGGACAGACCCGAGGCCTCGCTCGACGCCCTCGAGACGAGCCGACCGCAGCCGAGGCGAGCCGCGCTCCTCCGCTCGCCGCGAATCTGCTAGATTTCACTTCCCCATAAAAGCAATAAACGACCGTACGGCCGAGGAGCTCTCAGGAACAAAAACACCGGCGACCCTTTTGGAAGCCTGCCGGGCCTGTTCTGTTCTAACAGAAGCCGTGTGTATGTGTGTGTGTGTGTGTGTGTGTGTGTGTGAGCAATGACACACTACACACACACACGCCCACACGAGAAAACACACAGGATGGATCCTTTTTCAACATATTTGCGCAGATGAATAATTGAGAACGAAAAAGGCTGTGACGTTTTTCAATAAAGGCCCGTGGGGGCCTTTATTGGAGGGGGAGGGGTGGGGGGGGAGGGGGAGGGGTGGGGGGGGGGGGGGTTTCTGTGGAAGAAAGATGTTTGTAAGGTCAAAGTCTGCGTGACTGTTGCCAGTCCTTATTCACACGGCGGGCGGGGACCTGTGGTTTGCAATCGTCTTCTCCCTTTGTTCAGCTGGAGCTTGCGAGCGGGTCGACCCCCCCCGACGTCTGGTGGGAAACTGTCGGGGCCGAGATAAGAGCCGGAGCGTCGGCCCGCTGGGGGAGGGCTTCCACGCTAATCTGCTGTGGTTCTGAGTAACGGCGGCCAGACCTCCAAAATCAATTTCTCGCAATGGTGTAATTGGCTTCAGCGGGCTGTCGGTTTGCCAACATGGACAGGACGGTGGAGGGGGTGTGTGTGGGGGTGTGTGTGTGGGGGGGTTCTGGACAGGCCTCAAGGCAGCTGTCTTTTTTCGCTCCCCTTTAGAAAAAAACGCCCGAGAGTTGGGCCTCTGGGGACGAGCTCTGGGGATGAACGAGCGGGTCCACAACGGAGCGACCTCCAGAGGGGGAGCTCCGAACCAACCCCCCCTTCACCCCCCCTCTTCCCGGTACAGGACGGGTGCCAAAGCGAAACATGACAAACAGTGGCACCGCGGCAATAAATCCATAAACCAAATCAACAGTCCAAAATCCAAGAACTCCCACCGCTTCCATTTTGAATCGCTTTTCTCGCCTCTCCTGATCTGACGCCCATTTCAAGCGTTCAAGGCCTCGTCGGGCCTCCAAAACGATTCGATTTGCGCCACAAACGCGCAACGTTTTCTCCCAAGGGGGACGACAAAAACGCACAAACAAACTGGTTTCAGTCGTTTGAAGATGAAGGGGTTAATATTTCCCACGTGAGAAATACCCCCTGATTGCAGACATGTGCTGCAAAAAAAATAAAAAAAACCCCACATGTTTAGGTTTTACGTTGTGGGACAGAAGTTGGTCAGCGACGTCTCGAGTGACCACATGACGGACTGAGAGCCCGAGACGAACCCGGGGTTTTCTTTTCTTTTCAACGCTGACAAATAAACAACGAAGTTTTTTTTTCCTTTTTTTTTTTTTTTTCCATTGTTTTTGCGACACACGCACACACGCACACACACACACACACACACACACACACACCAAAAAAAAAAGAAAAGCAGAAAAACGGGAGGCGTTAAAAGGGAATTTGCCGTTTGCGACGTCACCCCGCTGGTGGTTCTGCTTTCCCGACGCCGCTATATTTAGGGCTCCGCGCCAACGCCGCTTTGCGGTTGGCGTCACCGATGACTTGTCTGCCAGACTGTCTCCCGTCCCGATGGCGCACAAAAAGCACGAGGGGGCGCGACGCAATCGCGAGCGACTTAATTAGAACACGCTTGAGCGATCAGCGTGTGTAGCGAGCGTTTCACAAGTCGCCGTGATTTTCCCTTTTTTTGGGTCACACCTTGTTCGTTTGTGTCCTCAGGGATGTGGGGGGGGGCGCTCTAATCTGAGAGACAGGTGTGTGTGTGTGTGTGTGTGGGGGGGGGGGGAGCCATGCCTCAACACATAGGTTAGCTCCAGGCATTTTTTTTATAATAGCTTGCGTTTCACACCCGTACGCCGAAGGCGTTCGGACAGAAAGCTGATATATAATAAATATCGGGCCGTCTGTCTGCTGGAGTCAGAATTCCAGCGAAGCGTGTTCAGCCTGATTCACAGAGTTCAGAATGTTTATGTTCACGAGAAGTGGATTGCGCCATCGACTACCACGCCTCCTGTCAGCCCCAGGGTTGACAAGTTGAATTCTTCACCCCACAACTGCCCAGCGGGGTATCAGGTGTCCATGTCCGTGTCCGTGTCCGTGTCCGTGTCCGTGTCCGTGTCCGTGTCCGTAACTGAATACCGCGGGGGCCTTTCGGTAAAGAGGGGACGGCGCCGACGGCGCTCACCTTCGACCCCGAGGGTGACTGAGCGGCTTCTCCTTACTCGGGAATGCCTTCGGTAGAAAAGGTGAAGATGAGCAATCGAACATCACCCAGGTTGCGGTTCAAGCGTGACGTTCGTCGAAGACGAAGTTCCTGGAAGAAGAACAAAAGAAATGATTAAAATGTAAAGGACACAGTTAGGGTGGACTTGCTGTCGGACTCGGAGCGCGGCTCCGTAACGCCTCATTTTACGCCCTAATGTAACCAAATTTCATACGTTTAGGTCAAACCGTAACGTGTACGTGGGTAGAGAGACTTGTATTTATTTTTGTTCATGATCCTGGCAGGGACCTTTAAAATCTGTTGTCCAACCGGAAAACGTCGTGGGTTTTTTGAGCAAAGGTAGTCCCTCGAAAAGAGAATTATTTGTGCAGGAATAATTATTTAAAAAAAATAAGATAAAATAAATAAATAAAAAATAAAAAATAAACTAAAAAAACAAAAAATAAAATAAACAAACAAACAAATAAATAAGAAAAATAGGGGAAAAGAAAAATAAATAAATAAATAAATAAATAAATAAGAAAAATAGGGGAAAAGAAAAATAAATAAATAAATAAATAAATAAATAAGAAAAATAGGAAAAAAGAAAAGTCATATTTATGCATATAACAACCTGGCTTCACACCAGTCGGCTAAAAAGAAAAAAACCCAAACTTCACAAATAATTCAATTAAACTTTTAGCCAATAAAGAATAAACAAGCTTTAACATAACATAAAAAGATGCCATTTTTATTTCAAAGTCACTTGTTTACTATATTTATTTTATCAGTGGTGTTCAATAGCGTTGTACTTCCTTCAGTTGTTTCTTATTCTAACTTATAAACCAGAACGTCATTTCAACTTGAAAGCGGCATTTTATTTTGAAGGGTCACAAGACTGCCGCCTCGTCTCGTACACCCTCCGCTAAACGCGCACGTATATGTTCCTGCGAACTCGACAGGTCATCATTTTAGACGTTAATTATATTTTTTTTAAAAACACCATTGGAGCCAAGTTACACCCTCAGGGGGAGAGTGAATAAGGTAAACGTGCTTTTATGGCTTTATCCCGTGATGCGTTCGCTTACTGCAGTTAAAATCGCCTCCCTCTCCTACACGCTCTAACACCTTTGCTTTTAACGTTCTTTTAATTGTGCGTGGTTAATAATTAAAACGCAGACTACCCCCCCCCAAAACATGGAACCATCTCATGGGAGACTGACTTTGTCCTCACTGATAATCGCAGATAAACGCAGTAAAATATAATCGCGTCTCCTCCCACAGGTGTGAAGGGGTCCGCAAATCCGTCCAAGAGCCCAAAGACGTTCTTTTAGGGGACGTTAAAAGGAAAGACATTCACGTTGGATCCTCTTAAATACAACTTTAATCAGGCAGGTTCAATTGCATTACAGTGTTACAATAAAATATATATATATATATTAAAAAAAATAACTTAGTTCACAACAAAACTTCAGCAAGTGGAACTCCAAAACTCTCTGGGGGGTTCAGGACGTAGTGTTCTCCAGCGGAGCAGCGAGCGCGTCCATCTGCCTGCAGACAAAAGGTGTCATTTAGCCATCAACCGAGCCGTCCACGGACCCAAAAGGGGAAAGAACCGGCTCCTTTTCGCCGAGACTCACTCCTTCTTCGCCCTGAGGAGCTTCGCGGCGAAGTCGCCGTAGGGGTCGAGGCAGCGCTGCTTGCCGCTCTTCAGGACGACGCTGTTGCAGGAGGAGAAGACGGGTTTAACGAAGGAGTCCAAAAAGGGGGAGGGGGGTCGGATAACGCGAGAGGTCGGCGACCTCTGCTCGCCGCTTACATGACTTCGCGCTTCCTGCAGTAGGGCCGAGGCTCGTGGAGCAGGACGTCGGCGACGTTCCACGAGTACACGGCCGGGACGGTGTGGACGCAATGGCAGCCTGAAGGGAGGAAGAGAGAGAGGAAAGGATGAGAGCGGATCCAAGGCCCACCTCGGCGAACGCCGGGGGACGGGGGGGGGCGCTTACGGGCCGTGCTGCAAACGCCGACGCAGGCCAGGAGGACGAGGACGCTGAGGAGGGTCTGGGTCTTCATTCTGTGGCGGTGCGAGTGTGTGTGTGTGTGTGAGAGAGAGTGAGAGTGTGTGTGGAGGGATGTGCCGCCGGTACCTGGCCCTCGTCCTCAGAGGGGGCCGTTTATATGGTGTGGCGTGAGCTGAGACGGCCCTTTTCGCTGGAAGCGCTTGGCTCGCGTCGGGTTTCCTTTTAGAGACTTCCTGCCCCTCGGCCTTCCCTCGCCGCCCGCTGACTCAGTGGCCCGCCAAGCAGCCGCCGCTGATGTGGCGGGCTCCCCCGTACTCTCTCCACTCTCTCCCTCCCAGTGGAGAGAGTGTCTCCGGCGTGCTCGAGGAGAGCTTTCCCAGGAATGCTCTGCGCATCCAGGCCTGACCGGGGGGGAGGGGGGGGGTCCGTATTCCCAGACCCGATATCGGGCGTCAATTATTAACTCTCAGGTTTATATCTGGGATCCAAGAATGAGAGAAGGTGTGACTTGCTGGTATTTCAAAGGGACCGATTACCTGTGAGAAACATATTTTGCCTGAGGCGGTCTGCGAGGTTGGCCGGATTAATGTAATACCCGATGATTGTAATAACTGATGTTATCGTCATAAATCATCCAGGAACCTGACTTTGTGACAAGTTTCAGGGCAGCAGGGAGTATCACACACAACCCTGTGTTTGTTTGGGATGTGGGGGGGGGGGGCTACTGTCACAGTCAAGGCAACCGCTGTGGATGTTGGCTGTGACTTCTGGACTTAGGGAAGAACCACCAGTGAGTTGTGGCGCGACCGCGCAGCTGCACGCACGATCGCAGCATGCGAGCGTCACGTCGGTGTGCGGCGCGACAGCGACCCCTGGTGGCCAAGCCCGATACAGCACCGCTTGATCTACATCTATATCTATATTATGTCCCGTAGTTTCTGGACTATAAACCACTATTTTAAATACTGTTTTTGCCCCCCCGGCGTTTTTTTTTTTTTTTTCTTTTTACACCGATGCGGATAACAAGATTTTTCTAGGCTAAAGGGGGGTGCTCTAGCTGGGAGTGCAAAAGCGAGACGCACCGATTCATCATTGTTTCATCACAGGAAGCACACAATGAAATGTTTCAAAGACTCGGCTAAGGTGTTTAAATAAGTATTTACAAAGCCACTGTGTCAACATCTCGTGTGGACATCTGCGGCTTCTCGTGGGGCGCGGTTTACATTTGTGTGGCCTGTGCTCAGGTGAGCTCCAAAGGGCCGGAAAACAACGGTATTTCCCAACGACAAACTGGGAGTTTCCACATTCTCAGACGACTGCAAACGCCGGAATTCACGTGCGAGCGAAACCGGGGAGATTCCGCGCTTGCAAAGTCAAACAAAAAGTCACCCAAGTGTCATCGTTTAGGAGTGACGGAAACAAAAATAGACAACCCAACGGGAAAGAGGCAAATAGGCAGAATCAACCCTGAAGAACACCCAGGAGACTCACAAGCAGACCCCCACTGATGATAAACACTTTCCTTTTCAGAGCCGGCTTCATTCTAATTTGACAGCAAGTTTAATAATGAGGCGTGACGTAATGAGCAACTTGTAACTTGTTTGTGAAATTAGTGCTGGGGGCGGGGGGGGTGGTTAGCTGTCACTGACAGTTATTGACTGGTTATGGTTGGTTACCACATCTCCGGCGTGTCGTGTCGCGCATCACGGAGGTGGCATTGGGGAAAGTGCTGAGGTTCACCCGGGCTGGGATGTTTTCCCACACGTTCCTCCAACATGGGGAAATAGGACTGTGGGGGGGAAACTCGGAGAATTCCCGGAATCTGCGACAATCCGACGTCAGTTTGAGGCGTCATAAGCCTTTGGGCAGACGGGCTGGAGGCCTTTGTGGGTGGGTGTGTGTGTGTGTGTGTGGGTGTGTGTGTGGGGGGGGGGGCTTCTTAATCATTGACACACAGCTGCTGCTGAACCCTTTATTTGGCTGATATTTGCAGGAGAATACGAAGGCGCCCGTGGGATACACGCGTTTCAAATCATGACTGCGTGCTGCTTCAATCAAAGTCGGGAGGAGAGGATGAGGCGATTTCCTCAAAGCTCCCAGTCAGGCCGCTGGGCTGAACCCAGCTCTAAAGATGCCAAGCAGGCCGGGCGGGTCAGCGGGTCAAGATGAAGCTGTTAAAGGGACTGGCCTGCGCTCCCCCGGGGGGGCGGCCCCTCAGGGCTCCACGGTGAGGGACGCCTCCCCGTACACCTGCCTCAGGGCGGGGCAGTCGAGGGTGGCGAAGACCCGGGTGGCGCCGGCCCGCTGCGGGACAAAGAACTCGGACCAGGTGAGGGAGGAGCCTTTGGGGATCAGGCTGAAAGAGGGGGGGAAAGGGGAGGGGCATCAGGCACTGACGTCGTTGTTGTCGTGGCGACAGCAAGGGGGGGGGCTCACCTGTAATATTTGTACTTGGGCCTCATGACCCCGGCCCCCTCCATGCGGATGTAGACGTCCTCCAGGGGGAAGGAGAAGGGGTTCTTGAACTCCACCGTCGCCATCATCTCCTCGCTCACCCTGTTCCCGCCGGACACCTGGAGGGACGCCCCCCGTCAACGTAAATAGAGACCCCCCTCCCACCCCCCCGGGGGGAGGGTCCCACCTTGACGCTGAGCTTGGGGGTGCGCAGCGTGACCACTTTCATGGCGGTGACGATCTGGTTCGTCTCCTTGACCTTCCCGGTGACGATGAAGTGGAGGTTGGCCTGCTCCACCAGGTGCTTCATGTACTTCTTGGCCTCCACCACCACCGTCTCCTTCACGCCTGGAGAGCAACCCGCGCGTTAAACCGACCGCCGCGCGTCGGCGCTTGGCGGAGACTGGAGGGTGACTCGCTTTCGCCGGGCTTCATGACCACGCGGGGCTCCCTCAGCAGGAACTCGGCGCTGGTGACTCCGGTGTAGAAGACCACGTTCCCGCTGACGTAGGCGTCCACCACGCGCCGCTGGTCGCTGCGGTTGATGAACTCCAGGTCCAGATCGAAGTCCTCGCCGACCTTCACCTCCAGGGTCGGGAGGACCAGGTCCACGTCGGCCTCGGGGGGGCGGGACTTCTCTCGGTGGCAGCCGAACCCCTCCGCCTTCTCCAACACGGTCCGCTCCTGGTCCGTGCCTGGGTCGAACGCAGGGGTCAGGGGTCAGAGGTGGCGCCCGAGCGGAAGCGGACCGCTCCGTCGTTTACCTTCGGCGAACTTGTACAGGTCGGTGATGTCGCGGCGGGCGGTCCCCAACGGCTCTTTGGTCAGCACCATGCGGCCCACGTGGGTCTGGTTCACCCTGACCGGCTGCATGGTCCCGTCTTTCCCTCGGGAGTAGAACACCACGTCGCTGTTCACCTGCGGGGGGGGGGGTCGGTGGCGATTTTTGAACTCCGAATCCGTCGATTGTCTTGAACTCACCTCGGCGAACACGAAGGCGGCGTCGAAGGGGAAGCAGATCTGCCCGTGCTTGATGGCCTGGACGGAGGCGGGGCCGCATCTGTACATGCCTAGTGGAGGGGGGGAGGGGGGGGTGCTCAAGCCTTCGCAAAAATCAGCGGAAATCGGTGAAGCGATGGAGGTACCGTCGCTCGTCTCCTGCGGGGTCGCGTCCACGACCTGCCAGCCCCCGAAGCCGACCGGGAGGTCCGGCCTGGTCATGTAGCACTCGTTCCAGCAGTGGTAGTTCCTGAGGGGGCGGCAACGCGCCTTTTCAAAGGAGGCCGGCGGGGAGGGGGGGGGGCCGCGCGTTGGTCGGCGCTGGTTTACCAGATGGAGTCCCGGGTGCGGCCGCGGTCGATCTTGCCGTTTTCGTGCAGGATGATGTCGGTTTTCAGGTTACCGTCGTTGTCGTGGGCGGAGTAGTAGTTGGTGACGACCCGTGAGGGGATCCCCAGGCAGCGCAGGACTGAGAGAGAGAGGGTGAGGGGGAGGGGGAGAGAGAGAGAGAGAGAGGGAGAGAGAGGGGGAGAGAGGGGGAGAGAGGGGGAAGGGGGAGAGGTAGAAAGAGAGAGAGGGAGGGGGGAGAAAGAGAGGGGGGAAAGGGAGAGAGTTAGGTAGAGGGAGAAAGGGATAGAGAGGGGTAGAGAGAGGGGGGGAAAGGGGAAGAGGTAGAGAGAGAGAGAGAAAGGGAGGGAGGTAGAGAGAGATAGAGAGAGAGAGGGGGGGAGGGAGAGACAGAGGGGGGAAAGGGGGAGAGGTAGAGAGAGAGGGGACAGACAGACAGACAGACAGACAGACAGAGACAGAGAGGTAGAGAGAGAGAGAGAGAGAGAGAGAGAGAGAGAGAGGGGGTGTGTGACAGAGACCCTTCTGGATGTCTAAATCCTCGTGTGTGCCCGGGTCACCGTCTCACAGGTGTTGAAGACGGCGGCGTAGACCCAGCACTGAGCGTAGTTGACGGGCATCTTGCTGCTGGCGTAGGTGAGCAGGATCTCCGTGCTCCCGGTCCAGGAAGTCGGAGCCACACCGTAGGTGTAGTCGCCGCTCCAGTTCCCCACCAGCACGCCGTCGTCGTCCCGAGAATTGAGCTGTTTTTAAAAAATAAGCAGCAACATGTAAATGTAATATACTGATCATTTGATCGACCACATGTGAGAGTAAAGTGAACAATTATAGGACACAAAAAGGCAAAAGGAGTCATTAGAGAAGATAACAACAGATACAAAATATACATGTGACGCAGTTCGCCTCTAAACCTTTATTAACATGTGCTTTTTGTCATTAGATTGCTCTCATACATTCACGTGCTTCCAGTCACGTAAAGCTGCTTTACTACCGAGTCGCCACTAGAGGTCACTGTTACCATCGCAGTCATTAAATGACTCTACAGTATACATAGCTGTTGACTCACCATAGCAGAGGCCTTCCTGGTCACTTTAATGGGGTCTCCTCTGTTTGTGATGGGCATTTCAGACCTGTCCATGATGTACAGGCAGGCATCCAGGATCCCGTGGTTGAACTGGAGGGGTAAAGACGAGTTATGCTGATGACGATGGTTCAACTCCTCCTTTGGGTTACCTGTCCGTAGTTCCACTGTCTCTCGGCGATGTCGTCGTATGCGCCGTGGTAAATGATGCCCATCTCGTTCATCACGCACTCCTGGCGCTCCGTCTCGTCGTCCAGGAACACGTCGTCGGCTGATCAGAGGAGAGCGACGGCGTTCTAGAACAGGCCGACGACGACAACAACAATCCTCAACTAACCTGGGGCCCACGGGTTAAAGAGGATGTAGAGGTCACGGGCGGGGTCCTTCTTGGTCCTGCGGATCCCGAAGGTCGCCAGAACGGCGATGTACATGTGATACTTCCCCACGATGCAGTTGGCCAGAGGCGTGACGCCCACGGTGATGGTGTTGGCGGAGGTCGTCATGATGCGGCCCTCCCAGCGCGACTGACGCTCCTTGTTGGGGAACACGGGAATGTAGGTGCCCTTGCTGTAGTCGGGGTTGGTACCTGGACGGACGGGGGCCGTTAGTCATGTTCTAACCAAAGGGGGGGGGTCGGCTCTGCTCACCGATGACAAACTCCAGGGCGAACTTGTCCTCGTTGGGCTTGTAGGGGCGGTTGAAGGTGAGCTTGACCTGGAACTCCTGTCCCCGACGCACGATAAGCTGGTTGGAGTTGTAGAACATGGTGCGGTGCTCTTGCTTGTTGGCCTCGTCCTCCTTTGACATCATGTCCACCTCCATGATGTCCAGGTATTCTGAGGAGGGAGGGACATCGCATGACGCCACGCTCTCTTTCCGCGCCAACGGGCTCCTGGAGGTTGCGTTTCGCGGATTCTACGCAGGTGTGGGTCTTCGCCAGGTACTCTGGTTCCCTCCCACAGTCTGAAAACACGCCCACTGGGTTGACTGGAGCACCCCTGCCCCCTCACCCCTCCACGTCCGGCCGCTGACACAAGAGGACGGATGTGACAATGATGATGGAGGATCGTATCAGCCTGCCCCAGCCTACATTACAGGATGGAGCTGAGCGACAGGCGGGGGGAAGTGGGTAGAGCTTATCTCAGAGGGCCCTTAAGTGTCATTTCAACTGACAACAACATGAAGAGAGACAGACTTGGTGCCTTTAAATGAGACCACAGGGCTGCTTTAAGACATTGGCGAGAACTCAAGCAGCTTGTTTAACTCACAAATCCAGTGAATCAAGGACATCAAGCACGTCTCTGCTTTTCCTCACCCGTCATAGGGGGGTAGCCTCTGGGGCCCGGGGCCACCAGGGGCTCGAACTCGGGGACGTCCGTCGACTCGGAGTTGGAGCTGGCGACGGCGACGGCCGTGCGGCCGCGGCTCGTCACCTTGGGGCGAGGCCCCGTGGGAATCGCCGGGGCAGGGGAGGGGTCCACGGTGGGAGCCGGGTCGGACATGGCGCCGGTGATGACGGGAGCACTGAAAGAGAGCAGAAGTATTATGACAAGATCGAACCCTTCCTTAATCGCCCCCCAGTTGGGACCCATTCAACAACTCCCAAATATGAACCCTGACATCATCTCCACGGCTCTCCTGCTTCTGTCGTCGCAGGGCAGGTCATGAATCACAGCGGTCGTATTTATGGAAGCGCGCCCTGATGCTGATTAAACCGCTCCCACCTGCCTCAGAACGGAGCCCGGTCATTCAGCTCTGAATAACAGAACAACTTGTGCCAAACACGGACAGAACAGTGAATAAATCAGTTCAGGACAGCTTTGCACACACTAA
This sequence comes from Lagocephalus sceleratus, assembly GCA_911728415.1. NCBI lineage: Eukaryota > Metazoa > Chordata > Actinopteri > Tetraodontiformes > Tetraodontidae > Lagocephalus > Lagocephalus sceleratus. The sequence continues at coordinate 4,075,483 of CAJVRN010000234.1, forward strand.
ACAATCCTGCCTTTTCAAAATGATGATCATTGTCAAAGGCTCAGGGAATTGGAATAGAAACAAGCCCCTTTCAATGGTTGAACGGTTTACTGCAACAGGAAATAGAAGCACAAACCCTCAGCTTTACACACACCCGTTGGTACAAAAGAGTGTGCAGGTAACTTGTCTGCCGTCGGCTTCAACAACGGTGCGTTCTCATCGATCAGACTACAGGATGGACCCACCTCAAGTGAAGAGAAAAGTTGCTGGTCGTTGCCCTGCTGCTGCAGCTGTCTTGGGAACCCTGCGCTTCTCCTTATATACTCTTCAGGGAATAGGAAGAACCATCCTCGTGTGTGTGTTGTGTAACTGCTGCTTCAGCCTTAGGAGCAAGATGTGGAATCTACCATCTCTGTACAAGCCCCGGCTGCATACAGACCCCAAAAGTCACTTAGAGATGATTCAGCTGCCCAGCTGTAGGAATAGAATAGACATTGTGACTGTGCCTGTTAATAAAAAGATTACAAGCCTTCTCGGTGCAGACAACATACATTTGCTTGTGTTATTTTTGTGTTTACTTCAACAGTTTACTCCATACATGCAATCTTCTGCAGCCTTCTATGACTGACAGCCTGAACACTTCCCCCTGTTACTGCTGAGAACTCAGAATTTTTTTTTTTTCTTGCGACCAGGTTGGAACTCTCGAAGGTCTTAATGATCTGTGTTAACCTTCTTTTTGGAGTACATTTCAGGGCAGAGCTGGGCTTGAGTCCTGATCGGGTCATTGAGAACATCCACTGTTCATGATGTAAAGAGAGAGGGGGGGGGTCATTATATCAGTATAATCGTTTGATGAGGTTTAGTTAGTGTCGTTGTGGTAGAGCGCGTGGAATGGATTTATTTAACATTCACCCGACTGATTTAAAAAAGAAAAAAATATAGCAACATAAATGCTGCTGCAGCCCCCCATCTCAGAATTTGAGCAAACACAGTGTACGAAGTTTTAAACGACCCGTCCCGCGCTGCATTGCAGCCGCGGCTAAAGCAGCGACTCATATGTGTCACAGTTTCTAAATGAAACCCTTTGTCTGCTATTTTGGTTGCATTTTCACACGGCATGGCGCAGACACCCCGTTACCACAAGGGCGTGAAGGCTCAGATGAGTTTGTGGGGAAGGAAACGGTGGGGGGGGCTCAAGATGGGGGCGAGCTTTGAGTAACTTTCAGATACACGTTCTCCTGATTAAAAAAAAACAAAACAAAGAACAAAAAGAACTTGACTTCCTGTCAGTGGGAGCGTGGTAGAAAAACAACAGGTCGGTCACGTGACGCGCGACTTCCGCCGCTGGTGTTCGGTTCACGAGACATCGAGCCTCCTGCTGAAGCAAGAGTCGCGCCTTTCATAACGACGAGGAAGAAGCGCTTCCTGTGAGAAGAAGAGGAAGAGGAAGAACAACGCAGCGAGGGTGGGGATGGAAGCGACAGTTGTGAACTGCAGCGCAAGCGTTGGGGCGGATGGTGGTGAGTTCATTGTTCAACTGTCAGATAAGCTGAAATCAAAAGACTAACAAGTCTTTCTACCATGCTGGTTTTTTTTGGGTTTATCCAGATTTCCCAGTCAACTGCAGTGAGGAAGTGCTCCTCCCTTTCTTCAGGGATGAGAGCGTGCAGACCGTGATGGACCCGAGCCTGGGCCTCGATGCTCGCGCGCCCCCTGCGCTTCCAGAGCTGAGGCTGGTCCTCCTGGGCCGCAAAAGGGCGGGGAAGAGCGCGGCGGGCGACACCATCCTCGGCGGGGCGGGAGGCTTCCAGAGCGGGAAGCCCACGGAGGAGTGCGTGACGAGATGGGCGGACGTGGCGGGCCGGAAGCTCACGGTGGTGGACACCCCCGGGTGGGAGTGGTACTACCCGCTCAACAGCACCCCCGACTGGGTGAGGAGAGAAACTTTAAGGAGCGTATCGCTTTGCCCCCCCGGGCCCCACGCGGTGCTCCTGGTGGTGCGATCCTGCGCCATGGTGACGGAGGACTACGTGCGCGAGATAGAGGAGCACCTGGAGCTGCTCGGGAAAGGCGTCTGGGATCACACCATGGTGCTGTTCACCAGAGGGGACGAGCTGGGCCTGGCCACCATGGAGCAGCGCATCTCCGCCTCCGGCCCCACCCTCCGGGGGCTCCTGCGGAAGTGCGGCGGCAGGTACCACGTGGTGGACAACCGCGGGCGGGGGGACGCGGCGCAGGTGGAGGAGCTGATGGCGAAGCTGGAGGACATGGTGGCGGGAGGGGGGCGCTTTCTTGAGACGGATAACGCCGCCCTGGAGGGTCTGGAAGCGGACAGGAGGAGGAGGGCGAGGGAGCAGAGGAAGAAGCAGAGGCAGATGGAGGAGCACATGCAGACAGTGACCATCAAAGCTGCTCTGATGAGTGAGTACTCCTTCCCTTTATGAGGGGACTCATGAACTGATCGCTGTTTAATTTATACACCACAGGCATGAGCTCACATGAGAGCTCATCCTCTCCGCACTCTTCTTCTCCCCTCTCCTCCTCCTTCTCCTCCTCTCTCTCTACCCATCTGTCCATCATCAGGAGGGCCCCCCTACATGAGCCTGGTCCTGCTCAAGGTTTCTTCCTGTTAAAGGGGAGTTTTTCCTTGCCACTGTTGCTTGTCTGGGGTTAGGCCCTGGGGTTCTGGAAAGCGCCTTGAAACTATCTTGATTGTAAAAGACGCTCTATAAATAAAGATCGATTGATTGATTAATGGATCAAATTCAGTTTTCAGGTTTTAGTTATTTGGAGTGCCTCAAACATCTGCATCAGGAAGTTCTAACCATCAGCTCCATGACCATAAAATGAAAGTAAAACTTCCTGCTCCCTCTCCCCTAGATGACGATCTTCAGGGTTCGGAGCTGGACGCTCACCAGTCCTTCTCCAAGGTTCCCCGACGTTTGCCCGAGGTGCGGCTGGTCCTCCTCGGCGAGCGCGAGACCGGGAAAAGCTCGGCGGGGAACTCCATCCTGGGCCGGCCCGGCTCCTTCCGGGCGGGGGCGGCGACGGAGGAGTGCGCCCGCCGTCAGGCCGAGGTGGCCATGCGGCTGGTGACGGTGGTGGACACCCCCGGCTGGGAGGCGGGGTTTGCCGGAGGCACCATGGAGCGGGTGAAGCGGGAGATCTGCGCCAGTGTGGGGCTGTGTCCCCCGGGGCCGCACGCGCTCCTGCTGGCCCTGAGGGTGGACACGCTGGTGGCGTCGGGACACGTTCGGGACCACCTCGAACTTCTGAGTGCGGGCGCGTGGAGACACACGCTCCTGCTGTTCACGCACGGGGACCAGCTCCGAGAGGGAGTGGACATTGAGCAGCACGTTCAGGCCGGGGGCCGCGACCTCCGGTGGCTGCTGGAGAAGTGTCGGGGCAGGTACCACGTCATGAGCAGCCCGGACGGCGGGGGGCGGGGCGAGGGGTGCCTGGCCGAGGCCGCGGAGCTCCTCCGGAAGGTGGAGAAGATGGCCGTGGCGAACAGGTGCGAGGCGTTCTCGGGCCTGGTTTACGAGGTCAGGGCCCTCAGCCAGCAGAAGAACGAGAAATTCGGCCAGCTGGCGAGGAGCATGGGCGACAAGCTGCGCCAGGTGGAGGCAGAGCTGAGGATGAGGGAGCAAGAAGTGAGGAGCATCCGGTGGTTTTTTGAGCGGAAGAAAAAAGGGAAGTCCCGCAAAAAGGCGGGCGTGAGGGAAGAGGAAGAGGACGAAGACGGCAGAAGTGGCGAGCAGCGGACTGACTATCGGGAGCTGGAGGAGAGGATACGATGGCTGACGGAGGACAAAGAGAGAGAAATCCAAGACCTGATCGTAGAGAAGGAGCGAATCCACGTCACGCTAAGCAAGAGCCGGAAAGAAGGAGAGGACGCCGAGTTCAGACTTGAGCTCAGGCAGAGGGAGTTGGAGGAGCTGAAGGAGAGGCTGGAAGAGCAGCAGCTGAAGATGCTCAACCTGGAACGCGCCAGCGTGGAGAGGGAGCACGAGAGGAAACGCCGGGATGAGAGCGTCGAAGCGATGAAGCGAGAGTGGACGGAGAACGTTCAGTCGTTAAAGACGGAAATGGAAGAGTGGAAAACGCAGCAGAGGGAGGCCGAGAGGAAAACACATGAGGCGCAGATGGCGATGGCAGAGCTGGAGCAACGTCGAGGAGAACTGGAAGCTAAGCTCTTCGAGAAAGAGCGGCGGGAGGAAGAGCTCCGGCAGGAAGCGCAGGGGATCCTCGAGAAGGTGGAACTGCGTGAAAGACAGGCGGAGATCAGAGCGGAAGAAATGAGATCCCAACACGAGACAGTGGTCCAGAGAATGAGACAGGACGGAAAGGTGGAGGTGGCGGCGCTGAAGCTGCAGCATCGGGAAGAGATGGACAGGAAAAGCAGTGAAATGAGAGAAATTGAAGAGGAGCACCGGAAAGAGCTGGAAGCCATCGGAAAACAAGAGCAGGAAAAAGAAAGAGAGGTGGCAGAGCTCAAACGAACGTTTGCAAACCAAGCTGAGAGGCAAGCGCAGGCAAAAGTAAGAGAGATGAGAGAGTTAGAAGAACGATATCGTCTCCAAATTGAAAGGAAAGCGTTGGAAAGTAAAGAAAATGAAATGATTCAAATGAATTGCAGGAAGGAGATGACGGAAAAGATACGGGAGAAGGAAGAAGAGATAGAACTACTGAAACAACAGCATCAGGAAGAAAAGGAAAGAAGAATTGAGGAGGTGAGGAGGTTTGAAGAACAAAGAGTTAAAGACATGGAAACAGAACTGGAAAAGGAATACACTGGTAAAATAAGAGGTGTTGAAGAAGACAGCCGAAGGCAGCTGGAGGAGATGAGGCAACAATTTGAGCGAGAAATTGAAAAAGGGCTGCAGGAAAGGCAAAGACAGGAAAAGTACACGCTGGAATTGGAAGAAAGGGTGACTGAAAGTGAAAAGGCCGGGGCGGCCATGGCGGAAAGCCACAAAAAATCAATCCTGCGACATTTGCAGGAGCGAGAGGCCCACGTGGACGAGCTGAAGCGAGCGCACGCCGGAGAAATCCGCGACAAAACGCGAGAATTCCGGGAAGAAAAAGAAAGGATCGCCACGGCTTTGCAGTTGGAGGGAGAGAAAACTGCGAGGGAGAAGGAAGCGGAGCTGGAGGAGGTCAGACTGGGCCTGGAAGAGATGACACGGAAGCTGCGACGAGCGGAAGCTGAGAGGAGAGATGTGGAGGAGCGGGGAGCGAAGCAACGAGGAGAAGCGGAAGTCATGAACGAGCGCTTGGCAGCCCTGGAACGACAACTGAGGACGACGGCCGAGGAGAGAAGCGCAGACGAGAGACGGGCACGCGAACGACTAGAGGAGAAAGATGGAGTGATCCAAGACTTAAATCAGCGCATAAAGGAGGCGAAAAGAAAAGAAGAGGAGGGAGAAAACAAGCTAAAGGAGGGAGAAGGTGAGCTGGAGGAAGCGAGGCAGCTCCTGAAAGAGAAAGAAGGAGAGATAGAAGGTCTGAAGCAACAGGCCGAGCGCAGAGAGGTGGAATGGAGGGATGAGCGGAGGAGAAAGGACAGTGAAACCAACGCGGCGGCAGAGCTCGTCGACCAGAAGACCAGAGAAATCGCGGAGGTGCGGCGTCTCCTCGCCGAGCGGGAAAGGGAGGCCGACGAGGCGAGAGCGGAGGGCGCGAGCCACGCCGAAGCCGCGAGAGGGCTGGAACAAAGCATCAAAGACCGAGACGCGGCCCTCCTGCTGCTGCGGGGCAAAGACGCCGAGGCGGGGGAGGAAGCTCGGGAGAGAGAGGAGGAGATCCGGCGGCTGAGGCGGGAAGACGCGGAGAAGGAGAAGGAGCTGGCGCTGCTGAGGCTGAGGATCGAGCAGACCAAGTCGGAGCTGAGAGACGTCAGCCGCAGGATGGAGGAGGAGATGACCGGCATGATTCGGGAGTACGAACGAGAGATCGACAGAAAGAGCCGCATCGCCGAGTCCATCGCCGAGGAGAAGGACCGCGCCGTCGAGGAACACGAGGTCGGCCGGAGGGAGGTCGAGCACCTGCGGGGGGAAAATGAGAAGATGAGACAAGAGGCGGGAGGCCTCCGGCTGAAGCTGAAGGAGGTTAGCGGGCGCGTCCAAGAGTGGCGACAGCAGGTAGAGAGCCGAGACGACGACCTGAGGGAGCGAGAAGCCCAGATCAAAGGATTAAAGGAGACCCGGGACGCGCTGCGAGCCGAGCTGGACGCCCTGAAAGAGAGAAAAGACGAGGCGGGAGGGAAAATCCAGGAACTCTGGGACGACTTCCAGGTGAAGCTGAGACAGAGGGAGCGCGAGTTCAGCGCCAAGGAAGAGCAGATCAAAGAGGGAATCTTGAAAAGAGAAAGGGAAGTGGCAGAAAGGGAGAAGGCCTCGGCCAGAAATGAAGAAGCGCTGCGCAAAAGGGGATGTGAGCTCGCCGGGAAAGAGGAAGCGCTCGCCCGAAAAGCGCTCGCGTTGGGAAACCACCAGCTCAGCGGAACGCGGGCAGAGAGAGGTAAATGCAGGCGAGATGAGGAGGAAGGGGCGAGGGACGGAGAGCGCGCGGGTGAGGGGGGGACGCTGGGGGAGGAACGTGAGGGGGAGCTGCGGCGAACGCGCGGAGAGCAGGAAGAGGAGGAACGCCAGAGAGTCCGGGAGGATCCTTTTGATGATGGCGAGGGGGAGTCAGAGGGAGAGGTGATAGAAGCGCCCCCGTGCACCAGCCGCGGTGCTGGAGCTCAAAAAATGATGATAGCAGAGGTAAAAGAAGGGAAGGAAGGAACAGAGGGGAAGAAAGGAAAACGGCCGAGCGAAGCAAAGGTCATGAGAGACTCTCGGTTCTTGTCCGAGGGGCGGGGCCACAACGGGAGGTCAGACCTCAGGGTGATGGTTCTAGGTGAATCCTGGTCACCCTCCGCTCCCGACGGCGTCTCCATCCTCGGAGGGGAAGCATCTCGAGGCGACGGGTCCACCTTCGGCCACTGGAGCGGTCAGGTGGCGGGGCGCCGCCTCCGCGTGGTGGAGCCCCTCGGCCTGAGGTGGCGGGACGGGCCGGGCCCCGACGGCGCGGCGCAGAGGAGGAGCGTGCTGGACGGCGCCGCGCGCTGCCCCCCCGATGTGCTCCTCCTGCTCCTGCCGGCGTTCCTGACCTGCACACCGCGGCTGAGGAGCGCCGTGGAGGAGCAGGCGGGCTGGCTGGGGGCGGGCGCGTGGCGGCGCGCCCTGCTGCTCTTCACCTGGGGCGAGACGCTGGGGGAGAGCGCGGAGCAGCACGTCCTGAGGAACGGCGAGCTGAGGGCGCTGGTGGAAAAATGCGAGGGGCGGTATCACATGGTCACCAGCAACAACAGCAACTCCCAGGTGGAGGGTTTACTGGAGAAAATGGAGGACATGCTGGCCTTGAACAGATGTTGATCAAACTATTTCCTGTTTTAACCTTGTGCGTTGTGATTAAAGACTTCAAGAAGAAGCCTTATTTATTGTAAGCCAAACTTCTTACTTAAGAAAATGAATACCCGTCACACAAATCAACTCCATCAACAGCAAAAAGCCTTTTTAAAAAGGTCAAGTAACGCACCCAAAACATTCATTTATATTTCCCACCCAACTGGAAATGAGGTAAAAGCACTAAATGGTAGCTTGCTCGCGATTAAAGTGCAAGAACACTGTATTTTCAGATCACCCCCGGCTCTAATCCGCAGCTGAGCGAGAGCCTTTCAGAGTCTCTCCACAAGATGGGGACCTTGTGTCAGTTTAGAAAAGACCCTCCAAGGCGCCCGGAGTCATCAGCGCTGCGAGCCGCTGATGACAAGGAGTTGATGGTGAAAGTATAGTGAGGCTCGTCACATTCATTTCAGCCGCGCCGTTTGACAATTTTCCTGCGTAAAATGCTACTTTTAAAAGGAAGAGTACACAAAGGCTAACTAGCGGGGCCTTCTGCTCCATCTTGACTGGAGGCATCTCTGGAGCACCAAACTGTCTCGCAATTATAACCCCGGGAGGGCTCCCCGCATGCTGAGAGGACCCCTGCTTTGACAAGTAAATTATGACTCTTGATGAGAGGAGTAAGGCTTTCTCAGAATTGCAATTTTTTTGACAGCCAGGAAAATGCGAAAGGAGGAGGAAAGGAGGGGGGGTGGGGGGTGTTGGTGGGCACACATACAAGAACTTCCATCATCGGCGGAGCCAGATGTAACGGCCCCCCAAAAACACTTGTGTGCAATCATCGGGCTAAAAATTATGGAGTGCGAGCGCCGGCCTGCATCTAACATGCCAGCAATGTTTTTTTAATCTGTCCATTCAACAGGGGCCGCCTTTTGAGGCGAGATGAGGGGCTGTTGTGTCAAGCCCAGGCCCTGCCTCTTTGATCATCTCGGCAGGGTGTGGCTATTTTCCGAGCATCTGAGTGGAAATTAGGAGGCAAATAAACAAATAGAAGTTGGGGAAATTGCGGTCGAGGCAGACATCATTTTCAGCGTTTTAGCATAAAGATATCAGGTATTCAGTGGAAAGGCTTCTATTAAAGTGTCGCGGGCGATGTCCTTGTTTCTTTTTAAATCCTTTGATTTGTCTCGCCGTTCCTCGTTCATCATATCCGGCTTGATTTATTAATCATAAGCTTGTATTCACGACAGTTGTCTTTGAATCCATAGTTAGAATATTTAAAAGTTTTAGCATCAGCAATCCTGCAAAAGAAAAACTTTTCGGTACATATAATTAAATGCTCGTGTTGCCGGGGGTGGGGGGGTAATCGTGCGAATAAAATGCTGAATTAAGGACGGGCGGGCGTTAAATCTTCGGGAAACATGATCTATCACTGATTAGTGGGTGTGAGTACAAACTATACCATCCACATCGTTGAATCAGTGGTTTTCGCGATTTGAAAGGCTAACATGCAGGTTGTTTTAAACATTTGTTGCTATTTAAAGACGGCAGATTCGGTTAATTATAGATAAACCCAACTGCCCAGCTAGTTAACCTGGCGGCTCACCTCACGGGGGTGTTCCATCCAGAGAGACAGGGACACACAAAGATCTCATTTCAGACGTACAATCCTGTAAAAATGGATTCCTCACTGAACCTTTGACCCCCCCCCACAACCCACTCCTCCCTGCTTTTTACCCGAGGCCACACGGAGGTGGACGCAGCCCGCCAAGTTCAAAGGTGAAACCGCTGCCCCCCCCCTCTTGTCTCAGCGCCACTGCACCGAGCGCTGCGAACAATGACTGATGAAACCACTCCCGGGCACTCATTTCTGTTTTAGCCGGCATTAGTTAATATTATGGTGGCACGCTAACCCTAATTTATCACGATTTGGAGCCTTTTAAGGTTCTGAATGAGGCTTTTTGGGAAATATGGATGTGGCCGCATTTACATGCGCCACAACAGACAGGAGCGGTACCGTCAATCACGTCTTTAAATGTTGGAAGCAAAATTACTGGGCTGTGCTCAAACAGAAGTTAATGGTTGGGGATGATTTCTATTAAGGTCCGTGCACTCTCATTTGAATAATGGTCTTTCAAACAATGTATTTTTTTTGTAGTACTTGACCCAGGAGGGAAATAAATGTTATTCCGCTTTAACACTTCCATTAATATTCAAGTGGCTTTAATACTCCGGGTTTATTTTTGACTTAACATAATTAGTATGTCAGTCTGGTGCTAGTTCATGAGCAACCCTGATTGGATGATTTTAGAGATTACCTTACAAATAGCGTCGCCCCCCCCATCGATATTTTTTAAAAACATCTGAATTGTTTGTGATATGCATATCCCTTCTTGTGCCGCAGGTGGGACCCCCTAAAGTCAGGTATGCATTTCTGTGATGGTGGCTCTTAAGGTCAGGGCTCATCGCTCCCGCCCAGAGACCTGTATCGAACCTGATGGACCATGACAACTTCCAAATGTGGCCCCCGGCCCCCTTGCTGGGCCGTCCTCCCGTGGCTACGTTACAGTAGATAACGTTTAGCCTTTCAAAATCAGGTAGCCCGCCCCCCCCCCAGTTACATAAAGCGTCCATGATCCCGGACAGCCTCTCTGGAGCGCCTGCCAAAAATAGTTTGGAATGAGACTGGCCAGAAAAGCACAAAATGTTCCTGCTGGGTGGATGAGTGGGTGCTTTAAAAACATCAACTCTGCATGCGCGTGAAGAGATCGGACGTTAATGGTGCAAGTGACAAGCTGTGTCTCGTAAAAAGCACGGGCATAATTGTTTAATTTGTTGGTGGGGGGGGGTCATAAACTATTCCTGTGTGTTGACTTCCCAAACTCAGAAGGCTGGGAAACATTCAACATTTCCAGTTTTAAAATCATCCCTAAAAGCAAGGAGAAGGCCTTTTTTTTTACATCATAGCCTACCCTGTCATCTTATTTCCTGACTTCAGAAGGAAGTGGGTTGTGGGGGCGGGGGGGGTGAGCCAATGCTGCAGATGATGAATCCCCCTCTGGACTCTATCCTTTCTGGCTGAATGCGTCCAGTGGGCCGGAGCCAGGTCCTGGAATCTAGCTAATGAGACACACCCCCCCGAGGGCCTGCTGCGACGCGATTGGCTGACGGCCTGACAGCGGAGGAAGTGATTGGTGGATGGAGTCCTGGGCTTCTGTCAGAGCGCATTGTGACTCAAACTCTGTTCATAACCTGCGTGGCACACCATGAAGCAGCGAAACGCGCAAAGTGAAACGCACACTCCTTCAAAAAAAAAAAAAAAACCTTTTTATTTTTAACTCCTGTGAACATATTGACAAATTTGAGAAAATATTTGAATCCAATATTTACAATAAAGGGAACCTTCTGTGACATAAACATCACTGAACTTGGATTTTCTTTCATTTATATGTGTAATTTACTATTTTTCCAAGATATTGAAGCGTGAAGGCTCACTCCCAGCCCCTGTGATAAAATATACACCATAAACATTTTATTTATTGAGTGGCATGCCTTAAAAGGGCCTTTGACAATAAAAGCGACATGCGGCGCATCTTGCAGCATGAATTAAGCATGAGTATGTCCTTACTACATGTGGAACATCCAGCAAATACTTTCAGTTGCAGCTGTGGACTGGGGCGAGTTGGCCGAAACATCATCTGGACAACTGGGGTAAAATGGAGCAGCAACATGAGCGATGGAGTAAATGTATATCTTATGAGGGGGGGGGGGGTTTCAGTGGAAAAAAAGAGAACAGGTAAAAAGAAAAAAGGAACGATGAAAAGCCTTTTTATTTTTTTTAGCCTCTTTGACATTTTGACTTAAGGTCTCAGTGGCACGCTTGGAGCTGTGAGGTTCAGTGAAGGGTCAGGATGCGGGAGGGGGGGGCATCTACAGAACGTGCGTGTAGCCTCAGATTAACAGGAAACTCGGTGGCGTGGCTGCACACAGGAAGGTAACGAAGCGAAAGGGAATTAAAGGCAACGGTCTCGACGGTGCAAAGACGCGCAGGGGCGCAGCGATGCTTCACTCCGGCGCAGATGGTTTGGTGTGCCTCGACTACTCGGTGCTATGATGTCATAGCTGATTAAGCGACCTACGTAGCGCGGCATCACCGCCACGCAACGCACGCCAGCTTGCCAAAAAAAAAAAATCTGACTCAAAAGAAGGTCTGTTGCCTGGTGACAGTCTAGAACCCCCCCAACAGTGTAAAGTACTGTCCCAGTGCCCCAGCAGGAGCATGCCACAAAATGGAATAGTACAAAAAGCAGATGGAAATGTAGCAAAGGGGGGGGGGGGGTCAGATCTTGTGTCTAAGATGTCCCGTTATTTATTTATTCTCACAAACGTGTAGGTGGCCCCAGCGATCGGAACGGATTAAAGACGCAGACGTCTCGCCGAGGGATAACGGATCGATCCACAGCAAAGCTGTGGATCGGCTTAAAGCTCAACGCGTTAACGCGCAGCGTCAGGGCGCGTTACCGTCTATGGCGCGGCGCGTGGGGCTCGCTGTTCGACGTAAAGCTCGCACGTGTGTGCTGTGACGTCGGCACGCCAGCGGCGGAGGTTAAAAGTTCAGCGGAGATAAGTGGAGGTTAACCCCGTCCACATGAGACAGCTGGATGCTTTTCCTTAACTCTAATACACGTATACAACCTACAGATGCGCGCACGCATAAAAGCACGCCCCTGGGTGCTGATTATTTCGGCGCATTTGCATTAACGGTGCGATGTTTTCCCCGTCTACTCTTCCGACAGATGCGCACGTTCACGTGGCGGAGGTTTAATCCAGCAGATCCTTGAATGACCCCATTGAGAGCGTCAGCTGAGACAAAGATCTCCGTGGCAGGAGCGCAGCGCGCCGCGACCGGCCTCGTTTTCCCCGTTCCAGGTTTATCTCGATTACTCTTATTAAAGTTTGATCCGCTGGCGGAGGGCAGGACCGAAGAGGTGAGGGGACTGATTAAAAATTAATTACATCTGCATGATGAAGCCGGCTTCTGAAGGACTGCTACTCTCCTGCTGGAAAATAGATAGCAAGGTCACAAAGGACTGTTTTTAACATATAAGTCACTCTGCATGAGCCCCTGAACCAAGATGATGCACACAGTAGAGGACAGGGTTGACTTTACAGCAAAAGGGTTATAAAAAGAGCACTGACATAGTGCACTGATCTACCTATTATAAGGTCAACACAAGCCCCCCCAAACTACTTTATGAAGCTTTGAGCAACAAATCAAATTCGCACAAAGACCGATGTCCTTTACGCGTCACACTAAGCAGTCTGAAGGTCAGGTTTAAGCGCATGTGAAATCACTGTTATTATTGGGAGAACTTGCCTATCTAAAAGTACCCTTGCATATAAAAGCAACTGTTTACACTTACAGCGTCGCTTGAGGCTGAAAGGAAGCGCAACGATGACCGCCTGCCTCAGAGACATCAGCATAAGCAGCCCAGAGCCTGAATAGCAGCAGCCCCGCGCAACCTGTTGCTTGCAGAAGGCTTCTATTTACTGTATTTTACTGTAATGCTACGGGTCACGCTGCATAGATAGTGTGTGTGCGCGCGTGCAGAGCAAAAACCGGGAAAAAAAAAAATCATCCCCACAAGTAATTAGACCACCCATCATAAAAAATACATACAGTGGCATATGGTGTGCCAAGCCACATTAGAGGCAGCATAGATCTGGTCCATACACTCATAAATCCATAGCCATTACTGCTATTTCTACTTTTTTTTTTTTTTCCAAAAGGCAAAGGTCAATCGTTCACATCCCATCATACAGGAGAAGCCCCTTAACATCTGCTTCTGTTGCCATGGTGATTGCCTGCCGCGGCCGTCGTTGCCTGACGGATGAAAGAGCAAGACAGGAAGGGGGTGGTGGTGGTGGTGGGGGGGGGTTGTTTTGTTGCTACGGGCGCGTTTTTGGCGCATTTTGCACCCGCGGTCCTCAGACATCGCACGGCGGCGGTGGCATTAAAATCAGAATGCAGTGGTGCTCTAATTTGTAGTTCCAATAGAAGTTCTGGAAGCCCCTGAATGCTGATATGAAGGTTATTACTGATCTACGCCACCCAAAACACACCGCGAGCCTAATCAGGAAGGATGAATACAGCTGATCTCATCTGGAACTGACATTTTGTTTTAACACCTTTAGCCCGGCTTGAGTGACATCAGAACCACCCCCCCACCCCGAAAAAAAACTTGCTCTTTAACTTAATGTGACCTAATTATGTTTGCGTTCCGCCTCCACACTTGCTCACGTCTGTTTAACCGATTCACACACACACATGCACGCACACACACGCGCGCACACAGCTGTGAAATGCACTAAATGTGTGACTAGAATGCAAGAAAGTAACATGGAATTTAGAAATCTGTCCAAGCACCGACTTACACTCGTGGAATATTGTGTAAATTTAGGAATTTCATGGTTTTCTATTATTCCTCTGCTGGAAGGTGTTACACAAATTAACGGCTCGACTAAATTAGCTTTTTTTTTTTTAAATCTCCTTGAAAACAATGTTTAAATTCAAAATTAATTTCCCTAAATTTGTTTTCAAATTGACAAGAGGGTTAATGCGGGGCTATTAGCCAAATATTTTTCTCACCATCGCATTAAGTTAATTTAATGTTTGACGGGACGCAGCGGAGATCGGAATAATAATAATAACGGTGATGATGATGATGACAACGGCGATGATAGAAAAGGCGGCAATTAGCGCGCTTGTGTGCGGGTCTGATTGCGTGATGAATAATTCATGGGATCGGCGCTAACAAGGGGAACGAAAGCATCCGCTTGCCCGGTGAGGTGGGATTGGTGGGATATAAAGACCAGACACGCGGCGTCCTTCCCTTGAAGAAGATCAGCCCGGCTGCTGCTGCTCGAGGGACACAACCGCGCCCATCAGGTACTTCTTTCATCCTCAGAAATGTATCATTTTACTCTGAAATACTTAAATAACAGTTACAAATATTTATTTCACTGCACGAATGGGAGTTTTAAAAGCTACTAAATTCCAACAATGTCAGTTTATAGAAGGTTTAAAGAGTCTAATTCTGCTATTTAGTAATTGCTGAATGATTAACTCGTCTATATGAGACATTTTAGCGGCTTTTAATTTTCAGTCTGGAAAACTAAAGAAATGAAAGGCTTGTTTTTGAAAATCCCGTCTAATTGTTCCTACTTTCTATGCAGAAAACGCATGAGGAGGCTTAAAAAAAAAAAAAAAAAAAAAACGATGAATAGCTCCTCGAACACGGGAGATCTCCCTCGAAACCACACCGCCTTTAGGACCCAGAGGCCAAAAGGCTGCCCGAGTCCCTGCGCGCGGTGCATTCACAGTTCACAGGCATCTCGACCTAAATGCGATGTGATGGGAGAACCTTTACTGAAACAAACGGGAATATAGTATCAGGGAAGGCTGACCGAGCTGTGAACCGAGGCCCTAACACGGAGCAAATTAACATCAACAGAAATAGCTTCACGGATCTCGTAGGTGCCAGGCGGCAAAGGCATCAAACGCCGTGGGTTCGCCCGCGTCGCCGGGAGGAAAGCGATGTCGGAGGGCCTTGCCCCGCCGTCCCCGAACTCTGACCTCTGAGCGGGCGCCTGGGGGGGGGGGCGAGTGTCCCCCGGCGCCCTCTTTCAGTCCCCGCCACCATCCGCCATGAGATCTCTTTCATGTCGTCTTCGGAGCCGCGGCGCTCCGATGGCGTTCTCCTCGCCCGCCCGCCCGCCCTCTGAATCCTCCCTCGCAGCTGCCGGCGCGAGTCCTCCGCCCACCCCGCGGTCCGGTCTGTTAGGGCGTCACGTTGTACAGGTTTGGGTCACGTGCCGGCTGGGAGGACTTAAAAAAAGAGCGGCGCAGCGGAGCCGCGCGAGATCAAAGCTCACGAGGCGAAGCCTGCTTTGAGGTCGTCTGGGGGTGTGTTTCCAGTTGAAACCAAGGTGAGGGAGGCGGAACCAGGAAGCCTCGGCCACAGCTAATGAAGACAGCGGGCTCCACCAGCAGGTTTAGATCCTCCAAAACCTTACGCGGCTAAGGAGATCCATGCATGACCACACCCAACAGAATTCCCAATTGCACACATCCCACATTCACAAAGACAATCAATGAATAAAACCGTTTTTTTCCCTTGGTTTTCCCTTTCCTCCACACACCGTCTCACAAGTCACTGGGATATCCGATCATGTCAACCATTAGTCTGGAAGTAGCTGCAGACAGTCAGGAAATGCAAATTTAAAACCGAGACTGCACGGGCAGCCATATCGAGCTGCCCCCCCCCCTCCACCCCCCCCCCTCCCTCGCGCTTCGCGGCCCATTAGGTCGGAGCGGAGCAAAGGTGCGCGCCTCCGAGGCTGGCGGTGTAATGCTGGCGATAACACGGCTGAGGGGAGGGCCGGGGAGGTTTTTTAAAAGCCTGTGCTGCCGTGTGTGTGTGTGTGTGTGTGTGAGAGAGGTGAGATGTGGCGTCCTCCCGCTTGCCCGAGAGCGCGGTCACACCGATATAAAAGCGCGGAGGCTTGAAGAAAGGAGCCGGCAGAAGGAAAAAGACGACGGGGTGTGTGATAACACCACCCCGGTGCCCACTAAGAGTGTCAAACAGGCCAGAATATTCCTGCCATGCGCACGAACAACGGGGGTGAAAAGACAATATCCCTGTCCAACCAATAAAAAAGCAGCGTTATAATCTTTAAGCTTCACATCTGGGGTCACTTCAAGACTTTTATGGCGTATAAATCCAAGCAAGCGCTTTCAGTTCACCTCATTTCCGCACGTTATCTGAGGTGAGAGGACACCTGAGAACCGGAGGAGCCAGACTTGTTGTGGGGGGGGGGGGGGTGCGATTTAAGCCTCGGTTTTATCGTGCCCGGACTTCTTTTCACACTTCGCTAACAATTGCGAGGGTGACCTGGGGTCAAGCAGCTGCAGATGCCCTCACACAGCGATCGGGGGGGGGGGGCAATGCCGAGGCTTTATGGGTCATATCTCTGCCCCCGCCCCCCCCCGGGGGGTGTCATGAACACACATTAATGCACGCGAAGGCCTGGACTGGACGACAGATGGACGCGGAGCCGCCGCACGTTTTCAGATGAAATAATATCATCGGGGGGGGGGGGGTGCGTTATATAGAATAAACACGCCGTCGCCGGGTGACCATATGGTTAAACACCTTATGTTGCTTCTGATGTATTTGGAGTGTAATGCGACAACAAGGCAACACATGGAGCTGTTTGGATGTGTTAAAAAAAACACATCTGGCGTTGTCACGGATACAAGTACTCGCACACACATACACACAGGCGTAAGCTGTGTGAGTATTGCCCACAGAGTTCAGTGGGTGTCTGCGTGATGGGGCTGTAAATGCTGGGGGAGCCCAAACATGCCAGACGCGATCACGGTCCAAGCCTCAGCGCCGCGCCGGAGGTCGCGACCCCCGGTCGGGGCGGGGACGGTGGCGGGCCTCGGTGTCACCGCCCTCCCGCCGCCGCGGGCAGCGACAGAGGGAGGTGAGGATAACGCGCGCGTTTAGGACCAGGGTGGGAACGGGAAGGGGAGGCGAGCTTCCCCGGGAAGAATCTTAGGGGTCATGTGACCCCGGCTCAGTCCTCAGGGCAAGAGAACGAGCTGCAATTTGAAGAGACTTGGACCTAAACCACATGAGGGTGCCTTTCCCTCCTATCTTTTCACAAGCGTAGAAGAAGATACAGTAGTGTTTTTTAACTTTATAGTTCAGGGTTGCTCGTAGAAACAGCACCACCTCACCGTCAGTCCACTGGAAACTTTACATTAGAATCACTTGCGTACTTCATCATACGTGTATGCAGACTGGGTTCAGTACCGCCACCTACTGGCCTCGCATGTGTACTAGAGTATCGTCGGTGTGTGCGATCTGCCAAAAATCATTTCACATCATTTCTACACTTATTATATCCACATGTATACCGTTACCATGAAGGGATTCAGTGCATATCATGATCAGATGATATAAACACACAATCTCATTTGACTTGCAGGGTTCGAAACCTCCGGCAAAACAAGACAAAAGTACCGTTTACCCTCAATCATGAACCTGTGTTCATGATTGTTCAAGCGCAGCGCACCTACACCAAAAACCCAAAGTACTTCCCTCTCGGGAAGCCACTGCGCTATCACCGCCACGCCCGCGTTTGCCTTTTTTTTTTTTTTAAAGCATCCACCGACGTAATGCTTCACGGGCGTAATCACAGTGCGTGTTGTGACAAGCGTGCTTGTTTTTTTTTTTTTTGTTGCGTTACCCTGCAGATGAACCGGGGCAAGTCAATGCTCCGTGACCTGGACAAAAATGAGAGTACCATTAAAAAGGACTGTTTATTTTTTGTGCGCGCGCGTCGTTACGGTTCGTGTTTCGGTCCATCTCCCCGCGCTTCGTGCTCGCACGCAGGAGATAAAAGAAAGAAATACTGTAAAAGAAATCACATGGCAGGGTAAAGCAGTATAGGAATGTGACCTTGTTGATGGTGTCACCAAGCATTTGCAGTTTTACACACAGCCGTGGTGTGAGTTCAGACAGAGGCTGATCCCATAAATACCGAGGTCAAGGTTCTGGAGGTGGCGAAAGACGCAAATGCCGTTAAGAGGCTCACTCTGGGGGGACGCTGAACTGAATTTTCGATAAAGCTTCTATATTAACGATGAGTTGTAAAGACGCCTCATTACTGCAACATCCACGGAGCAGCTGGCTCACCTTTAGCACCTTGACGGTTGCTTTTTACACGTCTGATGTGCACGGACACTCAAGCTATAAATTACTTTACACAGACAGTTTTGGGCATCTTTCACTAAAAAAAAGAATCTAAAAATACTAATAGCAAAGAAGCATAAAGGCTTAAGACGCTCCATTAAAACAGGCAGTTAATTCAGATATAGTTTTACTCCGAGGGGTTAGAGGCTGTTGGTAAATGCTGTTAAATGTGCAACATGAGGGAGGATATTTGGAAGTTGACAACCAGCAGATGGACAGAGTCACCCCGAGGTTCGGCAGCGGAGGAGACGCGCGTCTTTTCGGAGTGATCGGCGCATTACAAATGAACAAGATGAGGCGCGCGGGTGGCGTACCCCTCCTTTAAGATTCACCATCTACGCACAGGCGGCCGCCCTCGCACCTGCGGACGCGGTAACGCTGACATTTTGGACCTTTCTCGCCGTCTCACTCTTTTTACCTCTCTCCTTCCCTCCAGTCATTTCTGATGAAATGTGAGGACTGATAAAAAAAAAAAAAAAAAGTGTTTAAGGGACGTGGAGGGGAGGCGGTGGAAGGGGGGGGGGCTGTCGGTTCACGAGAGGGTGTGATGGTGGCACGTCTGTCGGGACCCCGGGGTGACGGAGCAGGAGAGCAGAGGCAAGAAAATGAATATAAACCTCTGAAAGGTTAAACCACGAGGCCACGAGGAAAGTGAGAATACAGGAGACGACTGGGGCCGATTTAAGCGACGCATTTACTATTATGTTTATTTTATTTACTATTAAACGTCAGCTTTTCCAGGGAGAAAGATGCTTGCATTACAAAACTAACAGAGGTTTTACCACCCTGCTCAGTGATTATTCCAGTTGTGAAAACTGCCCAGCTGTTCAGGTGCACCGATATCCGCTTTACGCCATTTAGGAACCCGCCGCTCGCCGCGTTACCTTATCCGCGCCACAGCTGCACGCATAAAGGTTACAGTGACAATGCGGGTTGACACATCTGATGTCACACGTGGTGTTAAAATGTTTCGGTGCCTCCTCTGCTCGTAGTCCACTTATCTCACTGTCAGTTGACGTGATTGTACCCGTCAGTGGCAGAGCCCTCCCCCTTTCTGAGTCCCTCGTCCTCCGCGCTCACACCCACCCGAACGCCTGCGTCCCTACCCCCCCCCCCGCGCGCGCGAACGGGCCCCGGTACATCCGAGCGCCCGGGCGCGGCGATACTAAGGGAGGTCGCCGTTCGGTCACTGCGCAAAGCTTGGTCACATTGTGACTCGGAGCTGCAGAATGTGCCACGGTGCATTAGTGCGCTGCTGCCTGGCTGAGCATGAGGCGTGGAGAGAAAGAGAGCAGGATGAGGAGGGAAGGGAAAAATACGGAGAAGGCAGACGGGGATGGAAGAAAAGGAAATACACTTTTTTTTTTTTTTTTAGGGGGCGGGCCCATCGGCGCATTTACACAGTAGCATTCACAAGCCTGGGGGTCACATGGTCTTCAAAGATGTGAGTTTTTTCCCTTTTGAGGATGTTAAAAAAAAAAAAGCTCTGGCCATTTCCAGTGAGACGTGAACGGTCACATGTCGTCAGCCACTCCGAAGTATCTATTGCACCACCAATAACGGGGGATGTAATCTGATTGGATGATGTGCCAGGCCAGCGGGGGAGCTCGCCACAAGGCTGCTGGGACATGATCTCATTTTCATCCTCGCCCCGACACGGGCTTATGCGGCTCCGATCGGACCGGCGCTAATCTGCTCTGCACCAGCCGCTGGCGAGCGCGTGCGTCTTCCGCGGATTTGTCCCGAGCCCATCGAGCGCTTTCGGGGGTGGGGGTGGGGGTGGGGGTCGTTATCAGATAAGCAGCTGGCGCGGCTTTTAAAATTTCAGTGCTTTTAGGGGGAGCGTCTCCGATGGAAACAAACAAACAAGGCACGCACTCAACATGTCTGGGCTGTCCAGGGACCCCCGGTGAAAGTCAAACATGGAACAGCTCTATGACGACGACCGTGTTCATGACGTGACCTAGGTCAGAGGAAGCCACAGAGACCGCGGAGGGGCCCGCGCCCCGTGGTACGCACGCGAGCGGCGCGTACGCGTTACTGAACGCACGTGGCGCGTTTCAGCCGTACTCACGGCTTCTGCGGGCGCATTCAATGGAGCGCTTCTGCGGCGGCGTGGGGGCGGGGTGGGTGACGGCTCTGAGGGCTTGACACCGGCGGCAGATAGTCCGTGACTTGTCCTTGACCCTCCTCTGGACAAATCACAGCTCGGAGAGGACGAGGGGAAGTCTGACATTAATGAAAGATTGAAATGAAATAGATTGAACGTTCATTTCATTTCACATTTTGCAGCACCAGAATTTAAAATGTGTTCGTGGCAATACATTAAAAGTGGGGAAAAAGTTAAAGAAGAGGAGTTGGTGATGAGGATGTTTGACATTTGAGAATGTCCACATGTCAATTTATGCAAAACAAGTGAAATCCAATGCGTTACCGTGGTAACAGAAAGTAATATTAACACCATGCTAACTGACTCGGTACTACCCCAGCACATTCTACAAGAATTTTCCAAGCATTTTCATTTAAATCTTGCCTCCTTTCTGCCCCTTACTTACATACACTGATGATATTTAGCATCTGTTTCAGGAAGTGTTGACTATCTTTCAGTATTACATCCATTGTATTTACTACAACACCCCCGACACATTCAACAAATTCCCTCCAATCGATTTCTGCTACAGTCATCTCTGAAAGCAAAAGGAAAAAAATGAGCATATGGTTCACGCAGAGGTCAAGTGGTCAATATAAATAGGCAGAGTGGCCCAACACCCACTGAGCCCAGTTACCAGCACTGAAACGCGGAGAGCATAACCGTTTCAATTCATCGGGGCGATTCACACATAGCTGTAGGGCCGAGGGTGCAACGGAGGGAACGGAGCGGAGACTTTGACAGCAGCAGATTGATCTGCTTTAATCAGGTCCAAGCACACACTGCCAATTTTAATTCACTGTCAATATGGACACGAGGGGAGTAATTGACAAGAGCACTGTGATCCACATGCAAGAGTGCAAGTATCTATTTCTGCCGTGCCTGCAGCTACTCATTTGCATGTATCTGTCACAAGCCATTGAACTGACTTAAACATAACATGTGTTGCTGAACACTCTGGGAGGACGCGGGCTTTTATTTACACTTTCATCCAAGAAAAGGCGGGATGGCATGCAATTACATGCAGGGGAGGGCCGTGTTAATAAAAAATCTCCAGCACGGTCGATGAATAAAAAAAAAAAAAAAAAAAATCAGTAGCTTGCGGTTGCCGCTGATGCAATTTCCACATTTTCTATTGCTGATTTGAGCATTTCCCTTCCAGGAAATGTAACGAAAGTGAAAAAAGAAAAGCAATCTTAGCGCCAAACTCACATTAAATGCGCAATTTCACACCTGACAAAAAAATAAAAAAAACACACTATTACAGCTGCATCTCTACAGGCATCCCCGTGGTAACCAAGGGCAGAGATAGTGCTATTTTTTTTTTAGAATAATTCACCAAAACGTAGAAAGCGCAGAAACAAGAACATTAATAAAACGAACCTTCAGAAAGTATTTGGCCAGCAGGTGGCGCGCGAGCCGCCATGACCGAAGACGTCATCCTGGTTTCCACGTTTCCATGGCAACAATGGAGCCTTCCAACAAATCTGGAAAAAAGAAGCACAAAAACAGGTATTTGACGTTAAATAACACCCCCCATGCTCGTAATATAACTACATCAACAACTTAATACATCGACAATTAATAATTGAAAACTTCGAGTATTAGTTCTACCGAGGAATAAAGTTTGTTAGCAAACTACTTGTGTTCTGGATAACTGCGCTAATGGTTCTGTGACGTCTTTAAAATAACTTCGGAGCAGGTTAACCCATTTCTGGTTACCTTTATGGGCTCAATATATATATTTTTTTTTAAAATGTGTTTTTCTTGAGCAGGAAACATACCCAGGCCTCTGGAGCGGATGGACGGATGTGTCCTGCGGCTAAAAGCGAGGAGAAAATGGATGTTACTGCAGACACAAAGGTGAAGTTATCGCATTTAGGATGTTTCTATATTGCTCAACGCACATGGTTTGGCTGCCATTTAAATTAATTCCGAGGAAGTAAGGCTTCGGTCATATTTAACACTTTCAAAATAATGTTTACACCTGTCACTTATTAATCAATTAATATGGACGCTTTATAGGTTTGCCTCCTTTGTCCTTATTTTTGTTGGGTATTTGCTTTATTAATAACATGGTACAAAAAAACTGAAAGAATAACAACATTTGATGGAAGATAGGAGTACAGGCCTTTTATTTTGTTAGGGTTTTACCTCTGTGGAATAAAGGATAAAGACGCAAACCAGTGGAACCAGGATTTTTTTTAATCAAATGACAGTTGTATTCAGATTTTGTGTCTTTTCTGTGCATCTTTCCAGTCAGCTCTCCACGCGGCCTGTTTCCACCGTCGCCTCGCTGCCGTTGGGCAGCTGGTGGAGCCCAGTCAGAGCTCCGTCAACAGCGGTGACCTCCGGGGTCGCCGGCCTCTTCACGTGACCCTGTCCCCTCAGAGTTCACCAAACACCTCTTTGCGCCTCCAATATCTGCTCGAGCAAGGGGCCGACATCAATGCGTAATCCTTTTATGCGTATTTACGCACATTTTTTGTGACTAAGACTACAAGGAGATGAGTTTAAGGCCTCTTGGGTACGTGGGATCATGATTATTACAACAGTAAAGATGATTCACATCACTTCCTTTCACAGGAAAACAGATTCAGGGATGACCCCCCTGCACTCGGCTGCCTCGGAAGGCCTGCTGGACTGTGTCGAGGCGCTCGTCCGAGCCGGAGCAGACGTGTTGGCCCAGGACAACGTGGGAAACACTCCTCTGGACTTGGCCCGCATCGGGGGCCACAGGGAGGCGGCGAGGTGATGAGCGGTGGGGGGGGGGGCAAGCGGATCCGTCCCCCCGGGGACAACCCGCATTTTCACGCGCTCCCTTCTCGTTCAGGCACCTCAGGAGCCACATGTGGCACGAAGCGAAGAAGAAGGAGCTGCGGGAGAGGAAGCTCGCTCGAGACGTGTACAGAGATCTGGTCAGAGAGTTTGACATGGACGAACGCAGCAAGAGGGTCCGTTCTGATGTGCTGGAACTGTTCCCATGTTCTTTTTAAAGCACGGTTTTAATTTTTTAATCCATTTTCAGGCACTTTGTCATGAAAAAATGGCAGAGTGGGCAAGCAAGAAAGGTTTCCCCCCCATGAAAGACCTCTCCCAAGAGGTCCCAGTAAGCCAGTATCACACCCGGTGCTTTCCATCAGACGTGTCCGGACCTACGTTGAGACCCTCCACGCTCCCACTGAGGCAGAAGCCTCCCGCCCCCGACCCCCGGCCCGTTCCCATGGGCCTCCCCCCGGAGAAGCCCCCTTCGGCGCCAGATCTCCGGGATGGCGTTGCAGTGAGGGGGAGCGGCGGCGGCGGGCACCTCGCGAAGCGGGCTGGCGCGCCTCGGCGGTTGCCCGACCTGCCCGCGGACGTCCTCGAGAGGGTGTTGTTCCCCTCCAGGCTCGCCTCCCCCCGCCGCTTTGAGCCGCGGGGCATCGCCGAGGTCCAGCACCGGAGACGCCCCCCGGGCCGGACCGCCTCCCCCTGGACCGAGGTGGCCATGCACCTCGCTGAGGCGCTGGAGCCTGGACGCTACTGAAGGAGACACCCCCCCCCCTCAATCGCAAGATCAGCTCAACGTGACAAAAACGCCACACACTCCCAGGCGCGGCGCTCCTGAAAGGTGAGAAAAACCTCGGCGAACTGGGTCACCCGTCACCATCGGAGCTTTGCACTCTCCACGATCCCCCCCCGGGGGGGGGCCTTCATCGGGGTCCAGGTGAGGTCCTGTCAGCGGCAGGTGTGGGAACTGTCAGGAGGTGGGCGCTTGTTGTCTCCGCTCGGCGAAGGACTTCTCGTGGCCCGAGACGCAAAGGAAGCAACATTTAGAAAAGAAACGTACTTCCTAAATGTTTATTTGAGCCCCTCACATCGACCTCACGTGACCCCGATAGGGCCTCTTTTATTCCTCTCCCTCCTGGAGCACCAAGAGCTGTAAGTAATTAAAAAAAATTAAAAAAAAACCCTGAATTTCAATTTCTTTAATGATAATTCCATCAAACCATTTTAAGCAACTCTTGTAAAAAGCACCTGCTCACAACGGTAATTGCACAGGTTCGATCGGTGAAGCGCGTCCCCCTTTTGTCGCCTTAACTGTCGATGTACAAAAATCATTAGTCATTACTATGAAATTTTACAAACAGTCCAAAAAAGACAAGCGTGTTCCCGACCGCCACAATAGTGAAAGGGCAAACCGATGATGTGGGTTTTTTTTGTTTTTTTTTCTGAAGCCATCTTAATGAAGCATCTGTTTTTTTTTTTCACATAAACGTGACGCAGCTTTCTAATTAATCTACATCGCCTTTTCTCATTTAAAGAAACTAAACTGTCAGCTTTTAGAAACCCACAAAGCTCCCCTCTCTCATCTTTGAAGGGCTATCAAAGTTAAAACGTACAGGTTTTTGGTGGCTAATGTCACAGCCTGCATATAAATATGCCAAAATCTTATAAAAAGAAGAGAAAAAAAAAGGAGTCTAAAGGTGACACCTGGAGCCGTGCTACAGATGAGATCTCCCCTGGGTGAGGTCTCTGGTTGGCAGACAAACGTGGCCTGTGTAAACTTGGGCTCCGCCCCCCCCAGCAGGAAGCGCCGCTCCGTATCCTCTTTGCTTCTTACCCTTTGGCCCCAGTCTCTTTCAAGCCGTATCTCCAGGACAGAACCCCATAGTCCTTTCTGCCCCCCCCTCCTCCTCCTCCTCCTCGCAATCGACACGTACATCAACACACACACACATACGCACACACACCACCCGGGGCTGCAGCCCCTTGTCAGTACATCTTCTGTCTGCTGGGCAGCACTGCCTCCTTCAGGATAGAGAACACGTGGAGGATTCCAGATCTTTTGCCCCTCTTTCCCTTGGTGAAGTAATTAGACACCACATCATCTGGGGGCAAAAAAAAAAGGGATTCACAGTCTCATCCTGGGATAAAATGTCTTTTTTTAAAGCACTATTTTATCTCAATTGCACTGCAGCTTGATTGTGTGGATAGTGAACGTCGACATTTGCTCAGATTGGCAGTTAAAGTCCTCAAAAAGGAACAAAAATGGATTTTAGATCTCACCTCCTTGCTGCACGGTGGACGGAAGCACGTTTTCGCCCGCTGACAGGGACACAAAGAAGGCGAAGGGGATCACCCAGAGGCAGATGGTGAAGTAGGCCAGCACCTTGAGTCAATTGGGGGGGGGGGTGAGTGACAGGCAACCAAAGAAACAAAGGAAAACGCTGGATGTCAGGAATGAGAGGACGTTACCTCCGAGAACGGGTAATACTCTTGTGCAAAGTACTGGAAGGCCATGTAGTGGTTCACCACCACCAACACTGAGAAGACAAGAGGGGGGGGGGGGTCTCAGAGGCAGAAGACGAAGCTTCGGAGGACGGGTTTGTGGCGAGGGAGGGACTCACCGCAGGACAGAATGAAGTTTGGGGAACTCAACATGATGTAGGGGAACGTCTGCAAGAGGCCGAAGTAGACCACGTTGGTGAAGAGGCCGATCCCCACCATCAACAAGGGGAACCCTTCGAACAAATAGAGCCCCGCCAGCACGGCCGTGGAGAACTGGGGGCGCCCAAACACGCCGTTAGCCCCACCTCTTCTTAAAAACAAACCCATCGACGCCTTTGCTACTCACCATTATCATGTATTTTATTATTCGACTGGTCGCTACCGTATATTCTTCTATTAATTCCGCCAAGTAATACAGGCCAGCAGCTAAATGGAAACAGCAAAAACATTGTTTTAGGGTAAGATCAAAGCTTTACATTTCAACATCATCAAAGCGGAAGAAGGAATAAGGTCTTTAAGATGCAGGAAAATCACTTTTAAGAGAATTTTACAGGGAATCAAAACTGTCCACGCGTTGATTATTGATCACTGCAGTCAGTCTGTCTTTTCTAACAGCGACAGTAAAATAAACGCCTCTGTGGCTTCAGGGAGGCTCACAGAGAAGAGAGGAGATAAGAGAGGAGATAAGAGAGGAGAGGAGATAAGAGAGCAGAGGAGAGAGGAGAGGAGATAAAAGAGGAGAGGAGAGGAGAGGAGAGAAGGAGTTTGAGGAGGTGAAACATGGACTTGGACGCGGAAGTGGAGGCAGCGTGTTGACAGCTGCTGCGACCTGTGACGTGTCCAGGTGCAGAATAAAGAGAAACGGGGGACAGGTGGAGCGAGGCTAGGGAGAGGCGGCGGTGAGGGGGGGTTATTTTGGTCTGATCAGAGCCGGACGACGTCCAGAACGAACGATTTGAAAGGAGGAGAGTGATCAAACTTTGAGTAAACGCCTCCAGGTTGCAGATGGACAGTGCTAACTACGGCAATAAACCTGCGTTTAACACATTGTTTTGCTCTTTCCCCCAAAAGAGACCATAGAAATAAAGCGGCTGCTGCGCATCGAGGCATTTTAAACACTTATTTTATCATTTAAAGTCGAAAAACGTGCGTGCACCAGAAGAATTAACCCCATTATAGCGGCGTGAAGGAGCACGTCGCTGGCTTCTCAAGTCGGGCTCCTGGCTGCATGTGCATTTTAGTGCTTAATTTGGTGACGGCCGTCTCGGTCGTGCACTTTTAAACGCGTTCGTCCACGTAAACACCTGCTAGCCGCCGGCTAACGGGGCTAGCGGCTCCGGCACCTACCGATGGCGAGCGTCACGAAGGATATCTGAATCACCAACGACAGCCAGCTGAGCAAATAAATAAACCACATCTCTGTGTGTGCCACACGACAGGCCCCCAAAAAAAAACAATATGTAGGGGGGGTGGGGTGCAGAAGCGGCTAGCCGGCTGCTAGTCAGTAGTAGCGCGACAGTGACTTCCGGGGCAGGCTGAGGAGAGCACCAAGAAGAGGCCCGCGCCGCTTGCGCCCCTCGCAGCGCCCCCCGCGGCCGGAGGGGGAACTGCAGCCGCTGAGACAGAGGAGTGTGTGAGGGAGGAGTATGCTCCACCTGCCTCGTTCACAAGGCTGTTCTGAGTGTAAATACGGATTTGTGAGAAAGCCTGAACGAGGCTTGTCTCGTTTTCTTCCGCTGTATCCGGGTCTGGGTTTCAGGGGGTAGCATATTCAGAAGGGAGGCCCAGACGGCCCTCAGCCCAGACACTTTCACCAGCTCCTGTGTGTGTGTGTGTGTGTGTGTGTGTGTGTGTGTGTGTGTGTGTGTGTGTGTGTGTGTATGTGGAGGGGGGGGGGGATCCCCAGGTGCTCCCGGGCCAAGCGAGGGATATAATCCCTCCACCCCACCCTGGGCCGGCCACGAGGGCCTCCTCCCGGTGGGACATGTCTGGAACAACTCCGGGGGGAGGCCCAGATGCCTCAGCCGCCCCAGCTGACTCCTCTGCATGGTGAGAGGCGGCGGTTCTACTCCGAGCTCCTCCCAGATGTCCGAGCTCCTCACCCTATCTCTAAGGCTGAGCCCAAACAAGTCAAATAACATAATAAAATCACATAAGTAGAGGTGTGGGACTCAATGTATTAACACTAATTACTGTCTACTCTAATATTTGACTTATTTTCCAGGCAGAAATCATATAAATCACCATATTTCACAGAAAGTAGCAGTTATCTTCATCCTTGCGACAATGAGGGTCAATAGCTGGAAGGAGAAAGGAAGACAGGCTTTGGTAAAAACAGCAAAAAGGACACCTGTTGCGTGTCGAAGGGCATTTTAGTTGGTTTATCGACTGAAAAAGGCCATCTGAGATGGAATATCGTTATCCATTACCGCGGCCCGAGGCGCTGTTAGCAGCGCGGTCCCCCTTCCTTGCATCCGTCTGGAGATTGTTTTCTAAACCGGAGTGTAATTTCCAACAATATTATGACACTTCTGGAAACGCGACGCCACGGCCCCGACATTCGCCCGCCAGTGTCGGGCTTAAATAATTCAGCGGCGCTCAGTCTGAGCATTACGAGCAAATGTCGCACGCTGCTGCTAAATTTAATCGGGAGTCGAGCTGCCTCGCGTTCAAATCTACACTGCATCGGGATGAATGTTGTAATTTTCCAACTTAACTTGGCATTTTGTGATTTTATGATGTCGTGTATTCGTTGTTCCACTTCCCTTTTTTTTTTTTTTTTTTTGCGAAAAAAAAAAAAAAAAAAAACTGACACAGTTCCTAAGCAGAATACATTACCACGCCTTAAAAGCTATGTCACACCTCCGAGATCGGGGAGGACAGCGATAAAAAATGCATGCGTTATAGAGATCACACCAGAGCCTCCCGGATAAAAAAGAGCCAAATGAAGTAAATACGTAATGCGGAACAGCGCCAAGACACTAAAACGGTGTCGGAGTCAAAGGTGAGGCTAATTTCCGTCCTCCGCGCTCCCCCGATGCTTTTCGCGAGGGGCCGATCGGGGGCCTTCGTTCATGCATGCAAGCATGTATACATTAACAGCGCGGAGGTGAGAAAACAAAAGCACCCCCCCCCATTGTGGGATACTTTCAGGAGGTGACGACGATCCCCGGGGGGCTCTTATCTCGATGGCACCTCTGGGCTCCGGGTGTGAGAGCTTTAATGTGCCTAAATAAAAAGCCGTCTCCATCCCCGCGATATCGCACTTTAAGAGCCAGACGCCCCCGGAAGAGGAGCGAGGAAGGGTTTTCATACACCCTGAGTGTCCCTTTTTAAATATCTAGGTTATTTCTGCATTCTGTACCGTTAAAATAAAAAAACTGTTACTTGCACTTAGATCATCTCAACACAAAAAGAATGATAATGGATGTTAAACATGGCTGAGTAACTCCTTTTTATTTTATTTTTTTGGCCTTGACACGCGACACATGACCTGGAGTAGAGGGAAGATGGACTTCCTTTGGGATAATTCCCTCCAGAGTCAAACTAAACCATTGAAATAAATCTATTTATTTGCTTTGATTGAAGCCTTGATCCTTCAGGCGCTTCCTTCCTGTCTGAGCAGGACGCCGGAGCTCTCAAGCGGGTGAAGACGGCGGCGTTCCCGGAGCTCGTTCGGAGCGCGTTTTCCTGGCTTTAGTCGGCCTGACCGAGGAGGAGCGCCGACGCTCGCAGGCGCGAGTTCCTCTTCTCTCGGCTCTGCCTCAGCCTCCGGAGCACGGGGGCGTCGCCGCTCCCGCCCGCCCACGTCGAACATCCCACCACCGCCGCCGCCGCCTCGAACTCTGGAGCGTTCCAAGAGAGAATTCCACCACAATTTCACCCCCGCGTATTTAAAACAGTCATTTCCTTGTTTTCTGTGTCTATTATTAATCCCTTAATATTAGACACAGAGCACAAACACACACACAGTGATATCAATATCTGATATATTTCAATATCTGATGCTATCAGCTGATATTGGGGTTCAAATCTAATGTCAGGAATCAGGAATCGGCTTTTCCTTATTTAACTAGAAAGCACTCGGAGAGCGCAGACCTCCGCCAAGTTTATATGAATCGCAATAAAATCCGTCTTCTGGATCAGATCCGGATCAGCCTTTGGAATATGATAGAGGATCCCATTGTCCATCCTTGAGTCACATCTCATGGGGTTTGGTCAATAATTAACCCAGATATGGAGAAACAACATTTTTGGCCCCGTTTACCACTTTCTTCAGGATCATCCCCAAAATGAAATCAGTTCTTCCTTTTCACATTTCCAACAAATTCCATCAAAATCGGTCCAGAACTTTTTTAGTTATGTTGCTAACAGACAGACATACAGACAGACAGACAGACAGGCAGGCAGGCAGGCAGGCAGGCAGGCAGGCAGGCAGGCAGGCAGACAGACAGGCAGGCAGGCAGGCAGGCAGACAGACAGGCAGGCAGGCAGGCAGGCAGGCAGGCAGGCAGACATACAGACAGACAGACAGACAGGCAGGCAGGCAGGCAGGCAGGCAGGCAGACATACAGACAGACAGACAGACAGGCAGGCAGGCAGGCAGGCAGGCAGGCAGACATACAGACAGACAGACAGACAGGCAGGCAGGCAGGCAGGCAGGCAGGCAGACAGGCAGGCAGGCAGGCAGGCAGGCAGGCAGACAGACAGGCAGGCAGGCAGGCAGGCAGGCAGGCAGGCAGACAGACAGACAGACAGACAGACAGACATCGAGGAGCGCCGCTGCCTCACCCTGCGCCGGGGCCGAGGCGAGGGCCTCCCAGCTGTCGTCCATCGCTCTCCTCCTCCTCTGAAGGACCCGCAGGAGCTCCGCCTCCTCCACGCGCCGGCCCGCCCCCCTCCGCGACGCCGCCCTCCGGAAGGGCTCCCGTTTGACCTCCTGTTTGACCTCCCGTTTGACCTTGTCCTGGAGACGGGGAGGCTTTAAAAAAAAAAAAAAAAAAAAAAAAAACAAGCCCCGCCCCCCTTCAGAACGCCAAGTGTTCGCTTTTACCAGCATCCCCTTCAGCTCCACGATGGCCGACTTCCTGTTTTCACTCTGGTCCTGCAACGGCAATTTCGGGATGGATTGGACGGTTGGGGGGGGGGCGGCCCCCCCCTCGTGATAAACGGAGCAAAAGAGGCGGGGCCACTGACCGTCCAGGAGCTGTCCTCATCCTGGGAGCAAAGTGGGAAAAGTCAGACGCCTGGCTTTTGTCCCGGTAGTGCGGGGGGGGTCGGGGGGGTTCGACGGGGGGGGCGCACCTGTTGTCTGCTCACAGGCTTCAGCACGATGCCTCTCTTTATCCTCTCCATCATTTCCTCCACCGCTCTCGCCTTCACGTCGGGCGCTGAAACGTTCGGGGGTCCGGCGCTCCGGGCTCCGGCCTTCTTCCTCAGGACGGGGGCTGGGCTTGTGGGGGGGTCAGAGAGGTCAAAGCGTCAACACTTGTGGTCGCAAACGAGGGGAATTGGTTTAAATGTGGGTTGGGGGAGGAGGGGAGGGGGGGGCGACTTGGTGACAGTAGAGGCTGGAAGTGGGGGGGGAGGAGGGGGAGGAGGAGGGGGGGGGGGAAGGGGAATGGATGTCCTCTCGGGCTCGCCATCTTTGTCCTCCTTGTTCACTTTGTCTCGCAGCTCTTTCACTGGAGGGAAAACATTCAAATCAGACTGAAGGGGGGGGTCAAATAAAGAGGGATCTATCTTGATTTATCTGGTTTTCACCACAAGGCTCCCTCACCCGCACCCACAGAACATTCAACTAAACACCTGAAACACTTGGGATGTCCTTTTAAACCCGTCGCTTTTGTTCCCTTTTAGGAGAAAGTGGGGAACGTCGTTATAATTCGGTCAAATAGGGGGGAAAAATGGAAAAGCATCGGGCCTGTGAGCTTGTTTCCGGAACATTCCGGTGAATGCCGGAGCGTCGTGGGTGTTCTGGGGCGTGCTGGTGTTTGACCGTGAGCTACCTTCTCCCCGGAGCTGCGCGACCTCGGCCTCTGCCTCGGCCAGCAGCCTCTCCAGCTCCTTCCTCCTCTCCTCGCCGTCCTCGGCCGGACCGCCGCCCCCCGATCCGGGCTCCGGCCCCGCTCCCGTCCCGCCCGCCCGGTCCCGGTAACGCCTCTGGATGTCTCGGAGGGCCTCGCCGATGGCGGAGACCTCCTCCAGCGCCCGCCGCAGCCCCAGCTCCAGCTCCGGGTCCGAGCCGGGCCCCCCGCCGACCTCCCGCATCAGCTACGGAGACAAACGGGACCCCCCCGACATCACACACACACACACACACACACACACACACACGCACGCCATTATCCGCTCGCGTGAAAATGGGAGGGAAAAAAAACAACAAAACAAAACACCTCCACCCGCCACAATGAAGCACAATTAAAGGAAGAATGAAGCGAGACGCAAATGGGCGGTTGTTCATTTTCCGCGCCGTGGGAGGTTGTCATCGTGCGGGGTTGGGGGGGTGTGTGTGTGTGTGGGGGGGGTGTTTTTAAACCGGCGTTTGGGCGAACAATGGCTCGACAGCCTCGTTGGGATTACTTACCAGCGTCGGCGACGACTCAGACAATCCAAACTGGTGGTTGGGGGGGGGGGTGAGACAAAGCGTCATTTTCGAGGCATTATGATAAGTGGCTTGTTTGGAAAACCGAAACATGTCAAGCGCCGCCTTGATTGGCGGCGGCGGCGGGCGGGGGGGGCTCGAACGCCGATTTCTGGGCTTTAAACGTCGATGGGGATTTCGAGGAAGGGTTAGGAAAGTTTCCTCGGTGGTCGGGGTGGGGCGGGGGGGTGAGGCGTGAGAAAAGGGTGACGCGGGGCGGCTTTTCTCTGGGGCGAGGCCCTCGCCTCGCTGAGCTCTGTGTCAGTGAATGCACCACGAGGGCCCTCGGCGCACATTATACTCCTCTAATCTCCGTCCCCCTTAAGCGGGCGGGCAATTTTCACACAGCAATTAACGCGTTTATTTCATACGCGCAAACACACCGCTGCACAAAGAGACAAAGACAAACACACGCACCCACACACACACACACACGGGAGGGAGGGGGGGTCCAAATTGTTTCCTGTTTGAGGCCCTGCATCATTATACCACCACGCATCACAGACAAGGGGCGCGAATGGTCGGTGTTTTCAAAACACATGAAAACAGACAAATAGTGGCGCACACAAGCAGCATTCAGCCCAAGGGGGGGCGGGAGGGGGGGTCGTCTTCTTCCTTTTTTTTTTTTTTTTTTTTACCATGAATTGAGAGTAAAGGGGGCTGAATTGTGCGAGCGGTCGGGGGTCCTTTTCACAGGTAAGCGCCCCCGCCGTGCGGGCCTTTGTGCGCCCGTCCGGTAAATGGAGGACGCCGCGCACAAAGGCGACAATTGCTATATGCTCGGGCAAAACATAAAGGTGTCAGGCAAAGACAGGTTGCGCTTAAAGACCGCTATTCTCCCCCTCGACAGCGGTGATGACCGCTAATTACGGGGAGGGGTGGGGCGAGGTGGGGAGGGAGAGGACCAGGGAGGTGCTTTTTTTTTGTTTTGTTTTTTTTTTTTTTAAAAAAGGGGAAAAAAAAGAAAGGGCTTTCATTATAGGAGCAGCTGTGGCATCAGAAACCTGTGTGTGTGTGTGTGTGTGTGTGTGTGGGGGGGGGGGGTCTTTGGGTATGTGGATTGTAGATGGCAGCTTGTGTGTGTGTGTGTGTGTGTTTGTGTCTTCGCCCAGATTTGACTAAAGTGTCATTGGTGTGAATATAAAGAACGGAGACCCCCTTCTCCTGTCCCGCCGAATCAGCCGCGCCGAGCTCCCAGATGCCGTGTCGCGCACACACACACACACACACAAACACAAACACACACATACGCACGCGCGCCGCACCCCGGGTCGCTCCGAGGTCAGCTCCGACCGCGACCCTTCCCTCGGCCACGACCTGTCACCCTGGGTGTGTGTAGGTGCGAATGCGTGACAGAGTGATCTGCGGCGCGCACGTACACGCGTGTGTGTGTGTGTGGGAGAGAGAGGGGGGAAGTGTGTGTGTGGACGCGACGCGCTCACACCTGGTGGGCGAGCGCCTCGGCGTGCTGCCTGAGGCCCCTCTGGAGCTCCAGCTCCTGAGACATCTCGGTGAACTCCAGTGTGACGAGCTGGGAGACTACACACCCACACACACACACACACACACACACACACACGTTCTTTATTGTATTGACAGTAGGATTAACAAGGCGTCGGGGTCCAGGACCTCCTGTTTGACTCGCCTCGTTTAATTTTGTTCATGTTCCTGCTCTGCTTGTTCATCTCCCTCAGGACGGCCTCTTTCTCCTCCACCTGGAGGATGAGCTGTAAAACAAAAAAACACAGAAAAAGGTCGAAGCACACACACACACACACGCGCGCGCGCGTGCACGAACGCACGTGCACGCACCTGCTCCCTGAGTTGGTCCCCTTCTTTGGTCAGGACGTCTATTCGCTGCTCCAGCAGCAGCTTGTCGGTGAGCAGGCCGTCCACAATAGACTGCAGCTCTGACACACACACACACACACACACACACACACACACACAAAGGTGTGATTCAGCCCTCAAACTGCTTGTGCTTAACCGATCGGCCGAGAAACAAAAGCCGAGTTTTCCTCCGACCGGTGATTCTGGCCTGGCTCTCCAGCAGCAGCCCGGAGTCTGGCTCCGCTCCGCCCCCGACCCCGCCCCCGCCCCCTCCTCAGGGTCAGAGGTCGGAGCGGCGGGGTCTCCGTCCACCTCTGGGATGGCGGGCATCAGGAGGCGGCTGGCCCTCTTCAGGGCGCTGTTGTCTTTGCTCATCTGGCGCCCAATAAATAAATAAATAAATAAATAAATAAAGCGGAGACGGTGAGTTCACGCTTTGGCGCCCGACGGCGAAGGCGGGCTCTCGGGAGGGAGGCCTACCTTGACGGCCAGCGCCTCGGCGCGCTCTCCCGGCAGGAGCGCTCGATCTGGAACTGGATCTCCAGCACGTCCACCTCCCTCAGGAGCTGCATGGAGGCTGGGACAGGAAAAGCGGAGGGGCGCTGAGGAGGCCTCGACCCGATGCATCCAACAACAGATATTTACAGGACCCCCCCCCCCACTTCTGTCACACGGAATCAGGTGAGATGATGAAATAATTCTCACCTTCCTCTAATTCCCTCAGCCTCTGATTGGCTTCCTCCCTCTGCATTTCCAGGATCTCGCTCTGATAATCAAGAACCGACAAAGCGAGGAGTAAAACAACAATCAGGCGCAAACAGGGGGGCAAATCAGCGGCCCTGAAACGAATATATTTCCTCGTAATCAGGTTTGGGGAAGGGTTGAGTGGCTCCCCTTTTGCCCCCCCCCCCAATCTCTTTTCCTTAATCCGATTTGAGCGTCTCCTTCCCACCCATGCACCACAGAAGAAGGCGTGGCCGTCTCGGTCATACCTGAGGGTCTCCCTCATCGTCGGAGGAAAGCTCGCCCTCTCCGTCGGACTCTGCGGGGAGATGACAGGAAGAGTGAGACTTTAAAAAGAACAAACAAAACGAAAAAGCGCTTTCGCTGAGGAAGCCCGGGATGGG
Source organism: Lagocephalus sceleratus (assembly GCA_911728415.1). Classification (NCBI taxonomy): domain Eukaryota; kingdom Metazoa; phylum Chordata; class Actinopteri; order Tetraodontiformes; family Tetraodontidae; genus Lagocephalus; species Lagocephalus sceleratus. Next base: position 4,110,699 of record CAJVRN010000234.1, read on the forward strand.
GAGAGAGACCCAGGAAGTGAAAGTGAAACTGAGAAAAAAAAACAACTCAGCAGGCCTTTCCCACATTTGACTTCCCGTTGTCCTCCGAATGGGGAGCTCACCCGCTGCTCAGTCTAATTTGGAGCGACGCATCGCTCCTTTTCGGGAGGACGAGTCGAGGAGCCGAACCCGACTTCTCGAGTAAAACCACGTTGTGTAAATGGAAGCAACCAAAATGAAGACCCAGCCCCCCCCAGGGCTCACACTGATGAATCCATCGACCTATGTTCAGGACCGAGGGCGTGCTTATTGAGGATGTTTGTCCGGAGCTTACCGACGATGGGAGCCTCCTCCTCCTCCTCCTCCTCCTCCTGGACCCACATCCTGGTGGAGACGCTCTCACTCCCTGATGAACCCAGTTATGTAACATGCCGCGCCGAGCGCCCGCTTTCCGAGGATTGCCGTGGCGTCGCGCGTGGGGAAGTGGAAACATCTGCTTAAATCCTTTTCCAAAAAAAGAGGAACTCTTCGCCCCCCCCCACACCCACCCACACACACACACACACACACACACACAAAGTAGCTGATCGAACAGCTTTGGAGCAAAGACGAGGGCCTGCACGGTGGACGTGAATTTTACATTTTTGTTACGCGGCCCCTTCTTGAAGCAAAAAGGAGGGGTGTGTGTGTGTGTGTGTGTGTGCGTGTGGTTGTGTGTGGAGGGGGGGGTGCTCATGTGTGTTATCTCCTTGGGAGTACATTGTCTTCTCACCGCAACATCAACGTCAATCAAGCAGCCGGAGCTGCTCCATTAGGAGCTCCGCTCAACAAGTTCACGACCTCTGAAAACACTCCACGATGTTGTTGTCGACATGCGCGATTCGTACTTTTTTCTTTTTTTTTTTCTACTTTGCTTTCTGGGAGTTTCTTTCTTCGGGGAAAAAAAACCAAAACAACAATTTTAATGGTCCATTGTTGGAAGACGGGTATGCCGAGGCAGCAATAGCTTACGTTTTTGCCAGGTTGTGTGTTTTCCTTGTTGCCTGCAGATCACCAGAAAAGGCTTTTTTTTTTTTTAACGCTCGTAACGGCCCTCACGCGGTCGCTGTAGACGCAAACTGCTGCCCCTTGCTCGATGCGCCTTCATGAGGCTGCGTAAACTGGGGGAAGGAGGACGCTGGTTTGACGTCGGAAACCACCAACTACCGCGGCGCTGGTGGGAAAGGAGCATTCGGCGTTCTGCAGCCCAACGCCCCAAACGCGCCCATTAATAATAGAATTCAAATAAGTCAAATGGTGCATCATCTACGTAGGCCCTGACTGCAGCACCATCGGCGTTACTGACTGTTCTCTTCCAGGGTAAAAGGGGAGAAAATTGCAATACTGAAAAACACCCAGCGGATTACTTTCAAACATCTAATTCTTCATAAATCACTCACTTTCAGCGAACCGTGCTGATGTCTATTAGTGACACCCGCTTTTAATTACGACATATGTGACAAAAGGGCCTCTGTTTTGATTTAAATTGGAATCCCCTGCTGTTAAATCGCCTCGGGCCCGCACAAAGACAGCCAGCGGAGAGAACCAATATAAGCGGCTGCGCTTCACGACGGCGGCGTCCTTGTGGTTTAATGAGTCTTTTCTCTAAAGTGTTGCTCTCTTTACTGGCACCACCTGAGCACTACAACCTTTCTCCAGCCCGTGACTATATGACCTTAATTAATGCTCCCTCACCATGCTGATAAAGGTAAAATTGTCACTTGCCATTAACTGTCGTCTGTCCCTGGTGTGTCTTGCAGGAGGTGACATTGACAGAAAACAGGTCGCCCCCAACACACAAAACCCGGTGCTTTAATTGATGGATAAGGAGATCTGGAAAGAAGGAAAAAAAGACTCCCCAGCTGGATTAATCAATGCAAAAGGAGTCAGCACCACCTATTGGGCATGGCCAACGTCATAACGTCGATAAGCTGCAAACATGGAACACACAAATAAATAAGGACATAAATGAATGCTCGCGCATGTGACGTAGACACTGGTCATTCAAGCAGGCCAAAAACGGCAAAAAAATAAGCGAATTGCGATCTTTATCAAGCGCTTTAAAACAAAATGGAAATGAAAAAGAGGAAAAAGCAGTGCTGTCAGAAGTGGGATTCGAACCCACGCCTCCAGAGGAGACTGCGACCTGAACGCAGCGCCTTAGACCGCTCGGCCATCCTGACATGCGCGTGCGCGCGCCCTGGCTGGATTTCAACATAACAGAAAATGACGTCACTTTATCACGCGCACGCACTTAAAAAAAATAGTCGTTTGATGAGTGATTTCATCTCCGGTGACATTTCAGCTCAAAACCCGGTTGATATGGTTTCATCATCTTACAAGGAATTCACTTCACTGATGGCAAAGTCGGATTTTAGTCGTAAAAACTTCGCGGCGATTAAACATAAAGTTTTAAATAAACATAGTAACAGATCGCGTTGATGTTACTGCGCATGCGTGGGTATAATCTGAATTAAAAACGACGTTGACTTAATGATAAGCAAAGGAAATGAGACAGTTTTGCAGTGATGTTCATTTATGTGGTTTTGCTACTAAATGAACCATCAAATCTCCTCCGTTTCGATCCCCCGGTTTAATTTTCAGAGTTTAGAGCCGTCAAAACGAACCTGCTCCGGCTGCGGCCTCCTCAGCGCTAATGACTGTCTGATTGGTTAATCTGGGGCTTTTCTGCAGCGGCAGACCGCAGAGCGACCCGCAGAGGTCAAGGCCCGGTCAGCAGAAGGCCCGACCTTTGGACCTCCCCGGCGGGCCCCCAGCGGTCGGAGGGAGCGTGACACGGAAAAGGCTTCTCGGATAAAAAAAAAAAAAAACGAGGGAGGAGCGCTGGGAAGTGGCGAGAGGCGAGCGGAAGGGTCGAGGAGGGACCTGGTGTGAGCGCGTGGCGGCGGGGGGGGTGGGGGGCAGACGGGAACGCGTTGCGACAAGCAGAGCCTCGCAGACAAGCGCTGGCCTTCTGGTGACTCCCCCGCGCGCTCGCGAAGGCCCGTCGCCATCATCATCACCCACTTTGCCTTCTCACTTGTTTCATCAGAACCACCAGCGCGTTGGCCCGGACGCTAAAGCCGCTCATCCCCCACGACACCATCTGTTGTTGGGAATGCGGCCCGTGGGGACCTTTTCCGAGATGCTTAGAACGATACTTAAAAAGAAAGAACGTGACTCCGCGCGATGCTTCCTCCAGCTCCGATGGGCGAAGACCATCACTGTCAGAGTCTTCGCTAGCATCGTCTGAGTCCGACTCCCCGAGGTTTTACCTTTAAGGCCAACGCGCTGATTGAATGGGGATAGGATACCCCCCCCACGTCATTAGTTTCAGTGCCCGCTCACACGTTGGGTCGCCAGCGCCGATTTACTCGCTGCACGGCTTCGGAACATTTTAAATCCTATTTGGCATAAACCGGGACTGACACGTGACGGATATCCTGATTGCTAATGAACAGTACGGGCCAATTTACCTTCAGAGAAGCTTTTTTTTTTTTTTTTCCTAAAAGGAATTATGTCATTTGCATTTATTTAAATACGAATGTGATTTAAATAATTGAGATGATGAAAACGTCGACCTCGCCAAGTAGCTAAGCCGCGCCGCGCAGGAAAGATTATATTTGTCTGGGGATAAATAATAAAAAAAAAAAAGACTGCAATCTGTCCTGATTTAACTTGGATTTAATCGTTTAATTTGCGGCCGGCTGCTGTTGCGCGCGGCGCTCTGTAGGGGGCGCTCTAAGGCTGCGATCTACCACCTGTTGCTCAACATCAGCTTTTATTTCCACGTTATAAAACAAGAAGGGGATCTTTTTTAAAAAATCACGAAAAAAACAAGCCTTTTCAACATTTAAAACCAACAGAGTCCGTTTCCAATGTGGGTAAACTGATTTTTGTTGATTTCATAGAAATGGAAGAATATTCTCTTTTTTTTTTTTTTTTTGTAATGTCGTTGGCCGTTTTGTCCTCTCTCCTGCACTGACCTACATCACTGTCTCAGGGTGGTGATGTCAGTGTGGTGGTGGGGGGGGGGGCTGTTGGCTGAGCTGGGTACCAAGTGGCACAGACGCCAGGGGAGAGGAGAGGAAGCAAAAAGGGGGGTATCAGCCGCCGTCTGACTGACAGAACGTGTGCGTCGCAGCCCTCCGACAACACAAATGATCTTGTTCTCAGCGCACAAGGGGGATCATTTATTCATCCGGGAGCGTTGACGTTGCTGGTTGCGCTCTCGCTTTGGCCTCTGTTGTGTTACGGCAGCGCAGAAGCACTTCAGGTGTGGAGAACCCAAAGAGACCCACCTTGAGTTCAACCTGGGATGCTCCCAAATGGATTTCTGAACTCCTGTGATCGTGCTAATAGCAGAATTTTGACTCCAGGTAGGCCCTGAAGGAGGCCGACACGCGTGATATCTTGATTAAATGAATGTTCCTCAGCACCAGCCCACCCGTGATTATGGGATGTTGAAATATGTTGGAGAATTATGGGTCTTTTTAAAAATATAGAGAGAGAGAAAGGAGCAACGGGAGACCAAAATCGGAGAAAACCTGCGCTCTCCGTCCGGGGCCACACCCTTTTCCCCCCATCCCTCCCCCTCCTCCCTCCTCGCCCTCATCTTCATCCATCTTCATCTGTCTTTCCCACTTTCTTTTATCCAAAAAGTCCTCCTCTTCTTCCCACTCCGAGCCCCAACTTTCCCCACCTAGAACATTAACTCAGTCCTCCTCCCTCCCCGGCCTCCCCTTCACCCCCCATCACCAAATCGGTCACTCTTCGTCACATTTCCTACCTCTGGCTCTCCTCCTCCTCCTCCTCCTCCTCCTCCTCTGCTCTGTGCAGCTGGTGGGGCCCTTCCATTAGTCCTGACATGCAGAGGCACTGATTCTGTAAAGGTCCTGACCCCTCACAGCGGGCTTTGCCAGGGTTTAGTCCTCCACACTCACACATCTGCGTGCAGGGTACATGCTTAACCCGCCCTGTAATAACACACACACACACACACACACACACACACACACACACACACACATACTCAGCTGCACACACATCTGTAGACAATGCACGTATTGACATTAAAAATACCCAAATGTAATTTTGACACACACACACACGCACGCACACACTGATTCTCACACAACCCTCCTCTGCTTTCATCACACTGACCAGATTGGACCCCTCCCTCAGCAACTGACTGCACAGCTGCTATGGCTCATGGTGTGTGTTTGTGTCTGTGTGTGTGTAGAGAGAGAGCGAGAGAGAGAGTCAGATGCGGAGTGAGAGAAATCCTGTTTAATTGGATGGCTGCAGGCTTGGGAAAGACCCTCAGTCATTCCCTCCTTCTTCCTCTCACCCCTCTTATTGTGTGTCCCCCACCGTCGTCCACCTGGACTCCCCCCCCCCCCCCCCCCCCCCGAGTCCCCCCAATCAGCTCTAAACCTTTCAAAAAAAGAACCCCCTCCCCTTTAAATCAAACACACCTGATGTGCAACCGTCACCGAACCTTTGTTTGAAGCGTATTTCTACGCTTCCGACCGCTTCCCCGACCGTTTCCTGGCCCGCCCAGTTCTCAGCATCATGGCGCCTTTCAAAAGTGCGGCGATCGCGATTGGTGGATTAAGCTCAAGCGTCCGCGCTGATCCGAGGCGCGAGAGCGCTCAGATTCAACAGTTCCTTCCGAACGCCCCCTACGAAAAGGGCCCCTAATCAAACGTGCTAATGAATCCGGGTGCGACCCCGTCCTGTCCCGACCCGCGGTTGAGGCGGCGCGGGTCGAACGCGTCCCTTTAGAAACCGCCGCTCGTACTTGCGCCCGTCGTCCGGCGAATGAAAAGCTGCCGACTCTGCACTTTCACCTCGCCAACCCCCCCCCAACCGCCGCTCCTGAGTCTCCGTCTCATTTAACCTCTGTTTTCAGCCGCCGAACATCTCTCCTTCCTCAGCGTTCCTCTTTCATCCCAGTAACCCCCCCCTCACACACACACACACACACACATACACACACACACACACCTCCCACCTCCTCCTTTATTCTCACTGTAACTGGCAACTTTGCTTCTCTCCCCTTTGTGGCGGTGACAAAGGGGGCCAGTGCCCTCTCGCAGGCTATGTTACAGGCTGTCATACGAGGCGGACACTCTGGGACGGCCCAGCGTTATCTGCTGTGACAACTCAGATTACTTCCACGGCCTCCCATCTGATCAGCACATCCAATTCAATTAGTGGCAATTAGTCCTGGTCCCACCCCCCTCACCCCCCCCTTCCCCCATCGCCACCACCACTACCACCCGCCCTCCCTCCCTCCTCACCCACCCGCTGTGTCCCTCCAGAAAAGCAAAGCTGACGGGCTTTGAACAACTTGCTGTGGCTGGTGAGCAACTTTGCAGCGACTTGTAGCCCACCCCGCCCTCTGTCCACCATTTACCCACACACACACACACACGCACGCACACGCACAATGACTCATTCACACATTCCTACTCACACTCACACATATTCAAAGTGACACATCACATAGCGACATCCAGTTTCCAACCAGCTTTTCCTGCCTGTTAACTCCCACAGCTCCAGATCAAGACCAGCGCAGAGGGTAAGGATCACGGACACGTCCAAGTAGTTCGGCTTTAACGTCGCGATAATCGCGACAACGCGAGGCCGCGGGAGGCGAACGGCGGCTGGAGCCCCACACTTCTCTCATTCCCATCTAGCACCTCGACTTAGCTCCTGTTCCCTTCTGGATTAGCCTTGGCATGGTTTAGAGGACAACCACCAGCTGAGTGGAGTTTTAAAAGCTCTCCAGTTAACCCCCCCCCACCTCACCATTGGTCTGGGGAACCCTTCTCGGTTGGGTGTTGAAAAATCCTGCTGAGAAGACCCCAACAAGAACAAACACCTCAAGGGCCGTCACGCACCAGCCTATTTGTTTTAACCCGCAAAACAAATATATGCTAAATGTAGGCCTCACGAATTTGCGTGGATCTCCCAATCACGGGTCCCTCGGGCACCACGTACTCAGCGGACTTGGGAAGTGGCCACAGTTCGTCAAAATTCTGATTTCACGTCCCTATAGCTTGAGACCACCACAATGCCCCTTTTGGCCGGCGCAGAATCAATCGTTCATGTCCTGAGCGACGCTCATTAGGTTAGCGCCTCGCTCGCTCCACACACTTCTGCTGATGGCATCTCCTTTGTTCACTTTTACATTCACTTCGCCCTTCTATTACCGCCCTCCTCATATATACCCATTTGCGGCAAACCCGTGCCAAATGGCCATACGCGCCCTTTCCTTCCCCGACCCAATTGAATCCATAATTTCATTCCATCTTCCATCAATGGTGACAATCATGATCATAGAATTGTTGTTTTCGAGACAAAAACGCTTTGAAAACCAACTTTGCACGAATGCCCTCTCGTTTGTGGGACCCCTTTGTTGTGCTTTGATCTCTACTCTCAGTACTTTGCTCTCCCGTCCTCAGGGCCCCCCCCCCTTTTTGCTGTGGGTCCACGCACACCTGGCCTTCACAAATTAGGGCCCTGGAAAACCAACGAGCGGAGAGAAAAGCGGGATACGCGTTGGAAACAAGGGGAAGGGTGTTTGGGCGAAGGGGTCTTTCAGCATTCCGATGGAGCAAAAAGTTAATGACGGCGCTATTGTGTGGCGAGAAAGCTGGCCAGAGGAGAAGTGTTACAGGGAATCACGGTCTGTGCCAGTGAACAGTGACAAAAGGGGGCCGGACATATGGTACATTGAGTTTTAACCACATTTATATCGCTTACATGCCCGCTTTATGTCGCACCGATTCGGCCAACAATGTAACTGTGTTTGTACTCGCACTCGAGGCTGTAATGAGATTATTTTTACAGACAGAAAAAAACACTCAAGACTGTCCGGTGAAGTTCATTATGGGTCATTTTTCAGGCCCTCTAAACGGGAAATATTAAAATTTCTTAGAAAAATAGCTTTATTTTGTGGTGGCCCTACTCCTCCCCTCTTCAAAAAGGCCGCTCTAACAAGCCCGCCTTCCCTGCAGGCCTTAATGCGTGCTGACAGCTTCCCTCCATAATTGGTGATCACACCCAGATGGATGCTTCCTTAATTTGCTGTTCCCAATAAAGCCAGCGCAGCTCAAGGGAAAAGGGGGCAGCGGGGGGAGCGGGGCTGCCGTGGTGGTGGTGGTGGGGGGCCGATCCTTGATTTGTTGGTTATAGATACAAGAGCGGTAAACACCCTAGGCTGCAGGCCCGACAGTTTGACCAGGCTTTTGTTCACACGTCCGTTGAAAAGCAGAGAGGGGCCCCCTGCCCGCCTTTAGCCCCCTGTCCTCCTCCCTCTTCCCCTTCCCCAGTAATCCCATTCTGAGCCTCCGCTCCATCTCTCACTAGCTCCCTCTGTTTTCGGTCTGGTCCGGAAACACGCCGCATGAGCGCGTGAGGGTGTGTGTTTTTCTGTATGTGTGTGTGCGCGGCGAGGGCAGGAGGAAATGATCTCTTTCGTTCATGTGTGTTTTCCCTTTTCATTGGCTAAACGGATTGCTGGACTCCGAGGAAAAGACATGTGAATGGAGCCAAAGAACGCCGCGAGGATCCAGGGGTTATAGGTTAGGGCCCGGGTAGGAGCCCTGGCCCATGTGTGGTCTTTTCTCGGCTCTTTTTAGCCGGGCACAAATAGAGTAATGGACTGGCTAAAGATGGAGGCTCCCTGGTACTAATGAGGACAAGCTGCAGTGACCCCAAGAGGGCAGAGGGTCAAGTCGAGCCTGACAGGATCACCCGAGAGATGGAGGGAAACGAAGGTCTGAGAATCATACATGTAGACGCACTAAAAAACAAATAAAACAAACCCAAAGCGTCGCCATCGAAGTCTTTCAGCCAACCGCGGGAAACGTTTACGCCCCTCCTCCAAAGATACCGCAAGAGGTTCTCCTCGAATTTTGGCCCAAAGGTGGAATCTCACCATCACGGCTTCTCTCGTTTGGTGCAATGAAAGCAAGAGGTTTGGGAGACGCCGTCTCCACATTGGGACCAGCACGCCGACTCCACGCTCTGGTGGCAAACCTGCGTCCTCAACACCACTTTTTAGGTAATATCTCGAGAGACGGCGGTTTTCCTTCTCTGTAGTGATGGAGGTAAAGGGGGCGGAACACTAGAAATTATTTAAAAAGTACCACTGACAATGTTTTTAGTCCATGTAGCTTCTAATTAGCCACGTTTGATAATGATTATAACGTTAGCATGACAGTACCAGTTTTATTACACACATTGTTATGTTAATATTGCAGCAGAACAAGGGAATAGAGGTAGAGGTTTGTACCTTTTTTCACCTTTTCTTCCAAGAGTGACCACGACTGCTGAGATTAAACCCTTATTTTTTGGGGGTTTTTTGCGATGCCGGGTTGAGAACGTCACCTGAAGGAGCTTTTAGCATCAAGTCGCAGATACGCTCCGGGATGCTCCGGGAATCCGGGAGAACCCCAGGTGGGACCTAAAAAAAAAAAAAAAAAAAGACAGCGGGGAGGCACTGAAATCATCAGGAAGCCGAATCCATGCGAGACAAGTGTCCTTAATCTTTCAATGACGCACTCAAGACAGCGGTGTATCGGTGAACATCTGTCATTTAGATATGCAAGGACATCCAGCCACTCCAGCAGGATTGTCTCCCATAGGTCTTAAGTGCTGTCTTTGCTCAGACTTTTATTTCCCATTTATTTCTCATTTCCCCCCCACCTCCACCCCCTCCGCCGCACTCTGCCGATGGTCGCCTCGTGGATTATCTCTAGAAATTACCTCTGAGATGCTGTTGAATAGTAAATACCCGAGCGCGGTTCTCCCGCAACTCTGGAGCGTAATTAACTATTGTCGGTTTTCCGAGAACGCTTCTCCGCCTCAATAACTCTTCAATAAAGGCTAATAATAGGAAACGTTGAGATGTCGACTTCGCGGAGCCTTACATTTGTTCGATGCGGAAGTGCCCCCGGTACTCCCGTAGAGGGGAGGGTGGGGGTGGTGATGGGTCTGAAATCAGAGTTTAGGCCGAATCGGGGTTTGTTTTTTTTTCTTCCGAGACGTTTACTGATGTTGAAAGAGTGCCGCGCCGAGGGGGTGGCAGGCGGAGGCGCCCAGCGGCGTCCTTGAGGCCCGATCGAGCGCTGAAAATCCACTGACCTGATCAGGGAAGATGAGCGGGAATGAGAGCGCTCCACAAAAGGAGCTTTATACCCAAGGACGGCTCAACCAAGTCGATCGGCGGCTCTGCCCACTGGTTCAAAACAAAACACCTCTGGAATGCTCTCTCGCACTTCTTTGACATCATATCACAGCCCCACACACACACACACACACACGCACGCACACACGCGGGCCTATGGGGTCATAATGGGGTTTGGAAGTGACGGCGAAAAAAAGAGGAAAAAAGCGGGAAAACAAAAGCGGCGAGAAGGCGGCCTTGAATCGCGAGACAACGGAAATCCGATAATTAACAACTCGGGCTCCTGAAAGGGAGATTCAGGCGGCGAGGCTGCGTCCTCCGCTATCGCCGCGACGACGCAAGGGCGAATGGGAATTCTTTTGTGTGTGCGGGAGCGGGACCCAAGGTGTGTGGATGTGTGTGTGTGTGTGTGTGTGTGTGTGTGTGTGGGAATGGGAAAATTGGAAATAGGACGCGCGAGGACGCGCCGGGGGGCGGTGATGGGGGGTGGGGGGGGGGGTGTGGGTTTGGTTTCGCCGAGCCTCGAAAAGGGCGCTTTCAGGGTTCGGTCGAATGGTCGAAGATCTGAATATTCATCAAGGGGAAGCAGACCTTCGTCACGCAGCTGCGACATAAAGGCGACGTTGGATTCTCCGTCCAGGTGAAAAGAGGCTCCCTTTGTGCGCTCTTCGATACGTCTTCGATCATGGGATCAAAGCCCCTTTGATTAAGAGCCCGTGGCAACATGCTTTGTCAGTTAATAGGCTACAAAACACAACAGTTTTATCTCTTGTCAGACTATTAACAGCTATTATCAGCAATATTATGAAACTGTTCCAGTTCTTGAGATTATAAGTGTGGTTTTTAATCCCTGGTGGGACTAGAACCCAGAGGGTTTAGTAATAAGTAATAAATGTGAATAAATCTCTAAAACTTGAAGCTTTTTCATTTGGATATTTTCACCGTTTTTTTTTTTTTTTCCTCGTTGACCTGGAAACATGTCTCATTTCTCGGCGCTCAGGAATTTATTTTGGCCGGCTTAAGCCCGACTCTTGTGTGAACTGTGTCAAAACAGGCCGACATCACTTTGTTCCAGGAGAGCCGAGGGACCGGGGGGGCGGGCCGGGGGCCCCCCTCCGCTGAGCTGCCCTGTCCCTTGAGGTCACCTGGCAATTAACCTCCGGGCCGGGCGAGCGCGTCCCCACCTGGATTTCGCTCCTTCGCCCCCCCCCCCCCCCCTTCTCCTCCGAACTTCCAGGATGAGGGGGAAAAATCGAGGAAATTCGGGAATGCGGGCCGAGCTGACCCTTCCTGGGGTCCTGCTGCCTTCCTCTTTTAACACATCTCCTCTTCTGGTCAGTCAAACTAATCCAAACCCTGTTCGCCACCACCGCCCCCCTCCCCAACCACCACCACCACCTCGGTGACCCTTGACCCCGCGCACCTCTTTCAGTGTCACATGACTGTGCAGGTGTGGAGGGGTCTCTGCCCTGGCCGGCCCCCAATTAGTGACCCTAATTAGTGGAGGGGGCCCCCCGATGGGCCGCTGAGCTGCTTTACAGGAGGGAGGGAGGGAGGGTAAGAGGAGGGGGGGGGGGGGGCAGGACAGTGATGCATTCCTCAAGCTCTATGGACCCTCCAGAATCGCACAAACACACACGGCACCTGTTCGAGGACGAGCCGAGCCCACGGGACGACCCGGAAGGCATCAGCTCAGCCCAGCTTCCACTGCCCCCCCCCGCTCCGTCTCTCTGTTTTCCAGACGCCCTCGTGTTTGCAAGCAGACCAGACCCCCCCCCCCCACCCCCCAAGACCCACCCCCGCACCCCTAAAAGCGAAAAGGCTCCCTTTGAACCCACCTTTTCATTTGGGGATTCAACACTCGTAAACTGCTTTTTCTTGTCAGATGAAACAGCCGAGCTCCCCCTCCTCCTCGTATGAAGTGAACCTGGTTTCATGACTTAACCAAGTTTAATTTGATATTCTTAGACACTCTTTGGTCCTTTTATCTGTTATTAAAGGAAGTCGTAGCGGCTTCGTGTTGGAGGAATTTGTCATTATTGTGTCAATGTAATGAATGTTTTTCATATATTATAACACACCTTTTCTTATTTTCTTAGAAATTCAAAGGCTATTTTTCTTTTTACAAACACAAATACATCTGCTAACATGTTTTGTATTCTTTAATGGAAATATGGATTGAAGCTAAATGTGAGTCTCGCCCTTTATCGGTGAATAATAGTTTAATTCCACTGTTACCTTTTCCTTAATTTAAAAAAAAAAAAACTAATTCAAAAGATTTTTTTTTTTAAAAAGTTTCTCGCATAATGACTTGGGGATCTGTAGATTAACTCTTAATGCCCATTAATTTCTTATTAATTGATCGGGTTTTCCAGGGCAAAAGGAAAAGGCGTAATTTCTCAACTGAACGAAGTCCGGATGAGTTTCTGAGCAAGTTCCGTCGGTGGTCGAGACTTTAATCGATGTTTAATCTGCGAAGGAATTTACTTGAAACCGGACTATCACTCTTAATTGCTATTTGAGCTGAAAATATAAATTATAAGCCTGATTATTCCCCCCGCTGCCAGGCGAGAAAATAAATGACGGGCTTTGACAAAAGGAACACAAAATAAAAGTTCCCCTTTTCACAAGACGCGCAGTAAGAGCGAAATCTATAATTTCTTGGTCCGTAGGCCCACTGGTCGGAGCGAAACCAATTAAAACTACCGATAGGAAGAACCAATTAGTTGGGTTTTGCTCCTCTCTGGAAGCGGCTCGCCAGCGCGGTTGCTCCCATTCCTGCCCCGATCTCGGCCGCGGCCCACCCATCTGGTCTCCATGGCCGGTTCCTCCTGCCTCTTCCTCGTCCAAACAAAGCTGCCAATCACTCTAATTGGCACCACGCAGATCAATTGTTGCGCCGTCGGGAGAAGCGCCGCTGACCCAAGTCTGGGTTAACTGGTGGACACATGCAACTTGTTGCCTCTCTGGAACTTTGCAAACGCGACGCAGGAGTGAGAAATCACCCCCCCATACACACACACACACACGCACAGACACACACACGCGCACACACACTCACTCCGGATGCGCGCATGTGCGTAAATACGCACTCCAAAAACGAACTTTCCAGTTTAACGCAGCCTGGAAGCGTTCGCCGCGTGGTGATTTCGTGCATCTCCACCTCCGTTGATGCTCCGGCTCCTTTCAGAACCCATTTACGCGATTTCAATTCGCATAATTCACATAATAAGTGACCTTTATTGCCATGCGGGGTGGTTTTTTATCGCGAATTTGCTGGTCTTTATCACGTTTTCTTTGACGTCGGGGGGGGGGCAACAATATCTGTGTGCGTACCCGGTGTGATCTTTAAAATTCCTTTGATTCCATCAAAATCCACATTTCGCCCCTGTAAAACGCCCGATTTATTCCCCGTAGACAAAGAGCCGAGCGGCCCGAGTCAGGCGGCGTTATTATGAGGGAGAAACTCATAATTTCATCCAATTAATGTCCCAAGGGCACATCAATTCGGGTCTTTGTGTGGCACCATGCAAACCAAAATAGGATTAAAAGTGTTGCACCTCGGCAGAGGTTTGGAAAAGGTGAAAATGTCCGCCGCTTCGCTGTTTGTTTTGCGGCGGGGCTGAGAAGGACAAAGAATTCAAGGATTTTTTTTATATATATAAAGCTGCAGGAGAGAGAGTTCCCCCCCTAAAAGAAAAAAAAGAATATTTGTGGAGGGTTTACAAAGAGAAACTCAGATGTTTTGCCCTCTTAGAGCTGTTTCCTCGATTAACTGCCCCCCCCCACACACACACACACACCCCCACCCACCCTCCCCTCGAATAACAGGACACAGGAGGCAAATTTACAGACATATATTTATATGCATATGAATAAAAATACATATACATATTGTACAGTATCTCGGCGGAGCGGGAAAACTGCTCTGTCAGCCCCGAAAACAGAAGTAAGCCTCTTTAAATAAGTGCAAAATGTTAATGAGACAAAGAAATGTAAAGCATATATAAAGTTGTTGTTTTTTTTTCTGAACCTTCCTTTTTTTTGCTGTTTTTTTTTTTTTTTTTTTTTTTTTTTTGTCGTTTTTTTTTTTTTTTTTTCCGGTTAAAAATCACATAGAGCAGACATGGAGATAACTTGTGCAAAAAACCCATTCATATATATTCCTAGTATATAAATTTATATATGTACATACAGTAGAGCTTGATCATATTAAGTATAGTTGGTGCCATTAGCTTGACAACAAAAAAAAATAAAAATAAAAATATTACTGCTTCAAGACAGAAGTTATGGCCTTTACAGGACCTTGGCTGTGCACAAAGTAAACGTAAACCAAGCGGAATCTGTTTTTCGTTGGGTTTTTTTTTTTTTTAAAGGAGCGTTTTTACACAATCTCAAAAGGACTTGAAGAAAACCATGACGTGGGCTGGGGGGGGGTGTAGGTGGGTGGTGGGGGCGCCGCCCAGGTGACGGCGTCGAGCCCGAAACACGTGCGAGAGCGACCCTCCTGTTCGGAAAGGGGAAGAAAGACGAGACTGGAGGAAGGACGGGGCTGTTCCCGACATCCGCTGCTGCCCATAAGTGCGTGATACAGTCATTTTGGGGTGAGTTTGGGGGGGGTGGAAGGGGGGGGGCTGTTACATTTTAGCCACCTGATTACTCGTAAATACCGATAAGCGCTCGTCGGGATTTGAAATGGAACGCGTGAGCGAGGCTGTTCTGGCTCAAAGGGGGGAGGGAGGAGGGTTGGGGGCCTCCATGACCCCCCCCCACTCCACCCCCCAGCTCCGTCGCTCTGCTCCATGTTCGACGCGGTCGCCCTGTGAATTATGGATGACGCTCACGGAGGAGAATACGCTGTTCAACAATGCACAGGTGAGAAGGGGGGGGGTTCTCGGATCACAACAGCAACATCTTCCCGCCCCACCCTGGTGCCTGGTCACCTGAACGGGGTGGTTTGGGGTGGGGGGGGGGGGTCCTGGCCAACACCCTTAAATTGAGGAGGACCTGTGATTGGGACTTTTAACGCTGGCTTGTAATTTTCTTTGGAGAAACGTGAGAAACCAGAAAGAGAGAAGGGGAATGAAATACTAAAGCTGGTGCCCCCCCCATCCCACACCCCCACACACCCCCCACCCTCCCTCATTCAAGCTGGATTGAGTGAATTTAAGAGCAAAGTTTAGATTCCTGATGATTTCTCGTCTTCCGGACAAAGCTGGGGGGGGGGGGGTTCCAGGGGCTGCTCATAAAACTGCGCGTATAAAGTGCTTTCGATGGGCGAGGGGGGGGCAGAGGGCAAGCCTCCTTATACAGGTGGTTAGTGGTGGTGGTGGGGGGGGGTGGAGGGGGTGTGTGGTCTGACCCAAACATAGCTATTGATTCAAAGAAAAGAGGAAATAAAAAAAGAATGAAATATTCCATTTAAAAGAACAAAAATAAAAGCGGGGGGGGGGCAGAAGGTCTGCTGTCGTTTGAGATGTTCGGGCGAGATTCGTCCACGAATGGCTTCTCCATCGATCCTTTTCTCTCTCTCTTTTTTTTCACAGTTTGTCTCATATTACGGGATTTCAATTTGGAAAAAAAGAGTCTCTTGGAACGGGCCGAGATCCACCTCGAAATCCTTCCTTGGACTCTTTTTTCTTTTTTTCCTTTTTTTTTTTTTTTTTTTTTTTTTTGAAAACCAGGATGCGTGATTTAAGGATTGAGAAGTTAATCTGGGTTCCTCTGCGTGACTGTGTTTTGCTTCAGTGACCGGAGAGCACAAGTGTGACACCTCCACAAGCTTAATCCCACAAATGCTTTGGCAGGAGTCGGGCCCGGCTTTTCTCACACAGCTACCCAACTCACGTTCTTTTTATATTAAAACTATCGGCTCTAGATATACGATCTCTGCAACCTTTTTAGATCCTACCACGTAATATCGTACACAAACACAACCAAATAAAGAATTTACACAACCTACCATTGGACACCAAACACACTCATATTGAAATGCTACTGTTCTATGCTTTTTTTTTTTTCCCTATTTTCTGCGTTTCTTCCATATCGCGATAGCACGTTATCTAAAAAAAAAAAAAAAAACACACACGGGCCACTTGTACGGGAATATGTGCCGACAATGTGTACAAACTGCTCTCTTTGAAACGCCACTTGTCTCATTCAGACGCCGACTGAATCTGAACTGTCCGTGTCAAGTAATGTTTTCTTTTTTTTTTTCTTCTTCTTCTTCTTCTTCCTGAACAGTAAATGAAGGCCTTTATAAAGAGAAAAACCACACACAAACTCACAGGAACAAAAAAAAAAAAAGAAAGGAAAAGAAAAAGAAAAGGATAAAGAGTCACTTAAAACCAGCGTAAAGAGCGTGGCGATAAAAAGGTTCACACGACACACACACACACACACACACACACAGCGCTGTTGCGAAAAAAAATCACAGGCTTTTTTCGTTTTCTCTCTTTTTTTTTTAGATGGGAGAGTCTCCTTCATGCCTTGTTTTTTTTTTTTTTTCTTCTTAACCATTTTGCGTCGGAGCGGGGGGGGTTGGGGGGGGCCGCAGCGCCGCGGAACAAGATGGAGCGGCGGCCGGAGCGACTTCTTTTGCTCCAATTTTCTTTCGCCTGTCTGCTCGAGTGTCAAGGAAAGCTCTTACGAAGACATCTAGAGTCCCCAAAGAAGACCCCCCCGTCACTTAAGAAACCGTCTTCTTCCCCCCCAGATCCGCCTCCTTCCTGTCTAGCCGCATGTACGGCTCGAAGGCCGAGGAGCCGCAGCCGTACGCCGAGGTCAGTTCGTGGTGGGCGCTGCCGAGGAGCGGCATGGAGAAGCAGAGGGAGTGCGGCGGCGGGACGCCGAGCCGCGGCGAAGGCGGGGTCCCGCCCAGGGACGGCAGGGACAACCCGAAAGTCCCCCCCGGCAGGGAGCTGGGCGGGGTGCTGCTGCTGATGCCCGGGGAGGTGGACGAGGCCCCGCCGGGGCTGCTCAGCAGGGAGCCGTTGTGCGCGGGGTGCGGCGGCGGCGGCCCCAGCAGGGAGTTGGGCGGCGGGGCGGGGCCGGAGAGGAGGCGCCCCTGCTCCAGGAGGCGCAGGATGTTGCAGGTGGCCAGCGACTCGTTGGTGGAGGAGGAGCGTTTGTCCGAGTCCTTGGTGGTGTCCTTCTTCTGCTTGGTCCGGCGGTTCTGGAACCACACCTTGACCTGCGGGAACACAAACACGCGCCCCTGTGAATCCCCGCGAGTCGAACGCACGGGCGACTCCCCCCCCCCCACACCCGAGAGCCGAGCTCTTGGATCATCGCCGCCGTTTCCGGGGGGGAAGTAGAGCCAGTTGTCTTCGATATCGCGTCGAGGAGGAGCTCGGCGGACTCGCGCGTCCTTGTCCGTCATGTTTAATTGATGACGCCTGCGCTTTAACGTATGGCGTAGGGGAGCAGTCGGGGGGGGGGGGTCCTCTACCGAAGGGGCCATGGCGGATCGCTGCACATAAAAAATGCATTGAATCCCCTTTTGCCGCATTTCCGTTACGGGTTCTCACTGGGGAGGGTTTAAGCGAAATTCTTCCTTTTCGGGACAAAAGAAGTGGACAAATCTTGTTTTTTTTTGTTTGTTTTTTGTAGGTTTTTTTATTGGTAGAGCTCTGGATAATTAGATTTTTTTTTCTTCCCGCATCCTTTTTTCCCTTAAAACGACTCATTTCTTTGGCTGTGCGACAATAAAGCGTCACAGTCCAAGGATACCTGAGAAGCTACAAAGCTGCTCGCAGCTCCGTATTTCCTTTCGCTACTTTGTTCGCTCTCATGGCTGTTTTTTTTTTTTTTTTCCCCCTTGTTCCCTTTGACCCGCGCAACAATTGATCGGCCCCCGCGGTCGTCTTTAGCCATTGTTGTAGAAGTCTTTCCTGGATGAAGAGAACATCCGTGCTTGGAAGGTTTAAATTGAAAATCAAGTTCAAACCCGGCCTTTCATTTGTACGATCAAACATTTCAGAATTCTTTTATGCAAAAACTGCGAATCGGATGTGGGGGGGTATATATGTACTCTTGCTTATTCAAGCATAAACTTTTTTCGTGCGTACCTTCATGCGTCTAAATCGAGGTGATTGGCCCGGGCGACCTGTTGAGCGTGCGGTCCGTGAATGACGCAACCAAACGAGAGCGCAGCCGGGTTCGAGTGCAGCCGAGACAATGTGAGCCCGCGCGCTCCCAGAGGTGACATGTGACCCGAACACGCGACCGTGACTCACACTCCCACGTTGGCCCTCTCACATGACCCAGGTTCATCGGCGGGCTCCGGCGTTTCCCTCGGTGGGTGTCACGATCCCTCGTCGCCGCGCAGGTGCGAGGGAGCGACTCGAGGTCGATTGCCCGGGCCGGTTCGCTTTTCACGCGGGGCCGTGCACTTCAAATAGGGTATTAACGTTCGAACTCCCACTTCAAAGGTTTGTCAAACACACTTGCGCGCCAGTTCCAACAACTTTGCCGCGGCGGGCTCGAAGGTTGGGGAAAGATCAAATATTGACGTCCGCTGCTAAATCATGCTAATTATCGCTCGCTGATCTGTGTTTAACACGTCACAGGTTGCACCTCGCTGCGCCCTGACATGGAACTGCGTGCTTTTGTCAATACTAAAACACAGACCGTTAATTATAATCTTTACTTTCACCTGGTGATGGGTTTTAATCCCGTCTAATCGGCAGTGACGTGCTCCGCTCTCATGCAGGGCCATTCACAAGAGGGGCGGATTTCTGGTTCCCATCCGCCGGGCCTTCGCTGAGTATTGTTTTAAACCTAATTGTTCTAATTCCGGGCTCATTATCTTGTTAGGGGTTCCGTTTTTATGCGGGGGAGTTTCTAAGTTCAACGCGTAAACTAGACGGGATTTTACTTTGAAGACTGTAGCGACGGGCTTTGATGTGCACAAAGCAGACAAAACAAAGGAAAAGTATAGAGGAAAGGCAAACGTTCACTGTCGGTAGGGACGTAGGTTAACGTGTGCGATTGCAAACGAAACCACACTGCGGATAACGCCAAGGTGACGTGGGCCACCCCGTGGACCTGAGGTCGTACGATGTAGGTATCAGCGCGCTGAGAAGGCGGGCTAAACGCGTAGCCGGGACGAGTGAGATCATAGTTTCGGCTACTGACCGTGACACAAATAATGGGATCAGAATGGATCGTAGAGCTCAGAGGGAAATTCTTACACCAGCAAGCCTTCGAGTGAAGAGAAGGCTGACCGATGTGGGATAAGCAGAATTTATCGGTCTATATTTAGATGCTTCTTGCAGATAGCGCTTTGGAACATGTCTGACAATCCCGAGCATCCAGCTATAGAGCCCTGTCTGCCCGGGGAACACCCCTTCATCCGTAAGGAGCCTTCACACCACGTTTCTACTATCAATTTCTGAGAAAGTAAGGGGAAAAAAACAAAAAACAAAAGTTTGGTTGTGTTTTACAGGGATTTAATTATGGCGAAGAGAAGAAAGCAAAGCTGCCTTGGGTACATCTACACTATTGGATGTAAATCCTTTTTAATGGGATCCAGGGTTCAGAGCTGGGGCAGAGATTACCAGAGGGAAATCTGGATATGGTGTGACCTGCATTTGGCCCGGCCGCGCCCTCGGCGCCCCAGCCCCGTGCTCCCTGCCCTCTCCGGGGGCACCGGCCGCGCTCAGGTGAGGAGATTAGGCCGGAGGTAAAGGTGGTAAGGCAGGAGCACGGGCGGACATGGCATGAGGAAGTTCCATTGAAACACTTAATCAATAATATCCACGCGGCGACTACGGCGTCGATCGATCGTTACCTCGCGTAAATCATGAGAAACATTAAAGAGAACCCTGCGAATTGTCGGGACCTATTAGGTCAGCTCAGTGAACCACTACAAGTTCACTACCAAGTGAATGAATGCACATTTTATTGCATTTAGAAGGGTCATTTTTATAGTGTTGTGGTTGATACTGATCAATTCAGGCACAGTTTATACTGGTATCCTCCACACGGATGATTTTTCAGGTCCTTCTTTCATTTAACTGATAATCAATCATCAATCATTGACTGATATTGAGACATGTCGTGTGCTTTAACTCAGACTTCAGAAAGTCAGGAAAAAACATGTAAAAATGATTAATTTACTCCTTTTAAAACTGCTGATTAAGAGAAATATAGGTAGGTGTAAATACAAATCTTGAAGTTTGGGTATCTTAAGGCTGGGTGAGCTGGTGCTGTGAATCCGGGCGGCTAGAACCAGCCCGGAACTCCAACTGGGCCCCGCTCAGAGAGTCATCAGCCGCTGGGGGACATACGCCGCCAGATTAAGGCAAGATGGGGATGATATATTTGTTATAAATCACGGGATTAAAAGGGAACATGCACCTCGTACATCGTACTGGTCGAACCACGTGGCCGCCACTGGCCTCTAAGCTGGGACCACGAAATAAAACGCCTCGCTTCCCTTGTCGCTAATGCTCGTAATACAAAGTAAAAGGCCGGATTGTGGCGGTAAAGTCTTTAAGAAGGACGCCGGGCGACTGTCTTTCACACTTTCTGTGACCCCCTGGGTTCGCCCACCCTCGCCCGGTTCAGGCCCTCTGATCCCAGGCATGTGATGAGCAGCAGCACACAATGAAAACGCTTTTTTCCTTTCTTTCTTCCCCTCTCCCTCCTTTCTTCCTCTTTCCTTCGGGGATTGTGCCGTCTAGGCGGGCCCGGCGGCCATTCAACTGCGCCTAATGGGCCGCCGCGTACTCCACTGTATGTTGAAGCGGCGGGTGTGCGCTCGGGTGTCCTAATTATCGATGAAACGGGAAACGTAAGGGGCGAGAGGGGACCGATGACTTACTCGGCCGTGTGTGGCGACTCCACCAGCCGATTGCTGTTTAATTGACGCTTTATTTTATTTGCTCGAGACCACACACCGTATCCAGGAGTCGGTGGTCACGGTTCAATTATATTTATTAAAGATACTCAAGGGCTTTTAATTTAATTTGGGTATTCCCAGGGTGGGCATTTAGGCTAATTTTACAGTAAAAAAATATCTATTTTAACATTCCCTGGGTTCATCAGCGGGATAATTGCCTCTCAATCGGTGGCAGAGGTCACATATTTGTGGCTCCAACATTTTCGAAGGTCTCTTCCGCGCCCAGCGTTTTCCACGCGACCTTTGCCCGCCCCCCCCGTTTTTTGTTGTCGGACGAGCAACTTTTCGGCCCTTTCGCCCACGTTTTTTTTTTTTTTCCCCCTTCTCCCACTCCCCAGAGCGAACAAAAGGCCCATCACGTCGAATTGCGCAAAAACATATCGAACAGGAACATGTCCGATCGCGATCTCCCGACCTTTTCCCTTTTCAAACCCGGGTCCCGGTTCGCCTAACCTATGCTGAATAACCCCGGTCTGGTGCCTCATCACCGCAGCACATGTCCACGCAGGTTCAACCGGGGGGTTAACCCCGTCTTACAGAATCGCTGGTAGATATGGCCGCCTAATCCTCCTTAGCGCAAAAGCACTTGGGTGTGTTATGAGGTCCACCTCCACCCCCTTCGCCCCCCCACCCACCCACCCTCCCGCGGTCCTCCACCCCACCAGGTTTAGATAACAGCCTCCACCTCCTCGCCTGGCGGCCCCCGGCGACTGGCCGCGGTACCGTCTCCGGGCTCGCGGGGGCCCGAACGCGGTCCGTGACTTATTCGACGTGTCATCCCGCAGCCGCGCGAACGCTGCCGGGCTTGCCAGGCAACGCTCGCGGATAAAAAAAAATAAATAGATGCTGTTGGAGATTACAATTGATTTTCCAGTTTTTATTTTCCTGCGAATTTATCAGAGGGAGAAAAAAAAAAAGAAGAAAAAAAAGCGAATATCTTTTCTGAGCGCACGCGATAGGGATCCATTGTGAGCGTGTTTTTGTACGATTCCCCTTTGTCTGGGGAAAATCAAACTTTCCTCTGGGAGAAACTTTATTTAAACGTTGCAGGCGTCAAGGCTCCCTCGCTTGGGTATTGTTCAAGCGCCGGTTGAGAGGTCAGGTCGGCTAACAAGCGAGCGCCTGCGCGTTTGGAACGTGCACTCCTGTGGAAAAGCAGTTCAAATGGGTAAGATCGGTTAGCTAAGTGTGTGTGAGCGACTCGGTGTGTGTGTGAGGGCGCGTGAGTGTGTGTTTGCGCGTGTCCCCACGTGCGCACGCGCGAGTGAAAAGCTCTCGTATCCAATCTTTGCTGATTTTTCTGCTTACACCTCAGTGGAGCGATTGCACGGTCCTTCACATCTTTGGGAAATTATACCAACCTTGGCATCCCTCTCTCTCACACTCTCCCCCTCACACACACACACACACACACACACACATACACACACGCACAAATCGAGAGTGCCAGAAGCCGATGAAACGAGCCAATTCGATCCCCCAGAGTGATTAAAGACAGAAAGGCAAATGCAACTTAATTACTATTCTTCTGATTATCTAATCAGCTGATTAGATAATCAGGGCCTCGCAGGTTTCATTCAGAACGTCCGCGAGCCGGACAAAAAGTTCCCGTGCTGAGGACGGCTCTCGCTTTAGGTCACCGCGGCGCAGAAGAGGAAATACTGTCGTGGTTTTTTTGTTTTTTTTCTTCCCCTCGCTTTCGCGACAAGGAGCCCGACCATTTGGTCCGAGCCGCACAAAAGCGGCCTGTGCGCCTGTCTGGGTCCCTTCCTATCCTCCTCCTGCGCTCCGAGCGGCGGGACAATCCCGCCACTGTGCGTCCTCCTCCCGGCTCCGTCTGCGCGGTGCGGTACGTCACGGGGCCGGGGCCCTCTGCGCCGCAGACGGAGCGGCCAGACAGCGTCTGTCTGGGCGAGGGTGGCGGTGGCGAGGAGGGGGAGGAGGAGGAGGGGGGGGGTGGGGGGGCTCGTCGTGGCTCGGCCGGACCTCACAACGGGGACATTGAGCGCGGTGGAGGGACAGTGGGACGACTTGTCGTCTCGGTCCGCTCCGCCGTAGCACCCCCACCGGCGGCGGGTGGGGGGGGGTCGCGTCGGCCCCCCGTCCCGGCGAAACGAAATCCGTCAAATGGCGACGGCTGCGACGGGAGCGCCCGCGTGGGCTCCGACCCGCTCGGGCGGGCCGCTGCCTTCGAGCGGCTCGAGCGGACGACACCCTCCCGCCGCAAAAAAAAAAAATCGCAACGATCCCACCATTTTTTTTTTTTTTTTTTAGAGAAAAGCAGAGACACAAAGGAAGCGACGCTCGGGCGAATTCACCGTTCTAAACCAAACGGGCGATCGATAAGTCACATTTACACACCAAAACATCCAGTAAAACAACCGCGAGGAGCAGAAAGGGGCACGGCTGCGCGGGGGGTTTTTGTTGTTTTTTTTTTAGCCATTTACACATTAAAGATTAAACATGAGTCCTCTCCGGTTGTCTGAGGGATTAATCCAGTTTAACGCTGCACAAAAGCCCTCACGTCCAGGTCTTTCGCGTGCGAGCCCCGAGACGTACAACGGGCTGATATAACGCAGAGCAGAAATCGGTTATGGGGGGGGGGGTTAGGACGCCCCGCTGTGTTGCAGTGTTGAAGCGCGTCCTAAAAACTTTGAAAAAGGTCACAGGAGGGAGGGAGAGGAAAAAAAAGGAAAAAAGAAAGATGGAACAGGCTGGCCAAGGAGAGGAAAGTTTGGCGAAGAAAAGGCCAAAGAAGGCTGATCGATATTAAGTGGAATCAGCTGGGGCTTTCTGTGTGTGTGTGTGTGTGTGTGTAGGGGGGGTGAGTGTGTGTGTGTGCGCGTGTGAGGCGGACGCTCCCATTACAGTGTTTACGCAGGAGCGGGGAGCCACCTGCTGGGACGATGGGGAGAGCTCTTCCCCAGTAACGGATTACCGTGTAACGCTGGAGCCGTGCGCGTTCCCGCGCGGACGCGCACGGCTCACGTTCGCTTGCCTTTCGACTATGACGGCGTCAAGGGCGCAATAATCGATCCCAAACCCAGAAAGAAGGCGGGGGGGGGGGCTCCGCCCTGTTCGAACGCGCCCCCTCACGGTCCCGCACGTCGGTCGTGGTCGTCTCACGCTTTCGCATCTGAAATGTGACCACAAAAACACACGAAAAAGACGCGCAAATTGCGCGCTTCGCCGCCTGATGGCGTGGGTGACTTCGAACGCAAAACTAATGGGTCCGTCCATAACGCTAAACGATGTAACCCCCCCATTTCTCGACGTAATCAGCGTTCCTTTTGCAGCCGCGGTGGCCCGCGGCTGCAGCCCGACGGCCGTGAAAGTTTCACTTAATCGCAGAAGTGGAATGGTTTTAAAATGACTTTCGGATAGACAGAGAGCGAGCCGGATAGACGCGCCCCCGTGCGAGTGCTCCTCGTTCAGTTGGAATGGGAATCCGTGCGCGTGTTCGATTTAAAAAGGGAAAATAAACGACCCGCCTCGTGGCCTCTGGAAGCGTTAAACACCGCGCTACCAAACATCAACAGCGACGCCGAGTCCCCGAACAGCGCGCTCGGAAAGGCCCCTCACACTTTGGGGGCCACTCGTCCTCCTTTATGTCTGCGATCAGCCTTGAATTTGCTTAAAAATATGCAAACTCCGCAAAACAGATGAAAGAAGGGGCGGATGAAAGCGACGCGCGCTAATGCCGCCTAAAAGCTTTTCGATCACGTTTAAAAGCCGCCTGTTTGGGGAGGGAAATTCGGGAGAGCGGCGGGCTGGGCGCTTCACGCCATTACGGCGGCGGACTTGATTATTTACACTTTCTTCTCGCCTGAAGGTCAGGCCGGTTTCTGACGGCCCGCTGGAGCCAATCATCTGCCGCCCTGCGCCCCCCCCCCCCACCTCTGCAGCAGCAGGAAGCGGAGGCCCTCCCATTAACACCCCTAGTGTCAGCACTAATGAGGGCCACAGTGGCTGCTCTGTGTCCACACACACACACAACACACACGTATGTAACACACACACACGTATGTAACACACACACACACACACACACACCACCTCTGACGTCCTTGGTTGGTTGAGGTGACGCGCAACAAAAGACGCGCATCAACAAGTGTTTTCTCTTTTTTTTTTTTTTTTTCTTTGGGGGGGGCGGATTTTTAAACGGGTCTTTAAAAGGTAAAATTATCCATATTTGTGTCTTCTGCGTTACGTTTTTCTTAGCGTGTTGATTTTTTTTAAAGATTTTTAGCCTGATGTGGCCGCAGGATTCGGACCCGCGACGCCCGGCACCAAAGACAGAGAGCTGGGGGGTTATTTAAAAATTAGAAATTTAAAAATTAAAAAAAAAATAATCAGGTGTTAATTCCGTCTTTTCTCGCCTCTCGTCTCACTTTTCAAGTACAAAAGGTTTTGGCGTGTGTTTCTTTTTCACCACAGCCGATTTTACAGCAGGTGGAATAACCAATTAATTTTATATAATTAATTTCGGAAAATTTCGGGTGGTCGTGCTTTTAACTTCATAACACGACACGGAGGGCTGCGGCGTTTGGAGACGTGCGTCCGGATGAACCTCCGGGCCGTAAACGAGGCAGGAATCTTTTTATTTTTATTTTTTTTAACATCAAACACAAGGTATACGACGCCTCCAAAAAAACGACGTCGCGATGACGACATTTCTTATAACCCCCTCCCCCACACACACACACACACACACACACACACACTATTTTTGGACAGTCCTAGAGCGCAAACCAAAGCCCCCTAAAGTTTATTCTGCGTTGACGCCACCACCCGCGGACACTGAGATCAGATGGAACCACGACGCACGTCTGTCTCACACATGGGAACATGCGTTCAACTCTGCCCCGAAATAAAACCTGCATAAAACGAGTAAACACACTTAGTTTTGGACCAGGCCTCGGTGTTTTCACACACACACACACACACACACACACACACACGTTGATATTTAAACCTATTTTCTCACTCCTGCTGCAGGCGGGATAATATTTTAAAAATCCCCGAACCCCCCCAGGGTACTTATTCCCGTTTTTTTTGCAGCGTTTCGCCCCCATCTTCTCTCCGTCGGTCTCGAACGTGCACACACCCGACAGGTTGCACGTCGGCGGTGGGCGGGGCCACGCCCCCTCCGCCGCCTCTGATTGGCCAGCGCCTCAATTAAAGGCCTCAAGGTAAGCGAGCTTCGTTAAAACGGGTTTGTTTTTTTTAAAGAAAAAATGGTTATTCTTGTTTTTTTTTTGGCGCAAACGCACCCACGTGTACCTGTGACCCGGGTTCGAGTGTTCTTGTGTTCTTGTGTTTTATGTGAGGCCCAGTTTGGCGTGGGGGGGCGAGTGTTAGCATTAGCCGCTTACCTGCGTCTCGGACAGGTTGAGCTGGCGCGCGAGCTCGGTGCGCTCGCGGCCCACCACGTACTGGCACCGCTGGAACTCGAGCTCGAGCCGGTACAGCTGCTCGGCCGTGAAGGACGTGCGCGTGCGCTTGGGCCGGTCCAGGTCCAGGCCCTTGGGCAGCACGATCTCCCGGATGGTGCCTTTAGCGTCTGCCCGGAAAAAACAGCGTCAGTTTCACACCAGAACTTTTGTTTGTTTACTTTTTCGTGTTTGTTTTGTTTGTTTGTTTTCTTGGGGGGGGGGGGCGCACACGCACGCGCCTCGGTGCAGATGTGAAGCTGAGATTTCCAGCGCCGCAAAACGCGTTTGCGCAAATGACGCAGCGTCGCGTTCACAGAGGCGGTAGGGGTGCTTTAAGGGGGTGTCTGCGCCACAGCAGCAGCCTCTAAACCCCCTCTTCGTGCGGTTTTATTCAGCTTTTTATTTATTTATTTATTTTTTAACTGGGAGGCGTCGTGGACGGTGACCACACAGCGCCTGTGCGGGTTGCGCATTTTTACGCATGCGTAAAAGTCTGCACCCCCCCTCCATCACCCCCCATTAGGCGATTTTCTTCTCGGCTAAAATAAGTCTATTTGTAATTAATTCAGTCGCAGAGGATGTTTTGAAAAAGACACCAAGACAATTAAAGTAGATTTTTGTCGCTTATTTCTTCACGAGAGAAAATGTCTCGATATGAAAACCTCAGGTGTTCTTCTACGGGGTTTTATTTCGCAGGAATATATTTAGTGCACTCCAGAATTGCTCCAAATGTAAATTAAAAAGTAAGCCACACTCGTAGCGGGTGGCCTTATTTTCTCCCCGTTATCGCTTTTGTTATTATCCATCACGCATTCATTGGCAGGATTATTATTAATAATCTCCTCGTTGAATATTCGAGAAACAAAATATGGCGTCAGGAAGCCGGGTGGTAAAGACGTACATATCAATAAATAAATGTTGAGGGTTTTTTCGTTGTCCTTCTCGTACTCTCAATAAAACCCAGCCGAGGGATATTTGTATGTTTGTATTTATCACATGCGCAGCAAACGCAGGACGGACAAGAGGTGCTCTTTGTCCAGGGTTTTAGCGTCATAAAATATGTAATCCAATAAAATATGAAGAGCCCTGAATTAAATATGAAACCAAACCGATAGAACCGAGCGTCCGCGGTGCTCCTATAGGCTATTGGCTTCAGTATCGGGTGGGAAAATAGTTTATTTTAATATACATTAATATTACGTGCACACGTATTCGCCGTTCGCGTAAAAGCGATATTAACAAATGTGGGATAATTCGAAGGCAGGGCGAAAATTCAGATTCTAGAAAATATAGTGACATTCATAAATCCACCCAGGAGATAAATCTATCAGTTTTATCCTCAGTTGTTCCTGATAGCCGAGGGGCCTCAACTGCTCGGTGAAACGCGAGCTCTCCATCTTTACGCACTCGTCACCACAATGTGTCGCGACGAGTGAGCCCCCCCCAGAAAACCTGCTAATAAATCACAATTAAAGACCTAGATTTTCAAAAAGAAATGTCTCTGGTTTACCAGAGAGGGATACGAGGGGGGGGTGTTGCTCGAACACTCGCGTCAGGAGGAAGAGAGGCAGTCAAAGGGAAGCAGCGGCGGCGGCAGCAGCCAGACCCGCTGACCTCCCGGTGACCCCGGCCTCCATTGCGGTAAACACAGATCCGCTGGAAGCTGCGGACGCACACCGCAGCGTCCGGGCTCCCCGAGCGAGGCCACCGTCCGTCTGCGGGCCCACGGCGGCCGCGCCGAGCGTGGCGGGTCACCTTCCGGCGGCCCTCATCAGATCACAAATCTTCCTAATCTGCTAAATCTGTTATGCGTAATATCAAATCTAAAAAAAAAAAAAAAAAAACAAACCCAAAACAGAAGCTAACAGCAGATCCCGGAGGCCGGGGAGGACGCTCTGACCAAGCAGTTTTTCAAAATCCTGATTTGAATCAACGTCTAATTTGGAATTTCTCTCTCTTCTGTCATTTTTCGCGGTTTTTTAAGAAGCTGCACGGCTAAAGAGCTTTTTTTTTTACGGCGACAGAACGGTCCTACAGTATTCTTTACCCATGAAATATTATATCCTGCACAGTTTCTACCCCTAGAATACGTGTAGTTTCTTGAAAGATAATTTTGTGTGAAATTCAAAGTTAAAGAAATAATCATATCGTACAATATTCCAAAAAATAACGTTTCCCCCCCATGAGGCTGGATTAATATAAATATAAATATAAAGGTGGATGCAAATAACACCTGTGGACACGTTGTTTTTAGGCGAAGGCAAAAAGGAAACACACACACTCACAAACACACACACACACGCCTTTTTTTTTTTGGCAAGAGCAAATTATCCCATCACGCAGAATTCATTTTCTTGTATTGTGCGAGCACCTGTTATCGTAATTATTATTTTGAGGAAGTGCCGGTGTTGTTCCTGGATGGACGGCCTCCAGGAGGAGGGTGTGGACGCTCAATATTGACACAAATATTCTTCTGATTGACGCAACGTTGGCACACAAAGGCGGTGACGTGTTCAAACAAACGTACATACACACACACAGCATAATCATGCACCCACTGAATTATTATTATTATTACTATTATTATTATTACTATTATTATTATTATTATTATTATTATTATTATTATTACTTGTGTTTCCAGCTTTCTCGTATTTTATTATTTTTTGGGTTTTTTTTCTCTCGTTTCACCTCAAAACGTTGCAACACTGATTTATGCAGACGACACCTCCATTTATAAATATTTTAAATAATTCCACCGGCGAGAATTTCATATATACGAATATATAATTATTATTTTTTGCAATAACAAAATATAAATCAAAAAGCAGGCGGGTGTGGCCCGGGGTATCAATCATTTATGTGAAAGAAGCCTTTTGTTAATGAAGCCACGGGGGCACGATACCTTCAAATAAATCCCCCGTTTAATTTAGCGACGTGGCAACAGCGCGTGGACGCCGGGAAATGACTTAAATCCATCGCGGTATTTGTGCGTATTTTTTTTTCCTATTATTTGCTCTATTAATCTGTGCACATGTGGATATTGACCTACAACGGTGGTGCACGGTGGTTATAATCGCCTTAAAGTCCCCACAGATGTTCCGTCTGAGTCCTTTTTTACGCACGGATTCTTTTTCTTTTTCTTTTTTTTTTAATGGTTATTCTTCCCACTCACCTCTCACTAATATCCTCCGGCAGTAGTCCGGGTCCACTCCTAAAAGTTTGTCGTGCCCGTCTTCGCTGGAAGACGTCGGGGTCGACGCCGACGTGCCCGGGGTGTCGGTGGAGCTCTGCACCGGCGAGCGGCTCCCGATCTCGGCGCGGCACTTTGTCTCCATCCGCTCCGGACACAGCGCGTTGGGTCCACAGCGGTGGTTCCCATCGCCCATAGTCGTGGCCTGATCGAACATCTACAAGTGAGTGGTCGCAGTCTGAGATGACCTTCCTCCTCCTCCTCCTCCTCCTCCTCCTCCCGCGCGCGTCTGCCGCTGCTGCTTTTACCTTCGCTTTAGAACTTTCTTCCCCCGTTTGCAAGTAGAGAGCATGCCCTCCTGTCCTTCCGAAAAGAGTCCGGGATGTAAAAAAAGAAAAAAAAAAGAATAATAATTAAAAAAAAAAAAAAAAAGAAAAGTAGATCCAGTTACAAGGGAACCATGCGGTCCTGCGACGGGACCGGGCTGCGCTGCAGGTGTCGCTGCATGACGCGCGGGTCCAGAGTCCGGAACCAAGGGCGAAAGGTGGGTGAGGGTGTGTGGGGAGAGAGAGGGGAGGGGGAGGAGGAGGGTGGGGGGAGAGAGAGAGAGAGAGAGAAGGGAGAGAGAGGAGGGAGAGGGAGAAGAAATCTCCGGGTCTTTTCCTGCCTTACACTAGCCGGGGAGGTGCGCAAGGCACCGCAACCGGATCTGTGGAGGAGCAGGGGAGGTGCCGCGAGCGCACGCCGCTCACCCGCGTCGAAATGTTGAGAGAGAGAGGGGGAGGGAGGGAGAGAGAGGGGTTAAAAAAAAAGAAAAAGGAAAGCAGTTCACGCTTCAGGCTCGGGAAAGAAGGGGAAAAAAAAAGTTTCTCCCGGTGGGTGTGAAAGCAGCAGCCTGTTACTTCAGATCCGTGAATGTTGGTGCCACATCGAGAAGAAGGGGGTGCACGGTGGTGGAGGGGGGGTCGTGCTGGTCGCCGGTCTTCTGCTTTTGGAGGGAGCCGGAGAGGACGTTGTGGTCACATGGAACAGTCTATATCGGCGGCGGTTTTGTGCGTTGTTGGTTGTTTTTTTTTGTTGTTGTTGTTGTTGTTTTTTTCTCTCTCGCGGCCGGAGCGTGACGTCTGGGGAGGGAGGAATCCTCACACGCCCTGCCTGCGCCAACACGGGAGGATGTTGTGGGAGCGTATTTCGCCGTGACAACGGTACACTTCGCACGGGGCGAGGAGGAGGAGGAGATGGGGGTGGTGTGTGTGTGTGTGAGGGGGGGGGGACGTCACTTCCTGGGACGCCCCGGATTGGCTGCGCAAGCGGCGTGGGCACGTTTTGACCAGGAGGGAGAAGGAGGAGGAGGTTGTGGTGGGGGGGGGACGCGCTGAGGCGCGCAGATATGAGATGATGGCCGTGCGCCGTCTATTCCGCTGCGGAGACATCACCGACACGATCTGGCGCTATCGCCTGCGCTTTTTTACCCCCTTCTCCTTCTTGTAGGCGCAAAGGCGCGCAGAGGAGGCGCACTTTAATAACACGAAAACTCCAGAAAAAGGGTCCTAACCCCCCACACACACACACACACACACACACACACACGGGAAGAAAAACGCATACAAACACAGCCGAGGGTTGAATGAACGGGCCTTGAATGAATCCAGCAGCTTTTTTAAAACATGAATTAAACTTTTTCTAAATATTTTCAAAAGCAAAATCCTCCGTTTCTGGGTTTCAGTCGCCACAACCCCAGTTTATTCACTTTTAGAACTTAGACTGGGGGGGGGGGTTCAAATAGTGCGCAAACGCTTTCCAATGTTGGGGTGCTCGCATTTTCAGGATCGTTCAAACTAAATATTGGGGACCATCACAGGGGCGGTAAATAAGTGGAAACAAGTGGAAACAACCCCCCTAAAAGAATGAAAAACCCTGTTGAATTTAATGAGCTTTGTGCTCATTAAATTCAACAGGTGCCGTCGCTCCTCGCTTTACTTGAAGCGGGCGCGTCCCCATAAAACAGACGTAAATGGACGAGCTTCGGCATAAAGAGGGACGCGAGTGTTTGTTTTGGCTTACTGTATCCGCGGGGATCGTTTTGGTGTGTGTGTGTGTGTGTGTGTGTGTGTTTTTCCCTTCTTTTTTTTCCAGCTCGACGCTGGGGAGCAGCCCGCGGTTCTGTTGTGATTGTGAGATAATTCCAGTCGACTCGAACACTTTACATGTGACGGAACACTGCGGCAAAACGAGAGATTGGCGCGTCGTGCGTGCGTAACATGTGTGTGGTTTTTATATAATTGTAGTTTTACCGTGTGCATGTGTGTGTGTGTGTGTGTTTTCCTTGTTTCTTATCCGAGGCCGTAATTACTGCTCGCAGCCACGGGTCGTTACTCCTTTCAGCTGGCCTAATCTCACAGAGGATGAATAGAAACTGTCAATCAGACAGTGCACTCAGCAGCGAGACAAGAGGGGACTGATTGCTGCCACACACACACACACACACACACACACACGCACGCACACACACAAAGCCCCTCTCACACCTCTACTCTCCTCTTCTTCACGTCTTCTGCCTTCACAATCGACGAAAAGCAGACCCCCCCCCCTCTTTTTTTTACCTTTCCCCCCTCCCCTCCACACTGAAGCGGCTCATCTTTTGATTTCGCCTTGATGGGAAACATTTGACGTGTCAAAAAAAAAAAAAAACAACAGAAATGTGCAAATAACAACGTTTTCCATGCATATTATGCCCCCGTAAGGGAGTTTGACTGGCACCTCCCGGTTGTTGTCCGATTCCGACGCGCTCGGATCGAAGTTCCCCGCGCTTAAAAAGGACAAAAAAAGCATTCCTGCCTCGCCGGGATCACTGAAATTCGGTGTACTTTCGTCGTCACGTGACCCGGGTGGACTTATAGTGGGAAATATGTCCTTTATGATTTCGATTTCGCCACGAAACAAATCCCATTTCCCTTAAATCCCGCTTTTTGACCACTCACCCCCCATACTCGTGCATATGCCGCTGGACCCTGTTCCCAGAGGGGGGGGGTATGTTCTCCCTGTCTGTAAAAGCCCACAGGCCCCAAAGATGGGGAAACAAAACGAATTGTTTATTTGCATTAAGCAGCGGCCGTCTCGTCCGCTCCCCTTCCTCCTCCTCCTCCTCCTCATCCTCCTGCGGCTGGATTGCGGCCTCGTGGAGATGAATCTGATCAATCAGATCAATCAACAGAGATTACTGTAATCCCAGAGGTCAGAAGGAGGGCACCGGGCCACTCAGAGTTCACGGCATCCCACACAGGCTCTAGACAAATCTGTGCAGGAATGGCAAACATGTGCGCGTCCGCAGTGGAAGAGCGGGTTTTCTCTTCTTCTCTTTTTTTTTTTGTTAAGATGTATTCCTGGTTTCCACTTTTGTCGACACCCAGCCGAGCAGAAGCAGTCGCGTCACGTCGTCTGTGGCCAAACAACTTGGTTCCAAACGCGCAGCGGCCGCGCGTAAAAAGTTGCGGTTCGGAGGACGCAGGTGCGTTCACGGAACGGCGCCGAAATTCAACTTTTGAAGGGCCGAGAGGGAAATCTGCGGCGTTTCTGCGCCTGTCACCGCGACGGCGACGCTGTCGAATGATAAAATGAATGAGTAATTAACAGAGACCTCTTTGATTGACTCGGTTTCACTTTAAAAGTTCCTCCACTCTGGGTTGTTGGCGGCCTGCGGGCATCCGCCCTTCCTTTAGGAGCTGGAAAAGCAAACAGCTTTAAAAACGACCGGTTAATTCAGCCTTTTTTTAATTATCCAGATAGAAGTCTAATAAGATCACAACGTTTCTCGTCTTAAATGTTTTTTAATTAGACGTAATTAAGAGACAACGTTGAACATTTGAGCTCTTTACGCTGCGACGAACGGGTCTAATTCAGTTTTACACCACAAACATGGACACGACTGTTTAGACACAATAAACTTTTGCACTCATGAAAAACATCCATTTCTGACGCGTCAGGAAAGATATTTGATTCCACGCGACCACGAACCCACGATTAACAAAGACTCACTTCACGGAATTATACATTTTTTGTCGTTTTACAAATATAACTTGGCTCCCAAACTATCTTCTTGTTGTTTCAGACACGGAACACGCGCGTTTTGTTGCGTTTCTATAGAAATAATTCGGTAACTGATCAACAAATCAACAAAATACGCGTTTGGGAAAAAAAAACAATATTTGAGTGCTTTTAATTTCCAACAGCGACGGTTGTTCGTGTTTATTGGCTGTAAACGTGTTTATACTTTTATTTCCGTCCATGTTTTGCGACAATTCTCCAAATGTAAATTGTTTCTCTCCTAACGGCAGAATTAAGCATTTAAATATTTATATTTAACCCCCAGTAACTTTGCCGTTTAAAATAATTCAGGAGTCTGTGTAAATTGCATTCATATTTCATAAAGCCTACATTTCTAAAGTCGTGTTTTCTAATAAATATTGCACCAATTGTGCTCTTTATGAGAGTAGCAACTGTTTAAAATAGGATTTAAAAAAAAAAAAAATTGAAGCAGATAAAAAGATATTTGAAAGTTCAAAAAGTCCTCCAAGGGGCAGAGGAGGGTGAGAGTAAACTTTATAGATTTTGTGTGATTAATAAAGCAAATGGAAAACGTGTCTATTAGGAAAAAAGAGAGGGAGTATAACAGTAATCAAAAGTTGTGATATCGACTATTTTGTCAGGTTTTTAAAAAAAAAAAAATTGGTAATTTGGATGAACAGGCTCAGTAAAATTGTGATATTGATTTTATAATAATGAAAAAACAAAAATCAAGCCTAACAGTAGATTTCATTCTCCAAAACACAATTCCTGGCTTCAAAACCCGGCGAGTTATTCCGAGCAGACGCACCGACGGGGAATCAAAAACACAAGGCGATCCGTGCACACAACAATTTCATTTTATTCTTACATTAAAAAAAAAAAGAAAAGAAAAGAAAACAAGAACAAACCACACAGGAGGAGCAGATAAACAGACAAGCTGCTACATTCCCGGAACAGTCACCTAATGATCGCACATGGAACGTTGATGTCACAAGTCTTAGTCTCCACTACGGCTACAGCATTTGGGGGGGAAAGGAAATTAAAAAAAGAAATGCCACAATATTTTTTATCTTTAAGGCTGATGTCATGAAGTGGAAGTGAGTGTAGAATAAGACGTAAAGGACGTCGGGGCGGTGCAGCCAGTTCGGGGCACTTATACGAGCATCGATTTGCACTGAAGCGTCCGTCTGCGCGCACACGACGCACGGGAGGACGGACGCGGCGGGTCCGTGCGTCGCTCAGGTGTCAAGATGTGACCGAGGGACTGGGTTTGGAGTGTGTGTGTGTGTGTGTGTGTGTGAGATGGGGGGGGGCGGACTCGCTGAAGGCACTTGGGTTGCACGTCCGGACCGAAAGGTGCGACGGGTTCGAACGATCTCCTGTTGTGAGCTGGCTGCGTAGCACGGGGTAAAAAAACAAAAAAACAAACCAAAACACTTCAAACGCAAGGTCAGATTCACTTTGCAGTTTCGTCTTGATTAGTTCGGTGATATCAGAAGAAAAAAAGCAAGAGAATCAGCACGTTGTTATGATTTTAAATAAGCGTCTGAATTGTTTTGGGGGCTACATGTTCAGCACAAAGCAGCTCTTTATCTCATAAGTGACACAATATTTCAATCACGCATTGACAAAACGAGGCTGCAACAGTTGTTTTTTTTTTGTATCCTCACTACGGCGTTATTCTGTTGCAATATTTCACCCCCGTGCACATGTGGTGAAATAAATTCACATATTTGGGATTTCCTACCAAGATATGGGAGTGGGGATGGATTCTGTATTTTAAGAAAGGTATAGAGAAATAAACTAGAACAGAAAAAAACAGAACGAGTCGGTGAACATGTTTTTTTTTCTTTTTTTTATCCGCTTGGTGAATGAGCGTTGACTCCTGCGGTCTGCAGCGCCGCCGTGTGGCAGCGCGGCGGCACTGCAGCGGTCCGACCCGGAGCGACGCCTCCCTCTAGCGGTTCACCGGGGGTACTGCAACGCACTCCAGCAACGAATGATTCCGTAACTTTTTTGGTTTTTTTTCCTCCATCATGGCACTAAATAATTCACGCCCGTTCGTTTTTCCACCGGGGGGCGCGTCTGCTGTGTGATTCGGTGTGGGTTAAGCGGCGTGTACTTGTCGGCTGCGGTCCTCGGTCCTCAGTCGAAGCCCTGCCAGTCGCTCTGCTCCGAGTCGTACTCCAGCTCCACCCCGATGCAGCGGACGCCCTCCAGCAGCATGGGCGTGCCCTGGTGCCGGTCTACGAAAGCCCAGCGCAGCTCGCGTAAGTTCCAGCTCCACATGACCGGTCCGATGGAGGCCAGACGGGAGGCCCGGGTTCGATTCCCGGCTAACGCGTTATTATTTTCTCCCCCTTACTTTTGTTTTTTTCGTCTGTTTTCTTAACCATCTACACATACAACATTAAAATACTTCAAATCCAACCTTTTAACACAACATTATCACATCATTTACCTTTTTATATCCCTTCCAGAAAAGCGCAAAACCCTGATATGGCGTTTACTCACCAGCAGGGGGCAGCAGCGACCCAGTTAAAATCACCCACGTTAAACGAAAGCGAATTAATTAGATCCATTTGCTTTAAAAAGGAAACAAAACCAACTTGCGCGGTGCAATAAAGCAAGCTGGGTTATTAAGACTTTAACAGGCGCTTTGGGAGCATCGCTTTGGGATGATTGTGTTTGTTTTCCTAAAGGGGAAGGGGGGATGGACGGGGGTGAGACGCAGGTTCAATAGTTCCCATCGCGGACAAGCATGCAAATTCAGCCGGTTCCTTCATCTGCTGTTGCTATGGGGACACCGGGAGCTGGCTATATTGAGAAAAGTACCACTTTAATCACAAAAAGATGAAAAAGGGGTAGATAAAAATAAGGCCTTTGTGTGCTGGTTCTTTATGACTTCACCGATCTGATGCCTCATCTGGTTGCAATTTCCTCTGTCGCGGCGCGCGGGGGGGGGGTTTTCATATGGAAGCTCTCGCGCTTTCATACTAGCGTTTAAATCTGCTAAACAAATCAGCGCACAGGGGATGCGTTTCCCGTCAGACACGCTGGTACAGAAAGCCTCACCCATGACTCTGGCGTGCACTTTGACCTTCACGCAAGCGTCCTCGGTCTCGCTCAGCAGCAGCACCTCCTCGCAGAGAACGCCCTCCTGCTGGGCCATGTACTCGCACGTCACCTTCAGACTGCCTGGAAGAGGGCGAGAGGAATAACACAGATTGGATTTCTTATTAGTGTATCCTTATTACGCCTCCCTGGTGGGCGAACAATCAGAAAAAAAGCTCCGCTGGAGGATGATATTTGGGTTATTTGGGACAGTCCTGCTGGGGTTTAGAACCTATAACAACCAGGGAGATGAGTTTTCTGGGGCAAACGTAACAAAAACCGAGCAGAAAACAAGTACCGTATTTTCCGCACTATAACACGCACTTAAAACACTGAGATTTTCTCAATAATCGACGGTGCGCCTTATAATACGGTGCGCCTTGTGTGTGGACTGAGCTCCAAAATCTGCAGTGCGCCTTTGGTGGGTGCACTACGGTAAACCCTCCGCCCACCGATTAGCGGCACACCTATGCTTACTGTATTTTCCGCACCATAAAGCGCACTTAAGACCCTGAAATCTTCTCAAAATCGACAGCGCATCCCTTAATACGGTGCGCGGTGTGTGGACTTCCACAATCTGCTGTGCACCTTTGCTAAGCGCACTACGGTAAAAGCTCCGCCCGGTTGATTGCGCAACACCAATGCTCGGTATGCTGGGTAACAGCAGAGGTGTGATTATGAATATTTTGTTTAATCAAATTGATGAAACTCATTGTTTTGATTCCTTTGTCATTTTCTTACTGTACGTTTTAGCATGCGTCTTATAATATGTTGGTTATTTACAGAAATAGACCACAGAATTAAGATTGCTCTCTATAAAACGGTGCTGAAAATACGGTATATAGACCCCAAAATGAAGTGAGTTTTCTGACTGTTTTGGTTCCCTTAATGCGCCTTATATCCCGGTGCGCCTTATGGTCCGGAAAATACGGTAAAATAAGTCCCGCTGATGGAAAAGGAAGGGGAGGAAGCGGGGGAATTTGAGACTCAACAAGCCTGAATGGGCAGCTCGCCTCGCGACACATCTCGCGTCAAAAGCTCATTGTTACGCGCCCCCCCCCCCTCACCGACGGCCTCCAGCGTTTCCACGCAAACCTGCCCCGGCGCTATCCAGAAAAGGGAAGGAGGAGAGACCCCCCCCGCTGTGCTCACCCTCGGGCGTCGGCGTGATGTCGGTGATGCGGAGGTGGGGGCTGGGCACCGGCGCCGGGCACACGTACTTGCCCAGCGCTGGGACCTCGGGGAGGGTGAAGACGATTTCGTAGCGGTGCTGCGTCTTTAAGAAACCGACCTATAGGGAGGGGGGAGGAGGGAGGGGGGGGAAGAGAAAAAAAGTCAACATTCAGCTCCACAAAATTGAGAAACACGGCTTTTTCCTGAAGGGAACGTGCTTCAGTGCGTCTGGATAAACAGAAAAGTCTTCAGTCGGTCCTCAGAGGCCCGGCTTCACCCGCGGGTGCTCCAGCAGTCATGTGCTGCCCCGGTAATATTTAATCCCTCAGATGATCTGATCCTCCCCGTAAACCCTCCAGAACCTTCCAGGCCCGCCGCTAATTAAAAGCACCGCCGCTGAAGGTGAGGCTTCGCCGCTCTTCTGATGGCGTGCGCGTCGTTTCTGCTTTTGAAAATCCGTTTCCAGGACGGACGAGTGCGCCCCCATGTAGCAGTAACCCCCCCCCCCACGCCCACGAGTCAACTAATAAACAGGTCTTATATTATCTGGAGGGCGGGGCCGATTCTCACTCACCCTCTCAAAGGTGGGGGGGGGGGTCAGGTAAGGAGAAAGAGCGGAGGGAGGAGCGGGAGCGGAGAGATAAAGGCCGAAAGCGCCTCCAGCTCAGACCCCCGCGTGACTCCGGCTTAGAGGCTGCAAACAGCATTAGGGGGAGGGTTTGGAGGGGGGGCAATTCGGTTAGGATCGACCAGCGCGTACGCCCGAGAAAATGCTCGTTTGCTTTGAACTCCTGCTGCAGTTTCACCCAACAACAACGCCCCCCCCCTTAAATCTGACCACCCCCCCCCCAACCCCCCCAAGTGCAGCCTCATCTTCCTCTACGAGACATCAGGATCACCCAGGACACGAGCGGCGATCAAAGTCGGCTCGTAGCGTCCGTGCATTCCACTCCCGCCTCCTCTGGGCTCTGACCCCTGCTGATTTCCATAGACAACCCCCCCCAACCCCCCTGCCCCCCCCCCAGGATAAGGATGCTACTGTGCTGCCAGTATCGTGCGCCCACTCTCACGCACTTCAAGCGCTTTGAGGAACGCGTGCGCTGGCGTCCGAGCTTCTGGACCAACCGAGTTGCTTGGTTACGGTCGGGGGGGGGGTGTTGCGTAACTCTCACTTTCACTTTGTTCTTCCCATTAAGGTCACCCCGGTTTGGGGGTGGGAGGGGGGCGTGGCGCCGAACGACTCCGAGCGCACCTTGACCATGAAGTTGCCGTCCCCTTCCGGCGTCACCATGACGACAGAGTCGTGCAGCTTCTCGTCGAAGTGGACGTGCGACGGCGCCCCGGCGCTGGGGGGCTCCTCAGAGAAACGCACGCCCCCTCCCTTGGCGCACCCTAAAGCGGAGAGAGAGAGAGAGAGAGAGAGAGGGAGAGAGAGAGAGAGAGTGAGCAGACGCCGTCGTTTCGGGCCAAGCTCACCTCAGCGGAACCACATCCCGGCCGTTGCCATGGGGACGCCCCCGTCAACACGGGAAAGTTCCGCCGGTGTGGGCTTACAAGGTAAACGCGGGTTATTTCCCATCAGGCGTTCTGGAGCGATGCGGGATATTCACTGTTGTTTTATCGCCCCTGAGCTGGGAACGCAACGCCTTCGCCAAATACCCCCCGAAAACAACGCCGTCTGCAATTAAAAAAAAAACGAAAAAAACGAAAAAACCCAGATTAAATGTCTGACTTCCGGTTGCGGGAGCAGTCCGGTGAGAACTTTCCCCAGATGGCTGCGGTTGCCGTGGTTACCAAGCGCACATCCGAGTGCGAAATCCGCGACTTTTGGCGCGCCGCGGCTCATTTCGGCGCCTCTGCCTGGCGAACGCCAAACCGAGAAGGAGCGTGGGGGGGGGGCGTTGCTCGGTGTGAGGGGGAGGTTAATGAGTTTTAATTACAGATCGCGCCAACGATCCCCGCCTCGGGAACGGTCGGTTAAACCTTCCGAGAGACCGACGGCGCGGATTAGAAATCTACGCCGGCGACAATCTGGGCCAGAATAATGAGTTCAGTTACGTAACGGTCCATATGTGCGTGCTCCTCGTCAAAGGGAGACGGGAGTCGGGAGGCTTTTGTTCAACTCTAATTTTTGAGCGATTTCGGGTTGGGGGGTGGGGGGCGGGGGGGGGGTAACAAACCCTGGAACCCTCACTTACGATCGGGGACTGCTAAGAAAAAAAAAAAATAATGATATAACGTAATAACGTAATAACGATACGCTGTGTGATTGCCCCGAGGCTTTTAGGAGCTGTCTTAACGCACCAGAAATTCACGGCTGTAATTACAGAGTGGAGCTCATCAACGCTGAGCTTTCCCACAGCGAACGGTTGTTAAATTTATACGCTTTTAAACGCCTCGCGACGGTTAACTTTTACTTCTCGGCGGGCGGGAGAGGAAGAAGCCTCCGACGGAGAGGATTAGGGCTGGAGATAAGAGACCTGAGGGATTAGACGGCTCGGCGGGGAACGTTCGGGCCGTCATCGTGTGGGGCGATGCCCAAATGTCTCCGTTTTCCCAGCAGTCAGCGAACGCATCTTTTTTTCCATCTACTCCTGGCGGGTGGTTTGAGTCTTCCCCCCAGGAGGTACCTGACGGACGTCAGCGGGCGGCATCGCCAGCTCGGACTGGAGTCGACGGCCTCTCGCCTCCTTCGCCATCGCCACGGTTACCCGAACAGCCGACTGGCGGCCATCTTGTTGGCGCCGCCTGGCGTTTCGAGCTTGGCGCTTTTCCCAGCGCCGGCCGGTCTCCCTTCGGCGTGAAAACGAGATCAAGGCGGCGGCCGCGGAGACGAGTCCAAATCGGGCTCATTATCTCGATACCGACACCAGCGGCCTTACCGCGGGGCTGGATTATCCCGGCCAAATCCCAGAGAGGGACGCGCGATTAACGTCTCCGAAGAGGAGGATGGGGTGAGTGTGAGGAGGAAAACTCTCTCTTACTCACTCTCTCACACACTTTGGTAAAGTGGCTTTACCCCACTTTGGTACAATCCTCACCTTTGGACCTCCATCGCTTATAAACCACCAAAATAAAAGCCTGGAGGAGGAATTTAAGATGTCTTTTATTCCTCTCCTCTCCTGGAGCTGAAGATCAACTGAATTCCGAACAGCCTGGCTGTTAAGCCCCCCTCCCTCCTCCCTCTTTTTTTCCCCGACAGAGCTCCGTGGAAATGTTTCGAGCAGCATCCGTTCGCGTTATCGCGACCGAGGGAGCGGCGGCGAAATGTCACGGCTCCTCCGAGATCCGCGACATTCGGAGACGGGGGGGAAGAGCCTCGACGCGAAATCAACTCGAGCTACTCTTCCCGACTTCGACCGTCCCGGAGAGGTTGGCGAATTCCCGGCCCCGAGGGCGTTCGACCGTCTTCTGACATTCCCCGTTAACAGGAAGTCGTTCCGCGCTGCCCTTCCTTTAATGACCTTATCGCAGCTGGCCCTCAGAAAGGCCTCGCAAGTCAACAAGGACCCAAACGCGACAACAAAAACACATCCCAGGTCCGTGAAAACACGAGAACCAGCAATTACAACGCCGCTAGGCCTTATTCTGAGTTCACCGATGTCGGCAGTGTCGCTAACGTCGACGTGTCCGAGAGCGACGAGCCAAATCGATTCAATCGATTTACCTCCCCGCTAGCCCACAATAGTGGAAAAGGTTAATAGGCGACAGTCGGAGAGAGGAAAAATGCCACTTCAAGGCAGAGTCAGCCCATCCTGTCCTCTTGATGTGCTGAGCGTCGCGCGAGTGCGCTACACCGGAACTATGGACGGCACGTTCCGGAGAATTCCTCCTTCGCTTCCCCTCGACACGAATTTACGCAACTCTGACCTCCAACCAATCTTGCTCAAGACCTCAGAGCGACTTC
The DNA here is from genome assembly GCA_911728415.1 of Lagocephalus sceleratus. Taxonomy (NCBI): domain Eukaryota; kingdom Metazoa; phylum Chordata; class Actinopteri; order Tetraodontiformes; family Tetraodontidae; genus Lagocephalus; species Lagocephalus sceleratus. Next base: position 4,152,711 of record CAJVRN010000234.1, read on the forward strand.
CTCTCGCGAGCCAACTCGCCAGCGGCGGCGAGATTTGTTGCGACGGCGAAGACTCACTTTTCTTTGCCGCGGCCATGTCACGGGGGGTGGGTGGGGGGGTTAATCAGGCTCGGGTGCAGACGCGGTGGGGGAAGGCACGCCGTCACAGCCCGGTCATCCCAGCAGTCCCCGGCCTCGAGACGACCCTGCAAAACAAGCCAACATTCGGACTGACAGGAGGCAGGTCGAGGGGGGGGGCAACAGAGGGTAGAATTTAATGAGAGAATAATAGCTGATGACCCCCCCCCCTTTAAACAGCAGCTGCACGCCGGCCTGTATTTGAGCCAGGAGCACAGATGTGGCGCGAGTAAAGCCAGGACGATGGGAGACTCCCGACAGGGGAGTCAGATAAAGGAAAAACAACAAAATGCTCTAAGAGGATTACCTAGAGCTCTTGTTTGTGGGCACAGACGCAGTGGTGGGAGGAGGAGGAGGGGGGGGGTCATCACATCTCTTGGATCCAACGTTTAATACGTACAAAAAGGAATTTACGCCGTACAATGTAACATTTCCCCCCTTGAGGAATTGCGTAACTGTGAACCCAATAGCTCGCAAGTCTGTTTCATGTTGCATCAAGAGGCCGGTGACCCCAATAATCACTGATTTGCACCTCCTTTGTTATTCCAGCGGGGGGGGGGGGGGGTGGTCGGAGCGGTGGAGCGTCTCACCGGCGACCAAACAATGATCCGATTGTCGCGGCTCGGGCGGGTTTTCGAGGTGCAGCCGCGAAGCCGAGCGACATGTCGGCTGGTATCGGCGAGATAACGTCGAGTCACAACGACGCCAACGACCCCTGACGGTCAGAAGATAGGTTTCATAGGGAGGAAACGCCACCGTGGTGAAGCGGTTGGCCGAGGGCGCGGCAGTTGAGTGGCCTGGAAGGCGTCAAGAGCTCACAGAGAAACAAGGTTTGACTTTCGAGGAGTCGGCGGGGGCCGGATGGCGGCGGCTGAACCAGAAAAGGAATTCCACAAAGAGGAAGAATGCGCACTGCGGAAGGCCTTCCTGCTGATAAGAAAACAGATGCAAGGGCGTGTCAAAGTCTCCTCCTCGGCTTCCAGGTGTGGACGGCCTGCTGGGGCTCCCGGAGATGGATCGGCTCCTCTCCGGCTCGCCGCCGCACCGGTCGACCCTCAACCTGCAGGTGCCAGGGGGAGCAGCAACGGCCATCTCCTGTTCCCAATTTATGCTTCTATTTTCAGAAACTGATCTAATCGCCCGTCTCCAAAAGGGCCACGCAGCGAAAGCGGGAAAGAAAACACATTACCGACTGTAAATTTGATGATGTTTTCGAGCCCGCCAGGCTGTTTGTGACGGTAACTGGATCCCAGCTCCTAAAGAGGCGGATAATTTCTCATTTCTTCAGTTAGAGCTAAATTATAGAGTCACATTTGGTAAAGGGAGAATGCATACATTGGAGCTAATATATGTGTCACAAGACCCCCCCCCCTTCTTCCCAAACCCTAGAACCAACAATGAATGAGTTAATGAATTAATAAATAAATATCTTAATATGTGACCCTGGACCGCTGTAAATCATTGTCCAGACCAAATGGCAAACCAAACAACACTGCGTGTGTAACACAGAATATTAAGGGCAGCAGTAAAGTGAACAATTAGTGTACAGTAGAGTATATTATACGATCTGGTCAAGACTATTTAAAGTGAATTCAGTCACCGGCACAGGTGAGACGTTGACGATTAAAAAAACAAATCAGAAAAGATCACACCAAATTAAACACGTTAGCACGTCGCCGCTCTAATAGATGTCTGAGGACCTTGCTAACAGCTAAAAATAAAAAATAAAAAAACATCAAAAGTTGTGGCGCTGAAGAAAACGAGCGCTACTGTCCTCGGCCGCGCCGCCTACCTTCAGCGTGGGTTGAGAAGCGGAGGCGGCGGGGCAGACTCGGGGTCCCGGCGTGGAGGTCCGGCTCGCTGCCTGCTCCCACCGCCGCCAGCAGACAGTGAACGCCTCTTTTCTCCGCTCACAACACGAGTTCCGCACTCAGTCACGTGGTTTATTCGCGCCGCCTCGTGCGCCGCGTATAAAGTCCTTTACGATGTATTTATAAATATACCGTAAACAGCAGGGAAGGTACGTTATTGTATAGGCAACACATCAATATTCCAAACCGTTTAATAACGACTTTCTTTCTGTTCGCGGTGGCGCTTTGTTATTTTTAATAATACTGTGTCGCCCTCTAGCGGTGGTGTGTACGTACTACAGCTCGAGGCTGTTGGCACATCACGGCGAGGGGGCGGGGCCACCAATCAATCAATCAAGCAATCGATCGGTATGACGCGCTAAATTGGTGAAAAAACTCGACGGGAGGAACAGGAAAGTTGAAAAAGTGTCAGAAGATCGCCGTGTTTCCCTCTGGAGCCGGACCTTCTGTCGTCGGGAGTCCTCAGGTGAGGCCTCAGGTGAGGCGGCCGCTAGCGTGGTAGCATGCTACATTTAGCAACATCGGCTAGTTTGACCGTTAAAAAAAACCAAAAAAAAAGTAATCATTGTTTACGAAAAGTCTGGAAATGGTGACCGAGTTGCTTCACTGGAAATGTAGACGAAGACAAGGAACAATGGAGCACTTTTCAGAGCTAAATTGCCTGATGGCGTCATGTCTCTGTGGCACTAACCAGCCTGTTTCTGGTTCAACAATCACGAAGATTCTAGATTATATCGGATTATTACAACTGCAAAAGGTATCTGTACAAAGTGACATTGGATTATATCCAATTGATATTCCCCTCTTAACTTTACCCTTCATCGTTTACAAGGTCTACTACTTTAAAACACAAAAACAGAGCGGATCATTTTCCTCATGTTATTGAGTGTTGAGGAAAATGAGTTGGAGGGGTTGTATTTGTGTGGGAATGATGCAGTCTGCCTACATGGGGACATTAACTCCAGGATGGGAAGGGTTCGATGTAGCGGAGGAACAGTTAGATCAGCCTCCACTCCCAGGATTGATATACTGCCAAGCATTGATGTTAAATCATGTTAAAAGATAATAATTCAGTGGGTTACAGCTCGTTTAATGGTGCACTGTTAACAGCTAAATTGTCCATCTGGCGTTATGTCTCTGTGGCGCAATCGGTTAGCGCGTTCGGCTGTTAACCGAAAGGTTGGTGGTTCGAGCCCACCCAGGGACGACTCTTTTTATGCTTATTCACCCGTTAAATTTGACGTATTTCTTTCAAATAAATATGTTAAAAATATGTATACTTAAACAAATAGAGAATATAGTTTTTGTAAGGGACAAGAGCAGTTCAAGAAAAAGACGAGTTGCAAGCTACTTTTTTGTTTGTTTGCGCTGCTAACAAACAAAAAAGCTGCTAAGGACACATATATGTTTGTTTTTCTCTACCATTACTCCACTAAATTAGATGCAGCTTTAAGTTAAGAACATACCTGAAAAAGACTTTCTCGTCTTACGTAGTACGTGTGTCTGCTCATAAAATCTCATAATTAAAGCATGCAACAGCCCGGCTAGCTCAGTCGGTAGAGCATGAGACTCTTAATCTCAGGGTCGTGGGTTCGAGCCCCACGTTGGGCGTATACATCTTCTTTTGCTCCTGGACTAGTAGTCTGGGCAGTAGTCACAGATGACAACAATCAAGGAAGGTAATGTGGTATAGAAAGGTATGATATACCCTCTTACCTATTCTTTCCTCATTCTCTTTTGCCAACAGCAGTCCACGTGCTGGTGCTCCAGGAGATCTTGAGCTATCACGGTATACCCACAAATCAGACTCGCTGACTCTGTCAGGTAGGCCATGCGCCCTTGTCTCTGTGGCGCAATCGGTTAGCGCGTTCGGCTGTTAACCGAAAGGTTGGTGGTTCGAGCCCACCCAGGGACGTTCTTTTCTTGTCCAAACATGTGCGGCACCGTTAAAACAGCCACCGGACGTCTGCCTCTGGAATTTCGTGCTAGAAAAAATCCAAACATGCAGCCCGGCTAGCTCAGTCGGTAGAGCATGAGACTCTTAATCTCAGGGTCGTGGGTTCGAGCCCCACGTTGGGCGGAGTCAGTCTTTTTCAGTGATGTGATGACAGTGATGTTACGGGTCAGGACTTGAGGTCAGTGTGCACAGATCCATCAACTGGGTGAATGGTGTGGAAACTCAAACCAACGTTGTGAGTAACTGAAAGTTCATGAGTTGAACCCCGCCCCTCCTTCGCAATAGTGCTGTTTTGACATGTTTGAGGTCCTTTGGCTGCCTTTCAAAAAATCTGGCTTTGCCAGATAAGACCGAGAGTTTTGCTTCCAAGGACCTTGTAGCTCAGGAGGATTTTGAAAACCTAAAGATGCTGATACCCCAAAAAAAGTCAGTGCTGTTGATCACTGATTTGATGAACAGTAAATGCTTTAGTTTTTTCGAAAAACATAGGCCACGCCCCTTCAAGCAAGGTCTCTGTGGCGCAATCGGTTAGCGCGTTCGGCTGTTAACCGAAAGGTTGGTGGTTCGAGCCCACCCAGGGACGCAGGTTTTTCCTTCTTCAGACAGATGTGGCCTTCCAAGGAGTTATGCCAAGCACGACAGGAAATATTTAAGGCGATAAATTGATGGAACTCCTGTGCATTATCGCTGCGCAAGTGATTTTTACATTGTTGGTCGACTGGAAGTCTAATTTTTATTGTTCTCAGCACAGCAGAAGGGAAATAAAAAATACGACATGGTTGTGATGTTCAACGAATGAAGAAAAGGGGCACGTCCCTGGGTGGGCTCGAACCACCAACCTTTCGGTTAACAGCCGAACGCGCTAACCGATTGCGCCACAGAGACCTGTGGAAAGGGGGCGTGGCCTTAATTTTCGAAGAAAACTCAAGCTTCAAATCAATCTTTTTTGTTATGTGGCTGAGTGAGTTGTTTGTGTGATCTTACTAGCTTGAGATAGAAATTGTAACTTGACTTACTGCAGGCTCAGGAGAAAAAAAAGATTTATTCAACATGATTGTCATTATTATTACATTTTATAAAAGATAAAGTAGATAAGTGACAAGTTAACAAGTAGGCTAACATGCAACAAGGCACTCGATGCTAATAAATACATCCATTAAAGAAAATAAAACAACAGTTTGATCTTTGCTGAGTCTACTCATTTACCTATTTAAAATTCATTGTTTGACAAATATATTTTTGTGTTGTCAGTTCTAACAAAGTAATGATTGAAAGTACCCTGAAAAAGGTACTCATCTACACTAACCACATGTGATGTGTGACAAATTACACCATGTGTTCAAGTATGTAGACTGGAACTGTAGTGCCTTCTCCAATGCAGGTGACTTTTTTGGAAGTTCTTTAGATACTCCACATTATAACTTGCATTATTTTAAATTCGAAAACAGTCCTTAAGAATAGCATGATGTAAGTACAATGACTCTGCTTCGACCTTGAGCTACAAAACATTTAAGGCTAAAAAGCATTAATCAGTCTGGTAGCTCTGGTCCCTCCTTGATTGTCATCTTTCACTAGTTTAACTGGAGTGTTTATCTCTTGAAGTGTCCAGTGCTAGTTGCATGGCCCAGATGCACAGAGGCCTCATGTACGCCAAAGAACGGTAGATGCCCTTTTCGCAGTAGGCTTCGGGGGTCTGGAAGGCCATGCCCAGTCGCTCCCATACGGTCCGGTAGCAACCTTCAGCTGTTCGCATACCCTCCTCCAGCATCCCCTGAGAAGATGAAGACACAAACAAGTTAATTTTATTGAATGCTTATGTCAAGAGTCTCAACTTCCTGTGGCGCAGTGCTCAAGATTGCTCAACAAGAAAAGGAGGAAGGAAAAGCTGGTCTCACCTCATGAATCATTGTGGCTGCCAGTCCGTACACCACCCCAATCCAGACTTCATCTGACTGGACACTGGAGCGATCGGGCACTCCTTCTGGCCGCATGCCGTTCACGGCCCCCATCTGGCCTCCAGCAAAGCTCATTACATTCAAGTCAAATATGGATTTAAGAGCGATCTTGATCTTCTCGTTTGGACAGGCCTGAAAGGAGAAACGAGTCATTTTAAAACCCACAAAGGTGCACTTCTACTTCCTTGTATAATTTGCAGTTTTGCATATTGAGTGGGGGCGAAGTGATCAACTTGATCAACTTGCCTGGTATTCTCCATCTCCCAAACCAGATGCTCGCAGAAACCAGTGGCCAGCACACTGGTCAGACATGATGCTATTGGAATGCTCTTTACTACTACTGTCATAGTTGTAGTATTTGCCTAATCACATAGATAACGAAAGGCATTTTAGAGATCAAGCAAATACAGGCCACTCCATGTGCTCACAAAGAGTTATTAGCTCACCATTCCAGAGCAGTTTGTCAAAAGCAGCACTTCCCCTATCCAAAATGTCTCTGTAATACTGGTATTTCGTGTCATTTTCCAGAAGTCTGGCCATTTTGCACATGACAACCAGGGATGCCAACCACAGTCCACCACAGTATGCACTGTGAAATATTGAGAAGGGATTTAAATGAAAATAACGGGGTTATAAAAGCAGCGATACAAGTGTGTGTTTGTTAGCCTATGAAAGACCACACGGACTAGTGTGTTCTATTTCACACTGCCTACTACCAGTGCAACCACAAAACCTAGAGAATAGCCTTTGAGGGAGTGGTCCCAGGTGCCAGGCTTCTGTAAATATTCAATGTGAAAGCACCTTTTGTCTACTTTCGGTGCAAAGTGCACTCTGTCACACAGGGACCCATTCTTAAACGCTGTCTCACCTTGGTCCGGTCACTGTCCAACCATCATAGGTCTGGTCGGCATATCCAGAGTTCTCGATCAGTCCGTCACCATCCAGATCGAATTTCAGCTCTGACTCCATCACCGCCTGGCGGATCAAAGACATGAGACAAGTGCATGCGCATTCTTCAGGATTTCAGATGCAGACATTGAAGGCAACACACCTGACAGATGGGCCACATGTCCTGGAGGTACTGACTGTCCTGGGTGAGATGAAAGTCTCTGTACACTTGCAGGACAAACTTGAGGTTCAGGTCTTTCCAGCCTGCAGTGTCATGGATAAGGTAGGCATTCACCCTCTGCCAGGGCTCATCCTCTGTCAACAGAGAGGTCCTGACGTAAGTCTTTGACTGCTGTTTAACTCCTGTAATCTCAAAGGAGACATTTTGCTTCTCACCCGGATCACCGATGTCATGGGGTACCACACTTTTGGTCTTGACAGGAGAACACCGGCCGTTCATCAGATAGAGGCGCTCCGTTAGGTCTTGCTGAATCACGCTGCCAGCTGTGAAGAGACCTCTGCTGTAAAACTGGGCCCAATATTGCTGTTTTTTTCCCCAGTTACTTTTGTGAAGCACCTACATTGCACTCACCGATATCATACTGCAGACTCAGAGCAAGTTTGGGCCACAGCATGATGAGTGCAAAAGAGGCGTAGTAATGCACGTCGTACGTGTTGTACATTCGGTACTCTTGACCTGGGTTTAAGAAGATAGCAAAACAGACCATTGCAGTAGTGTTTCTTACTCTATGAAATCCTGAAACTCTTAAGGTGTGCTGGTAGTAGGGGAGGTGCCAGTACACCCTCAGAGCACTACCTAGGAACCCTTGAGCAAGGTACCAGCGCCCCCTTCTTCCCTGCAACAAACTGGTGACTCATCGAGGGATGTGCCCTACCTTCACTCCTGAGCTAGGATAGGCTGTAGCAAGTTATTTTTGTCCTACTCTTCCAGACCCTCACCACTTACCCTCTAGATAGGCAAAACGGCCGTACTCCTTGATGACGGCGGGGTGAGCTGGCAGACCCCCGTCCTCAGGGCGCAGTCCTCCACTGACGTCCGCGTCCTCCCTCAGCTCCGTCCACACCGTCCCTCCGTCGGCAACAAAGTACAGCTCGTTGAAGAGCGCTGACTTGTACCAGGCAGGCAGCGACCTGCGACAAGGGCAGGAGCATCAAGCATTTCGTAGTTTTGCTTGTTGGATCCATTATTCAGTCAAATGAACACCTGTCTTGTAAAATGGGTCCCTGCCACTCTTCTATGCTCTTCTCCCAACCTCTGTAGTGAGTTAAGGCGTGGTGGCTCAGCAGGGGAGCCGCATCTCCGTTACTTCCATAGTAGCGCGTGTACCTCCTGAACAGAGGAGGGAAAAAAAAGTTGCAAGATGAGTTTGTCAAGAGTCAAAAAAAACTCCCAAGAATGCACCGACCTCATGTGCTCTCTCTCTCTAGAGCCAAAGGTGATTTTCGGCATGTCCCAGGCCAGGCAGAACTCCAGCGAGTTGCAATTCTGGGCGGACACCGAGCAGCCTGCAGCCAAAGCTGCTGCCACTCTTTCTCCTTTTGCTGTTGGTGGGCTGGATCCTTCAAAAGGGTTGCCAGAGGAAGGTTAGCCTCGCGTAACTGCAGTATAAAGACAAGTGTGGGCTTTCAACTGTTGAGGAGCTGACCTGTGGGGGAGTCCAGCCGTCCGTCAGTGATGAGGTCGCTCCACAGGTCGCTGCAGGTCTCCTTTGGGCTGAAGGCCGTCTGATGAGTCACGTCCCGTTCAGGCTGGTAAAGACGGACACACAAACCCAATCTTGAGGTCCATTCCCAATGTTTCCAACCCATCCGTTAGACCCTGCGAATCGAACCTGTTCTCGGGCTGCGATGCACAGAGTGTAAGGGTTGACCGCGGTGCAGTGATGGAGCAAGACTCCAGACACCGCCTCGCCGTCCTCCTCCAGGCGGAACGGCTCATTCCAGTGGCCCCCGCGCTTGTCGTCTCTGTGTCCTGAACCATTGAGCATGGTGAACATGATGGAGACATCCAGGGCGTAGTCATTCTTGTTCTCTATATCCCACACAAACACTGCTGCGGGTAAACTGGAGTCCTGGGAGAAGAAGAGAATTTCAACAAACCCTACAAAACGCTAGGGACGTATGGCATACCTGGTAGTCATGAGGGATGATAGGTGAGATCTGTCTGCAGGTTAAAGTGACATTCTGTCCCGGCAGGTGGTACACGGTCCAGGCCCGGGGGTACAAGGCGTGGTAGTAGGCGTACTCGCCGCAGAAGCCCCAGTTCCAGCCTTGTAACGCGGGAGGACGCTCCACAGAAAGCACCTGCTGGTAAACTGTTTGCCCGTTGCGCCGCAAGCACACCGTGAACTGGGAGGAGACGTTGAGCAGAGGCGAGGTGTACTTTCACGTCGATTCAGAGCAGCCACAATGATAAGTTTACCTGGTTTTCGATGACAGTTTTGTAGTGGTACATCCCGGGATTAAGCTGCCATCTGCAGAATTCCCCCCTCCAGCCTCTTGTGATGGTTCCTCCTCCGATCCCACCAAGCGGAGCGCCTAAAAATTGAAATATGGTGTAGATAAATGAACAAGCGAGTCTTAACTAAGCCCCAGAATTTTTTTTCAGATCACATTTACCAGACCTGAACTCACCATATATTTGACGTAAGGGGAGGGCTCCAAACATATCAATGAATGGAGCTTTTTTTTCAACCCGGGTCTTCTTGTACCACCATTTTAGATACCTGGACAAACACACGTACACACACACACACGCACCCACACACACAATCAGTTCAGCAGCAGTTAATGAGCAATCCTAACCAGAGTCAACTTCGAGAGGGTCATAAATGCAACTGCAGGCCAGCCTCGGCTGCATTCAGCTCAGGCTGGAACAGTGGATTAATTGTTTTCATGGGCACAACACACAAACGCAGACATAAACACACAGGGGGAAAATGGGTACTTGTGCAACTGCATGAAGGGAACAGTTGTCAAAGAACCAAAATGAAGTGGTGGATCCACTTTATCTGAGTGATGCTATCTGACTGAGTTTATTGTGTTTGCATCATACATCCAGTCTAAAGTTATTGTGCAAATGGTTAGTCCAATTAATGTAAAAAAAACAAACAAAAACCTTTGGACCCTGGGACAGGCTTGACCTGGAAGATTTTCTGTAGTTTTAGTAAACAAAAGCTACTGGTTTGTCACAGACAAATTTGAGTGGTTGCTGCAAGCCAACAAGTTGACAAACCACAGAACAAGAGAGCACAGAAGCTGAATGAGCTGCGGTCTTCCGGTCTTCCTTTTCTTGTCAGATGCTCAAAAAAATGCTTCATGACTCCAAAATGAGGCCAAAAATATAGACCACGGCTACAGGGCCTCGCTGTGCTCCAACCAAACACTTTAGCTGCCGAGCTGGGTTCATGGAACAATGATGACACAGCCCGACTCCAGAGATGAATGAGATCGGTTTACCCCAGTTATTTGAAGCTGTGACACATTACACTACTGCTAGCAGCTCGGGCGGAGAGGAAACAAAGGGCCTTGGCCCGGATCTGGTTCTGAGCTGACTCGAACTGGTTGAGCAGCGCGGTACCAGAAGTGCCTGCTATGCAACATTTCTTTAAAATGACAGCGAAACCACCGTTACCTCACGGACGCGTGCAAATATATGGCTCTAACCCACTTAAGCAGCCCTATCAGACCAGCCTACTCCTGCAGAATCTCATGGATTTGTGCCACGATGAATATTTGTTGCCTCGAGGAGCGAGGGCTGCTAAGTCACACCCTGAAAACGACAAAATGCAGCGCTTGTGTTTAATAGTCGGGCTGAGGTAGCTTTTATCACGTGTCTCCTGGAACTTGTATAAACAATTACATGTTCGTTAACAAGTCGGTAATGTGTCAGAAGAGACAGGTGGATTTTGTGTAATTCTGAGACCAAGTGCAGTGACATCAATAAAAGAAAAAGGTCCATTTAGTCAAGGTTTTGTTCACATGTCGGGACAGATAAGGTTGAGCTGAGATAAACCAGCGGTGGCTGTGCATCCCGACAACCCTCTTCATGAGGGATTGTGTCACTTTCAACATCAGATATCGGCAGCGTGTTGGGTAAGCAAACATAACAGTATCAGCAGATGCCAACACCTTGATTTATTTATTTTTTTATCTTGAAACCGAATGCCTACATCTCACAAATCAAGACTTGGGTTTTACAGCCAGGCAACGCCCCCTTGCCCTAGTTAAAATATAATCAGACCTTTTACCCTAAACTTGAGCCTGACCCTTAATCAAGCCCACGTAGTCCTTTAAAGCGTTGCAAATAGGGCCACATTTTCTGGTTAATACTTCCTAAATGTAATCCCTGCCATAAAAGCCAAAGTCTCACCTGATCCCAAGGCCGAGATGTTCCCAAACTTGGGAGAGCGAGACGTCTCCCGACTGAAACGGCTTCCTCTTCTCCTTGAATTCGTGAGCGAGGCAAATGCGCCAGCCGTCCCCGGGGACCCCGCGCCCCATTTCCTTCGGGACGTACCCGCTCATGAGGTCGGCCGTGCACTTTTCGCCCCACTCCGCGGTCATTTCCCCTGCGAGACGGTTGGGTCGTCCTACTGAACGGTTCTGGAAGCACCTGCGCTTGTAAACCGAGGGTGGGGGGGGGTTGGCTGCAACCTTTATCAAGCTACTTTATGTGCAGTCATCAACATCCACAGGGTGGGCTGGTTTTTAGATATTAAAAGTCAAATTTGCATTGGCCCGAGTAGTCCATATGGTTTATATAATTATCCAGTAATAAAACAGCCCTCTCTCCTGTATAGCATCAAGAGCTGGAATCAGTTTGATCAATTTTATTGCCCATTCACTGCTCATTTTTAAAAGCCATCGTAACACTCCGTCTTCTTGGCTTTTTTAAGCCAGACCTTAATCCTGTTTTTATTGTTTTATTGACTTTATTGTTGACCTATTCACGTGTGATTTACAGCACCTTGTGTCAACTATCTTTCTTTAAAGTTCTAATTATGACGGTCCATTCGGGTCTCTCTTACATAAGCCGCAAGCAACAATAGCTGGAAGAATGGGTGACAGCCAAAGGGCTGTCAGACGGTGCAGGGGCCTCTGCAAACTAACCCGAGTTGTTTACCTGCAGTGAAGATGAACAGGATATCGCGAAAGAAGCTGTTAGAATTAAACCCAGGATCCAACACAGCGAGCATCTAGTCACGATCCATCCTGCAAGGTCGGACTACCTCCTGACCCGAGGTGGAGAGAAGAGGTCTCTGCGGTTATGGGCGTCCGGAGGGGGGGAGGGGGGAAGGAAAAGTCGCTTAAATAGCCCAGAAAGGATGTCGATCCCCCCCGCTGGTGCAAAGCGACGTTTGAGCCGAGTAGCTGCAGCTGCTAGTGCAGAACAATACAGATCCCCCCCATCACCGGGGGTGTGCCCTCGGCACGGGCTGTCAGGACTCAGGCGCGCCTCCACCCGGAGCCTGCGGGACGCCCCTGTCTGCCCCTGCCTACATCCAGAAGTAACCCGAACCCCCTGACTAGTACCTGCTGTTGTTTCAGGAGCCTCGCTGTGTCGATTTTGTGAAAAACAGAAGATTAAATCGCAGCCTGACAAGACTAGCTCAGGGATAATACACACCCTTGAGACTGTACCATTTTGATCAGTAGGGGGGGGGTTGGACCCGTCAACGTTTCAAAATCCGCTCCTGCTTCGTGATCAGCGGTATATTTATTTTTGTGTTATTAGGTGACATAAACCACCACATTTTGTGATGCTCAAATGTCTAGAATATGTGACATTTATGTGTGGGTAACCTCCCTCTTCCCAACAATTACAATAACAACATTCCAATTTCCGGCGAGCGTGCCACGACAGGTTTTTAAATGGCCAACCAAACACCACAACTATCCTTTTATTGTCTCCGTTACTCGTTTTAGACCGGTTTAATATAGATGCAGGTGTCATCGGGTGTCTCGAACATATACATATATTTCAACAATATATAGGTTTTGGTTTTATTCTTAGTAGTTTTTGGACGTGTCTCTTCCCAGGGTTAGGTCTTGGACATGTTGGTATATTTGTTTACTGTAGCTCACTGAAGCTATGCGCCGATCACGTAAAAAGGCTTCAAACTCTCCTAGTTTTTAATACAAGACCCACGTTTGCTGCCGGCAAAGTTGTGTTTTCGTTTCTTTTTACAATATCATCTCAAGGTACGCCCGCAAAACTCCGGGAGCGAGCGGAGCTGCGACACTTAGCCGCGTTGCTAAGTGGATAGCGTCCGCGTCGCTGCACCTGTGGAGGAAACTTTGCGTTTGCGCTGCTTCTAACTCGATCTTTGGGGTTTCAGATGATCGAGGTGGTCGCCTCCATGGCCCGAGGCCCCGTGTTTCTCGCCGGGGAGCTCATGGAGTGTCTGATAACGTTCACCAACCCCATGTCTCATCTCTCCACCTCAGCCAGCAGGTTGTCATCCATCATATCCTCATTAGATAAGCTTTAAATCAGGCCTGATCACTCCAGAAAGACGTGCTTTATGTACATATTAAACCTACTGTTTAAGGTATGACACAAACAATGTTGTTGGTGTAGTGTGAACGCGCATTGATTCCATCAAAGTGCAGATTTAACCCCCCACTTAAAGGTTTTGTGATCCAACCATCGTGATCTTTGTCCTGTCCGTGAACCAGTGAAATGCTTGCCTGGGCCAGTGCACAGATCCATTGCCAGTTTCATGCCAGTGAGAGCAGGGTGGCCTTGCCCGTTCACGGCACCAAACAAGACGTTCAGGCCGGGAGCGACACAGTGCTCATTCCAAGCAGAGGTCGGTGGTGGGAGGCGGAGAAAGAAAAAAAATGTTTATACCGCTGCTCCAGTCACAACGCCAAGCCTCAGCAGCTGGCTGAGGTCCTCTAAAGTCCATCACTTTTACTGTCCAGGTGAGCGAGGACAGTGTGTGCTGGACACGCCACCAAAGATATTATTCTGTGACCTGCGTCTGGATCCTGGGGAGAGCAAAACCTGTATGTTCTGGACCCACACCTTTAATATTCTGACGCCTACGGTTTCAAACACGCCCATTTGTTGTTGTTTTCTTAATCTTACGCAGATTCCTACAGCGAAGTCGTGCCCATAGACGGCCCTCCGAGTTTCCGTGGTCAGGCGGTGAAATACGTCTACAAATTGACAATCGGCTGCCAGAGAGTCAACTCTCCCATCAAGCTGCTCCGAGTCCCCTTCAGGGTTCTGGTCCTGCAAGGTGGGGCGTGTGTGCACACCCTCAGTTTGAGCAAATGACCCCGGTTCTGTTGACCCAAAACGGGCCGAGCGCCGCAAAACCTGTTCGCTATTTGACCGGGAAGGTTTGTCCAATCTCCAGGCATGCCGGAGCCTCCGTTTCCTCAGGACGACGAGGTCTCCCCCTCCAACCCGTTCCTGGAGGAGGACGAGGCCAGCCGCAGGGACGCTCAGCCTTTAGAGAGAGCGCTGGACATGCTGATGGTCACCACATCGAGGCGTTGCCCACGTGAGCCCCCCCCCCCCTTACTCTGTACTGGGTGTTATGGTCTCCTTTCAAGCCTTTGTGTTCACGTTCAGACATGTTCAACATCACCAACATGCGTGGGAAAGTGGCAAAGTTCTGCATCTTCAAGACCGTTTACAGGCTGGGGGAGGACATCATCGGCACCTTCAACTTCTCCGAGGGGGACATCCCCTGCCTGCAGGTGCCGTCCTCTCGCTCGTTTCCTTTTTGTTGAATTGCCTAACAGCGGGCTGCCCCCGCAGTATTCCGTCAGCCTCCAGAGCGAGGAGGAGATCCAGCAGCAGCACCAGCGGCGTCCGGGGCAGGCCGTCGGGGTCACGGGACACGGGCGCCACCTGGAATCGTGCCTCCACACGGCCTCCAGCCACTTCTCTCTCCCCGTCCCCCTCAACGTCACCCCGGGCTTCAGCACGGACATAGGTCAGTCACAGGAAGGCTCCAAGGTGTCTCTCTCTCTGTCTGTCTGTCTGTCTCTCTCTCTGTCTGTCTCAGTCTCTGGCTCTCTCTATCTCTTTGTCTGTCTCTGTCTCTCTCTCTCTCTCTCTCTGTCTCTCTCTCGCTCTCTGTCTCTCACTCTCTCTGTCTCTCACTCTCTCTGTCTCTACCTCTCTCCATCTCTGTCTCTCGCTTTCTGTCTCTTTCTCTCTGTGTCTCTCTCTGTATCTGTTCCCTCTGTTCTCTGTCTGTCTATCTCCCCCTCTCTCTCTCTGTCCCCTCTCTCTCTGTCTCTCTCTGTCTGTCTGTCTCTCTCTCTGTCTCTCTACCTCTGTCTCTCCCTCTGTCTGTCTCTGTGTCTCTCTCTGTCTCTCTCCCTCTGTCTCTACCTCTGTCTGTCTCTGTCTGTCTCTGTCTCTCTGTCTCTGTCTCTCTCTCTCTCTCTCTCTGTCTCTCTCTCGCTCTCTGTCTCTCACTCGCTCTCTGTCTCTCACTCTCTCTGTCTCTACCTCTCTCCATCTCTGTCTCTCGCTTTCTGTCTCTTTCTCTCTGTGTCTCTCTCTGTATCTGTCTCTCTCTCTCTGTCTCTCTGTCTGTCTATCTCCCCCCTCTCTCTCTCTGTCCCCTCTCTCTCTCTGTCTCTCTCTCTGTCTGTCTGTCTCTCTCTCTGTCTCTCTACCTCTGTCTCTCCCTCTGTCTGTCTCTGTGTCTCTCTCTGTCTCTCTCCCTCTGTCTCTACCTCTGTCTGTCTCTGTCTGTCTCTGTCTCTCTCTCCCTCTCTCTCTCTGTGTCTCTACCTCTATCTCTGTCTCTTTGTCTCTCTCTCTCTCTCTCTCTCTCTCTCTCTGTCTCTACCTCTGTCTGTCTGTCTCTTTCTCTCTCTCTGTCTCTGTCTATCTGTCTCTCTCTCTCTCTCTGTCTCTACCTCTGTCTGTCTGTCTCTTTCTCTCTCTCTGTCTCTGTCTATCTGTCTCTCTCTCTCTCTCTCTCTCTCTCTCTCTCTCTCTCTCTCTCTCTCTCTCTCTCTCTCTCTCTCTCTCTCTCTCTCTCTCTCTCTCTGTCTCTCTCTCTCTCTCTCTCTCTCTCATCATTCAAACCTCTGTGACTCTCCCCAGTGCACCTGAAGTGGCGCCTGCACTTTGAGTTCGTCACCGCCCGGGAGCCGCTGGAGCCGCCCACGGTGCTGCAGAACCAGGCGGAGGTCACCGTGTGGAGCGGCGCCGAACACGTGGACGTGGACACGTTCAGCTGGGACCTGCCCATCAAAGTCCTGCCCACCAACCCGGCCTTGGCGTCCTACATGTCCCACTTCACGGGGTCCAATAGCATCAATATCTGACTGCCACATGAGGCGTGGAGAGAGAGACAGAGAGAGACAGAGAGAGAGAGACATTGTTTCTTTTGTTTTTTTATTATTTTCCAGATGAGAGATGTTACAACGTTGCACAAGAACAAATCAGTTTTCGTGGTTGTTTAAGGAATTTGTGTTCAGGCAATAATGGACGCCAAAAAAGGATGCAGCTGATGTTTTTTTTTTTCTTTCCACATGTATGTTTCTTCATCTGTCATTCAATTGCTCTTCTTTCTTGTTTTACTTGACTTCTCCTGCTTATTTCAGGCATTTTTAACTTTAACATTTTTAAAAGTGTAATTCTGGGCTTCCGCAGAAGCTCTTCTCTTGTGTAAATATGTCCGGAGGAACACTTCAATAAAAGCGTGATATATATTTGAACTGTGTGAGGAAGCAATTTATCAAGTTCTGCACGCTTTCTCAAAAACAGTGTTGTTTTTTTTTAAAATGTATTTTTATTTGGAAGGTATGAGTTACAGCAGAGAGCAGGTAGAGTTCAACAAAGTCATCTATTAGAGGTGAAGGTGTGTTTTTTTTTTTCTTTTTTAACATCTACATTAAATCAACACTTACTTACTTCTTGAAGCAAGTTTATAGCAACGACTAGTAATTAATATGAAGCGATACATGAGCAATTAATATGCAATACATGTCCTAAAATGCTGCGTTTCTAGGAAAACTATATTTTCACAGGTTAAAATCGGCATAAATGACATTTTTAGTCTCACAGACGCTGTTCCACGTGGTCACAAGTAGAATCTTGAGTGATTTCGCCCCTTCACCCAGCCTTATTTTTCACAGACGGGCGTCGGAGCGAGGGTTCTACCCCTGGAGCTCCTGCTGTATCCGGGGCGATCCGTGGCTGGGGTCCTGCACGCCGTCGCCGGGGAAGCAGGGCAGGCGGGGGTCCTCCGTCTGGACCAGGGACACCCTGCAGGTGACGGGCTCCACCCGCACCCGACACCACGCGGGGAAGTCCACCGGCCGATGCACCCTGGGAGGGCAGGAGTGTAAAAGGGGCGGGGTCTTCCCGAGCTGCGTTGCTCTTTCTGACATACCGCGAAACGCTTTCAGAGAAGCTAAAAAAAGAGGAGTGGCGAGCACTCACGTCTCGCAGCAGCCGACCCCGACGGGATGCAGGCAGGTGCACTGCAGGCAGGCGTCGTCCATCCAGCTGTCGCCCAGCGAGTAGTTCCTCCCCTCGAAGACGCAGAGCGCTGAAAGCACAAACTGCTTTTAAGGCCACGAACGCCTTCCCTGTCGACCCCCCCCCGACCCCCCAGGAGCCTCTGGCCTCACCTCTGGAGTCGAAGTGGCACACGGCGGGCGCGGCGGAGCCCCCGCTGACCCACAGGAGGAACCCCGAAGCGGCGAGCACCAAGCGAACACCGGCGAGCTCCATCTTCGTCAGGCCCACCTCGCTCTCGCCTCCCTTATTTATACGCCCGTGAGGCTCTTACGACCGCAACCGGAGGTGGGGTCAGGCCCGAGGGCCTGGCCGAAGGCGCTGCCGGCGATGACATCCACCGGTGGGGGGGGGGGGACGCTTCGGTGGTGATTTGTGGGTGGCGAACAGACGAGAATCTTGTATCTTGGAACTGTTTCGGGCCCTCTGGAGAACACCTCGATGTGCTCCGGCGGGCATGACCCTCCCGTGATAGAAACAATGACACATCCAGCGCGGTGACTAAGAGAGGGGCGGGCGGGAGAGGGGATGGAATTATCGAAAGGGAATCGACATTTCAAACTCTTTGTGTGGCTTGTTTGGCTGGGACGCCCGCAAACCCGCGTGGCATATGTAAAACACATGTTTAGGACGCCGCGCCGTGGCGCTGTCGCCAATAAATCGCCCTTGACCCGTCGGGTTGGGTTGCTTAATTTATTTTTAAGGCCGTTCCACCGCATCAGCGGAGGAGGAGGAGGCGTCGTAGGACGCTCGGCCCGGACGCCGCCGACGCTCCGATGGGCCGCTCTCGACCTCGAGGGGTCGGGGCCGGGGTCGGCGTGCAAGAGGAGGAACGACCGCGCCGCGGTTTCCATTTCCTCCTTCGATGAGGGCGCCTCCCGTGGAAATGTCAAAGCCATAAAACGAGAGGGGCCGAACAACGGAGCATGAGCTCATCCTCGTCCCGTTGCGCGTCCGCCGCTCGAGGCCGGAAAAAAAAAAAAACGCCCTCCCAACCGCGTCACGGAAAGGCCATCGAGGCCTCGTAATGTGGCCTTTTGACGCGGGTTTCCCAGATAGCCCGGCGGCGGTTGTCGGGGAGGCTCGATCGGCCTCCAGCAGCCGGGGGGGATGCCTTCCTTCCTTCGCACCCGCGTGACTCACAGTTGCCTGCCGTGGCGGCGGCGTGAGGTCGTCGGCACGCCGCCGAAGAGGAGTTCTTTTCCTGTGACCCGCCTGCGACCTGTCACAGACGTGCACTTCATTTGCGACGGGTGTGCTGTAACGCGATAACAGTAAATGGCAGTGTCTTTAATAAGCATCCTGGGGCGATCAAACATCTTTATGGTGAACTGGAAACAACAAATCCTGCCTGGAACGACCCTCAAAGGGGCAACAAACTTACAGAATGGAGAAATATAGCACATTAAAAGTCAGTCTGAGTCACTTTATGACAGAAAATTAAACATAAGCGCATCAAATATTTCAAACTGGACAAGAATAACTTCTTTTCCTCTTGTATAATTTTACGGAATGCGCCTTTAATGCGTTTCACTTTAAACTCTGCCTCTTTCCGACTTCCGCCCCCCCCCTCCAGCAGACGCGACCAATCGAGGCGAAGACGCGCCGGCGGCCCCGATCGGGCCGGCGCTCGTTCGGACGCGTCGGCCGCATCGGGGCTCGACTGCTCGCGCCTGGCGCCGGAACCCCCCCGGTCGTCGGTGTTGTGTTCGCGTCGCCGTCGGAGAAGAGACGACGAGTCGGGGGTTCGAGTCCGGGCCCGGGACGCGCAGCTTGGGCCTTGTTTGGGGCGCGCTGAAGCCCCGGGACGTCGCGGCGGGTGCCCGCGGAGGTTCGCGTCCCCGTCTGGGGCTGTTTGTGGCGCCGAGGCGCGGCGAGCCCGCGCGGCGAGGCCTCGTCCAGCAGCCCGCCGAGCGGCGCCGGACCCGTCCGGCCTGGATGTTGCGCTCCCCCGGCGCCTGCAGCCCGCCGGTCGCCCCCCCCCTCGGACGATGGACACCGACAAGTTCAACTACGTGTACAGCTGCGACCTGGACATCAACGTGCAGCTGAAGATGTGAGTTCTTCGGGGGGGGGGCTGGACCCGCTTGACCCACTTCGCGGGTTTTGTTGTTTTTTTGTGCTCCATCTGGCCTCTGTCGCTTTTTTTTTGGATTGTTTTGGGGACTTTCGGGCACATTCTAACTTTCAGAAGGTGTAAAATCGGACTGGACACTTCGCCTGAGAGCCCACTTATCTCGGGGGGGGGGGGGTTGTGTGGACGTTCTGCTGTCACATGTTGTCAACAACAGCCTGGATCTAAAGATCTACTAAAGATCAACTGAAGATCTACTAAAGATCTACTGAAGATCGACTGAAGATTTACTAAAGATCTACTAAAGATCTACTGAAGATTTACTAAAGATCTACTAAAGATCTACTGAAGATCTACTGAAGATCGACTGAAGATTTACTAAAGATCTACTAAAGATCTACTGAAGATCGACTGAAGATTTACTAAAGATCTACTGAAGATCTACTGAAGATCGACTGAAGATTTACTAAAGATCTACTGAAGATCTACTGAAGATCTACTGAAGATCGACTAAAGATCGACTAAAGATCTACTGAAGATCTACTAAAGATCTACTGAAGATTTACTGAAGATCTACTAAAGATCTACTGAAGATTTACTAAAGATCTACAGAAGATTTACTAAAGATCTACTGAAGATCTACTAAAGATCTACTGAAGATTTACTGAAGATCTACTAAAGATCTACTGAAGATCTACTAAAGATCTACTGAAGATTTACTAAAGATCTACTGAAGATTTACTAAAGATCTACTGAAGATCTACTAAAGATTCACTAAAGATCTACTGAAGATTTACTAAAGATCTACTGAAGATTTACTAAAGATCTACTGAAGATCTACTAAAGATTCACTAAAGATCTACTGAAGATTTACTAAAGATCTACAGAAGATTTACTAAAGATCTACTGAAGATCTACTAAAGATTCACTAAAGATCTACTGAAGATTTACTAAAGATCTACTAAAGATCTACTCAAGATCTACTTCATCTTTGTCCACAACTGAGTTATTTAGCACCCTTTCTTAACACAAAGAAGGAATCACTTATCATCATAACTAAGATAAACACACAGGTGCTACCTTCACTGACCTTTAAGATTTTTGGTAACGATGATTTTAGGTGTGATCGGTGTCTTAACATCCTGACTAGGGTGAGGCCCTTGACCCTCTCTTCCTCTTCCAGAGGCAGTTTGGAAGGAAAGCGGGAGCAGAAGAGCTACAAAGCCCTCTTGGAGGACCCCATGCTGAGGTTCTCCGGCCTCTACCAGGAGAGCTGCTCCGACCTCTACGTCACGTGTCAGGTGTTTGCCGAAGGAAAACCCCTGGCGCTGCCCGTCCGCACCTCCTACAAAGCCTTCAGCACGCGATGGAAGTGAGTGCGAAACCCCCCCAATGGACCCACGACCCCCCCAACCCCCCACCCCCCCCGCACTTCTCAAAAGTTCGATTTGAAAACCCGCAAATTTGCGCTTCTCCTCGCAGCTGGAACGAGTGGTTGCGGCTGCCGGTCAAGTACCCGGACCTTCCCCAGAACGCCCAGGTTGCCTTGACGGTGTGGGACATTTACGGGCCGGGCAGGGCGGTCCCCGTTGGGGGGACCACCGTCACCCTCTTTGGCAAATACGGGTGAGCCGGCGTTCCCAACACGGGGAATCCTCGTCCCACCCCCGGGCCCCTCTGAGACGCCTCTGCTCGTTTCTAGGATGTTCCGGCAAGGGATGCACGACCTGAAGGTGTGGCCGGGAGTGGAGGGGGACGGCGGGGACCCCACCGCCACGCCGGGGCGGACCAGCAGCAGCCTGACGGAGGACCAGATGGGAAGACTCGCCAAGGTACATCAGTGATGGTTCATGTTGAGGAAGGGGGGGGGTGGGGGGTGGATTCAGGCGTTGGGATGACCACTGAAGTGAGAAATAGAGGCCTAAACCATCGTCTGTTCCAGAGTCCTGACCTGGAGGTACTCAGTGATGTGAGTTACTGCTGGCGGTGCAGTGTGTGTGTGTGCACACATATAAGCCCTTTACAGACACGCTCCAGTCCTCTCTAAACCATAAGACGCAGGTTGTGAAGGTTCTAAAACTCATCACCCTCATTCCCTTCTCTTGTGATATGCCTGGACCTACAGTTTCACCCCGTTTGCGGCGGGGGTTTAACATATATTTGGACACCGGCCTGAGATTTGTGCGAGCTTTCGAAAAGCCACGAGTGCACGTGACGTGAAGTTGTGCCTGTTTTAAGCCGACGAATACTAATTTTACGCTTCCTATCCATGGCCAAATTTGTGCTCACATTCCTGACACCCACACTGACCCATCAGTGGATTGGCTGCTGAGTGTGTGTGTGTGTGTGTGTGTGTGTGTGTGTGTGTGTGAAGGAGATCCTGTATTGGCTCCCAGCACTGGATTTTTGTGCATGATCGGTTGACCTGTTTGCATATCAGCCACCACGCTGCGATCGTTTTTGTTTTTTTTCCTTTTGCTGTTTCTGTGTTCTTCTCTCCCGGTCCCTCATCTCCTTCACTCTGCTCCGTATCCAGCTGACGAAGGCCCATCGGCAGGGCCACATGGTGAAAGTGGACTGGCTGGACCGTCTGACTTTCAGGGAGATCGAGATGATCAACGAGGTGAGGCCATTCGCTCCAACCGGTCCGCGGTCGCATCCGCAATTTCCCCACCTCGCTCCCGTCTCAAACTCTCCTCCCGCATGCCTCCGCAGAGCGAGAAGCGTAGCTCTAACTTCATGTACCTCATGGTGGAGTTCCCTCGCGTCAAAGCGAACGACAAAGAGTACAGCATAGTTTATTACGAAAAGGTGAGTTCGGTATCAAGAGACGCTTTCGAGGTGCCTTTCAGCACGGATTAAAGGGTTTCATTTGGACACAGGATGGAGACGACGATTCGCCCGTCCTTACCAGCTGTGACATCGTCAAAGTCCCCGACCCACAGATGGGGATGGTGAGATAGATATGACCTTTTTAAAAAAAAAAAAAAAAAATGTCATGTGACTCTTGGCTGATTAGCTCTCTCACCGAAGGAGAACCTGGTTGAGAGCAAGCATCACAAACTGGCTCGTAGCCTCCGGAGCGGCCCCTCGGATCACGACCTGAAGCCCAACGCCGCGACGCGCGACCAACTGAACGTGAGGAACAAGAGCGAGCGCGCGTCGTGCGGCTACCCTCCGCCGTTGTTAGTGGTAACTGGCCGTCTGTGTGCGACACCAGATTATCGTGAGCTACCCTCCGACCAAGCAGCTGACCTCCGAGGAGCAGGACCTGGTGTGGAAGTTCAGGCACTACCTCACCACGCAGGAGAAGGTGAGGCCGTTGCTCAGTCCCACGTCTTGGTTACACCGAGCGGCGTACACACCACCTCTTCCTCCTCCTCCTCCCAGGCCCTGACCAAGTTCCTCAAGTGCGTGAATTGGGCCTTGCCCCAAGAGGCCAAGCAGGCCCTGGAGCTCCTCGGGAAGTGGAGGCCGATGGATGTGGAGGACTCCCTGGAGCTGCTGTCCTCCCAGTTCACCAACCCTACGGTCAGACGCTACGCCGTGGCGAGGTTGCAGCAGGCGGATGACGAGGTAGGCGGGAGGAGAGTTTTAATTTACAGAAAATACCTCATCCAGACCCGGTCCACGAGGGCCACAATCCAACCGGGTTTTCTGTCCCACCAGGCAGGCAGGCTTTTCCTGATTTCTATCTGGTAGGACAGAAAACCCGGCCCTGGATTGCAGGTCTGGACACCCCTGCCTCAGAGACACCGTTACCACCGGTCCTCACCATCACTCTTCCCCTCTTTCAGGACCTTCTGATGTATCTTCTCCAACTGGTCCAGGCGCTCAAGTATGAAAACTTCAGCGATATCCAGGGAGGCTTGGAGCCTGGCAGCAGGTGAGCCAGCCAGGGAATTCGGCCTCGGACCGTCACCACGCCAACCCCACCAGCAGTGCTGACTCGCTGACACTCGCCGACCGGCCGTGGTCGGCAAATGGCTCGTAACTGGAGCTAAATTTAGTTCTGATCGAACTCCACCGTGAGGAATTTTGATTGTTATTCTTTCAGAAGCCGTCGTGAACTCCTCCGGGTGTTTTGGGTTTGTACTGGCATGCTTCCGTCCACCGCTAGCCGAGCAACTGGAGCGTGGTCAAACCCTGACTCGACGTTTCGTGTTCTGGGTTGCGAAACCCAGCGTTCCACCTGAACGTGGTTCTTGCACGTAGATGCATAGAACATCCGTCCCAGAACCCTCGGAAGGGCTCCTATCTGAGAATGACCTAAATCGGCCCTCCTGGGGGACACGGTGGTGGGCTGAAGCTTTGAAAATGACCCTTTTTTCCTCCCTCTTCCTGCAGTCCTCAGATCCTGCCCTGTGCAGCCGGAGCTTCCCCCGCTGTGCTGAAAGGGAAGGAAGGAGGCGACAGCGAGAACTTAGAGGTACAAAACGTCCCCGAAAAAAGATCGGTTTGACACGTCGTCGAGCTTGACCGGAGTACTTGGCGTGTCTTCGCAGCAGGACCTGTGCACGTTTCTCATCTCCCGCGCTTGTAAGAACTCCACTCTGGCCAACTATTTGTACTGGTGAGTAGGATCCAAAACGCAGGCGTCGGAGTTCGGTCCTCAAGGGCCGGGATCCTGCCCGGGTTTTCCGACCTACCAGGTGGAAATCTGCTTCTGGTGAAGTAGATCGGAAGACCCGGCCGGATCCCGGCCCTTGAGGACCGAACTCCGAGGCCCCTGAGCTCAAGAGAGCAGCGCTTCCGTCCACTTGCGTCATTGAGAGCCGTTGCGTCCGTCCTCAGGTACGTGGTCGTGGAGTGCGAGGACCAGGACACCCAGCAGAGAGACCCGAAGACCCAGATGTACCTGAACGTCATGATGCGCTTCAGCCAGGCTCTGCTGAAGGTCAGGACCCAGGGCGGGCGTGGCGCCCCCCAAACAAACGACTTCCTGTCTCTTGGCTCCGCCCTGTTTTAACCGCCCGCGCGGCCCCTCCCCTCTAGGGCGACAAGAGCGTGAGGATCATGCGGTCGCTGCTGGCGTCCCAGCTGACCTTCGTCAACAGACTGGTGCAGCTGATGAAAGCTGTGCAACGAGAAAGCGGAAACCGCAAGAAAAAGGTCGGAAGCGCCTCCGAATGCACTTCCTGTTTCGTTCTACGGGTATGACCTTAACGTCGACCCCCCCCCCACCACCACCCCACCCCCCCGTGCGCAGACAGAGAGGCTGCAGGCCCTGCTGGCCGACAACGAGAAGGTGAACCTCTCGGAGTTCGAGCCCATCCCGCTCCCTCTGGAGCCTCAGATCCGGATCACAGGCATCGTACCCGAGACCGCCACCCTCTTCAAGGTAAGGGTCCATTTTTTTTCTCCCTCTCCCCCACGGACACGCCCAATAACGAGGGCTTCCCTGCCTCCAGAGCGCGCTGATGCCGGCCAAGTTGATCTTCAAGGCCGAAGACGGCGCCTTGTACCCGGTCATCTTCAAGCACGGGGACGACTTGAGGCAGGATCAGCTGATCCTCCAGATCATCTCGCTCATGGACAAGGTAGGTGCTCTTTAGACGTTCACACCCACGTCTCCTCTAATGGTGGGAAACCGTTGTGATCTCGGGCCACGCAGCTGTTGAGGAAAGAGAACTTGGACCTGAAGTTGACACCGTACAAAGTTCTCGCCACCAGCACCAAACACGGTAAGCCTTCCCTCACCGCTCCTTTTTTTTTTTTCGGAGTTTGGGAATCGGAACATTGCCCGGAACGTTGATCGTTTTTCCTCCGCTCCCGTTGGCTCCCCCAGGTTTTATGCAATTCGTTCAGTCGGTCCCCGTCGCTGAAGTTCTGGCTACCGAAGGCAACATCCAGGTGAGCATGAGGCGAGCGAGGGCGCGGTAACCCGCGGCGACGCCCCTCGTTCCACGGCTCTCTGTTCCGCAGAGCTTCTTCAGGAAGCACGCGCCCAGCGAAAAAGGACCTTACGGCATCAGCTCAGAGGTGATGGACACCTACGTCAAGAGCTGCGGTGAGTCCCCTTTTTTTGCGTTACCCGCCGAGCCCGCCGAGGAATCGCCGGGGTAACCCTCGTCTGCCCCCCCCTCTCCAGCCGGGTACTGCGTCATCACCTACATCCTCGGGGTGGGAGACAGACATCTGGACAACCTGCTGCTGACCAAGACTGGTGAGGAGGGGGCGGGCTTCTCCACGCCACCGGGGGAGAAAGAGGGGGGGGTTGTCTCGGGGGTCACCGGCCGCCTCTCCCGTCTCTCCAGGTAAGCTGTTCCACATCGACTTCGGCTACATCCTGGGCCGAGACCCCAAACCGCTGCCGCCGCCGATGAAGCTGAGCAAGGAGATGGTGGAGGGGATGGGGGGCATGCAGAGCGAGCAGTACCAGGAGTTCAGGAAGCAGTGCTACACGGCCTTCCTGCACCTCAGGAGGTGAGGCGCGGGCGCCGACAGACGGCGCGGGCGTCAAACGGGCCCTTTTATTTATTCATGCTGGTGCGAGGGCGAAAGGAAACTCGTTTTCTCTACCTCAGATACTCCAACCTGATCCTCAACCTGTTCTCCCTGATGGTGGACGCCAATATTCCTGACATTGCCTTGGAGCCCGACAAAACTGTTAAGAAGGTAAATCAGTGAAAACGGCTTTGAATGAAATGGGTTTTATTCAGAAGTCAGTTTAAATACTTCAGTTGTTCGCCTCAGATCAAGCGATAAGGGGGATTTCAAAATAAAAGCACACATAAAAGACAGCTGTTACGTTGTTGGATTTATGGTGCGAAAAGTAGCGATGTTCCGTCGCCTCCAGGTGCAGGACAAGTTCAGATTGGACCTGTCAGACGAGGAGGCGGTCCATTATATGCAGAGTTTGATTGACGAGAGCGTGGGCGCGCTGTTCGCCGCTGTGGTGGAACAGATACACAAGTTTGCTCAGGTACGTCCGGCGGTCCCGAGGGATCGGCGCAAAGAAGGAATTAGCCGTGCGCATGCTTCCATCTAAACATTCCAACCCCCCCCATTCAGTACTGGCGCAGATGAGCAGGGACCCCGGCGACGACAAACGTCCCGACCCAAGAGGTTCCAGCCCGTCTGAGGTTCCAGCCCGCCTGACGCCGAGCGCTTGTTTGCGATAGCGACGGAAACACGACACTGTTAAAAAGGCCAAGAATGCACTGCCAACCTTTACCGCAAGACTGCTTAACAAGGACGTAGAGCTCTTTGTTTGCTTATGTGTATATAATGTACAATAATTATTAACGTAAGGCCGCGAGGCCAAATAAATGATTGTTGATAAAAGTCCAATTTGTGATTATTTTTATATTGTCCTATTTCTAAAAAAAGGACTGTGTATTTTTTCGTGGGTTTAGCCGAAAGAAATGCTGCCGTGCAGGGTTTATGGCCCGCGGCAGGTCTGGTAATTGAGCATTGCTGACCATCTGGACGGTCATGCCATCGACGGTGGGGGTCGAAAGAAGCTTAAACCGCCCCCCCCACTGTGAGGGTAAGCGAGTCAATGACTGACAAAGCGCCTCTCGAAAGAGACCCGGAGTCCGTTGAAAGTGGGGGGGAAGGCCGACCCGGTCCTCAACTCAGCCGGGTTTTCCCTCCCACCACCCCAGGTGTGAGGGCGGGGGGTCGTCTACCTGGTAGATCAGAAAACCCGACTGGGTCGGACCAGGTGGCCCATCCCTGGTTATCTAGCTAACTACCTACACTAATCGAAAAAAAAAAAAAATGGCACACTTGTTTTAAAGTACGGTAATATTTCAACAAAGATACCATAAACCCATTTGTTCATTAACATGCACAAATAATGAATTTACCCTTCTCACCCAATTGGTTAACTAGAGTAAACAAATTCCCATTTAAGGGCCCTGTTATCTCCGAGGCCTCTGAAAAAGACCCTGGTCCAACAGGTCTGCTTTGTGGATGGATTTTGATGAATTTTATTTCTTCTTTTTTTAAATATGTGCAATTGTCATCTCACAGCGGGACTGAGCTCTGAACAGCCCCGGCGTCAGTGTTGACTCTGGAGAGGGACAAAAAGGAAACAAACAATGCCGGACGGCCAAGCCCCCGAGGCGCCTCGATGTTGCGGAAAGACTGCAACACCAGCAAAACACGTGTGAGGTCAGAGTTTACGCTTTGGTGGGGGTTGGTGGTGGTGGTGGTGGTGGTGGTGGTGGGGGGGGGCATCAGTCACAGTTAAACTGAGTCATATGTGTACGAACGCTAAAAATAGCCTTTATCTGCTTAGTTACGGTTTGGGTGGTGCTGCCAAAAGGTCGCTGGACCTTAGCAGAAAACTTATTTTGGACCTGTCAGATAAACTATTTCTGCCTCGCTGGTGAATCTCGCATCCCAGCGAGCTCCTTGACCCCCGTCGCGCCCGCAAAAATGTGCATCTTGACGTTTTTGAGGACGGCCGTGGAGACGGACCCCGGGCTTCTTTTGAACACCGTGCTCTCCGGGAGAGTGAGGGCACAGGTGCTGGAGCCCCCCCCCCCCCCCCCCAATCCCAGCTCTTCTCCCGGTACGCTGGAGTCACAGAGGAGCGGGGACGGGGACGTTCCCCAGCGTCCCGTCCTCGTCCGACTGGAGACTGGAGGAGGACCCGGTGGAGATCCCGTCCACAACTTCCACCCGGATGTCGCAGAGGTCGATGGGAGCCAGGGTGGGTGGGACCAGGGATACCGGATCGTGATTGGCTGCCTTTGTGAAAGAAAGGTAGTCTTAGTCGAGCTAGGTGACAGGTTTTAAACAATGCATTGGGGGGGGGGTCAGTGGAATACCGCAGGAGGTTTGGGGTTCTCGATGGTCGGCGCGCCTCGGTGCCGTCGCAGGAGCAACACGGACCCAAAGGGCACCAGGAGCAGGGAGGTCAACCCGATCCCCAGACCCAGCGCGGGCATCAGTCCTGGGGGGAGGGCGACACGAACCAGTGAGCCAACAGCAGCTCCCGCGCAACACCTGAGGCATGTGACGACCTCGCCGTTATCGCCATCTTAAAAGACTTTCCTGTTAACGAGGGCGGACCTTTAGCACCATCCCAAATATCTTATCTGAGGGAGGGATCTTGACTGGGAGCAAAGGGGAAGGTTGAAGCGATGGCCTGGTGACCTCTGGGCTGCATTACGAGGGTTTGAGTTATGACTTGCGTTGCTCCCTCACCCGGTTTGGAGACGGTTTCCACGCACTGGGGGGGGGATTTTGCGGAAGCGGCCATAGAGAAGGTCGGGTAGGAGAAGTTGGCCACGGCGCAGTAGTTCCGCCCCGGAGCCAAGCCGGAGAAATCCACGTAGGTCACCACCTCCTGCGTCCAAACGGTTCGGCTCTGCAGACAACGGTGGGGCTTTTCAGAATAAAAGCAGCAGCTGGAGAAAGGGGCCCCAAAGTCCTTTAAAACCCACAAACCCAGGTTTGACCCCCGCCTGACCCTAACCTGTTCCAGACCTCATTTTACCATCTTCGGAATATTCCGGGACTCAGAACATCGACACCAGGTCCTGACGGAAGCCCCCAAACATGAGCATATAACCCCCAATCTTCAATCACCCCACCGACTCCCTGTTTAAATCTGGATCAAGTACAAAAATGTTGCGGTTCACCCACAAACTCACCTACAGAGACTCACCTATCCACCTTCAAGCCCTCCTCACCCCAAAATGCTCCACCTGTCCCCACAGACCCTCCTCCACGAACACTTTTAAGAAGAGATCTAGGTGCTATTTAGACAGGCATTTGACTGTAAACACAAATATATATTCATATATGATTTTATACTCCACTTTTAACGATGGACTTTGAGATCTTCTCTCGATGGAAGGTGCATGACAAATGAATGTGTTATTAAGAAGATCCACATTTCAAATGTTTCTTTCTAGGGGACATAAATGGAGCTTTTCAGAGTCAGTGTAAAGAGGTGTAAAGGCAGACCTGGCAGTCGGAGTCGCTGCTGGTGCTGCAGACAGTCACGGTGGTCCAGGGGTGGATGAGCTCCGAGATGGGGCAGCACCGCTCCCGAGAGCACCTCCTGCTGACGGCGCAGGGGAACTGCACCTTCACCAGCAGCCGCTCGTCCCCGAGGGAGACCGACACCGATGGAGGGCTGAAAGCTGCAGGGGTCAAGGGGGGTCAAGGGGGGTCAGGGGGGGAGAGACCAGGCCCCCCGGATCTTCGGGGTTCGAGGGACGGTGGAGGGGTAGGCGGTAGGCGGACTGACCGAAGTCGGTGTAGTCGAACTTGCGAGGCTGGACCCAGACGGTGGTGCTGGGGCTCAGGTGGACGCCCAGGCGGATCATGTTGTACAGCTCGAAGTTGGAGAAGGCCTGCGAGAGGTCGCAGGTACGAGCCGAGATCCAGACGCACCATGAGACGTCCTGCCAGGGGTCCCTGACACCCACAACAGCCCTGACATGGTTAGGGACCAACCAACACCCCAACAAGCCACCACTCTCAGCCGGTTTTAAGGCTTCTCAAATGGGCAGTCTCTGCTTAACTGCTAGCTAAAACATAAAGAACAAATATTTACTGAAGCACTTACGTCAAAAGTGTCATTTTGAGGCGCTTCTGCGTCAGAATTTTTAATTTCCCATCTCTCAACTAGATGTTAATTACTTTGCAGAGATCTCAGGATTAACACTTCTCGGTACTGGAGGGTACGCGGGGATTCTATTTTAATTCCGCGGCTACATTATCAACGGAAAACTGATTTTTGACTTCACGTCCAACACTTTTTCCTCCGTTTGTCAAGTTTCCTCAGAAAAATGCCGACTCTCTATATCCAATACCATGCAGCCTGTGGGGCGGATTCCTCTGCAGAGTCAAATGTGCAAAGAAAGACTTTGAATTTTGATCATTTGAATGTGAATTATGACTTTGTCCCGCCCCCCTTTTTTCTTTTTCTTTTTTTTTAGATGTATCCTAAACGTGATCCTCAAATGCCCCCAAACGGCTTTTAGAATGAGGAAATGGTCCCACTAATGCGATACTTTAAGTCCAGTCTTCGTTATCTGTTCGTTTAATACGATTAATCCAACATTATGGATCAAAAAAATGCACCAAAATACATCAAATTTAGATAATTACACAGGAAAAAGTCTAAAACAACCCACGACATGACCTGAGGACCAGAAGATGGAATTATTGTCACATAATCAGCAAAGTAATAAATTCACACACACACGAGTGGAGGACTTACCCCTGAGTCTTCGTCTGCACGGTGTAGGTGGTATTAGGACTGGCATGGGGACAATCCCACCGCAGGAGGCAGCCTAAATCCAGTGACTCCACCGCCGTGTGGCAGACTAACCCGATCGACCCTGGAGGTTCGCACGAAACCCGCACGCCATAAATAGACCACTCAGAGATGCTGGGCGGAGGACCCGGGGAGGGGGAAGGGTTGGGGGGGGGGTGTACACTCACCTTCCACGAGCAGGGTCACCAGCAGGCACAGCCCCAGGCGGGCCGAGGTTGCGCCCGGCGTCTCCATGGCAACCCCGCTGACCTCGGAATCAGATCTGCCAGACGGTCCCTGACATGACTGGCGGCCGTCCCGGGGGAGAGGAGAAGAGGCGAGGACGCCGGTAGGGGGGCCGGGGAGCTGAGGAGGAGCGAGGGAGGGAGGGTGGAGAAATGAGGACTTAATTGGAGGCCGGCGATTTTGTAAGAGAGAGGATGGACCGGTCTAATCTACTTAAGTTTACGGGAAGTTTGAGACGATGAGAGATGATGAAGTTGGGCGTTGTTGGGATTGGGTCGTTAATCTGGGGGTAGGGGGGGGGTTCCCTAAAAAGAACCATCTGTCTGAAACAAGCACCCAAGAAAGTTCAAGGAAACAGGCTGGAAAAGTTCCCCCGAGTGGTTTCCTGACGCTGGCTCCTTCCAGCTACAGGCCCCTCACCTCCATCTCACCATAGCCTGGTGGGTGAAGGTCCAGACTGGAGTACAGAGGCTCATGGGTTCAATCCCTGGTCCTACCATCTTCTCTACTTCACACCCTGGCTCTACCATCTTCTTGGGCCCTGCTTGTACCATCCTCTTAAGACCTCCTGGTGTGTTCAGATCCATTTATGACTTCCGGACCTCCTGGAGCAGCTCCTGGGTGGCTCGGAGATTCTTCACCCTGACTCTGGTGTGGACACCGATGGTTCAAATCCCTGCCTGGCTCTGTAGGCCAGCCCTTGTGTCACCTGTCTGTACCTCTACCTTCGACGCTGCGGCGTCTCTTTGACTAAGGTGCTACGGCAAGGGGGAGCCAGGACGCCAGGTGGGGGGGGGTTCCATCATCACCCCTCCTCAAATGGAGCTTTAGATACTTTAACAACTGTTGTTCAATTATAGTTAGTAATCTTGATCAAATATACTCATGTGTTATCTAAATTAATTATGTAATCATAATTCCTATTATCTCTAGGTTTTATTGAACTCAATTAGCCACATTATGTCTTTAAAACAGTTCTTTCAATTATCCAATATCACACAAAAATAGTATGTTCAATAAAACAAATTTACATGCTGCAAAATAATTCTTCCAATTAATTGAACACTTTTAGATGGATATAAATACTATTGATCACTGGCTTTCAGTGATTACATTTTAATTATAAATAAGTTTCACTTTAAGAAGTCAATTAACCTAATTTTGAAGGACTCATATACATCAAGTTTGATTAATCATCATAACAGTTGTTAAAGTATCTAAAGCTCCATTTGAGGAGGGGTGATGATGGAACCCCCCCCACCTGGCGTCCTGGCTCCCCCTTGCCGTAGCACCTTAGTCAAAGAGACGCCGCAGCGTCGAAGGTAGAGGTAGAGACAGGTGACACAAGGGCTGGCCTACAGAGCCAGGCAGGGATTTGAACCATCGGTGTCCACTCCAGAGTCAGGGTGAAGAATCTCTGAGCCACCCAGGAGCTGCTCCAGGAGGTCCGGAAGTCATAAATGGAGCTGAACACACCAGGAGGTCTTAAGAGGATGGTACAAGCAGGGCCCAAGAAGATGGTAGACCCAGGGTGTGAAGTAGAGAAGATGGTAGGACCAGGGATTGAACCCATGAGCCTCCGTACTCCAGTCAGAACCCCTAACCTCTACGTTACCCTCTACATGTTAATGTTTCACTTGAAGTAGAAGGAAGAAAGGAGGAAAGTGAGAGGCCCAAGCCTGGCACCCTTGAGCCACAAGGTACGAGTCGCACTCTGGCCATTCGGTTTCATTGAAGGTGGAATAGACTTTTAAACACGCTTCAAGACTTGTACATTTATTTTTGTTGTAGCGTAGAGTCGGGTTTTTGGCCGAAACATGCCGGGAAAGTTTCAGAGCGCTTTCCGGGGTTGAGATTCCTTGACTTTTGACCTCTACAGCTGTAGAGGGAGGAAAAAAAAACAAAACTAAACAAAAAAAAGCACACTAGAGAGACTCAGACAGCAGAAACATCAGGTTTATCTATCGTTTTTATTCACCGCCACCTCTTGAGTCATAAGAATCTGTACATCAGTGAAGCAGGCCTGGGACCGTTTGTTCCCAAAGGTCGTCAACGGTTTCCTTTATTAGCAGTAATACAGTTGAAGTGCTTAAACCAGGCAACCAGAGAATTATACAGCAACAACAACAAAAGAAAAAAGTACAGCCTACATGGAGTCGTCTGACACACACACACACTCATCCCAACATGCGCTCGTACACACACACACGCATGCAGCCCTGCAGCAGCCTGTACACCTCTTGATAATAAGAGACATCGAACCCGGACGGCCTGTTCGTTCAAAACAGCACCAAACATCAAATATCAATGCAGCAGTAATAATACTAAACATTCCTCTTTTTAACCACACCCCCCGCCCCATGCCCCGCCCCATGCCCCGCCCCCCATCGGTCACGTCAGTGCCGCCCTCAGCCCAGCAGAGGGCGACATGCAGCAAGGTGAAGCTTATGGTGGCGAAAGCTGGAGTGTGTTTCAGCAACCGAAGCGCAGCCTGCACCCAAAATGTGTGTGTGTGTGTGTGTGTGTGTGTGTGTGTGTGTAAGTGGGGGGGGGTAGCAGGGTATTGCTGAGTTAAATCTGTGCAAATTCGAAGGGGGGAACCCGTTTAATGTCCGTCCAAAAGCTCCTGCTGCAACATTCTGGGTGTTTTTTTTTGGTCTGGAGAAGCAGTTTTTTTTTGTTTTTTTTTTCGGAGGGGGGGTCTATGTCTGGGGGCCTGGCAGGGACAGTCCCGGCTCCATGCTGGGGGTCACAGTGACAGGGGTGGGAGCAGGCGACAGACCCTTGGGCCCGGGGCAGAGGAGCCCCCGCGAGGCCCCGTGGTCCCCGTTCAGGTTCTTGTAGGGGTTCCTTCGGGGGGGGGCCCGGAGGCACACCGAGGGGAAGCGGAAGCCCGCGAGGCAGCAGCCCGGGCAGGAGATGACCTCCTCCTGCTCCAGGGAGTGGCCGCTGCCCGACCCGAAGGGCGACGGCCCCGCGGGGTCGGGCGCCGGGGGGCGGTAGCCGTTGTTTTTGGTCCTGGTGGGAGCGCTGGTGGTGGTGGGGGGGGCCGCCGCCGTGTTGTTGTTGTCCAGGTGGGGGAGTCGGGGGAAGCTGGGAGGCCCGTTGGAGACGGCCGACCCCCAACCGTTTCGGAAGGCGGGGGTGGACGGCTGGAGGGGGGTGGAGGTGCCGGAGGGGGGGACGGAGAGCTTGGAGCAAGGGGACGGGGGGGTGTCCTGAGTGTCCGGGGAGCTGGCGCAGTCCATGGGCTCCTCCTCCGGCCCCAGCGACAGTGGCTCCAGGGACAGGGGGAGGCCCGAGTCGCCCCCCTCCCCCCCCAGGAGGCCCACCCTCTCGGACCCCTCCCCGTCGCCGTTCAGCGAGTCCATCTCGTACGAGGGCTCCGTCATCTGAGGCGGCGGCGTGCACGGCAGCGAGTAGCAGCGGCGGTGCCTCCCGGGGGGGTCGCCGCGCTCCGCCTGGGCGGGGTCGCCGCAGTCGGGCGGGGGGGGCAGGGCGAAGGTGAGCGAGATCACCGACTTGCTGGGCGTGTCGAACAGCTTGATCTTGCCGCCCTTGAGGTCCTCCCTCCGGGAGAAGGGGTTGACCCGCGCCGGGGCGGCCAAGCGGGCGCAGGGGGGCGTGTCCGAGGGGCGGGGCCGGCCGTCGGAGAGCCCCGGATCCCGACCGAGGGAACGTCTTCGGATGGGATCAACAGCCGGGCGCTCAACTTTGGGAAGAAAAGAAAGAGGAACATTTGCTTATTATTATCTTCTCAAGAAAAAAAAAAAAAATCGGATATTTCAGCCGTTTTAACCTTTGACCCCTGGCTCGCCCTTCGCCGTCCGCCCAGCTCTCCTGGTCTCCAGCTCCACCACGATGACGGAGAAGGACGGACGCACCCTCACGTTCAACTGGAGGAGGGGAGGACCCGACAGCGGGGGGGGAGCTATTAACGTCAACCCTCGATTACAGAACCAAAACTAAACATGCTCTAAAATCAAAACGGCGCAGATGTCAGAAGAAGCGGTTCCTCCTTCACGTATTCGGATGCTCTCAGAACCTTAAAATGAGACGCTTGAGGTCACGACAGCAGCAGTCCGATACGTTTTTTTTCGCGTAGCCTAATTCAGGGTGAAAGCTCAGAGACAAACGTGGTTGGAAGAGTTCCTTACGCAGCAGCAGGAGATGGCCAGGCTCAGGAAGTCCGGAGGACAGTCTCCCACCATTTGCTGAAAGCTTTTCACGTCCAGACCAAAGTTCTGCACACACACACACACACCAAGGGAATGGGCCAGCGTCTCCGCCAGGGCGTCCTATTTTTAGCTCGGGACGCTCGTTTGTGCTCGTCCGCTCTTTTATTCGGTGCGATTCGGCCCTGGCGCGCCTGGGGCTATTTATAGCGACACTCTCTCCTCAAAAGACTTTAAACACGGTCTGCGTGTCCCAAACGCACCGGGAGAACGCAGCACTGTCATTATCTGCACGCCGATTTCGCCGCTGCGAGCCAAAACGGCGCAAGTATGCACGAGCAGATGTGGACAAAGTCTCCAGGAGGAGCCTTTTCAGGACTTTAAGTCCCGAGCAGACTCGTAGAGCACACGCGGCTCCTGTTCTACAAAGTGTCTGCCTCCTTCTTCCTTTAAATTAAAGCCAAATCACCTTTTCTGAAGTTAATTTAAACAAGGATAACTGAATCCAGACAACAGATCAGGAGTTAAAGGGCTGTCCAGGTCCCTCCTACTAACTAATGGGAACGCCATTTGTTCTAATAACTCTAATTCATTCATTCTGATAGAAATTTAAAGACGCTACATATATATATATATATATATATATATACACACACACACACACGCATTATACGTACATATATATACACATATATACACACATACATATATATAATACATACACACACATATATATATATACACACATATGTATGTATATACACATATATTTACACATACATATCTGTGTGTGTAAATAGTGTTTTTCCTCTCTGCCATTTCTCAGTCATCCGTGTGTGTGTGTGTGTGTGTGTGTGTGTGTGTGTACCTCGGTGCGTGGCAGGATGTCGGGGTCGGCCTGTATCCTGGCGATGATCTCGCACAGGATGATCCCGAACGCGAACACGTCCACCTGCGGAGCGATGCACGTTTTATTTCTCTCCCCCCCCCTTGCCGTTGCGTAACGCGTCGGCATGCCGGCGCGCGGCGTCGTAAATCGCCGGCTCAACGCCAGCGCGGACGCTCCGACCTCTGGACTCTTGGACCCGCCGAACGATCGACATTCCTCTACCTTCTCGTTGTAGACCTCCCCTCGGAGCATTTCCGGGGCCATCCAGTAGGGGGAGCCCACGATGGACAGGGGGGTCTGCTCCTCCTCCTCACTGTTGAGACAACGGGCGACATTCCTTCATCCACTTTTATCATCCCGAATCCATCCGGAGGTCACGTTTCTCCGAGTCTTTCTTTACTTCCGCGATGGTCGACAGAACATCGGGGGGGGGGGGTGAAGGAGGTGAAGCCTGATGTTTGTGGACGCTTCTTCGGTTTCCAGGGAGCCGATGTTTTTCAGTTATGTTGAAATATCGTTGTGCAATTCTGGTGAAATTTTCTCTTCAAAAATAAGGAAGGACCGCGGGCACGTGCGGAGGCCACGCGCCACCGCTTCCTGTCTGCGCTATTTTCAGGCGGTGACGGTGCAAAACACGACAAAACGATGGGTTTTTTTTGGGGGGGGTACAGATGTAAACACAGAATTTAGAGAAGTGGGACGAGGGACGGAGGAAACGGGGTGAAAGGGTGAAGTCATAGGACCCAGTGGTGTGTGTGTGTGTGTGGGGGGTGTGTGTGTGTGTGGGGTGTGTGTGTGTGGGGGGGGTGTGTGTGTGTGTGTGGGGGTGTGTGTGTGTGTGTGTGTGTGTGTGTGTGTGTGTGTGTGTGTGTGTGTGTGTGTGTGTGTGTGTGTGTGAAGGACAGGACTGGGTTGTTTAAAAGTGGCAGCGCTCGTCCAACGAGAGTGAAACGAAGGGCTGGAATACTTTGACCTTATTTGGAACTCTTTCCCTAAACTCCCCTTCGGCTCCGTTCCGCTCTGCCACAGAGACCGGGGGGGGTGGGGGTGGGGTAGGAGGTCGGGGGGGTTGGCGGTTCCCCGCTGCGCTCATCAACGCCCGCCTGGATCGCGCAGGCCCGGACAACCCGGGCGAGCGGAACGCGGCAAGAACGGCGACCCCGCTGACACGTGATGCAAGCCACGCGTGCACGGACTTGATCGGGGGGGGGGGGGGGGCTGCGTCTCTTCATCGTTTGACTGCACTGTTTGACAGCGTTCGAGGGCGAACGGGGACAAGACGGCGCCGGCCTTTCGACCCCCCCCCCAGACGGTTCGTCTATTTGGAGGAGCTGAAACAGGAAGCCAGCCGCTGTTACCGCGGCAACCGCAGGTAGCCCAGCGGCTAACTGTGCTGGCGGCTCGTGCGGCGACATTTATACGACTCCAAACACTCCTGACGCGAAGCTTCCACCGAGTAACAGCTCTCGTTAAAAAACGATAAGATAAGATAGAGGAAGTACGCCAGTGGCGGAGCGGCTGATTTATCGGGCGGAACTTGCGTAACCGCCCGGCGTGACGCGCCGTGGACTCACCTGTAATCGGGGATTTTCTCCGCCAGGCCAAAGTCTCCCACGATGGCGGAGCACGTGCTCCCCTCCCAGCGGATCAGGCAGTTCTGCGGCGACACACAGATGTTTTATTTGGGGGGGGCGGGGCCAGCGGGCGCCTCCTCACCTTGGAGGTGAGGTCCCTGTGGAAGAAGCCCTTGCTGTGGAGGTAGCGCAGCCCCCGGGCGATGTCCAGCGCCAGGCCCCGGCGCACGCTCCACGACAGGGGCACCTCGCCGCCCAGTAGCTGCTCCAGGTTCCCGCCGTTGATGTACTGAGGGTGAGATCGGGGGGGGTCAGAACCGGCGGGAACCGCCGCCGTCGCCACGGCGATCGAGCCCTTACCTCTGTGAGAGCGTGGAGCTGCCCCTCGTGGACGCACACGCCGATGAACCTGGAGGACGGAGCGAGACGCTTCAGACCCGTGTGTGTGTGTGTGTGTGTGTGTGTGTGTGTGTGTGTGTGTGTGTGTGTGGCGCCTACCTGAGTATGTTGGGGTGTGAGAGTCGGTTCATGAGCTGGACCTCCCTGAGCATGTTGGCCCGGTTGCTGGGCAGGATGTTCATCTTCAGCGCCATCACCTGACCCGACACGCGGTGCTGCACCTGAGCGGGGGGGCGGGGAGACGGTGAGGTGGGGGGGACTCGTTTGTTTTTGGCGTCACCATGGTTACGTCTGCTATGGTAATTGTGGCTGGGAGCTGTTTGACCCCCCCCTCCCCTCCTTCCAGCACGGGCGGTCCTGTTCCTCGACTGCTGCGGCCCCGCGGCGAGAGCGGGTTTCCTCGATGTAAACAACCCTCCAGCAGCAGGACTCGTGGGTGACAGGCCCTGCCCCCCCCACATGTTGGTCACAAGCGGCGACCCTCACAACACGATACTGGACGCCGCCGTGATGACCTCCGACCCCCCCGATTTAAAAATAACCTCGTTAAACCCAGGACGAAGCGGATGTTGGGTCTCCCAAACAAACCGCCAGTCGCGCCGTATCGACACGGAGCCTCCTGACCCCCCCCACACACCCTGGCCCGGCGCCAACGCACGAAACCTGACGCTTCAAACGCTGGAACACACATTTGTGTGTGTTCTCTACCCCCCCAGTGAACCCTCCTTTTAGACTAATAAAGATAAAACGGTGTGTGTGTGTGTCATCAGGAATTATGTGTGTGTGTGTGTGTGTGTGGATATCAGCTGGCTACAGAATCAGAGTGATGCAAAAGCATAAAATCCTATTAGAGAGCAGACTGGGAGTACTGGGAGTAATGCTATTAACACACACACACACACACACACACACACACACACACACACACACACACACACACACACACACACACACACACACACACACACACACACACAGAGTCAATGAAGCGATCTTTAGCTCGGTAAATCCATCTTTGGCTGAGGGCTCCCGTCAGCGGCGCTGCACATGCGCGGGTGCAAGCGTGCAATTCAGAGAGATTCGTGCAATTCCGCACGCGCTTTTTTGGCACGTGCGGAATTGCACGAATCTCCCCGGGGGCCGGATTGGGAAGAGAGGGCAGTATGGGAAGAACGGGGGGGGTTAATGTAATTACAGCACTTGAGACTGTTTAGGAGAGATCTTTACTCCTTCCATTAGCTTCACATCTTGTCTCTCTCTCTCTCACACACACACACACACACACACACAGACACACACGCTCTGACGCAGTAGCAGCAGCTGGAACTGCATCGACTTCTCCTGCGACTGCTCCTCGCTCGCCGTTGCCACCTCGTTGAGCGATCGAGTCTGTAATCGCTCTGGACGGGGACGCAATTATCAAGGCGTGCATCGAGAGGACGATGGAGCGCCGCTGTCAGCGGAGGAAAGGTCGCGGGCAAGAGTGTGTGTGTGTGTGTGTGTGTGTGGGGGGGGGGTGGGGTGGGGGTCCAGAGCGCTCATACGGTCACTTGAACAGTGAGGGTTTTAATCTGTGTGAAGTGGAAACAACATCTCAGACAGTGCGGAGGCTGAGGCCGGGGTCACCGACCCCGGTCCGGTGAGGCCTGGAATCCATCCGGGTTTTCCGTCCTGCCCAGTTGTGACAAAGGAAGCCCAGGTGGGCTCCCGGGAGGAGGGAAAACCCGGCCGGACTACAGGCCTGACGGGACCGGACTGAGGACCGCTGGCCTTCCTCTCAAAGTGAACGAGAGGCTGGAGGTGTGTGTGTGTGTGTGTGTGTGTGTGTGTGTGGGCACTCTCCTATTCCAACTGCGTGTGGTCGAAACCCTACCTGATGCAGGAGCGGGCGAACTGACGCGCAGGCGCCAACTCGGTCTGTTGCACAACAACAGTGGGCCAAACACACACACACACTTTCCCTTTTGTAACACACACCATGACGGGGTCACCGCAGTCACGGAAGGTTTTGTTTTGTTTTTTTTTAATAAAATCACCCGTCTGTGATGAGCCACGTTTCAAGTATGACAGCGCGACTAGACGAGGTTGACGGCACACACAAGGGTGCCACGTCATCCAGTTTACCTTTCATCGGGGGCGTGGCCCTGACCCGCGGCTAACTCCAGATGACCGCAGTCAATACCTCGCCGGCGCGGGACGCGCATACGCCCGGCGGCGCAACGAGACGCTTCCGACAAATAACGAGTTGCGCAACTCTCGCCCCGGCTCGGCTCAAAACGGTCACGATCGAGAGACGACCCGAAAGCTGCGAACAGAAACAAACAAAAAGACGATAAATTTCTTGCGCAAAGCGAGCAGGTCCGGGCTGGAGCGAAGGAAGTGGGGGAATATCGGAGGAAAAGTGCGACGCTAAGCTGCTGCTTTTCAAGTCTGAACTGGCTCGCCAGTACAAAGATCTCACACACACACACACACACACACACCTCCCTAATCCCAAACACCTTAGCTGTTCACAAACACACACATGACAGGCGACGAAGGATGCAGCTTTTTTTTCGCAGCCTCGTTTTTTTCCTTTCCTTTTTTCCCCTCCCTCGTCTCCTTTGTTGTCTTTTCATCGCTTCCAGGACGAGAGCCGCCGATCCCATCCCAACACGTCCAGACTGGGAAAATCCCACCATCAGCGCGTCGAGGCCATGAATTAATAAAGAGGCGTTTGCAGAATAACTCATTACATTCACTTTAAAGGCCTTCGTTTAAGGCGTTGGGATTGAGCTCAATAATGTTAATAAATACAGTTAAAACAGGAATTGGTATTGGAGGTCAGAGTTCATAAAAAGGTCAAAAAGTAAAGTGCACAACGAGTTAAAATAATTGGAGCTCGTGACCCACTTTTAAAAACAATTATTAATCACTTTTGGGAGGAATTTTCAGCATAAAATGTAGAAAAAGTGGGCGGAGCCTCGCCCTGGTAGCAGCGTTACCACAGCAGCGTTTGGCAACCCGTTTCCTTCAGAACGGCTCTGTCAGGAGCAGCTGTCGCACAAGCGCGCGCAAACACCGAGACCCCCCTGACACACACACACACACACACACACACACACACACACACACACACACACACACACACACACACACAGCTACCATCACGAAACGCGTTCCAATTTAGCCGACTGCGGGAAAAGTGCTTTTATTTTGAAGAGGACAAAAGCGGTTACAAAGGCTTTGCTCGAGTCCGTCAACATTTCTTCGTGTTTACGAGCTTCGGGTTTTCTCGAACTCGCACGTGGAGGTCGATTTTCGAGCTCGTTTTCTTTTGGCGTAGACCGGACGGCGCGCGGGCTGGGGCCTGAGATCGGCATCCGACGCCTAATTTGACAGATGAGACTTAAAACTTAAGTGGAATTACCCCGGGGGGGGCAAAGCTAATCCCCAACGGATAAAATTAATTCAGCCAAGCTGGGGGGGCGGGGCAGAGGGGGGGCTCACCGCAATGATTCATTGACAATCCATCAGAACTCAGATCAAACCCGGTTGGCTGTTTGACCGAACGTCCTGGGGGTCAAGGAGCTCCTGGAGAGCCAGGTATTTCCACCCTGGGTGCAAATTAGAGGAGGAGAGTGACCAAATGTGACCAGAGCAGGTTTGAGCGTTGGAGAAGAAACCATAATATTAGAAATAACCATAATAATAATGGAGGTTTGGGATGATTGCGCAAGTTGTTTCTAATGAAAGTAAGGTTTCAGAACCCGTCTACAAGTTGACCGGCTTCCAAACAAAAGAAGCTCTGAAGAAAACCGAAAAGTTGGAGGATCTGTTGCGACACGTGCTTCGAGTTCCTTCCTTTGTCGTTTTCTCCTTTATGTTTTCGGGGGGGTTTGCAGAAGTGAGCGCCTGTTGTAAGCTTAAACTCAATGACAAGGCCAGAGAAGGCCCGATGGCGGCTATGACGGCGGGGGGTCCAGGCCGAAAGGGCGGTTAAAAACTGAACCGCGTTTTTTAACGATTAAAAAAAAAAAACTGACCCTGTTTAACGGAGGGGGAGTGAGGGAGGGGGGGGCCGTAAACGCCGACATTTGCGTGCTCAATGGCCAAATGGCCTTTCAAAAGGGCAAGCCTGGGGGGGGAAGGGGGGGGGGAGAGGGAGAGGTCATCCTCATCCAGTGAGGTCGATTTTAGCGTTTGATGTTCAAACACGTGACCCCGGTTGGAAGGGGGGGGGGTGGTGACACTGGCATTGCAATGCAAAACATTCATGCAAATACGGGGTTTTACTTACTGGAGCTAAAGTGTGGTGGCAGAGATGGTTTGATGGGGGGGGGTGATGATGGTGGGGGGGGGCTGTATCCATGTTGCGCCGCCACGTTTGCACAGCAGCCCAGAGCAAACATACCAGCCATCGTCTCTAGAGAACCTTTCACCACGGCGGCCTTCGGCCTCCAGAAGCTCACGCCGAGCCTCGTCTGGACGTTTATGGTATTCGATGGACGGGAAGGGACCTCGCCCCCCCTCGCCCCCCCCCGCACGTAAACTTAATGACTGCAGGCAAAAGTGAGCACTGGATGCCATCAAGCCGACGCTTCAGGTGGGGAGGGAGTCTCACGGTTATCTTGTTGCACCCTGGCAGCTTTAGATCGAAGATGATTTACCTGCACAAAGGGGCGGGGCTTGCTGGAGGCCGGTCATGTGACAATCAGCAGCTGATAACACAGAATAACTCACTCAACCCCCCCCCGACATACATCGGCAGTGAGACGCTCAAGGCCGTGGGTTGGTTTATTGGCCCGGGTTTGGGTTCGTTCCCTCCAGATCCCGTCGCGTCGGCGAGCGGGGGTGCGTCGGGATCTGGAGGGAACGCCAAAGGTCGGGGAAACCTCCCAAGACGACAAGAGGGCGCCACCCGATCGGCCCCGCCCACCACCCGCCCGACCCGGAGCTCCAAAGCAGCCCTGAAAAGATCCCATCGCATCCGCATTTGCTCGACGTGTCCCGACACCCCTCCGGGATTCCACAAAATCTGCTCCGGCCCGTGTTTTCAACCCTGCCCCCCCCCCCACACACACACACACACACACCCCCAGACCACCCAAACAACCTCGCTCAGGCGAGCGGCGGCGCGACTCAGGGCCGGGTAAGGTTACCTACGTGTGCCAGGTCTACCCACCCATGCTGGATCCGCTCACACACACACACACACACACACACACACACACACACACACACACACACACACACACACA
Organism: Lagocephalus sceleratus; assembly: GCA_911728415.1. Taxonomy (NCBI): domain Eukaryota; kingdom Metazoa; phylum Chordata; class Actinopteri; order Tetraodontiformes; family Tetraodontidae; genus Lagocephalus; species Lagocephalus sceleratus. The sequence continues at coordinate 4,195,851 of CAJVRN010000234.1, forward strand.
CACACACACACACACAGTGTGTTTGGTACACCAGCACACGTGGAGAGCATAAAAAGAGCAGACCAGGAGGTGTAGATTTCAATGTTACGCCATCAGCGTGAAGGGGGGGGGGGGTCAGAGCTGTCAAGAACTTCTGGGTGATGGCGCTTCGTTGGGGGGGGTTGATTCCCCGCCGCTTTGGACCAGATCAAACCCACTAAGTGTCGCACAAGCGAGGAGACGCCGTACCTGAGGCCGACTCCTTTGGGGGGGGGGGGTGCAGCCATATTTGTTTATGTTTGAATATATTTCACTGTCAGGCTGAAGATAAAGAGCTCAGGGGATGCTGACTGACCTCGTTTGAATTCATGCTGCAGTCAAAAGTTGGTTGGGATGGGAGGAGGAGGGGGGCTTTAAAGTTCCGCATCCATCGAAACCTGTTGGAGGCGTGACGTCACACACACACGCACGCACGCGCACTCCCTCACCTTGAACACCTCGGAGAAGAAGCCTGCTCCGATCTTCTCCCGGCTGAAGTCGTCCAGGCGAGCGAGGCTGGACACGGCGCTGCGCAGGGCCCGGTACGACGACGGCCGGATGCGGTTGGGTCCGTGCACGCTGTGCAGAGGCGGCTCCGCGTCTCTCGCCTGCTCCGACTCCATCTCCATCTCTCCGGGGGGAGGAGGAGGAGGAGGCGGGGGCGGGGGAGGAGGAGGAGGGGGAGGAAGAGGAGGAGGGGGAGGAAGAGGAGGAGGGGGGGGCCTCGGGACGTGTGCGTAGTTTTAAAATCCAGCCCGGCTCCCGTCGGCGGTGCCCATGTCGGAGGCGAGGCCACGGCGCGGGAGCGGGGGGAACCGAGCGTCGCGGACGTCGCGGACGTCCCTCGCCCCGGGGAGGCCTCGGCGGAGCCCCGCGGGTCCCGAACCGGCTCGCTGCTGCGCGATCAGCCCGCGGTCGGAGCCGCGTCCATCATGACGCGCGGCGGCAGCAGGAGGCTGGGCCGCTTTCGAAAGTGCGCAGGCTGCTGCCGTCTTGGCAGCGGCGTGTCTCCCCCCCTCTCAACCTCCTCCTCTCTTCCTTAAACTCCGCTCGTCCTGTGGGGGGGGGTGGATACGGACGGGCCTCTCCTCTCCAGCCCGGCTCCTCCAATTAAACGCCGGGTTTCCAGTGCGCACCGATGCCTCACTGGCGCCGCAGCCTATTGGAACCAGAGGAGAGGAGTGAGGAAGAGGGGGGAGGAGGGGGGGAGTGTGTGTGTGTGGGGGGGAGTGTGTGTGTGTGTGTGTGTGGGGTGTGTGTGTGTGGGGGGTGGGTGCGCGCATCAGATGTGACAGATCCGCCGCGAAAACTTCCAAGCGCACACCCGGGAGGGACAGGACGACCCCCCCCCGGCCACCACCCCCTCCACCCCCGTGTGTGTGTGTGTGTGTGTGTGTGTGTGTGTGTGTGTGGGGGGGGGTGCTCCAGCGTCGCCCCCCTCGCCGGTGCGTAACGCGCTCGGCGCGCACGGACCGGGTCTCGACCACCTCCGAGCCTCCGACGCGTCCGGTCCTCTCGCGTCTCCGGACGCACGCGCGAAAGACGAGATGAAAGGGAAAAGACGAAGGCGCCACATGAAGCGTGTGCACGCGGGAGCCCGGCGGAGGACCGCGTCACTCACCTGAGCTCGTCCACCTCCGCGGACATGCCTCGCGCCCCCTTGACCGGAAGTGTCCCTCGGTGCTGGTTAAACTCCCCAACCTTCCTTCCCTTTCTCAACCTTTACTCCTCCGCGCTGCGGCTGCCGGTGTCCCCGGGTGGGTTCGACACCGACCGGAGACAAACGCTGACTTTTTTTTTTTTTCCCCGAGCTGCCTTTTTATTGGCGGCTCCGGGGGGGGGCGGGGCCACACGTGATTACCGCAAGAATGCACCTGAGGGGGCGCCTCTCACCTGTGGCCTCAAAATCCCCTCATATTCACGATTTCATCTGGTTTTTTTAACCCCCCCCGACACAATATTGAAGGAGACAATCAGGATTTATAATCTGTCTCTCGGTACACATTCAGGCGAGCCGGGTTTGATTATTAATGTCTGCTGCGGGCGATTGTAAAGGGGTACCTGTAAAAACGCCACACACACACACACACACACACACCGTCAGACCGCGTCCCTCCCGCTGTACTGTTCATCGGGACAGACCCTGAAGTCGCCTCATTGTGTCTGATGATAATTCAGTGTGTCCGATTTATTATTTATGGCTTCGGATCACTAATTCAAAACACTGATGGGGGCTGGTGTGTGTGTGTGTGTGTCGGGGGGGGTCTGGATTACGTCCAAGCATTCATGCATGTGTGTGTGTGTCGGAGGGAATTCTTTTGACCTCTGTTGACCTTTTGTCGTGTTTACTCGATCAATAATGAATCCGTCTCTTTGTGGCCCGCGTATGGAAACTAGATAATTAGACGTCTCTGCTCGGGACCAGCGCAGTGTGGGGGGGGGGCGAGGGTGAGGATGGCACACAGTCAAGACGGCCCCCCCCCACCCGATGCTCTCAGAGCAGCACCGACCAAGGCCTCTCCGGTCCTTTCCGTTCCCACCTCCAGGCCCAGGACCCCGACACAGATCCATACCCGGCGCCTGCTGCGCCTCCCATCTGACCACCCCCTCGTTAAGGCTCATCTGTAGATGAAAACAGTCACCCACCCCCCCTCCTCACGTCCAGCCAGGCCGGGGCCGGTGTGTGTGTGTGTGTGTGTGTGTGTGTGTGTGTGTGTGTGTGTGTGTGTGTGTGTGTGTGGGGGGGGCAGGGGCCTCTATAATTGGTTTTGGGAGCGCACCAGCTGTTTCATGTGCCCCTACTAGTCCCCAAAGGAGATGAAGCCCCCCCCCACACACACACGTCTTCCCATCTTGCTGGATGAAAGACAACTGCCAAGTGAGCAGACAGGGACGTGGAGATGCTGCTGGGGGGGGCACGCGAAGGAGTGATAAATAATACATTGTATATGCTTACTTTAAAAACATGGATAAAAATATGTGGACAGCACTTGAAGGACAACAAAAGGCCCATTTTTACAGAATTATAGGTGTTAAAGCACAAATCCGAGTAATTCCGGGTAATTCCCCTCAAAAATGCTCTTAACTGAATTCGCCAACAGAGAAGCAGAATTCCAAGTTTGAGCAAATCCGTTTTTACCCGGAATATCAACGAGAATCCAAGATCAACGCTGCAGTTTGTTTTGGTCTTAAAGGAGATTTTCCACCTTTGGTTTCGGATGGGGGGGGGGTCTGACCCTCAAGGTGGCCTTTAGATCAACTGTGGGACTGAAGCGGCCGGGGGGGGCGGAGGCGAAGGTGGGGTGGGTCATGAAGAAAACAAAGGTGAAAGGTGTAACTGGCGCTTGAAGCCGTTGTTGACTCCTTCTTGTTTTAAGCTCCTAGAGAACAGCCAGGGCGGATGTGTGGCCTGTTTTCCTCCAGGAGTCCTGTTTTATGCAAACACGGCCTCGTCCCCCCCCCCCCACCTTTCCCCTCCTGTCTCTACATGCCTGTTTTCTGAGTCTCAGGTTTCACGTTTCAGGTGAGGAATGAGCTCTCGCGTCGGGACAGTGGGCTTCCTTCCGCGGCAGGCTTTGGCACGAACCGTCCACGGCCCCGAAAACAAACGAACCGTCCTCTCCAGGCGACGAGGAGGGGGGCGGCGGGGGGGGGGGCGCCGAGGCCTCGGGGGTCACCGTCTGCGTGCTAGATATATCGACCCCTGCGTCCCTCCCAAACCGGCCCTGAAAACGAGGCCCCTCGGGAATCAAAAGTCACCACTAAATTACTCAGCGTTTCATCCATTCCATTGATTTCTCGCTCCTTTTGCCTCCCATAAAAAGCGCAGAGATCTCAACGCACACGACAAACAACCCCTGACGAACACATCGAAGCCTCCCGGCGTGACGCACGCGTCCACAGTCGCGACCGGAGCAGCCCGAAGGCAACAAGGCCCCGCTTTCCTCCTCTTTGCCCTGCAGAACACAAACAGCGCCTTCCCCCTCGCGGGTGCGAATACATGGCAGGCATGTGAGCACACCGGTGCTGCAGGACGAGCAGACGCTATAGATCCACTAACCCACTGACCTGCATTGCAGCGACGCTTCATTTTTTAAAAAATCGAACCGCGGTCGATCAGTTCAAGCGCGCCTCTGCCTCCCTCTAGCGGCCGCGGGCGGTACTGCGCTCTCGCGTTTACCTCTTCCGGTTCGAGGCTTTAAGCCCGCCCCTCGGACTGTGACGTCAGGTTCAGCTCGGCTCGGCTCGGCTCGGTCTCTCCTGGCGATGGCAGCGAGCTGCGCGGAGCGGGTGCTGGCGGCGCTCTTCTGGGCCGCGGTCGGCCTCCTCTTCGCGGCCTTCCGGCTGCTGTCGGCGCCCGGGGGGAAGCAGAAGGTCCGGGCCGCCACCGAGCCGCTGCTGCTCCAGTCAGCGGCGCAGCTGGCCAAGAGGATCCGGCGGAGAGAGGTGTGTAGGCGGCCAGCGAGGTGGAGGCGCCGGCCCCCCCCGGAGGAAGAAAAAGACATTGATAAACAAACAGCCAGACAATGTGGGGAAATAGAAGTGACTTAAGACCATTTAAGAAACTGGAGGTTTCATTTAAGCTTAACTTAATTAAGGAATTAGTGAAGTAACTTTAGAAGAAAGTGATTTAAAGTCACATGGGCAGGGGAAGTGTGAAATATGTGCCTCACTTCAACACTTGAAATGACTTAAACTTGAAAAACAAGCCTCCAGCGACTGAGATCAATTTGAATTTGCCTGATTTTTCATATCAGCGGACAAAGTTCGCAGCTCCTATTGTCAAAGGGAGGCGTGTTTCAGAATATAGCGATATACTCTACCTACTGCGTCTTATGTAATCGCCCTTGGACCCACTGAAGGACTCGCTTCAGATTTCATTATTGCGTCTTGTAATGTCCATGTAGTAAACGCATAAATAAGTGCGATCAACTACTAATCTCTGTAAACCTTTAAAGAATGTTTCTCGGTTTCAAGGCAAAAAATAAGTGCTGCACACTTTCCTCTCCAGAACGAAGGACCTGGGGCGTTGTTTGCACCTGCTTTCTGATGGATAGCGACATGATTTTACTCTGTAATTCTGATTTGCTGTGAATGTTTTGACAGGTTTCGAGCGTGGAGGTGGTGCAGGCTTATATCGACAGGATCCAGGACGTCAACCCTCTTATTAACGCTGTCATAAAAGACAGGCAAGGCCGAATTATCTACATTTTATGTTCTTTTATCCGCTTTCGCTGGTTTCGTTGATGTAGTGTTTCCCTTGACTACCTTCACTAATTACTGTTTAACAAAGGGAAACAGACCGAGTTAATATTTACTCAGGTAATGGGTGACTGCGAAAAGGTCAAAGGAGGCCACCTTGAAACGCTTAAATTCCTGTCTGGTTCAAGGTTCGACGCTGCTCTCCAGGAGGCCGCGCAGGTCGACAAGTTAATCGAGGAGGAGACGGACGGAGAGGAGGGGCTGGAGGACAGGCTGCCGTTACTGGGAGTTCCACTGTCTGTCAAAAGCTCCTACGCCTTCAAGGGTAGAGTCCCGACATATTCGCTCCGAATCACAGCTACATCTCCATTTGGGGTTCCAACGGGTGCTTGAAATCCTTGAAAATATTTGAATTTTAATTTAAGTGCTTGAAAGTCATTGAAAGTCCTTGAATTTGCGTTCAACTCGAACGTTTTGCTGTTCAGAAACGTAATGATGATGTTTGGGAACAGAGAAAAAAAAAAGCCACAGCTAACTGAGTGGAACCTCTGACCTCGCTGGTGTCGCCCCCGCAGGCATGCCCTTCACCTCCGGCCTGGTCTCCCGGCGCGGGGTCGTGGCCTCCGTCGACGCTCCGCCTCTGACCCTGCTGAAGAGGGCGGGGGCCATCCCGCTGGGCATCACCAACACCAGCGAGCTGTGCACGTGGTGCGAGTCCCACAACCACCTCCACGGCATCACCAGGAACCCGTACGACCTGGAGAGGGTCCCAGGCGGGAGCTCAGGTCAGACCCCGCCCCCCGAGGTCCCAGTCTCCCTTTAGAATGCTGCGACCTCCTCTCCTATGTCCACCCCCCCCTCAGGCGGGGAGGGCAGCCTATTGGCGGCGGCGGGCGCGGTCATCGGTGTGGGCTCGGACATCGGGGGCAGCATCCGTATACCCGCCTTTTTCAACGGGATATTCGGACACAAGACCACTCCTGGTAGGACAAGCCCCGCCCCCCCCGACCATCAGCTCTTACTGATTCCGCTGCCCCCCCCGCAGGCGTCATTTCGACGGAGCACCAGTACCCCCCCCCCTCTAGCAGGCAGGAGGACTACCTCAGCCTGGGCCCCATGTGTCGCTACGCCGAGGACCTGAAGCCCATGCTCAAGATCATGGCCGGACCCAACGCCAGCATGTAAGCCCCGCCCACTTTTCCAGGTCCCCAGCCAATGAAAATGAGCTGGAAACCCCACCGCGCCCACAGGTTGTCCCTGAACGCACCAGTGGACCTCAGGAAGCTGCGCTTCTTCACCGTCCCCCACGATTCCGGATCCGTCTGGACGAAGCCCGTCAGCAGGGAGCTGATGGAAATCCAGAGGAAGGTGGGAGCGGCGGCGGGGGAGGCGGGGGGGGGTTCCCCTCGCCAGAGCTGACGTGACGCTGTTCCTCAGGTGGTGGAGCGCCTGGAGGCAGAGCTCGGGGTCCGGGTGGAGGAGGTGTGCTTCCCCGAGCTCAGCCACAGCTTCCAGATCTGGGACACGTACATGAGCCTGCCTGACGACCAGGGCAACGTAGGTCGGGGGGTTAGACGGGGGGTGGGGGGGGGTCGAGTAGGGACAGGAACCTGCGGTGGTTGTGTGACTCACGCTGCCCTCCTCCAGCCCCCCAGGCCGTTCAGCGAGCTGATGGGGGAGCCAGGGCGCCCCGCCTGGCCCTTCTGGGAGCTGCTGAAGAGGATGGTGGGGAAGTCGGACCACACCGTGGCCGCCATAGGTGAGGGGGACGCCGCCTTGAGCTTTCCTGCTCCGCTCCGGGGTCGCGAGAGCCGACAATAATGGAAGGGAATGCCCCCCCCCCTCCCCTCCAGCTCTGGGTCTGATAGACGGCACGCACAGCGAACCGTCCAAGTTCATCATCCAGCTGAAGGAGAGCCTGCAGGACAAGGTGGACAAGCTGCTGGGCACCGACGGCGTCCTTCTGTACCCGTCCCACCCCAGGACGGCGCCCAAACACCACCACCCGCTCTTCAGACCCTTTGACTTCGCTTACACGGGTCAGCCCTCCCCCACCTCCCCACCCCCAGCGTTAGACATCAGCTGAGGCGTCTCCCCTCTCCCCGCAGGTATCATCAACACCCTGGGGCTGCCCGTCACCCAGTGTCCTCTGGGGCTGGGCGAGGGGGGGCTGCCCCTGGGCGTGCAGGTGGTGGCGGGGAAGCTGCAGGACCACCTGACCCTGGACGTGGCTTTGTTCCTGGAGAAGGCCTTCGGAGGGTGGAGGGACCCGGGAGCCCAATAAACCAACGTTTCCGCGTTGGCTGCTGCCAAATGGTTGCGTCACCCCACCGACCCCCACCTTCTTTTGTGACAAATGAGGAAAAACAAAGCGGGCTTACTGGAGCAAATAAAGGTGTGACAGGTGAGATGAAGCTGGTGTCACCTTTATTTTCTTCACCACTTATGAAAAAGGATGAAAAAATGATACATTTCAAACTGAATTTGAGACCTAGTTTTTTTTTTTGGTCATTCGTTCCCACCGTCAGAGTCCTAATCTCACATTCATATAGATTTTTTTTTTTTTTTTTTTTAAAGACACGTCACATGCCTGTACATCAACGGTACAAATGTTGAAAGGTGCCTGGAGTGAGGGGGGGTCTGGACCCCCCCCCCCACCCCCTCACGACCATTTTTAGTAGTCAAAGATGACTTAAAAAGAGAAACGCTTTAAAAAAAAAAAAAAAAAGTGGAAAAAAAAAAAGACAACCGTCCTTGAAAGATCCCTGCATTTTTTGCAGCGTGGAGGAAGGGAGGACTCGAACGCGGCGCCCGAACGCGTTTTCTTCTGAAGGGGCTGAGAAACGATGGCAGGGGGGGTGGGAGTGGGGGTGGTGGGGGGGTCCTCAGGAGGCGTTGGTGATGGGTTTGTATTTCTTGAGGCGCGTCCACTGTCCCGTCGAGTAGTTCATTTCAAAGACCGTGTCCACCAGCATGGTGGTGCTGCCCGTGCCGTCCGCCTTCGGCAGCACCTCCGTGTGCTCGCTCAGCTTGATCTGGATGATGTCGCCCTGCTCGGGGCACGGGTTCTCTGCAGCACAGGAGGCAGCCTGGTCAGTGTGTGTGTGTGTGTGTGTGTGTGTGTGTGTGTGTGTGTGTGTGTGTGTGTGTGTGTGGGGAGGGGGTTCAGGCTCGGGCTGGGCGATAAAACGATAACGACGCGCATCGCAATAGACACGTAATCGATAAAAATCTCTTTTTTCTCCCCTCTGTGTTTGGCTCGCTCTCTGGTAACCTAGCAACGTAGAGATTGCTGATCTCTTGGAGGGACGGCCAATCAGGTAACAGCATCAAGTTTGGCTGCGCCACCTCGTCTTGTGTTTGTCCGCGTGGGGCGAGGAATCAAACGCAAGAAGAATTTGTCAATAAAAACGGGAGCTCACCAGTTTTTTTTATTTTTATAAGTCAGGACCAGAGTGATCGGAGACTGACTCAACTCCGGTGTCCCCATCATGATTCGATAATCACGCGTACGATAACCTCGGCTGAGCTCGGCCGCGTTTGCCAACGTCCAACATTTTCGAGCGAAAGTGCAAAATACGAAACCAAAAACACGAAAGCGCTGCCTCATCTCGTCGCCGTAACAGCAGAGCGCTCCAGGAGACCCCGTCCAACCAACAGGCTCACCGTCGCCCCCTGCTGGCCCGGTGGCGGTACTGCAGCACCACGGTGGCGCACGCCCCGTCGAAGTATCGATAATTACCGATATCGCCCGGCATAAACCGATACCGTGACGGCGTTTCCAGCCACGTCGCCCAGCCCCGCCGCGGGCGCACGAAGACAGAGGGAAGCGCGACCTCACCTCTGGATCCAGCCATGAAACCCAAGATGAGCGCCTTCTCCGGTCGGGTGACCTTGTTGGCCGTCTTGAACATCTCCTGGGCGGCGTACATCTGGTCTCTCTGTGGACCCAAACACCCACATTCAGCTCCCGCCTCACCCCCCCCCCCACCGCCCACTTCCGCTGACTTACCGTGAGCGACAGGCTCTTTTTAGGCTGCGGCTGCGGCGCCGTGGGGGCCGGCGTGGGCGTCGGGGTCTGAGGCGTGCTGGGGGGCTGCGTGGGCGTCTCCTGCTGGCTGGCGGTGGCCGCCGCCGGGGGCCCGTTGCTGGCGGGGGTGGAGACCGGCGTGCTGGGGGAGGTGGGCGTGGCCGGGTTGGCCGCGCTGCTGGCGTTGTACATGGGCGTCCTCTGCTTGTACTGGCCCGGCAGGGTGGCGGTGGCGCCCGGCGCCGCCGACTCCTCCGGCTGCCGGGCCGCCTGGAGGGGGTCCCGCCCCGAACCGCCGGCGTTCGCTACAGTGGTAGGGAGAGGTAATCAACAACCTTCCCTTGGGGGGGGCGGGGTCTTGATTGTCTGATCGAACGCTCACCCGGCTGTGCTTCGGAGCTGGGAATGTACGAGGAGGAGGGCACCATACTGGGCGTGGCCGGCAGGTAGCTGGTCGACGGGAGAGGGTTCTCGTTCAACGACCCCAGTTTCTGAGGGTTTTCGCATCGTTAGTTGGATACGGAATCGACAAGGGGGGGGCGTGGACGGGCGAGGAGGGGGGGGTACCTGCGTGGAGACGAGGCCAGCGGCGTAGTCGGGGGTGGTGTTTTCCACCACCGCCTCTTCTTTGGCGGGTTTCTCTCCGGCCTCCGTTTCTGAGGGAACATCGTATCGTATGATATCGCGCAAAACACCTCGTCTTCCGGACCCCCCCCCACCCGCCGGGAATTACCTAGAGTCTTTCGCCTTCTCTTCGCTTCCCTTCCCGCTCCGACCATGTCCAGCTCCGAGATATCCAGCAGCTGGGAAGAAGAAGAAGAAGAAGAAGGAGGAGGGGGGGGTAGAGGAAGTCAGCGGGTTTGCGGATCTGAGCGAGAAAGTCGCGGCGGACCGACGGCCCCCACCTTGACGCCTCGCTCCTTGCGCAGCGGCGTCCGTGCCGGGGCGATGGGCGTGCGGTTGCTGGGGGGGCTGAACATGCTGGGGGCCGTGGGGCTGCGGAACGGGGCCTTGGGGATCCCCTTGAGGGGAGCTGCGGACACCGGAAAGGAAACCGTTTCAGCGACGGGGAGGAGGAAAAACTCGCCGAGAAGCGAACGCGCGAATCCCTCACTGGTTGTGTCGATCTTCTTGACCAGTCCTCGTCCTTTGGCGTGGAAAGGCACTCCGGCCGTCTTCTTCAGCTGCTGGGCCGTCTCTGTGGCTGCAGGAGAAGGCGTTTTGAACCGTTAATATCCCGACAAGCCCCCAAAAGATGAACCCGACAGCTCCGCTCACATTTCTGAAGCAGCTCTGCCCTCAGCGTCGCACTCTTGGGCTTCCGCTTCAGCTGGAAATGCTTGACGGGGGGGGTTAGGGGTCCCACCAGGGTGGTTAGAGCGCTCTTGTTCAGGTACTGGCACTCCAGCGGAAGCATGGCAGAGGCCTCGCACTCGCTCACTGGGCGGTGAGGAGGAGGAGGAGGAGGAGGAGGAGGAGGAGGAGGAGGAGGAGGAGGAGGAGGAGGAGGAAGAGGAGGAGGAGGAAGAGGAGGAGGAGGAAGAGGAGGAGGAGGAGGAGGAGGAGGAGGAGGAGGAGGAGGAGGTTCATCGTGGGAATAAACAGAAAGATGACTGCCGCGACTAATAATATAACCGCTCCACGCGCTCCCTTACCTTTCTCGCGGAGCTCTCCGAGGATGTCCTGCACGTTCGGGTTCTGCTCCTCCAGGTCCAGGTTGAGGGAGCCGGTTTCCGGGAAGGACTTGAGGATGTCCGCCACCATGAGCACCCAGGGCTCCGTGTCCACAGTGGCCAGCTGGATGATCTCCGACAGGGCCTCCTTCATCTGGCAGGGGGGGGGGTGTTTGTGATCACTTTGGAACTTTTTATCTCACCAATTGTTTAAAGTGAGGACAAATCCCTCCATTATAAGGGAGATGCGTGACTGTGCACAAAGGTGAAGCGATTCCGACACCTAAATATTGACCTCTGATCATTTCTCGATGCTCGTGCTGCAGATGCGGTTCCCCACCTCCACCACCATTAAAAAAACCCTCCCAGAGGTGATGCAAACCGGTCCTAACCCGGGTTCTTCTGCAGGTGGGACTTCTCAGCGCTGCACAAGCGGCCGGTGACGTCACACCCAAGTACCGCCCCACGCTTTTCCCCGGCTATCCCGGAGCCCGTCCCACCGTAATGTCCGCCCGGCAACCGCAATAGCCGCGGTTCCCGGGGCGGCTGCCGCTCGACCCCGACCACGGGGGGGTGATCGGGGGGGGGGACCTGCAGCGCGGACCAGCGCGGAGCTCCTCGGCGGGCGTCGATCGCAGGGAAGGGTCTTGGTCGACCCGATCCCGCGCAGAAAGCGAAAGATCGCCGCAAAATAACTCGAATAACCGACCCAAACGTCGCAGGGGGGGGAGGGGGGTGGAGACGAACCCGTCCGGACCGGAGCCCGGCGCCGGGGCGGGCCCGGCGGCCCGGGCCGGAGGCCGGGTTAGCAACATGCTAACGGCTCGGACGCACCTCGTCGACGGTCCGGCGGGGGAGGCGCAGCATCCCCAGCAGCAGCTTGAGCTTCACCGGCGGCGACAGGCTGGAGAAGCACAGCCTGATGTTGTCGATGACGGACGCCGTGAGCAGCGAGGCGATGCTGGGCGGCGTCCAGAGCTCGTCGGTGGAGCCCAGCTTGTTGTGGAGCCACAGGCCGGTGTCGCTGTCCTTCATCGACGCCATCTTGGGGGGGGAAGGAGCGCGGCGGGTCGGGCATTTTAACTGGTTACCGGAGAGAACCGGCGCGACCCGCCCACACGCACACGCTTCCCCCCCGAGCCGGCCGGGCTCGGTTCTCCCCCCCCCACCCGACCCCACCGCCCCGGCCCGGCCCCGGCGCGCAAAGGCGGCTTTTGGAGCTCGTTTAATGAGCGCCCCCCCCGCAACGTGAAACACCGCCAAGTCAAGCACAACGCACCCCCACACAGCCCTTTCACCCGCACCCAAGTGCTGGTTTATCCCCTATCGTTATATTTCTGTCAAAAATGTCTTTTATGAGGACGCGCTTCTGCTTTATTTCACCAATATCGGTGCTCTTACTTTGGATACCGCCACCGGAAGTGGAGGCTGTTATTTTGAAAGACGCCGAAGGACTGCGCATGCGCGTTGTTTATGTCACATACAACAATCTAAAGGCTGGCGTTTAACACAGATCTGTAAAATTCATCTTGTGTGTTGGTAGGTTGGCACGTTTTTATTTTTTCAAATCAACAGCAATTCTTCGTGAACCCCGTTGTTGTTATTGTTTTTTTTGGGTTTTATTTTTATTTTTTTTCCAACGACCTTTTCCCTGCACCTTTATTCTAGACCCGGGTTTCTTCCCGGGGATGCTGCCGTTCGGTTCGAAACGATCGTGCGCGGTTGTGTCTTAAAACGTGCGTTTGTGGTTGAATTAGCTCTCGTCGTCGCCATGGCTTCCAGCGGGCATCTGCAGGCAGCGGCGCTCCTCCTGGCGCTCCAGCTCCTCTGTGTCGGTGGAGCAGATGCGGATCCAGAGTCCGGCACCGTCATCCCTGCAGAAAGTGCGTGTTTTCACATGCTTTGTTTTCATTTACCCCCCCCCTTTCCCCCACTGCCTGTCTAGAATAGGTCCTCGCTTGAGTGCTGTGACTAATTGGTTAATGAGAGCAGGTCTGCAGATGTTGGTTGACTGCGTCCTGGTTTTGCGGAGGAAAACGGGCCTGCGCATCTTTAAACCCCCCCCAAAAAAAAAAAAAAAAAAAAGGTCAACACCGTTCACATCAAGACATCATTTAGGACTGCTTCAGAAATATCGCAAAATTGCACTTCCCTGACGCACAATATGCGTATTTGTGAGGGGAAAATCATAATTCCTTTCACTAAAACAAGCACCGGCGAACAAGGTGAGGCACAAACTGTGAGCTGTTCCTGTTTTTCTCTTGTGTCGCACCTCCAGGCCGCCCTTGCGTAGACTGCCACGCGTTCGAGTTCATGCAGCGGGCGTTGCAAGACCTGAAGAAGACCGCTTTCAACCTGGACACCAGGGTAAGAGCGTGTGGAAACTAGAGCCTCGAAACTCTCCTGGGTTGTGACTGGCCTGGTGTCAGTGACAGCCATAGAGGGCGGGGCTCTGGGATGGACCTGGGGGGGGGCGTGGTGGTGGGGGGGTGTCACTTTTGAAACACGATGACGTTGAAGAGAAACCGCCTTCCTGTTGTGTCCCCTGCAGACGGAGATGCTGGTGTTGAGGGCGGAGAGGAGGGCCCTGTGCGACTGCATGCCCACCAACTCCCTGCGCTGAACCCTCCCCCCCCCCCCCCCTCACCCCCTCCTCCCACCCCGCGTCCCCCCACCCTGTCCTCACGTCCCGTCCCCCTCTCTGAAACCTCGTCGCATCGTTTCATTTGATCCCATTTTCCTCCCTTAAATCACACGCCCACCGCGCTTCGGGGCGCTGTATGTGTCTCAAATTCTGCTGTCCCTTCCGTCCGCCCAACTCCGGTCCTCGAGGGCCCCCGGTCGGGTTTTCCGACCTCCCAGGTAGGCCGTCCCCCGTCCGGGAGGACAGAAAACCCGGGCGGATTCTGGCCCCCGAGGACCGGATTCTTGGAGATTCTCCCCCCCGACCTCCTTCTGGAAATGATGCTCACCTCATTTTCCCACAGCTGCTTCATCACGCGAGCGCTACCTTCCAGTCCGGCCCGTCGTATCACTGCGGGCTGCCAAAACACCAATAAAAAAGATGAAGGATGTTTCTGAAGGTCTCACATACCCAGAGCTAGCGCAGAAGCACGCAGTTTGAGACACATATATTTTGTACTTTTTTATGTATAGTAGAAACCATAGCAAGTTATTTGTCAGACGTCCTGTATAAGAACGTTTACGATGATTATACATCTAAAACTGTAGCATCATAAGAAACTTATTTAACGGCTCAAATTTGCCTAAATATTTCCGTTGGCGGTTTTAGCGACCCGGTCGAAATCGGTTTAGGAGAAGTAATTTATTTAATAAATTTCCTTTAAGACAACCTTGTATATTTTTGAAAATTGAACGCTAAGTTAGAGTATACGTTTATTAAGCCTCTGTTGTGGTTGTTTTCCTTTTTAGGTGTTGATTAAAAACATACCATGCAGGTTTTGATTTAGCGCAGCACTGTAGCATGAAACAGCACTTTTGGTTCATCTAATGTTAATATAGATTGTATTTATAGAGTCTGTATGCAGATGCATCTCAGTGGATGTATCCACTTTGTCTTACATTAGTGTATGCAAGTACATTCGGGGACGTACATGGAAACAGACGAGTTGCAATATCCCCGGAGGGTTGGTTATATAGGGTTAGTAACTGCAGTAGGGGAAATAGAGATGAATTAAAATGTCTTAATGTTGTTTGTGAACGCTGTACTTTGTTACCATTACGTCACAAGACACCACATTTATAGTCTTAATGTGTGTAATAAAAAAACAAAAACGATGTGGAGCGCCTCTGTGTGATTTCTGAGTCTATGGACTTTATTGACAGGCTGTGGTAGACCAAACGACTGGATTAATAAAGTTATTCATTAGTTGTTCTGAGCATTGTGATTGACACAGGCCTTGGGACGAGTCAATAAAAGTCACGTTGTCTCGCTAAAGTTGCGCCGACCAATCGCTATCAGGCCTCTTTACTGGTGTTGGTCGTAACCAACCAGAGCTGCAGACGTGCCGCGGCTCCCTTCCTCAGCCAAATCACTTGAAGACATCTCAGCTCATGTTTGCTCATGTTCGCGCATATTTGCGCTCTTGTTTGACTTTGCGGCACGAGGTTCGATTAAACGACGTGATGTTAACGATGACGTGTCGGCCCCCTCCGAGCAAACTCGCTCATTGTTTGGTATTCGGAACGAACCGCAAACACGGGCGTTTGACCTGCCATCGGTGAGCCATACGTCAAATATGCTGACTTACCTAAAGTCTATGGCCTGGAGTGTGTTGGCTTTACTCATGCCTCTTTATTCATTTGCTACGGCACAAAATTCAGCAAAAACCACGTCAACGTGTCCGTCTGAACCTCCCCACATAAACACCAGCTGACTCATTAAACTTTAAGGTCTTTGGCTTTTACAGGCAGGGTTGCCTCTAGACAAACGGGGGGGCCCAGAGCAAGATCCTCAAATGGGCCCCCCTCATTCACCCCTCCCCTTGTGGATTTTCAAATTAACAGCATTTAACATTGTTTTCACTTTCAAATGAAGAAAGAAAAAGATTAAATATAAATAGCACCATCAACTACAACATAGATCAGCCTCTATATATTTCAAAATGTGTGTGTCCTCTGTCAACAAATGCACGGACGACACACATTTCACTCTAACAGCCGTGGCTGTTGTGATTATTATTATCATTATTTATCTCTGTCAACTGCTAATTCCTCAGGAAGCTCAGACGTTAAAAGACGTTAAAACTGAGTGTGTGTTTAAAGCGGCTTCCAAAGGACAGAAACCCTGGCGAGGACCTGTGCTCGCGATGATAAGAGTGCGAGTTGTGACGTTAAACGAACGCCGCGCTCGCGTTAACTGTGAGGTGAACTTTTCAGCTCGTGATCTCGGCGCCCGGAGGGAGAGGCAGATGATCTGAGGTGCCAGCAAAAATTATGTTGTTTTTTTTTTTTTTTCCTCCCTGCTGTTCAAATTTGTTCACCTCTTTCAATTCCACTGATCTGAGCGAGGCGAAGCCTCAGTCTGGAGCGTTGGTTTTCAGCCGCGAGAGTGTGATTTTGAGTCCGGTTTGAAATGGTGGGTGTGCTTCATCCCCCAAACACATCCTGATCCATGTCAAGTCATAATATGCATCTACCTCTACCTCATACTTCTACACGTTTAACCATCACTGAATTGATATGTGACCAAAGGCAAACAAGCAGTAAAACGCTTCTTGTCAGGAACCCGACGAGAACCCAAGAGTGACACCAGAGTTCGGTTTAACTCCGCTTGATTAACAGAGCAGCACAGGCGGGCTGAGCTGGACCTGCTGGGAAACGGTGACCGGGAGAGCCCGTCCGTGGGCGACGTCAGGGGCAGAAGGCAGTCGGGTTTACCGGGCAGCGGGCAGGGTCGGATCGTCGGAAACACGCTGGGTCGGGGAGGGGCAGGAAGACGACAGGATCTTCAAACTAGAGCACAGACAGGTGTACCGGGGAACAGAAGCAGGCGGTAGGTGGGGGACAGGCAGGGTCGAGAACAGGCAGGCAGTAAAACGCTGGAGAGTCATGTATTCAACAGAGGACAATCTGGCGGAGGCGAAATGTTCGGCCAAGGTTCAAATAGGCCACCTGATTGGGCTGATTGGCTGCAGGTGCGCAGCGCCGAGGCAGATCCGAGGGCGGGGCTGCACGTAGCTGTGACACTTCTACTCTTGTAAATGTGATTTATAGAAACAGACTCACTGGTTTTTCATGCTGAAGAACTATTTATTGCACTTTAAATCATGACCTTGTGCAACAGGGAACATGTAGTTGATCAAATTCTGTATTCAGAATTTGGCCTTTCTGTAAAAACCTTGGAACGCAGGCTCCGCCACCTCAGCAGCTTCCTCTGCTGCTATTTCCATGACTTCGGACATTTCCCCTTCTGTCTCGGCCTCCTTTAAGCCTCTGTCCAGTTCGTCATCTGAAACACCCAGTTGTTGGATATCGTGAGTGCCAATGCGAAGAGCGAATTCAAAGCAACATGATTAAGTAGCTCTGTTTCCAACTACTCATTCAGCTACCACACAGAAACACACGTGCCTTCAAAACATATCGGAAACTGGCAAGATCAGATGTTTTTGGATCTGCTTACCTGGGCCTGGTCGTGCACTGACCATTGTCACAAATCCCCAGACAAACAGCAGAACATGGATCTTCATTTTCTGAAAGAAACGAAACTAACACATCAAGAGAATGGAACAGAAGAAGAAAGTCAAGCGAAGGTGTGAGGCTCACCTTCAGGATGTTGTAGCTTTGAAGGTGGGACGACTTGGATGATGACTGTTCAACTGGTGCTCCTTTAATACTCGTACGACCGTACACAATATGTTTGTTTAATCACAAAGTACATCTGAAAAAAATTTGCCCGTGTTTTGTTTAAACATCTGTTATGTCTCGAAGGAGCGCTCGAGGCGAGTGACCTAGCGGAGGGTTACAGAAGCCTTGGTGTTCAGGACTGCAGCTGTTTCAGTCCTCAGCATGGACATCAACAATAAGCTGTTTCACCGTGAGAAACTTTGAAATGCTGTCTAAAAAAAGACGTTACAATTGAGGATGTTTTTAAAGTGGCTTCCAAAGGCCAGAAACCCTGGCAAGGACCCATGCTTTAGATGACACGTGTAGGAGCTGCCACGTTAAAGCTCGCGTTAACTGCGAGGTGATCTTTTCCACTCTTGATCTCGGACAGGTGGAGAAAAAGAGAAGGATTAGGTTAACATCAGAGACTTGGATCAAACAAAATAGTCCCGTGACCTCACGTTCTGGCTTTGATCTGGGTGTGTGTGTGATCTGTGGTGGTGATGTCCATGGCCGTGTTAATGAGGGGCCCTTTTAATTCTCCGCAGCATTCTGTGGAACATCAAGTGCCTTCATGAATATAACGTGGGGACAGTTTGGATGAGAGTGCAGCAAACACGTTGGACACATATGAACTCAACCGATTTTAGATCATCTTTCGAGTTGATGGATAAAATTCAGACTTCTTTTAATGTTGAAATGATATTTATTTTAGACTTTATATGCAGCACAGACTCTTTTCTGACTCTTCATCAGAAACAGCTCACTCCTCCTCCTCCTCTTCTTAATCGGTGGCCTCCTCGACTGCCTCTTCGACGTCCTTCTTGGTCACGCCCTCGTCTTCGGCTTCGGACTCCACCTCTTCCTCGGCGCTCTCCAGGTCCTCTTCCACTTCTTCCTCGGGCTCCGCCGCCTCCTCCTCCAGGGCTTTCACTGTTTCCTCGATGGTCTCGATGACTTCCGCCACATCCTCATCAGGAACACCCAGCTTGTGTAACAAAGCTTTTCCTTTTTTTTCAGCCTGGTGATTCAAGCCCACCACGGTGTCTTCTATAACCTCAATCCCTTGGAATAAAGCATTCTCAGTAGAATGTTTTGAATGCAACCAGCTCTAAATGATAACTTGTAAAACAGACGATCAGAAATTTGATCAAAATTGTACGTCTAAACACAGCTGTAAAATCTCAACAATATCTGGCACTTCTACAAGAGCAAAATGTCACAAGTACAGAAAATACAGGTTAAAATAATCAAAATGCAAGTTGAAACAGTCATTTCATACAGTCACCTTCGCTGATCAGGCCGAGGCTTGATGCTGACTCAAACGCCGTGGCAAAGCCAAACACCAACAGCAAAATGTGGACCTTCATCTTCTGAAAAATCAAGAACGTAACTTAAATCATCAAATAAAATGACTGAGCAAATGAATGTGAATTCCTCTTCCTAACAATGTTTCTATTATGATGAATTTGTATCATGATTTGCAAAGATCATGATACAAATTCACCAGATGTACCTTCAGGTTGTGGCCTTTTTTTTCACAATTGCAACTTCTGATGGTCTGTTGTCATTTGGTTGGTCCTTAAATATGTTTGTTTTTTGTTTTTTTTAAGTAACTTGTTTGCTTAAAAACAACGTTCAGCCAATGAAACGTGCATTCTTCTCTTTAGCTTTGTTTGTTTGTTTGTTTGTTTTTTTGGGGGGTGGAGCTATATGTGTTAGATTGTTTAGCAGTCACTGGCCTGTGGACAAAAGACTAAAAGCTGAAACTCAAACTTAATCAACAAAATCAAACATTGACATGTGATTAAAAAAAATATTCATGATTTGAGAGACTGAACTGACTTATAATTATGCACCGATCTTATTTGCTGTTGTGCAATTGCTTTTTGATTACTTAGCTTTAAAACTGTTGCCCCTCCCTCATTTATTTGCGCAGCAACTTTGACAGGAAAATTCCTCTTTGCTGGAAACTACCTGAGGACAGGGGAAAAGTGTGGTCCACACAGGACACAATCTGGAATAGCAATAATCTTTCTGGTTGGGGAAATAATTCCATAATTAAATTATGCTACATTAGACAAGTTGGGATCTCCATAATGGTTCGATTAAAAGGCGAACATCAAACAAGCCAAACTTCCTCTTCACTTTTCTTTCATTTGGATGCTTTTGTCCTGAGTTATCAGCAGTTGCCAGTTCGTAAAAACTCTATTTGGTGGCTTTAAACCAAATGTCATAAAATAAACTGTTACACTGATGATGTGTTACTCTTCTGATATAAGAAATGTCCTATTCGGTGACAGTCACAATTGTTCATTTTTACAGTCCTGAGATAAAATATTCAGTTTATATAAATCTACAAAGGCCATTCATCAATCAAATGAAAATAAAAAGCTCAAAAGCTTAAATGGAATTTTCTAAAATGACAACTCTTTAAAGTTGTAATTACATTGAGATGTAAATATAATAAGTAAATTAATTGAGAGAAACCAGAAAAGTCCCCTATTTCAAATCAACCAATGCATAAAACTGTATCCTTTGTAGTAAGACCAATTGAAACTGTCACCACTAAGATTGTTCATTAATATTTTAGTGGAACAAGTTTGCCTAGAAACAAACTTGCAGAGAAAGTTGATGCCACTTGAAGGTATTCAAGTTAAGTATGTTTTCAGGCTTTGTTCTGCTAATCCTTGAAGAAATAGCCAATGGTCCATGTTGACATGTATGTTTGCTGAGTAAGTTTTTTTTCAAGTCGACCCAAAAGATAAAAATTTTGGCATCCAGGTGTGAAAAAAGTGTTTAAGAGTGTGTGGTTAGGGGTTTTTCGGCCTTGAAACATGTAAAACTTAACCCCCGCGATAAATGAGGGTACACTAAACTAGAAACTCACTAACCTCTACCTGTTTGACTGCTCTGACACCAAACATGTAGTCAGCCAGTCAAAAACCAGTCTGCTGGAGGGTTTTCATACCATTTTACTTTTCGCACATGAAAAAAAAACATTACTTTAGATCTTTATCCTGTTTGACAAATTTGAAAAGAGTATTTTTTACAATTATTTATTTAAAAAGAAAATAAAAAAAATATTCAAACCCAGTGCCCAAGGGGATTTGAGGCTTTTAAAAGAGTCTCAGTCATTTGTTGTTGTCACCATCAACATTTATTAACTTGTATTGGTGTTCAGGTGGCAATATTTTGTGACCATTTGAGATTAAAAAAAAAAAAAGAAGAAAATACTCAAAATGAATGATGCAATGCAATTTAATGTGCTGTCACATTTAGCATAGTTTCAGAGGAAGTGGAAGTACATAAAATACAGCGACCGAGGACAGTCTTCAGTTATTCATGCCATGGTGAACGCGCGTGACATCTTTGTGTTGAAATAAAGTCAGAAAGATGGAACTTCACAAGCAGATTCAGGGCAGTATTACGTGCTGTAATTCCTTCACTTCATTTCGAAAACTGAATGGCCGCTTACATGCTACTTGGGTTACCCATCACAGCCATTAGTCCGCTCATGTCTGCTAAGAGGGCCTGCACGTCGTTGACATCTAAGCTGGTAAAAAAAGTCACTGCTGCACCCAAGCCGGACTCCACATCACCTTTGCTAATTCCCAGAGAACTCACAAGCCGAAATGCTTTCTCAAAGACACCCATTATGTCACCATCAGAAAGTTCGAACAAATCAATCAACTCCATCATTGTTTGTTTCAAGGCATTCCTCACAGAAATTACAGACACATTCATCCCTTTTGAGAATGTATGCACTTCCTTTACAATAGCCTGCAGTTCAGCCGAGGGAATATGAGATGATTGTAGCAAGTCCATTATCTCCTTTACCAAAGGCCGAACAACTGCTGGGGGAAGACCCAACTCTGCTATGAAATCCTCCAGCTTTTTAAAGATAGGCCCCACTTTAACGCCCGGGGTTTGCATCTGCGCCATCAGACGCATAGCTTTCCGTTGTATGGCTAGCTTCACTTGATCATCAGAAAATTTCAAGCTGCGCAAGACCTTCTTCAGCTTGCCATGCATGCTTGCCCTGGTACCTAACTTTTTCAAAAGAGCCCTGGACTTACTGACATGTGCCTCTATTTCCTTCTCTGTCAAAATATCCAAAATAAGAACCACTTCATGTTTAGAAATGTGTACTGAATCCAGCAAGGCGTCCAGGTCACCCTCAGTGATGCCCAACTTCGCCACGGTGAAAGTGACGGCCTCTTCAGGAATACCAAAGGAGCTCAAGAAGGTCCCCAGTTTATCCACAATGACATCGAGCACTATGAAGACAAGTAAAGGAAGTAATCATTTATTTACAAAAAAAACACTCAATTTGGTCATTTTAAGGGAATACATATAGAATTTTGATATTGGAAAGAAATAGCATGTGAGATGATGTCAATGAATTTCAATACCCTTGCAGTCAATTTAGCATGACTTACCATCGATGTCTTTTTCTTTCACCACCTTTTTCTTGCCTGCTGCAACGAACCCAAAGAGCAACAGCAGGACCAGCAACTTCATTTTCTGAAAGAAAGCAAAACAACTTCAGTTTGCCATTCCATATAAAGATATAAAGAGTCTATATACTAAAGGACAAAAAGGCACAAATTCTCACCGTCAGATTGCAGCAGCTCCTAAGCACGAAACTCTTCTCCAAAAGTGCTATGAGTGGGCTGTGAGCTGGCTACTCATATATATGTTCGGTAATAGTATGTATGTTTGTGCAATTTTAACTGTTAATATTTGCTATTCTTTATATGTTATGACAGTATTCCCCTCTATAAAATAGTCACCTAAAGCATGTTATATGTAGATATTATTTGCATAGGCAGGAGAGAGACAACAAGGTCATATTTTTTTATGGTTTTAGGTTCCATTAAGAACCCTCTACTAACCACCCTTGGGCATTACATAGACTTCCTGGTCGACAGACCATAATTTGTGTAGGAGAGAAATGATTGGGTGGCCCAGGATCAATCCTGGGAAATGTACTTTCCCCTTTCTTCTTCATCCTACCATTTTTTGGACTGAAATATGGAGCTCCGCCCAAGCCTTATTTAGCCCCACTGGGATTGGTTGACTCCCAACTATTAGTAGAGACAGAAAAATAATGAACCAGAACAGATTATATAAAAAAAAAAAAACAACTTTGAGAGATCAGATCTGTTTTATTTCTAAACCAAAGTAGACAATGAATACAGTGTAACCTTGTTTATTGCAGGGGTTACGTTCCAGAAATAACCCGCGATAGACGAAATCTGCTTTCGTAAACAGCTTTATTTTTTACAATTATTTTACAGGTGTTAAGGCCGTAAAACCCCTAACTACACACTTGACATTACATTACTCTCTTATTTAAACACGTTCAAACTTCAAACTTCTTCCTCCACCTTTTTGGTGCAACCACAGGTGGATTTTCCCCTGCAGTTCGCCAATCTGGATTCAGAGCACAATGCACTGCAAAAAAAATCTGCGAAGCCGCGAAAAGTGAACCGCGTTATTGCAAGGTTACACTGTACTGCTTGAGTGGGACTCATTTTAATTGTATGGCAATATCATAAATAAAAATGTCTATTTATACCCCAATGGCCGGTATACGCTATACGATTGTGGGCTGGCCCAGATGAAAGATGAAATATGGTGATACCTGAAATATGGTGATACCTAAACTGGAGGTAAAATTCTGATGGTGTCAGAAATTTAGAATCATAATGTCACAGTATGACAGCTATTACGACCTACGTCTGCTAATCAACCATACAAATGCAGCAGAAAGTAGTTGTAGGGTTAAATGCTAGTACCACACCTTGTGTACCTCCCACAGGCCTGCTGGCTCTCCAAGCTCCACATACTCTAGGCCCACCACACCTAACTAAACCAGACTGTTGACTGACAACATGACTGCATGACCTCTGTACTTCTACAAAGACACGGTGACAGACTCAGACCAGTCCCTACTTCTCTGCTGAGCTCAAACCAGCTGGGGCTAGACTTCCACTCTTGCCTTTGCACTGTTTGCAGCAAAAGATTAGGCCCTTCTGGCCTCCTGAGATCTCATGGGGTACAGTGACATCGCACTTTTGATTGCACATGTGGTCATTTTGCAAGACCAGAAAGGCTCCCGTCTCTTGACTGTGTTCATTATCAGATCGCTCTATTGGATATGCCAAAATTAACACTCAAATGTGCAATGTGCTGAACAGTGTTTGAGAATCACACTCATGCATATTCACAAAGCTTGCTGTAAAATTGCAAACTGCACCTTTAAAATCTGTGGCAGACTTACAATAGACAATCCATAAAGAGTCCAGTCCAGCTGACTCTTTGCTAGATCGTTATGTATTAGTATGACCTGGATGAATAAGGACCTACGAAGACAATAGACCTCAGACAGTAATTCTCAGTATCTGCTATTAAATAATTTCCTCAGCGAGGCTCCACCAGTCCTGTGGCACCAAGGGTCACCAAGGGTGGCACCAAGGGCCATTACAGGAGACTGCTCCTGCGCACCACCATCTCCATTTCCTGTACAACTCACTCTGCAGGTCTGCTTGAAAGAGGGTGAACCCTTGAGACGTGGTCACTGGATTTGTAAAATACAAAAGTAAACTTATTAAAGAAAAATCCAGATCCCAACTTATTGAAATCAAATATTTGGTCATAGGTCTGAGAATTCGAGAGTCCCTAAATAGTACAGTCATTGAGGTCCACAAGCAGAAAAGCAGCCCCAGATGTGGCAGGGGCTTCTTGAGGGTTTTGTTTGTGAAATAAGTCAAATAATAATATGTGATTAAAATAATTCTATTTTGGGCTCATCAGAATGGACTTGTAGAAGGTCACTGGTTCGTGCAAGTGCTCTTTGGCAAAATCGAAAAGGGCAGCTCTGTTTTCTGACTTGCAGCCCTCCCATAAATGTCATAAAAACTAAATGACAGCAAAGACGGGGACTGGACAACTTGTTACTCACAGTGGTAGCCATAGCAATAATGAAATACGCTGCTGGTTGCTCTGAGTACAACAAATATCAAAATTAAATCCTTCTACTTTTTTCCATTTTTAACTTGAATATCGGGCGTGTGCGCCTTTTGTACAACGGACAAATATACACAGGGGGACCTGAAGGAAAATGCACTCTGCTGTACACAACAAATATCTGCCCTTCAGGGTGTAAAGTTAAGTACGTGACGCAACTGTACACAAATTCTTGTTTGTTTTTTAAAAAAAGTATTATTTAGTTGTACACCTTCTTGATTTTTGCTGCTAATGCTGTCACCTACCAGGTGACCCCCTCTGATGTAGAGCGAGAAAGACCACCACGGGTGTGACTGTCTGCTTCTCTAAGTTAGACCTTATTTGTGATTGTATAGAAAGTGTGCTAATTGTTGATCAGTCTGAGGACATAGATATGAAAAAACAAAAGCTTGAACGTGGACAAAGGACTGAGAAAGGTGTGTCTTATCAAAGCCCTCACATTGGACCTTTGGGGAGTATTTTTTTAATCTCATCCTCTTTGAATTGCACTTAAATACCTTCAATGATTGAGAGTGTGCACCAATCAGCCATTTTTACTGATTTTCTCCCAAACTCTTTTCATTGCTCATCACAATGCCTTGTAAATAAAGATCAAAGCAATGATGCTCACTTCTAAATATAATGTGGATCTATTTTGTTTGAGTTTTATGTCAGTGGTCTTTCACATATTTGGTCGTATCCTCTGTTCTATACATCACACACCTCCCAGTGTTGTTTCACAAACAAACAAAGTGGAAACGTTTCATTGGATGACCGGTGCCGCTGAACAAACATGTTTGTTCTTCAAAACGTGAGGATATACGTATAAATAGAAGGGTCTTTGGCCACAAAGTGAGTGGAGTCAAGTCAAAGTTCTCTGCACTTGAAAGCTACTACTTACAGAAGGTAGGTGTTCTACATTTCTGTGATGCTTCTGGCAAGACTGTAACATTCACAGACTTTCTTTTTCTGTCTTTCAGAAGATGAGAGCGCACGTGCTGTTCTTGATCTTTGGGTTTGTGGTTTCCACCACTGCAGCACCAGCAGTAGACTCTACAGGTACTTAAACTAAACCAAAGAAGTCAAGAACTGTGCGTTTGTTGGAGCTGTTGTGTTGTGACCACAGTGTGTTCCAAGTGCTTGATGTTTGTTTGTTTGTTTGCATACTGATTGATTCATATCTGAACTCTTTCAGAACTTTCTGAAAAAGATGTTGAAGATGCCCTAGAAGGACTGGGACTGTCTGAAAAAGATGTGGAGGATGTTTTAGGAGAACTAGGTATTTCTGAAGAGGATGTGGAAGATGCTTTAGAAGAACTCGGTATTTCTGAGGAGGATGTGGAAGATGCTGTAGAAGAACTCGGTATTTCTGAGGAGGATGTGGAAGATGCTGTAGAAGAACTAGGTATTTCTGAAGAGGACATAGAGGAAGCCTTGGAAGAAGTTTCTGAGGAGGATGTGGAGGAAGCCTTGGAAGACGTTTCTGAAGAGGATGTGGAAGAAGCCTTGGAAGAGCTAGAGAGTGATGAGGAGGATCTGGAAGAGGCAGCAGAAGAACTCGGTATTTCTGAAGAGGATGTGGAGGAAGCCTTGGAAGACATTTCTGTAGAGGATGTGGAGGAAGCCTTGGAAGAGCTAGATATCTCTGAAGAGGATGTGGAGGAAGCTTTGGAAGAAATTTCTGTAGAGGATGTGGAGGAAGCTTTGGAAGAGCTAGATAGTATTGAAGAGGATCTGGAGGAGGCAGCAGAAGAACTAGATATTTCTGAAGAGGATGTGGAGGAAGCCTTGGAAGAGCTAGATATCTCTGAAGAGGATGTGGAGGAAGCTTTGGGAGAAATTTCTGTAGAGGATGTGGAGGAAGCTTTGGAAGAGCTAGATAGTGTTGAAGAGGATCTGGAGGAGGCAGCAGAAGAATTAGATATTTCTGAAGAGGATGTGGAGGAAGCCTTGGAAGAGCTAGATATCTCTGAAGAGGATATCGAGGAAGCTTTGGAAGAAATTTCTGTAGAGGATGTGGAGGAAGCCTTGGAAGAGCTAGAGAGTACTGAAGAGGATGTGGAGGAAGTCTTGCAAGACGTTTCTGAAGAGGATGTGGAGGATGCCTTGGAAGAGCTAGAGAGTGTTGAAGAGGATGTGGAGGATGAAGCAGAAGAACTAGGCATTTCTGAAGAGGATGTGGAGGAAGCCTTGGAAGAAATTTCTGAAGAGGATGTGGAGGAAGCCGTGGAAGAGCTAGTTAGTGCTGAGGAGGATGTGGAGGATGCTGCAGAAGAACTAGATATTTCTGAAGAGGATGTGGAGGAAGCCTTGGAAGAAGTTTCTGAAGAGGACGTGGAGGAAGCCTTGGAAGAAGTTTCTGAAGAGGATGTGGAAGAGCTAGGTAGAGTTGGAGAGGATGTGGAGGATGTCTTGGAAGAGCTCGATAGTACTGAAGAGGACATCAAGGAAGCCTTGGAAGACCTTGGTATCTTTGAAGAGGGTGTGGAGGAAGCCTTGGAAGACCTTGGTATCTCTGAAGAGGATGTGGAGGAAGCCTTGGAAGAAGTTTCTGAAGAGGATGTAGAGGAAGCCTTGGAAGAGATTGGTATTTCTGAAGAGGATGTGGAGGAAGCCTTGGAAGAAGTTTCTGAAGAGGATGTGGAGGAAGCCTTGGAAGAAGTTTCTGAAGAGGATGTGGTGGAAGCCTTGGAAGAGCTAGGTAGAGTTGAAGAGGATGTGGAAGATGCTGCAGAAGAACTTGATATTTCTGAAGAGGATGTGGAGGAAGCCTTGGAAGAAATTTCTGAAGAAGATGTGGAGGAAGCCGTGGAAGAGCTAGAGAGTACTGAAGAGGATGTGGAGGATGCTGTAGAAGAAGCAGATATTTCTGAAGAGGATGTGGAGGAAGCCTTGGAAGAAGTTTCTGAAGAGGATGTGGAGGAAGCCTTGGAAGAACTAGGTAGAGTTGAAGAGGATGTGGAGGATGTCTTGGAAGAGCTAGATAGTTCTGAAGAGGAAATGGAGGAAGCCTTGGAAGCACTTGGTATCTCTGAAGAGGATGTGGAGGAAGCCTTGGACACACTTGGTATCTCTGAAGAGGATGTGGAAGAAGTCTTGGAAGAGCTTAGTATCTCTGAAGAGGATGTGGAAGAAGCCTTGGAAGAGCTTAGTATCTCTGAAGAGGATGTGGAGGAAGCCTTGGAAGAGCTTAGTATCTCTGAAGAGGATGTGGAGGAAGCCTTGGAAGAGCTTAGTATCTCTGAAGAGGATGTGGAATCTACCATTGAGTGGACCCTATCATAGATGAACTGAAGTTCACCACTGATGAAGTGGAAGCTGGTTTGTAGGAAATAGGCTGTGAATAAGAGTGAGAATTGTGATTAGGATGCTTATTCTCATAACATAGCTCATAACATTTTACCTGTAGATAATTTTGCACAACTTATTTAGATATAAACATAAAACAGTAGACACTTTTATGGAAATATGGTGTCAATCAAGGATTCATTAACATGAATGTCATACAGAAAACCTTGACTCTCTATTTTCACATTTGGAGTGTCAAGTTTTATAATGTGATGCTTCTTTTGTGTTTCATTGCCCTCTGCTTAAGTAACGGAAACAAGTAGAGTATGTATCAAACTGAAATAAAACCAGTTAAAGCAATTTTGTGCCTGTTTGTTTTTCTCAGTTTATGAACAAATCTCTCAGCAAACTCCTGTATTGTCCTATATTATCAGCACATTGAATCCTCTACTCTGTACTTCATGCATGATTATTATTTGTTGCAGTTTGTTCAAAGCATACCATGTTCTTGTTCATACAATTTTTAGTATGAAAAATAGTATGAACATATTGATTTAATAATGATGGTTGTCAAGGCTAAAGAGTTACTAAGCAAGAGTGTACAATCTTTACAGTTTATTTGAGTTTAACCTCCTTAAGAGATTGTGCTTACTGATGGAACTGTCAGAAACACTGTTTTTATTTGGCAAAATTAACTTGGTAGGGGTGGTCATGACAGTGCTTCAGTGGCAATTGTGCCCTTGGGCCAAAAATTACAATCAACTTTATTTGGACGGCACTTTTCATGCAACAGCAAGTTAAAGTGCTTTACAGTAATAAAAGCAACACATTAAAACAATACAGTTAAATGGAAAGACCAAACACTATTATTATAGATTTATTACTATTATTACAATTGTAATAAGAGGCACACCCAACCACATACACCCTCAGATAAAAGGTTACGAGGGAAACAAGGCGGAACACTGAGGACCCAGGTGAGAAAAACACTACCTTTCGGAGCTGTCCATGCCGTTGGGTGTCTCAGCCAAGAGGGCTGTGCTGGAGGCCAATGGGACCTCTGTGTGGACATTGTCATCACGGCGGAGAGGGCATCCCCGCCCTCGGGCTCTTTTTCGTGCACCGGTGGCCTACTGGGGCAATCACGAGGACCCTATTCAGGTCCCGGTCCTCCTCGACCTCGTTGCCAGATTGTCCTTAGCACTCATGCAAGACGTTCCAGCGTTTTCTGCCTACCTGTCTGTCCTGTATGGACCCTGCCTGTCCCTGACCTGCCTGCTTCATCTGTTCCCTGCTATATCTGTTTGTGCTTCGGTTTTGAGATCCAGATACCTGTCTGCCTGGTTTCGATACCTGATGTTCCAGCTCTGCCTGCCTCCCGGTAAACCCGACTGCCTTCCGTCCCCAACCACGGTACCCAGCCTGAGCCCCATGTGGACCATGCTGCCTTCTGTCCCTGACTTTGCCCTTGGACAGTGTCTCTGTGCAACCCTGTAAATAAAGCGGTGTTTGAACTAATGCTTGTGTTGCATTTGGGTTCTCATCTGTGTCCCTTACAGAACAGATTCAGAATGGATGAGACCGATGAGACCGGCCCCTCACGAGGAAACACTGTATCTATGAATAAAAAAGAGAAAATAATAGGAAAAAAAGATCAAAGATAAGAATGGCATAAACTGCTAAATCAAAGAATAAAATTACCTTAAAACAAGGCAGTCCAAAACTCCTGTGAGGCCATTAGCAACATAAACTCTTAACAACATAACTCTGGAGGTCTCTGGTGTCTCTGGTGTCTTTTCTTTTGGAGACTTCCTCTTCACTACGTAGCTCCCTTGGAGTCTGTCATCTGCCACAAAGCTCAAAACTGTATTTATTTCATTGTTGGACCACAGTATTAATGGCTATTAATATTTTGTATATATAAAGAGATACACAGTAACTCTCTTGCAGGGTGTAACTTGTCAGTGATGTCAATGCCCTGGCCAATCAGAGCATCAACAGACAGCTCTTCCATGCATTACCACAATTGTATCGAGTAGGCATGGTAATTTTAGTCACCACTGCACTGTTTATAATGACACTCTTGACACACTTATTACTACTCAGAAATAAAAACATCACACCTGAGATTGGAGAAACAAATAAACCAAAGAAAATCAACCACATTTTCACATGAGTTGGGTTGTTGTCAGGATAGATACATAAAGACAAACTTGATGAAAGATGGGTTAACAACAGAAAAGAGGATCGCAAGACACAGAGGCTACAAATCTACAAGAAAGCACCCGACAAATTTCTGTCCTTTCTTCATTATCTACATCAAATAATTTTTGCCAGGATTTAAGTCAATTACATTAGAATGTAAAATTGTATCATAGCACCTTAAAGGAGTCCAGTCAATTTCAAGATGTAGCCTGAAGTGCTCTTGTTTGTCATGCCAAAGAAGGAACACAAACCCCGAGGCACATTTTTATAGAATAAGTATTTTCTCAGTAATAGCAAAATAGTCAAATAAAGCACTTCCATCTACAACATACTGAGTGCATCAGTGCGAATTGTGCGCAAGACCGCATAAGACTTTGCTTTAAGTTAATTTTATACAATGTCTGATCTCTTGACATAAACAAATCTCGATGTGCAGGTTTGTATAACCACCCGAAGTAGTCTGTAAAAAAATGCGCTTTTGTGGGATAAGAATAGTCAAAACAGCCTGAAATCCATATGCCCATTGGCTGTGCCAGAATGGAGCAATGGAGGCTGTTGCAGCATTACCCTTGGCTTGGTTCGTCTCAGACAATATAGGAGTTGGTTGATGCCCATTGCAAAACCCTGGCCACTACCTGCAGCCTGCCATATGCGATGCATTCCTCCTGAGAAAACATTTGTAGGGTGATTTTTTTTTTTTAATGGGCGGAACAGTTAACGATGCGGGGTTGTCCTGAGAAAACCAGTAAGAAACAGGCACAACAGAAGTGCTTTGCCTGGTTTTATTTGAGTTCATCACAAAGATAACTTCATCCCACTTTAAATAATCACTTATTTAAACAAATAATGTTGACACTGTGAGGTAAATTTCTGGGGAAAAAAAAAAATGTATTAACGGTCACTATAAACTTGACTTGACATGTGAGCACACAGTAAGACAAAGTCAGGGTTTCATTGGTTGACACAAAATTTCTTTGAGTATGTATACAGGTATATTTTTACATCTAAATGCCATATATAAAAATTTATATTAGCTGTTGCGTGAGGTGTTGCATGAGGTGTTTTTTTCCCTCGGAGCTGGTACTGCCTCCTAACCACCACTCTTCTATTCCTGGCCTATTTCTCTAAAGGCAGCCTCCACTTCATGGATATTGAACTCCATGTTACTCTTCAGAAAGTGCCTCCAAGGCTTCCTCCAAATCATCTTTAGAGATACCAAGTGCTTCCAAGGCTTCCTCCACATCCTCTTCAGAGATACCAAGTGCTTCCAAGGCTTCCTCATATTCCTCTTCAGAACTATCTAGCTCTTCCAAGACCTCCTTCACATCCTCTTCAACACTGCCTAGCTCTTCCAAGGCTTCCTCCACATCCTCTTCAGAAACTTCTTCCAAGGCTTCCTCCACATCTTCTTCAGAAACTTCTTCCAAGGCTTCCTCCACATCCTCTTCAGAAATATCTAGTTCTTCTGCAGCATCCTCCACATCCTCTTCAACACTCTCTAGCTCTTCCAAGGCTTCCTCCACATCCTCTTCAGAAATATCTGCTTCTTCTAGAGCATCCTCCACATCCTCTTCAGTACTCTCTAGCTCTTCCAAGGCTTCCTCCACATCCTCTTCAGAAACTTCTTCCAAGGCTTCCTCCACATCCTCTTCAGAAATATCTGCTTCTTCTAGAGCATCCTCCACATCCTCTTCAGTACTCTCTAGCTCTTCCAAGGCTTCCTCCACATCTTCTTCAGAAACTTC
Source organism: Lagocephalus sceleratus (assembly GCA_911728415.1). Lineage (NCBI taxonomy): Eukaryota > Metazoa > Chordata > Actinopteri > Tetraodontiformes > Tetraodontidae > Lagocephalus > Lagocephalus sceleratus. Next base: position 4,227,371 of record CAJVRN010000234.1, read on the forward strand.
TTCCAAAGCTTCCTCCACATCCTCTTCAGAGATACCTAGCTCTTCCAAGGCTTCCTCCACATCCTCTTCAGAAACTTCTTCCAAGGCTTCCTCCACATCCTCTTTAACACGCTCTAGCTCTTCCAAGGCTTCCTCCACATCCTCTTCAGAAACTTCTTCCAAGGCTTCCTCCACATCCTCTTCAGAAATATCAAGTTCTTCTACAGCATCCTCCACATCCTCTTCAGAAATATCAAGTTCTTCTACAGCATCCTCCACATCCTCTTCAGAAATACCGAGCTCTTCTGCTGCCTCTTCCAGATCCTCCTCATCACTCTCTAGCTCTTCCAAGGCTTCTTCCACATCCTCTTCAGAAACATCTTCCAAGGCTTCCTCCACATCCTCTTCAACACTCTCTGCCTCTTCCAAGGCTTCCTCCACATCCTCCTTAGAAACGTCTTCCAAGGCTTCCTCCACATCCTCTTCAGAAATATCAAGTTCTTCTACAGCATCTTCCACATCCTCTTCAGAAATACCGAGTTCTTCTGCTGCCTCTTCCAGATCCTCCTCATCACTCTCTAGCTCTTCCAAGGCTTCTTCCACGTCGTCTTCAGAAACATCTTCCAAGGCTTCCTCCACATCCTCTTCCACACTCTCTGCCTCTTCCAAGGCTTCATCCACATCATTCAGAGAAAGTTCCATCAAGGTTTCTTCCACATCTTCTTCAGAAATTCCTAGTTCTTCTGCAGCGTCTTCCACATCCTCTTCAGAAATATCTAGTTCTTCTGCTGCCTCCTCCACATCCTCTTCAACACTCTCTAGCTCTTCCAAACCTTCCTCCACATCCTCTTCAGAAATATCTAGTTCTTCTAAAACATCCTCCACATCTTTTTCAGACAGTCCCAGTCCTTCTAGGGCATCTTCAACATCTTTTTCAGAAAGTTCTGAAAGAGTTCAGATATGAATCAATCAGTATGCAAACAAACAAACAAACATCAAGCACTTGGAACACACTGTGGTCACAACACAACAGCTCCAACAAACGCACAGTTCTTGACTTCTTTGGTTTAGTTTAAGTACCTGTAGAGTCTACTGCTGGTGCTGCAGTGGTGGAAACCACAAACCCAAAGATCAAGAACAGCACGTGCGCTCTCATCTTCTGAAAGACAGAAAAAGAAAGTCTGTGAATGTTACAGTCTTGCCAGAAGCATCACAGAAATGTAGAACACCTACCTTCTGTAAGTAGTAGCTTTCAAGTGCAGAGAACTTTGACTTGACTCCACTCACTTTGTGGCCAAAGACCCTTCTATTTATACGTATATCCTCACGTTTTGAAGAACAAACATGTTTGTTCAGCGGCACCGGTCATCCAATGAAACGTTTCCACTTTGTTTGTTTGTGAAACAACACTGGGAGGTGTGTGATGTATAGAACAGAGGATACGACCAAATATGTCCATCCATCCATCCATCCATCTTCTCCCGCTTATCCGAGGTCGGGTCACGGGGGCAGCAGCCTCAGCAGGGAAGCCCAGACTTCCCTCTCCCCATGAGGTGTTCAGGGCACCAAATATGTGAAAGACCGATATTTAACATAGTAAATAAACAATGTCTTCATACTGTCAGAATGCAGAAAATCACCTATCAATCAATTTGATTAATATTAAAATTGAGTGAAAATTAGTTTTAAGTTGCTTGGCTTCCTCGTCTTTGCCCCCAGAAGGTACTTGTTGTGTACATCAGTGACTTTTCCTTCGGGTCAGGCTGTGCATATTTGTGTTGACGTTTAGAGAGCAGCATCGTGGAATGTTAATCCACAAATGCTCACACAGTAATCCGTGTAAACGATCCTGATCCGGTCTTTAGCACCTTAAATCAATTTTCAGCATCCAACTGGAGCTGAACATTTGCCGATTTTTTTTTTGGACAAGTTGAATTGAAAGAGAATTTATTATTTGGGCTATCAAAATCAACGTGGATTAATCCATCATCATAATTAATCGCAATTAACTCGGATATTGTCTCTGGCAACAAATTTTGGGCAGCTTGTCCAAGTCGAGTTACCGTTGTGAAGAGAGCCCGTTAGTCCGGTAGAGACAGGCAGGAGAAGATGGAGGGTGACCGTGGCCCTTTGATGTACATAAAGAACCCCAAGAGGGAACATTCGACCCACATATTCGCATATTCTCGTTACACTGAAGCGGTTCCGTCTTAACGTCCCACATTAACAAATGGATTAGTCGAGGATTCTGACAGCACTTCTGCTAACCGACCTCCCTTCTTTCTTGATTCTGTTTGCTCATGCAAAATAAAACGCCATTAATATAGATTCAAAAGAAATGATATTCAATCACGAGTAAGCGAAATTAACCCACAGCCATGCTGCGATTAATCTGATCAAAAATGTCTTCGTTTGATCGGTTATGTTATTGTCATTTAATTTGCATGTGTGCGATTTTTGATCGAGTTATTTATTATCTGTGTTAAATGTGTATCTGTGCCACATTTAAGTAACAATACAGGATTCGATTTTATTCAGCCTTAATTCAACCGATATTTATTCACACTTTGGAAAGACTAGTTGCTGTCCACATATCTCAGAGGGACGCCCAAGTATGTTTGCTCACTGTGTGTCTGGAGAAATTATTTTAAATATTCTAAACAAGCATTATTATTTGTTGTTGTTGTTTAAAAGTGATTTCAAAACTTTTATCTCAAACACTTAATTAGAAAAATAGACTGTGTACAAGGCACATACACATTTTGTAGGATTTTTTTTGTGCCCTTTTTAAATTTCTTTCTGTGAGGTCATCTTGCAATTACTATATAGAACTAAATAGAATTTATTTAAATTCTGATACAATGCTACAATGTTGTTTGCTTATTTAATGCTTCCAAGGCGAATTAACAAGTGTAAGTATTTGCTTTCACCCCAAGATGTTGTTGAAATTGCATTTTTATGACATCGTTGTATGTTTTCAAGGCCAGACGTGTATTGAGATGTTTTTATGCATGCTTTATTTTGTGGATAAATCAGACGATTTGCTGTATGCAGAGCCATCTGGGATCTTTAAAAGCTTACTCATCGTCATCATCACCATTGTCATTGTCATCGTCATCGTCATCTTGGTTGCCATCCAGGTCATCCAGGTCATCGTCATCGTCATCGTCATCTTGGTTGCCATCCAGGTCATCGTCATCGTCATCGTCATCATCATCGTCATCGTCATCGTCCCCGTCTGCATCACTTTCTCCCTCTCCTACGTCCTGCTCAGCCGCCTCAATTTCGTCAGCCTCTTCTTCACCTCCCTCTTCGTCGTCTTCCTGGCTGTTGCTGTTTGAATCTTCATCACTGGTGCTCAAAGAGTACTCATCTTCATCTGGAATTGTAAGAGGAGGAGTCACACGTTGGATCCACTAACCCAGAAAAACAGTCGTCTGGACCTGGGACCCGCAAACTAAGGCTTGCGTCCCAAAAGTGGTACAGTGTTGCATAATCAGTGGACAAAGAAAAAAGCTTGAGCCCCCCTTTTTTTAAAAGTTATCAGGAAATTTGTATTAAATAAGGTCTGTTTAGAAATGTAGTATCAACAACAGCCAAATAAATGTTTGATGAGGACCACGGCATTCTTAATATTCAATATATATATTAATATACAATATATTTGCCTTTTCTCATGTTTGTATGTTTATTAAGAAATAAAAATAATTCTCTTTTTTTATATGTATCAAACAGCATCCAGGCAGAATATAATGATGATAATATTAAAACTGTCAAATCGGACGTGATTGAGCGTCCTTACCTGAATATGAATTCTGACCGGCTAAGTGGCTGGCAACGGTCACAGCCACAAACCCAAACAGCAACAGCAGGACCTGGACCTTCATGCTCTGCAAGAGACAGAAAGTCCATTAAAGGAAACGTCGTCTGCAGGTTCCCACGAAGACCCACTCGCTCACCTCTGGGTTGCAGTCGCTTTCACCAGGGATCGGAAAAGCTTGGAGTCGGATGGGTTTTATCCAGACTTTGCAACCCCCTATATACGTGATATTTTACTATCAAGTGTTTGTTTAATGACGAGACTTGCCACTTTTTTTTAGAAAAGCGCTCTGAGGCAGCAGATAATTGTGTCACTGAAGAGCGCTTGTGTCTGCACTTCACACCCATTTAGCTCTTCGTAGTTATTAAAGAATAAAAGTAGCAGACCAGAGGTTTGAACATTATATTATTACATTATTATCCAACATAATGCTTGAATTGGCAACATCTCACAATTTACTATAAAAGAGTCTCTTTGGACAGAAATTTATTTTAAATTATTTTCTTATTACCTCCGCCAAGGAGGTTGTTTTTGTCTGTCTGTCTGTCTGTCTGTTAGCCACATAACTCAAAAAGTTCTGGACCGATTATGATGAATTTTTCAGGATTTGTTGGAAATGTGAAAAGGAAGAACTGATTTCATTTTGGGGGTGATCCAGAAGAAATCCTGGATTCTGGATCAAATTTTCGTTAACATTGTGGTAAATGGGGCCAAAAATGTTGTTTCTCGCTATATCAGTTAATTCTTGACCAAACCCCATGAAACGTGACTCAAGGATGGACAATGGGATCCTCTATCATATTCCAAAGGCTGATCCGGATCTGATCCAGAAGACGGATTTTATTGCAATTATAAACTTGGCGGAGGTCTGCGCTCTCCGAGTGCTTTCTAGCTTCTTTTATACTAAGTTTATCTATTTGTTTCATGCCCTGAAGGTCAGGGAGGAAAGGTCATGCCATTGGATTTTCCTCAAGGTCTCAGTTTGTGTGTTGAGCTCATATTTGTGTTCTGGGCTGCCCCAAATAGCAGAATTCCGTGTGTCACTTCACAAACAAACAATGCTCAAAGGCATCTAAGGTTACGTGGACACGGTGAGGACAGCCGGGTCTTACATCCCCACAATTCAGCTTTGTAATGTCTCTGAACTAACTCCGATAAACGCTGAGAGTAAACACATCAAAGATTGTCTGTGAAATATTTTCTTCTTTGTGTAGAACCACCTGCTTTCCAACTGTTTTTTTCCCTCGTTCCCTCGGGCTCAGCCAAAACTATTTTCCTCACGACGTGCTTTATTTGGACTGTGTTTATCGCGCACTGTTTGGAATACATCACTTTTGTAAACTCTCCTCCGAGGCGAGTGACTCAGCATCTTCGAGCACCAGCGGCAAAGACAAGAATCAGTCAATTAGTCACAATACTTTTCCTAAATGTTGCATAAGAGCAAACACGGTTCAGTCATTTGCTTCCAGCTACGCCATCTCCACGGAAAAAAGTATTTTAGCCTCATCTGTGCTTGTTTGATCTGTCATTTATGGACTTAATGAACTTATAAACTCATCATTTATAAATTTAAATGATGGAGCTGTCTCGTGTTTAAAATTATCTCTATCACGAGAAGAACTGTCAATCTGGAAAAACCTGCATGTTCTTCTTATTATAACACTATCAAAGGATTATGAGATATGAACATTAGATTTTCTGAAAACCAGCTGTAGCTAAAGAAAGCTGAAGTCAATTTTTGATTATGCCCATTTACAGATTTCTGCTCCAAAAAAAATATGAAGAATCATAATAAGTTTTGCTGTGAGGCTTCCGGTGACTGGACCAGCAGGGGGCGCTCCGGCGCTGTGACGGCGAGCGGGAATGGGCCCAAAGAGGCACCAACATCGATCATCCGTTTGCGTCTTTGTGCCCAACTCCTCACATGACACTTGGATATTAACCCTCCCGCTGACAGCACACCCAGACCAGACCAGACCAGATCTACCGCATGTGCAGCGACGCTGCCCAGACCCCCCTGGGATGTTCTGATGTTCTGGACCTGCGAGGACAAATCAGTGGCGAGTTATTTTTTTTCCTCCTTTCAATAAAGGTGTCATTTCCCTTAAATCATTCCCCCAAATATCTCTTCGGGTGTGGTGAAGGCGCGTCTGCTGCAGTGTTCCAGTGATTCCACAGTTGGACCACAAGAGGGAGACAAACATCCGCCTACACCCACACGCGCTTCTTCATCGAGGGCTTTTCTCGTGAATGTCTGTCATTTATAGCTTTATTTTTTTAAATAATTTATACATGCTTTTGATTTGATTAAAGGAGCTATATGGAAACGTCACTTAAGTTACGACTGTTGCAGCCCACGTTGTCTGTGGGACTGTAAGATAATGGGCCTGTGTGGTGAGGGGTCGGGACAAGGACGGCTTGACTGATGCGGGAGAAGCGTTGACTCTTTGTCTTACCCTCGGAGGACAGACTCGGGCGTTCTGGGGAGCAGAGTTGGTTCAGTGTCGTGGAGTAGAGGGGGGCGCTGGGGAGGAGGGCCTGCCACAATGTGACCTTTCGGGAGGCCACAGCTGGAGAAGAGTCAAAGATCAAATCCACGGTTATTAGAACAATATGTGCCCCTCCGTGCAGCGGCGAGAGGCTGCGAAGAACAAGAACTTTGTGTGTGTGTGTGTTTGTGTGTGTGTGTGTGTGTGTGTTCAGTCATTCATCTGGTCACAAGCGACTCCGTCTGAAGTTCTGACTCGATCTAAAAGCCCCCCAAACGCTTTTTGCCAAACACGTGACTGGACGGCGGGGCGCTTTGGAGCTGAACCCGAGGCGGGGATTAGGTCTCCCATCCTGACCGGAACCGGAGGAGGGAGCTGGGGAGAGGATGCGACAGATCAGAAGCCCTTTCTTTTCTTCCTTTTTTAAATCCAGCTGCCACAAATGTCCCGTTCAAGGAGCTGATGCCGCGGCACGCGCCGACTTGGGTTTTTTTTATTATTATGATCATTAGTAGTAGTAGTAGCAACATGTGAACCCTTGTCAGCATCAGCTCCTCGTTACCATGGAAATCCCCTCGCAGCCAACGGGAAACAGAAGAAACGCTGATAGGCGCCGCCGAGGCACCTGAACGCACCACGACGGGCGGAAAGTGGGCCGAGAAAGGAGCAGCGCGCATGACCAGAGACGACGAGGACGCGCGGGGCAGCCTGAGCCTCTAACCTTCACCCCTCTACAGTGGGAAATATGAATTAAACCATGGGGGGGGGCGTGCGCTCTCCTCCTCCGGGCAGCTGTTTGGATGCGAAAGGGGGAGGGGACACCTTCAGGAGGAGGGGGTGGGGGTAGGTGCAGCCTTATCGATAGCAGGTTGCCGCCGACGATCCAGTTTAAACTAGTTTCGCCTCATCTGCGGCTTCGCGCTCCAACAAAGAGGCGAGCGCGGAGAGCGTGCGCCCTCCGCCTCACAGGAAGCGAAGTCAACGAACAATGGCGCGGGCACGCTGTCACCTGCGTTCTGGGGGGGGGTTCTTAACGCAGGGCGGCAACAGCGGGGGGGGTGGGGAGGAGGAGGGGGGGCAACAAAGGCGCCGGGAGGCGCCGCAACCCGCCGTCCGCCGCGCGTAAAGTTGCGCTGCGGCACTTCCAAAGTGCGCAGCGCGGGCGAGACGCGACGCGACGAGGAGCCTCCGCGGCGGCCGGCGCGGCGGCGGGGGAAGCCGCGGAGGAAGCGCCGCAGTGCAGCAGAGCTGTCAGTCAACGGGGGGGGGGGCGGGAGGGGGAGAGGAGAGGAGAGAGGAGCCCCGCGGGCGCCGCTCGCACCGACGGACGGACGCTCGGTCGGCGGGTCCGTGCGCATCGGCACAGATCGCGCAAACGCCTGCCCCCCCCCAGGTCACGCACAACCCCGCAGCTTTAAACAGCCTCGTTCTGAAACCACAAACGCGTCTCTCTCTTTTTTTTACTGTTTCTGAGCCTCGGCTCGCTTTCGCTGCGCCTTTGTGCCGCATCCGCCCGCATATCTGGACCAGGAGATCCTCCTCATTCAAAGACAGAACCAGGACGACCCTGTTCAGAAAACACCCCCCTCCCACCAACACACACACACACACACACACACACACACACACACGCACACACACCTCCCAAGCGGCTACATGCTCAAAATACACACATGAGTCCGATCAGATGCCGCGATGGCGACCGCCCCCCTCCCTCCCTCTCTCCCTCTCTCCCCCCTCGTATATCAGCATCCACCAATGTGCGCCACCAGAGGACCGCACCAACCCCTGAATCTGAATCCCCCCGCCCTGCCCGTTTATAAATACAGCCCCAAACACGGCAGCAATTCTTGGTTGTCAGAAGCGCTCAGGGTTGCAGCAGAACACCCCCCTTCCGTCTCACCCCCCCTCCATCGTCCCTCCGTTTTTTAAGAAAGCCTCACACACCACTCATCTCCCTCCTCGGGCTCCTTTTTTTTTTTTTTTTTTTTTTTTTTTTCTCCCCCCCCCCCCCCCCCCCATCTCCTCCTCCTCCTCCTCGTCCACTCTCTTTCCCGACCGTCGCTGACCCACCCGCGGCCAGTTGCATGCATTTTTCGTCTCCCAGGATGGTGTGCGAGACTAAAATCGTTGCGGACGAGCGCGATGCGATACCCGGGAGCAAGAAGGAGGCGATGATGTGGAGCAGCCCCCCCGCGTCCGGCGCGGCGCTCGGTCCCGCCGAGGCGAAGGATGCGCGGAAGGACGCGGTGTTCATCCGCGAGTTCGAGCGCGGGGACCGGGAGGAGGTGCGGCGCATCTTCTACGAGGGCATCATGGAGCGGATACCCAACACCGCCTTCAGGGGGCTCCGGCAGCGGCCCCGCACGCAGCTTTTGTACGCGTTCCTGACAGGTAAGCAGCCTCCCCCCCCGCACCGCGCCCCCCACCCTCCCGTGCTTCTTTTTAAAAACCAACACCCCCCTTGCCCCCCTTTTCCAGGGGTGTGAAATCTGTTGCGGCGTCACCGTGTAACAAAAGGCACGGCCGGGGGCGCACGTGTAGGCTGCTGGTGGGGGGGGGGGGGCGATGACAAGCCGCCGGGTGAACGGGTGAGAGCGAGGGAGGCGAGTGAACGGGTGAATGAATGAAGCTCGCACCCCCACCTCCCCCCCCTCCCTCCCTCCTTCCTCCACCCCCCCCCCCACCCACCGAACCTCCGCCTCCAATGCGCAAGTGATGCACCGGTTCGGGCTTTTGTTGACGTTGGCACCGCACGCTCCAAATCCACCCCCGACCACCTGTGCCCCCCCCCCATTCACCCCCCCACCGAGACGTTAAAAATCACTCCCGAACCGGTCACCGTCCCCCTAGTGGGGAGGGGGGGGGTAAACTCCTTGATCATTGCACGCTGCGCGGAAACGACGCGATGCCGCATCCCCCCCCTTGAGGCTTTGCCCCCCTCCCTCTTGCGCCCCCTAGCGGCAGACCCGGGCCCGCCCATCGCTTCAACACGTCTTAAACTTGTTCCTCGCCGCCAACAACCCCCCCCCCGCCCTCCATCGTGACTGTTTCAATGTCTGTTCTTTTTTCCTGTGTCGGGTCGAGTCCCCCCCCCAAATCAAACATGTGGTTCTCTCTTCTGACAGGTGTCCTTTCTTTCTCTTGCCTTTCTCCATAGTGGTGTGCTTCTGCGTGACCAAGTCCGTCACGCTGACCTGCTGCGCCCCCCTCCTCCTGGTGGGCGCGCGCTACTACTACAGCCGGAGGGTCATCCAGAGCTACCTGGACTGCGCCCTGCACACGGACATGGCCGACATCGAGGCGTATTACATGACCCCCCCAGGTAAGACCGAGCGGACCCCTTTGGTCTCGTTCCCCCCCCCACGGCGGCAATGCTCCCGCCGCCGCTTTTGAACGTTCGGAACTTCAACAGAGAGCTCATCGAATATAGGTCACCCCCCCTCCCTCCTCCCTCCCACCCCCCTCCCCCTCCTTCCTTTCCTCCCCACCTTCCCCCACTTGGCTTCCTCTCTCACTCATCAGTCATGAGATGGGGACGGGGGGGGGCCGGGGGGTGGAGATGGGGCGTGTATTGACGTTATTGGCTGGGACCGCCGATACGCTCGCAGCCTCCCCGATCGATCGGCGGCGGCGGGTGTCACCACCGGGCTCCTCGAACCCCCCGCAACCCCCCCCAACCCCCCCCCCCTTACCGGACAAGCTTGGGCAGGGCGAGACAAAAGGCAGGTGTTACTTGTTCCCATCAACACCCCCCCAATACCACCACCACCAAAACCCCCCCCACACAGTGCCCCCCCCCCCACAGTGGCCCCCCCCACAGTGGCCCCCGTGATAGTAATCCACTGCAAACACAACTGCAATTTAGCATTCCCATTATTGCCGCAGGGCCGAGATGGTTTAGAGGGGGTCAGGCACCGCTGCTCGTAGACAATGCTAACGATTATACCCGTGCAAACAGAATGGGCCCCGGGGGGGCGGGGGTCGGGAGCACCTGGGCGGCAGCGCGGTCATGGGTTACTGTGGCGTGCGCGTGTGTGTGTGTGTGTGTGTTGTTACAGGCGTGAACTTGGGCGGTTAAGCAGCCGACCACGAGGGAGTTTGTTTTTTTTTTTGAAAAAGTGCGACAGCGACGATCGCAACGTGCCGCCTGCGGGGAGACGAGCTCGAGGTCGCCGTTCCCGCGAGCGGAATCGCCCCCGGTCGCCGTCGACGACGGGCCTCCGTCCCACAAGCGTCCGGAGACCGCGGGGGGAAAAAAAGGAAATCAAAGCGCGCGTCATCAACAGGTTTTCTGAAAGAGCGGAGGAGCCTTCCCCTTCCCGCCACGCCCACCCCTCCTGGCCCCGCCCCCCCCCCCCGGTGAAAAAGCCAAACGTGATATAATGAGGTCAGCCCTGATGCGATATTCACTCAGCCAGAGTGTCCGTTTAATGAGGCGCCGTGACCGCGGCGGGATCTCATCAAGCAGGAGCCGTTATTAATACCTGACGGGATCCCGCCGCCACCCGGGCTGGCGAGCCCCCCCCTCCCCCAACGCGTCCCCCCCTGCTCAGAGGCATTTGTTATAGCTCCAGATCAGAGCTGGGGGGGCGCTCCTCAAACCTGTTGTCGATATCAGAGATTTGTCTCTGAAATCAGACTGACGTAACCGTTCAGGTGAATCTTCTGGGGGGGGGGGTCGAGTGACAAACGATCAGATTTTCGCGGCGTCAAACGAAGCTCGAGCGCGGAATCAAAAGGGAAGCGCAACCGGACCCGTGCGAAAGTCTGAAGTTACAGCGAGTGTGCGTCGCTCCTCGCCGTCCTGGATCTGGTCCAAGCTGAGGGGTGTGTGTTCATCCGCCCCCCAGATAAACCCACGTTAAGACGCGGTCACACTCTCCGACTGGAACTCCCTCCCGCGGCCGATCCCGACTCCCGCCGGCGGCGCCTCTCGAGCAGATTCCGGTGGAAGTCGGATCAAACGCGGCCGTCTGAAAGGGCCGCTTTGTCCGATTTCCACGGCGACGGTCTGGTGACTGTGGCAGGACGCCGATTTTCGAAGGCTGCCCTCAATAAGACAACGATAAACTTCAGAATCCGAAGAATGTCCGGATCGCTGCCGCCCCGCGGTCACATTTCTCCTCTTTTTTTTTTTTGTCTTGTTTGTGTGAAAACCAGCCTGGTGACCTTTGACCCCCACCCCTCTCAGAATGCGAAGGGGAGGGGCGGGGAGGGGCGGGGAGGAGGGGGGGGGGGGTGTGGCACTCCGTAACATGTTTCCTCGCCTGCCCCCCCCGCGTGCAAACAGCTCGACCAGCTAAAAGGCTGTGAAAAATCCGGGCCAGATGACGGGTTTGTCGGAACTAATGGAAGCGCGTCGGGGGAAACGAGGCTGGCGTCAACGGAGCCCGCGTTAAAGGCGCCCCCCCCCCGCCCCCCAGAATGAATTATTCACCCCCTGCGTCAAACGCTCAAAGGAAAAACAAGCGCGTGGCTCCCAGCCCCTCGGTTGATTGATGAGGGAGGGTGCACGGCTGTACAGGGCGGGCCTAACCCGGCGCTCTGACCCCGCCCCCCCACCCAGAGGGGGCGTGTCCGGGACGAGACAACGCCCTCGAACGCATCGTCAGACTCCGACAGCCTTAAAAAAAAACAAAAACAGGAGCGGGATTCTGTCGAGCGCCGAGTGAATCTGACAACCGGAGCTGTAAAGGTCACGGGGGGGGCGTCCGGAGACGTTCTCCAGGACCGACTCGCGCTCACCAGAGATCGAAATCGTAATTTCCCTAAATTAAACGCGCCTAAATGGCGTTTTTAAAAGCTTCTGATGGTCTCAGAGTGTGATAATAGCGGCTAATACACGGGTGTTAGGTTTCAGGAGTGACTCAGGAGAGTCTCCGTGTCACGTAAGCTGGTTCGGAGGCGTAATAGGACGCTCCAGGAAGTACCCCCCCCCCTCGGTGATGGCGAAACGAAACCCGTCAATTAATGCGAGGCTTGAGCCGCCGAAACGGCGGAGTCAGGCGAGGGGACGGGCACTCCGACGCGCCATCGCTCGACAGGCGCGCTCCCGGCAGCTCGAGCCAGATGGTCAGGAGGGCTTAATGAAAACAGACTGCCCCCCCCCACACACACCAGCCTCACCCCCCCACACACACACACCAGCCTCCCCCCCCCATGCCTCAGACATGAACATGCAGATGCCGGCGGGCGAGGCCTGTGCTCGGCGAAACTCAATTCCGAGGCGTCTGGAGGACGTCGAGCCCGACGGGTGGAGGGGGGGGCGGGGCCGCGGGGGAGGGGAGGGGGGGTCATTCACCAACATTTGCCCCCGTCAAGATAAACAGATTTTCCCGCATCAGCATCAGATCTGGGTCAGAACGTCGGTAACGAGCAGACGGCGGCGAGGGCCGAACCCGCGTAATCTCCGCCGTAAACACCGGCGACAACGACGGAGCGCGGTTACGCAACAGAAACAGGAGGCGACGAGGGGGGGTCATTCCCCCTGAAGGATTACGATGAGGGGGGGATAATGCACCTAGGCGCACTTTCAATGGCAGGGAGATAAACGGAGGAAGATTCCAGGACGGGAGCGAGGTAAGGGCTCCGCCCAACGTAGATCGATTTAGCGAAGACGGATCGGTGCTCTGGCGGAGGAGCGTCGTCTGCTGACATTTGTATCTGGGCTGTCTGTCTGTCTGTCTGTTAGCAGCGTCTCCAGGGGCAACACGAACCGTTCCCGCTGTAAAAAGGCAATTTTTTTTTTTTTTTTTTTACAGCGGGGGCGAATTTTCTGTTTGTAACCGTGGAGTCCTCGGGCGCCCTCCACATGGACCAATCAGAAACCTGCTTCTCTCCCTCTTTCTCCTTTCCCCGTCCTCCTCAACACATCGAGCTCGCTCCGAATCGAGTTCCCGGTGTCCGCGATCATTTAGCCTCGTGATTACTCATCACCGATGAGTCCAAAGAAGCTAACTCCGTAACGGAGTCGGTTACTCACACGCCGTTTCAGAAGGTTGGGCTGGAAAAAGACGGAGAAGAGAGACTCCTGTTCTATGTAGCTGTGCGCCCATTGCAAATGATCGCAAAATAAAAGCGATATTTCGAAAATTTTGACAAAGCACAATTGCGATTTGCGTTTCCGTTGAATGGTGTTTAGCGCATAAACCGTAATTCTCGTAAAATCCCGTCCCGCCAGACCCCCTTTGAGGCGGAGGGAAGTACGAAACATTTTGTTTCGTAGTAGCTATTTTGGTTCCGTCACCACGGATTGAAGTGAACTGGTCACATGACCCCGTACGTAAACACGAAAAAAAAGACACTTTTGCGATATATCTCGATATCGACGCACCTGAAAAACCACCTCACGAGTATTTGAGAGGCTTTTTGAAGTTAAGGTGTTTCCGTGACCAGTTTGTAATTGCGATATTTAGGTTTTTTGCGTAATTCTAGGGGCACAGGAAACGCAGCTTATGTTTGTTAAGCGTCCTCGTTTTTGTCTTAACCGATTCGCCGCCTCTCGTTTCTGTCAGGCTCCTGCTTCTGGGTCGCCGTGCTCGACGGACGGGTGGTCGGGATCGTGGCGGCGCAGGGCCGTGAGGACGACAACACGGTCGAGCTGCGCCGCATGTCGGTGGACTCCCGCTACCGCGGCAAGGGCATCGCCAAGGCACTGGGGCGCCGCGTCCTGGAGTTCGCCGTGCGCAAGAACTACACCGCCGTGGTCCTGGGGACGACGGCCGTCAAGCTGGCCGCCCACAAGCTGTACGAGTCGCTGGGTTTCCGCCGAACGGGCCAGAGCGAGGATTACAGGCTCCCCGGGATGAGCCGCTCGCTGCTGGAGAGGCTCTTCTTCCAGATCCGCTACAGCCGCTACCGCCTGCAGCTCCGCGAGGAGTGAGGGGTGACAGGGAGGGAGAGATGGAGCGGAAGGATGGAGAAAGAGAGGGACAGAGCGGAGAGCAAGACGGCCCTCCTTCGCCCGAGACCCCGACCGAACCCTCTCCTCTGACAGCTTTTATTTATTTTATGTATTTAGATAACTTTGCATTCTTAACACTACCACCTTTTAAAGCCACTAACATTTTAATTATTGCTTTTGTTGCAGTTGTTTTTTTTTTTTGTTTTTTTTTTACAATTTACTATTATTTTTTACCTCCATTTTACTAGAGTATTTTGGACCCTCTTCTACCCCAGCCTCACCACAGTGGAGAAAACAAGGACTCTCGTAGGTTTACTGGCACCTGAGCAAGGCACTCTCCCCCTCCTGGTTGGTTTTACGATCACTTTGGTAATCAATACCGTTCCACGATGCTCTTCTCACACCCTCCCACCGGTGCTTCGACCCCCCCCCACTGCTTTTCCACCTTCTCCTAATTTTGCCACTGTTTGAATCCACCCGAAGGCTCGAGGGCTAGCGCGAGTCGCTGATGCTCGGCGAAGGGGGGCGGAGCTTTTCTCTGCAAAAAGCTCCGCCCCCCCCTTCGCCGCTCGGCTCCATTTCTGTCGTTTTCGCAGCTCGATCGCCTTCTTTCTCGCCAAAGCTGGAAGGTCTCTGATTGGCCGAGGTGTCAGGAGGGCGGAACCTTCTCCGGAGCTGCATGTCGGAGCGCGATCGTCCGGAACGCGCGACTTTTCTCGCTAAAAGTATTACCTAATGAAGCAAAAATGCTTTGTACATCGACTTTCAAACGTTTACCTATTGAATCCAGATCAATTCTAACACTTTGGATATGTTTAGTACTTGATTGATAATAATTTTATAACTCAAAAAGTCATCAACATGCTGTAAAAACATTGTAATATGCAAATTCTGCTGTCAAAATTGTGACACGCAAACCAAGTTGGGTGAGACATACTAGTAGCAATAGTTGCACTCCCACCGTAAAAATAACAGCACAAATTGCAAAATTATTACTCCAACCAACATGTATTGGCATAACTCTTCCTCCTCTCATGTATTTATATTGTGTATACGCGTAGAAGTCCCCCCGACTCCACCTCCATCTCCATCCTCTGACCACACAACCAGCAGTATATTCAGCCATCCATGACTCTGAGCCTGAGTTCTGTCCTCATACATTTGTAAAAAAAAAAAAAAAAAAGAAATAAATATCAACTTAAAATGAAAAAAAATAAAAAACATAAAAGAAAAAAAAAAAAGACTTAAAATATAATCGTCAAGAAATTAGTACTGGCTCTCCTTGCCTTGCCACCCTCTTAAACCCCCCCCCCCAAGCCTCCCATTCACGAGTCTGTCTGCAACCCTGGGCCAGACCCCCCACCCTCCATTTGAACCCCACATTGACCTTTGACCTTGCCCACTCCAGCCCCCCCCCTCATCTCTGCATGCGCCACAGAGCCTTGCTTGCACTGCTTTTATTATCCCATTTGAAGCTTGTCGGACCCCCACACGCCCCCAAGAAACCCCCCCCGCCCCCTCCCTGCTCTGATGTCACCCGGACGGCGCCGCGCCGTAGGCGGGGGCGGCGCCGCCCGGGTGACATGGCGCCTGTCAGCCTAACCAACTGTAGAATGCAAAAAGCAATGCAAGTGTGGCATGCCTCTGTACCTGGTGTGTGTACGGTGCCTGCCCTGAAAAAAAAAAGTGTAGAAAACACACACACACATACGCACACACACACACGTACGTACACACACGTAAAAAGAAAATAAGCTTCTTTTGTAGCTCAACATAAAAAAAAGTGTGTTTCTTTCCTCTTTGCATGAAATATGTCTGGATGCAAACGTAACTCCGAGCACATGCATACAGTGGACCCACAGACTGGTCTTTTCTTTTTTCATTTGATGTTTTCTTTGTTTTTATTTATTTTAAGGGTGTTCAAATCAATAGGAACCGCGGGCCTTGAAACGCCTTGAAAAGTGTCAAAAACGATATTCCCACTTCCCCCTTTTCCACCGCTGGCTGGAGAACCAAAGCGTGGAGTCACAACGGGAGCGTCCCGCTTCTGTCCCTCTAAAGCAGCTTTTTTTTTTATTTTTATTTTTTTGTGATGGTTCCCAAACTTTGCAAACTCCTTACGGGCATTCTACAAACGATGCAAGGGTCGAGATTGTGTTCCCGCACTCTCTTTTTTTTTTTTTTTTTTTTTTTAAATCTGTCAAACAGTAGAGAGGAAACCACGAGAGCGCCATGATGTGTGTATGTACCGACTGCATCCGACTTCACTTTATTTAACAGAAAACGCATCTCAAATTTCTCCCCCGGGAGAAAAAAAAAAAAAAATCAAGGCACAAATTCATCATTGAACAGCACCGTTTTTCAAAAAAAACAAAAAAACAAAACAAACAAAAAAAAAAAAACCCATCCGATCGTGGCGTTTGTGCGGTGCTTCCTCTGAACGGACTGAAAGGTCGGGTTAATCAGATCATGCACTCAAACGCATCACGAGTGGGGGGGGGGGGGGTGGACGCCCATACTGTGTTGAGGTTTATATTATTATACGCTACACGAGGAAGAATGTGAAGCCTGTCGTTTTTATTTCTTTTCCTTCGCTGCTGCCAAACACTGTTTTTTGCCTGATGAAATTCAAACCAACCCCCGCGCGCGCATGTTGCCACGGTGACATGATGACCAACATTGGTACAGAAGGTGTTATCACTTCAAACCGGCCTTGACCGAGGCCTTATGCACTGAGATCTAATGCTGGACTTCACCGCATGGATAAAGTTAAAAGGGAGATTTCTGAACTGTGACGACGAAGTGCACTGAAGACGTTTCGTTCGAGTCCCGCCGACGTCTGTTTTCTACTTCGCAGTAAACGCTGTGCCCCCCCCCCAACCCCCAACCCCCCACGTCAGGTGTCACCCAGCTCAAACCGGTAGCGCACACGTAGGGTTAGAATGTAGGAACCGAGTTTGCGCGCTCGCTCCGACGCGTTCAGCGGATGTACAATCCGAAAAAAAGTGTCTCCCGATCTGCGATTTGTTCCCGGTGCGAGTGTGCCGTCTTACGGTTTGGGGTTTGAGGAGGTATGCTGCATAAACGTCCTCCCGCTGTGGCGAGGGCGCCGTTTCTTTTGTAGTTCCGAGTGCGTTGGATCCTGACGATGGTGGTGATGCTTCTGAATCCAAACCTTGAAAGATGGACACATAAAATTAACATCAGCTATTGTCAAACTCCACCCCTTTTTTCTTAATATAGGAGCGAGGTACTCGACGGGAAAGCTCAACAGCCCTAAAACAATCAGATCGGAGAAGGATTTTTTTCCGTTTTTCATGGCATTACGACGAACAAACGGAGACGAGAACAGCGACTGGTTCATGTACCGCCACATCCGATGTTAGCCATTCTGTGCAATTGTAAATAGCCGTACCGCGACCTTATCGACGCTGTCTCATTTACTGCTACCCATGGTCTCTTAACCCCCCCCACGATGGAGTTCTATTTTTTTTTTTTTTTTACCCCCCCCCCCCGTCTCAGAAGATGGCTGTCGCCTGGAATGTTCCACCTAACGGGGAGAGCGAGGGGTGAGGGAGGAATGTGCCACATTGGCAGTTCAATGGCGGGGTGGCCCATTGGGGGGGGTTAGAGGAGGTCTGCATTTCCAGAGCGTGGACTCCCTCCCTCCCTCTCTCTCTCGACCTCCGGGGAGGACCTCGCTCGGCCAAACGCAGGAGGACTCACTCTGGACTGAGGCCACAGGTGCCAAGAACACATAAGCACTTGTAGCACAACGGTGTCTTGTTTTGCTAAAGCCGTACAGATAGTTTTGATTTTTTTACAATTCCTACGAAGAACACGGACGAAGTTTGTTTCTCCTCCTGTATGACTGACTGTATGTACCATAAGAATATATACGACGATGTACAATTCCTTTTTTTTTTTTTTTTCCGGATGTGACCAAAGGTGATGGTAACTGCTGCATTTGAACTTTCCCGACGTTCTTTCCTTTTCCTTTCTTTCCCTCCTCTTTCCTTTCCGCGCAAGGCCGACCCGTTTGTGTTTGTTTGGCGACAAAGTCCCGCCCACGTGCCATCGAGTCAAGCAATAAATTCGAGCTGACGGACGACCCCCGATCGAAGGACACGTGGTACAGGTGCCACGACAAAAAAAACGGTTTCACGGGCTCCGCGCAACGCCGCACGGACGCCGTCTCCCTCCCGCCGCTCAGATTGGCGGCGACGATGTCGGCTTTGGCATTACCACTCGTTATCGGAGGCTTTTTTTTTTTTCTTCTTTGATTGTAAAATTTGTACATTTTTTTTCTCTTTTTTTTTCTTAAGAAGGAGGCGTCGGTTACGTGTTTACTGGGAGTACGCAGGTGTCCCTCTGTGATTGTACAGTTGTCAATAGGAAATGAGAAAAACAAACAAAAACTAACAAAAAAAAAAAAAAAAAAAAAAGAAGGGCCGAGCAGCTCGAGCAGGCGGGTACGAGGGGCTACGGGCCGCGATTCCACTTCAGATTTCTCGTTATCCGATACGACTCCGCTCTCAAAACTGTGATAATGAAACGTGGAGGGGGGGAAAAAAGCGGGAAACTTTCAACTTTCAACCGCGGATGCGAGCGGCGGCCGCCGGGCGCTTGCTGCTTTCGGCGCGTGCCGTCTCGCCCTTGTGCGCATCACGGTCTCGAGCCCGCCCTCCTCGCCCCCGTCTGCTCGAGCTCTCGGAAAAGACGAGAGACGAGGCCAGAAAAGCCCCAACCCCCCCCCCCCTCTCCCTCGGCGGAGCGAGACGCCATCAGCTGGGGCGAGCTGCAGTGAGGCTGAGGGCTCTCTCTCTCTTCCTCTCTCTCTCTCTTTCTCTCTCTCTCTCTCTCTCTCTCTCTCTCTCTCTACCCTGGAGCCCTGTCATGACTGTTGTCTGTTGCCAGGAAACCAGCCAGCACAAAGCACAGCAGGAAACTGATATGCAGCCACACTGTGGGGAGGCAGGCAGGTCGACCGGCCGCGATGGAGGAATGCAAGGATGGAGGGAAAGTTAGGGATGGAGGAGGAGGAGGAGGGGGGGGGGGTGTTCAATTGTAAATGAGGGAGGTTGGGGGGGGTGTCTGGGAAAAGGGAGGCTTTGGGAATGGTGAGGAAGTTGACAAAGGAGGCCCTCAGGCATGTAAAATAGTGCCGTGAGTAAACATGGCCCCCGGGGATGGGGGGGGGGTCAGGGCGAACGCAGCGGGCAGGTGGGGGGGGGGCTGCGCTGCGAGGGGAGTCAGGTGGAGGTGTGGTGATCTAGCAGAATACGAGGAGGAGATGGTACAGCCAGTCTGCCTGACTTCAGTGTGACTGCAGTGACGACCTGTTTCCGTTTTTTTTTTTTTTTTTTTTTTAAATTCTTTTTTAGCTTTCGGTTTCCTTTTTTTTTTTTTTTCTGCCGTTTCTTTTGGAAAACTGCTGTATCACCACACCAGGATGACTCCTGTGATTGTTAACCCTTTTCTTTTCTACTGACAGCGCCACTGTATAGATGTAAAGATGGGATTTCCTGCATCATGATGACTGGAACATGGATGTACATATACTGTATCGATTAAAACTAATGACGCATTACGCTTTTATATGTGGCGGCAGTGAACGGGTGCTTTTCTTTCCCGCGGGGGACGGAGCGGCGCGGGTACACACGGGGCCGCGTGTCAGGGGACGGAAGCGTCAGCCGCTATCGCGTCGCCGCGGCAACCGGGGGAAGCTCTTCCAACGGGCCTTGAGGGAACCCTCGGGGTCCTCGGGCCACGGGGGCAGGAATGTGTCGCATAAGCATCCCTGGACCTTAATCAGGTTAACAACCCCCCTATTTATGAGCTGCGATAAGAGGGCGATTCAAAAGACGGAGCACTGAAACCAAGGCCTCGCGCTGCTCCTCCTAAACCCCGTGTTAAAAGTGCCCTTTAGAATTTGCACAAAGTCTCGTGGTTGCCTCTCAGGGGAGGAGGGGGGAGGAGGGGGGGGGCGGCCTTATACCACAGAACAATGAAGGGATAGACAGGCAGATTTCCATAACACTGTCCATTTCGGTGCTCTCACGCGGACCCCGGAGAGGAGAGGAGAGCTTCCCAGTCCCCTTGGCGGATGAGTCCTCTCTCCCTCCAGAAGAGCGGGCGCCTTCGCAGGGGCCTCCCAAACCCACAACTCCTGCAATTAGCAGGTCGCGCGGGGCGGCGTCTGGAGGACGTAATGGGGCCGAGGCATTGTTCAATCAGGTGGAGTCTCCTTCTGCCTGGAACCAATTTCGCAGGCTTTGAGGGCGGGTGGGTGTTTGGGGGGGGGCATCATGTGGCTGCTGGAGACGAGGAATCTCGGTCAGTGTGTCTGGAAGCTGATGACCGTGTGTCTACCCGCATTTGTGGAATGCGTACGTGTGGCAAGACAAAGGAGAAAGTGGGCTGGAGCCCAAGTGTTGGATAATCGAGGACTTGGAGAGGAGAAGGAAAACAGACCCAAGGAGGGGGGGGGGGAGGGGAAAAAGCACAGCATGGTTTCAATTAAAGCGCCAGAAATATTCGATAATCACACACGACTACTCTAAACATCTGCAAATGCTAATAAACACAAGCTTTATTAACCTTGAACAACAAATCGTATCAATGAATATTTTCTTAAAACACACGTCGTATTCCCTGAAGCTCAACGGCTGAATTAAAAAAAAACACTGTAACTCCGTTTGGTGAAAAAATAACGAACGAAGCGCTTTGGAAATATGAGGCTTCAGCTTGGCAGGGAGAACTGTACGGAACACGAGCACGAGAAGGATAAGGAATCTTTTTTATTCAAGAACAGAGCTGGAGGAAGCTGAATCTGCCTGTTTCCATAGCGATGTGAATGCAGGACGAGTGGAGAGAGAGAGAGAGAGACGCTATGAAAGGGCAAGAAACTGAGGAGAGAACAGAGCAGGGAAGAGCTGAGAAAAGAGAACCTGTACCGTACGGGGGAGTCTTAATGAGGAGGAGGATGGGAGGAGAGAGAGTGAAAAAAAAAAGGAGGACTTAAATGGCAGAGGCAGGCGAGGCAGGCACGTTCAGCTCAGACATGGACCCCCAGGACTTGCCAACGGAGACCGCCACCTTCAGGGGAACCTGGGAAACACGTAGAGGGGAGGAGAGACAGGAGCAGCTTATTAAAGATCTTATCGGTCAGGAAGAGCCTCCGCAGGCCAACAGGGGTCGGCGGCCGCACCTTCAGGTGGACCCCGAAGGCGTGGACGTGCTGGAGGGACTCCATGGTGCTCTTCACCAGCGCTGCACACAGAACAGACGCAGTAGCGTAGCGACCGGCGGTGGCCCCGAGGACTCGCCCTACCTGCGAACCCGTGCACCTCGCCGTCCTCCACCTCGTACAGAAGCTCGTCGTGGAGCTGCGCAACGAGCCTTCAGGCGAGAGCACAGAGACAGAACGCGCGGGGGGTCAGCCCAGCCGACGGCCTCGGCGGGCCGCGGTTGGGGTTGTTTCGGGGGTACCTGGCGGAGCAGGGGCCGGAGGACACCAGGCCGAAGATCCGGATCATGGCCGTCTTGCAGAGGTCCGCGGCGGAGCCTGCGGGGGCGAGCGGGAACACGGGCCGGGTCGAACCAGTAAGGGGAGGGGAGGGGGCGGGGCTGACGCCAACGCGCTTCGACCGCCTGACCTTGAACCACGAAGTTGACCGCCTGCCTCTCGGCCTGCGTGCGGGCGGCCCAGTCAGACGCGTTGATGTTGGGGAGGGTCCGCCGGCGGCCCATTAAGGAGAGCACGTAGCCTAACGGGACAACAGCATTCGGACGATCACCCCAAGAATAAACGGAGACAACGCAAGTAGCAGCCTTCCAACGGGGCGAGTCACCAGCGTAAGAGGTTTGACCTTGACAGCAGGTTTGACCTTGGCAGCAGATTCACAATGACAATGATGCAAACGCACAAAGTCCTGCGATGCACGGGTGCGAGTGATGTAACGCGCGCATTGTATACAAACACACTTTTTTCTTTTTTTTTTAATGCGTGCACGCAACGCCCACACAGTGGACCAGTACATTCCACCGGCCGGACAATGGAGCAGGTTTAACTGCTAAATCCCTCTGGTATCCCCACTATGAAGAGAGCCAAGCAGGACATAAAACCTGAATGACCCTCTTCCCGGAGTGCACGCACTCACACGCGCGCACGCACTCACACACACACAGACACACACACAGCCAGAAAATTAGCGTGTAACAGAGAACAACCCTAATTCTTTCTGAATTGACCTGCAAGCAGGAATGCGGCTCTTTTTATCAGGAACAATGAGGAACATGTGCGCGCTGATGTGTCACGCAGATTTCCAAGTATGGGCAGGTATGACACGCCGGGATGAGACATCACGCTGGGGTGAATGTGCTTTTCACTCCCAACCGTCGGGTCAGCCATTCAAACCTGGGCGCAAGCCCTTTGAGGCTATTGGGTTTGCCCGTGGTTGCTCTTTCTTGTTTTGTTGTTTCCTAATACCCTTGTGCGCTGCATTGTTTCACCTTCGGATTCCATCCAGGTCCTGAGCTCGGGATGAGCGGCCTCGGAACTGGAGCCCAGGCGGATGCTGGGATAATTCCCAGTCGGAGGGCAGACAATCCCTCTCTCCTGGAGTCGCCTACTGAACGGGCCTTAAACCCGTCCCGTGGGAGAAGCCTGGGACGCCTCCTGACTAATGATGTTAGTCAGTTTGTCACAGGCCAATAGGATTGTGTCATCTGCATACAGAAGCACCCAGACTCCAGCACCCTTATTAACACCCTTCTCTTGTGTACACTTTGTCTTATTCTCCCTCTCTCTCTCTTTTCTCTCTCTATATACATCACTGATGCCATCGTTGCACTCTGACCTACTGACCCCCCCCACTAACCTGCTCCATCTCAGTTTTGCGTGCTCTATATAATTACAGTATTACATGTGTCTGCCCCCCCCCCCGATGAGCCTGGTCCCGCTCAAGGTTTCCCCTTGTTAAAAGGGGAGTTGTTTATTCGGGGGGTCAGGCTCTGGGTTTCCGTTATCCGCCCCGGGGCAATCTCGATGGTAACAGATGCCGTATAAATAGAGATGAACTGAGCTGAAACTGGGAGCGCGCCACTAAAAACGACCGACAGAAAAAGGCAGCTCTTGCGGAGCCGAAGGGGCCCGGCGCTCCGCCGACAATCTACCCCGATCTCAGGTGGACAATAATAGGGATAATGGCCCGCAACCATCTTCCCTGATTAAGACGTCCCGAGAGACGCAGCCCTCGCCCCTTATCAAATTTAAACAGGATGAGGAGACTGCTTTGGCAACCTCGTAGGCCCTCTTGAAAGGTTATGAAGGTGATTTATTGTTCCGAGCCCAGACGAAAACCCCTGTAGGTTTTGGAAAACATTTTTATATGCTCGGTCCAGATGCTAGCATGAGATAGTAAAAAGGGAAGGGAGCAGTGCTTCAAAATGACGCCGCTGTGTCAGACTGTCTGCATATTCAGTAGGTTTTAGCGACTGTCCTCGTCTCCAAGCGTTGCCGTCGGTTACGCCGTTATCCACGACGGGCCGTGTAACTCCGGAGCAACAGCTAACACAAATCCCTTTTCATTAATTACGCTCCCGTGCCAGCTCGGCTGTCTGGGAGAGGCTGCAGATTAACAGAAGTCCCTGCGCGTGTGAGCGCGCACGATCTGACAGCGCGTCGGAGTCGGGGCGTATTCGTGCCCGTTCGAGAGTTAGCACGGAAGGGTAATTACACGTCGGCGCGGATTAAGGCTTCCCCTCGCCCTCCAGACGGTCTTTGCGAGCGAAGGTGCGGCTTTCGTACAGAGGACGTTCGGAGGATTGGCCTGAAATCTACCGAGGTCGGCGGCCCGGAGAGAACAGCGTTGAAAGGAGGGAGCCGTGTTCCGCTGCACGGAACGGCCTCTGAGCGGAATGAGGCAGCGAGGATTAAGGGAAGGAATACGGGCGCGGGGGACAGAGGGGAGCGCGCGCGGAAGACGAGCTAAAAGAGTGTGGGACGAGCAAGGCGGCTAAATCTCCGATGGAGGCGTCGCCATGGTGACGGGCTGAGTTAAAGCCAACTGTTTTTTTTTTTGTTTGTTTTTTTGGTGCGGCGTCGTCTCTGCCCCCAAAAGACAGCGCAGGCTTTCCAGGCGTTTTCGCGGGGGGGCCGCAGCGAGTCGCTTTTCGATACGGGCGAGGGCGAGACGCCGGAGCACCTGCCTGTTAGCGACGGCCCGGCCTGCGCGACGAAAAAAAAAAAAAAAAAAAAAGCGAGTGCCTTGACCTACATCTTGGCATTTAGTACAAAACAAGGTCGCTTTTCAGCACTTTCCAAACAAGTAACAAAAACAACCTGGTTTGCACAGAGGAGCTACAGTTAGTCCGCGGTATTTGCTAGCCACCATACAATGCGCTCCCTGTCGCGGGTTTATATTGATCTAATTAAGGTATAATTTGTTTACACGGCGACTGCGCTTCACCTAGGAGGGGGCGAGGCTTCTGAAGGAAGGAAAACTGGGATGCTCCCGACTGAGGTCGCAGCCTGGGAGGAGGCGCTTCGCCGCAGGCTGACCTCATCTCTGCAGTCAGGGTTAAAGTGCGGACTGCACCGTTTCGCTGGGAAGTCTCAGGTGTGCTGCGTTGGCACTTCGGCCCGCGCATAAATAGCATCCCATCTGAACCGTCAGCCCCACACCCCCCCTCTCTCTAAATCAAGTATTGACCGCCGGCGGTTTGTCTTGCTCCTGCCAGCGGAAGCACATCTTCCTCAGCCAAACACACACCGACAAACCCGCACAGACTTTTTTTTTTTTTTTCGCTACGCGCGCTTTTGCGTGCCAAAAGACAAAGTTACGGGTGTTGGGATGGGAAAACGGATTTTCTCGACAGGCGAACGCAGAAGTGAAGGTGCGTTTCGGGCGATTTTTTACGGCCGAGATGGGGGGGGTGGGGGGTGGGGGACCTCAGACCTCGTTGGTGGCACTGCTGGACGGTCTTCTGGACAAAAGCCTGGACGTCTTTGTGAGCCTGGAGGAAGCTGTCCTGGAACTGGCTGGCCTGCTCAGCGCTCACCCCGAGGATCCCTGACAGACGCTCCCGACCTGAGGCACAAAAAGCGTAACGCTCAGCCACAAGATGTCCACACCGTTGCCATGCTCACATAATAAAATCAGGCTGCACTTTGAGGGAGTGAGCCCAGATAATATTGTTCCCATTCACCACGCACACGTAGAGAAAAGGAAACGATTTCGGAACTGGACAATTGAGAAGTCATTTCTGTCTCCATTAACATTTACCGATGAGTCAGAAATGAATAGATGGTCAATTTAACGGAGATTAAACCACAAAAATAACAGAAAAGTGGAAGAAAGGGAATAAAGACTGGAGCAGGGGGTGAAAGAACGGGGGGGGAAAAAGCCAAGGCAGAAGGACAGAAAAAGGACAAGATGGGGGCAAGACTCCAGGGGGGGGGGCGTCATGTCTGAGTGTGTGGAGTGTGTGCTAGTGAGGCGCGTGTGTGTGTGTGTGTGCGCTTGAGGACTGAAGGGCACGCTAAAGGTCCCCAGCCTGGAAAGAAAAACATACAACATGTAGTTTCCTGAAAAAAAGTCAATAGAAGGGAGCAGAGGCTGGGGTGTGTGTGTGTGTGTGTGTTGCACTTTTACACTTTGGGGCGATTTCATGTTTGTGTTGAAGAGTAATGTTGCGGTAAAAAGTGCAACGCTGGTAGGCGGGATCGTAGAGGAGAGGTTAAGAGTGGCATCCAGAGAAATTAAGCAGTGAGTCAGAGATTTGGGATTTTCTCTTTTTTTTTTAAATTCTAAATGACGTAGAGTGGAGTAGTTTGAAATCTATAAACCCATCTATCAATTTTTAGCCAGTGCTTATTTCTAATTAGTGTCACAAGGGATGGAGAGAGGGGCGGGGCCACGCCATGGACATGTCACAGTCCATCATAGGACACACACCATTCACACACGCACACACAGACACACACACACACAGTCGATCTAAACCTGCGTGGTCCCGTGGGAGCGAACTGGGGGACCTGCAGGAAATCGTATCGCCCAGCAGAGAGCCAGAATCAAATCCACGTGTCTTAAGTCGCGGGGCGGTGCCAGAGGGCAGCTGCTGGATGGGTATGGTATACAAGTGTGTTCCTGTGTGTGTATGCGCGCGTGTGTGAAACCCCACATTCCTGGAGCATGAGCTCAGCTGATGTTCGACTTTCCTTACGCCTCCTGCGCTTCTCCGCTCGGAGCTCCGGTCTACCGCTCCTTTGTTTCTCATTCCATCTTTCACCTTCGTCATCTCCAGTTCACCCCCCCCCCACCACCCACCCCCCACCACCACCATCGGTGTGTCTTCCTAATGCTGACCCATTTGGATGAGGCCATAGCTCATGCCGCCCCTCCTCCCTGATTATTGTCTTTCAGAGAGCGCTTCCTTTTAGTATCCGGTATCCCTGGCAACCGGACCATGAAGAGCTGTCCGTCATCGCTGAACTCCACCCTCCCCTCGCTCGTCCCCTTTCCCCTACATTGCTCTCTCCTCGGCCACCTCCCCTGGTCCTTCCTGCCTTTAACCTACATTTTCTGCGCCTCCCCTGCTATTTGAGGAATCCGACTCCCGCCACCCCCCCCCCCCGTGTTTTGGCTCCACGCGCAGCGCCGACCGCGTCCTCTACGGCTTCTCCCTGTGCCAACACAACTTTCCCTCGCGCTCCTACCTGTCCAGGAGCCTCCGGTGAATCGACGCATTCACCCGCGCTGTTTGTTTTCTCGCTGGTGCGCGGCGGACTAACTCCAAATTAGCCGCTGGCCCAGTTCTCATCGGACGCAGTTTCTGATTCGAACCATGTGCTCGACAGTCAAATCAATTTGTCGAACTACTTCAATACATCTTCTGGAGTTTGTCATGACTTTCTGTATGGTTGAACTGAATTAGTTTCACTTAAACTGGGTTTGGGTCACTATAAGTGCAGAAAAATAAACCTAGCACATATAACTATCACAATTTAGACATGAAAGAAATGTTGAATAGGCTTAAATTTCGCTATTTAATTCGGTGTACTATGTGAATGTATGATCTGTGAACGTTTTTGGAACATATTTAAATTCTCATCTATTCAAACTTTCACCCCCGGTTGAAGTTATACGGAAAAATGTGAAAGAAATGAATGTTCAAGTGAATCTGCACTTGAATTCCTGAAAATGGTGACGCATATCACGCGAGGAAATATCTAAATATACGCAACACATGGTGGGTCGGGTCGCCCCGCGTGCATATGGAGGAGAGGAAAAGACCATAAACATGAAAGTAGGCCAGAGGCAATAAAAGCTGTTTGAGAGTGGCCAGAAAATGTCGTTTCAGAGAGGACGCCCAAGAAAAGCCTACGTTATCTAAACCGCCTGTATTTATCAGCCCTTCTAACAGACCTCGTAACTTTGCCAGCATCCTGTTTCATATTTTCCAAGTGCCGGTTTTCGCGCGCGCACGTGTGGGCCGGGGCTCTTGAAAGCGAGGAGTGTCCCGTTAATGGTTCGCAGGTGATCGAGTGGGGACTCTTCATTGGTCTCAAGGGTCTATTAGTCTTCTCACGCATCTGCTTCAATCCCCTCCTGGACCTCCACCCGACCCACCTCAGCTTCTGCCTAAAGCAGCCAATACCGCCATCACACATCCTTCTTCTTCTTCCCTTCTAAATCGATAAATAAGTAAATCTTAAAGAAATCCATTCCTTTAAATTACCACCTTATGCCTGATTCTGCATCACACACATTGTGTGTGTGTGTGCGTGTCCTTGTATTCGCTGCCTATTGAGTACCACAATACTCATTTTCACTAGCAAAGTGAGGACTCTTTTGGTAAAGCAGCGCTGTGTTGGCCCGAGGATGCGTCTGTGTGTGTGTGTGTGTGTGTGTTTGTGCGTGCACTCACGAACCTGCTCCATACACGATGGAATAAACGATGCGTTTCGCATGCTCTCTGTCCTCAGAAGTCACCTCAGACTGACTCAGTCCTTTCCTGAAAAAGCAAAGATCAAAGACACTTATTTTTGCCTTGAGCGTTTAACGAATTAAAACGCGATGACATCATCACGTCCGATAAATTAGTGCGTAAAACGAGCGTGTAAAGCATAAAAAGCTCTCCCAACGGTCTGTCTGCCCGCGTAATGAAGGTCTTTGAATAAATGCGACTGTTTCCTGACAGAGGGAAGTGACAAATGAGACCAAAGTGTTAATATTTTAAAAAGGCCAAGAGGAAAAGTGAGGCTAAGCAGAGGAACACGTGGGAGACGGGGGCAGAGACGGGCGGAGACGGACGGGGATGGCTACGCGACGTGACGTGAAGACAGGTGGAGCGCTGGGAGGGCTGACAGGGTGTGATGACAACGCTCCCGGAGTGGCGTTTCTGAGGGGGACAGCTGGCTGCCACTGCCCATCAGGGTTCAGCGGCGAGCGCGCGGGCGCCACTCTGGTCCTTTGTTTCACCACGCCAAACGGTGTGTGTGTGTGTGTGTGTGTGGGGACCCTGCATTTTAAGGTAATTGCGCATAAACGCTGCATTTATCACACTCGCACGTGTCCCCATGCAAGTGTGAAAATGTTTTCACTGCCCCCTGCTGTATAGGCCTTAAACTTGCTCCAGATTGAACCGGGTTTTAGAGCCAAAGTCACGATTTAACCTCAAAATAACCTTCAAAATAAAAGGACAGTGAGCCTAAAAAAAGGCTGACGAGGTCTTTTACGCATCCTCTGCCTTTTATTTCAAGCTGATGTCAAGAGACGCCGGAATCATAATAACCAGGGTTCCCATGGAAAAAAAGTAAGAGCGGGGATGGCAGCCAGTGCGGTAGCCATGGCAACAGCGTATTAGCGCTTGGACTGGAGGAGCCAGCAGTGCGAGGTGGGAGGAGAGAGAGGGGGAGATTCTCCTGTGGAGAATCAACATTTACCTTTGAGAGGAGATCACAGCGCGCGTGTTGGGGTTTATGTATGCGTGTATGCGTGTGTGTGTGTGTGTGTGAGACCGACCACTGAGAGGCCAACATGGTGAAGACGTCCGACTGCGGGTGGTTGAAAATCCGAAGCAGCTCGGGGTCGGAGGAGAAATGAGCCAACAGGCGGAGCTCCACCTGGCAGAAGTCTGACACACACACACACACACACACACACACACAGATACACACAGACAGATCTGTTGGCGGTGGCGCATGTTCGGCGCTGGGGCGAGACCGCCGAAACGCTGACAGTTTTCCAAGGTGCTAGAGGGCAAAGATGAAGGAGGGAGCGAGCCGGAAAGGTGGTGGGAGAGGAGGAGAAATGTCTGTTTTGGTTGTGAGGAGGCGAGGAGGAGAGTTTCTAAAGATACCCTTTCATTCATTTTGCATGAGCTGGATCACATTTCCTCTCGGCGTAGCCAGCAGCTTCAGGAATACTGCTGACGAGGACATTGTGTGTGTGTGTGCGCGCACATGTGTGTGTGAGAGAGAGAGAGATCAGTGAAAATAACCCGACAGAACCCATTTGATAGAAATAGAAGAGTGCTCGTGTCAAAGTAAGAGAATAAATGTGATTGTGGCTGAAGCACAGGAGAGATGTGATCTTCAGGTGATCGAGCAGAGACATTCCCGATGATTGGGGGGGGGTCACAAGTCCTCCCATTGATCACTGCAGATATATCTTGTGTCTGTCTTTAAAAAGAATTGGAAAAAAAAGCCTCACTGGAAACATTTTACAAACCACTTCCCGCCTGATCGGAACTCCGAATCGCTTCATCCCTCCGAGAGAGCGAGAGAGAGAGAGAAATCCTTTCCGCCCTCCGTTCTCGACGGTCCGACCCCAAAAATATCTGTGACGGTATCCGAGTTGACAGCCGCAGACACAACAAACAGACGATGCAGACAGCCGAGTCACATCCAGTCACATGACCCGTTTGAAATGCCTCCCGGTTGAACCTTTTCGGGGGGGGGGGGGCGCGGGCCCAAACTTCCAGACAGCACACGGTTGTCCCAGACTGGGAAGTGCACGTTAGGACATGAAGCGAGACCTGCCCAGGAGGGGTCGTTGCCACGGCAGCGCCGTTTCGGGGGAGGATGTTGTGTACGTGTACATGTGTGTGTGTGTGTATGTGTGTGTGTGGAGTCCTCATGGCCGCCCTGCCGCTGTCCTCCTGGTAACCCCCGGTCTGTCTGCTTATGTAAGAGAGTGACACGCTGTCAGGGTCACTCGTCTCCCAGTACTCACCACTAAGGTTTACCCGGGCTGACAGTGTCCCAGCATCGCATCCTAAAGCCAGCGTATGATGTTATGTCACCGCGGGACAGGGGTGTGTGTGTGTGTGTGTGTGTGTGTGTGCTGCATGCACATACAGTACAAAAAGATCATTAAACCAGAATTCAGGAAGTCCCAGACTTGTTGAGCTCCATTGTCAGACTGTGTGTGTGTGTGTGTGTGTGTGTGTGTGGAGACACATTTGAAAGGAAAACTCACCTGCAGCCACGAACGTCCACCCTCGCCGAGGTACGAACATCGCCCGGGGATGAACCCGAACCACCTCCTCTTCCTTTCCTGCGGGGACAGACCGCGCTGAGCGTCCATTCCTCATAATTACACCCGCACACGGGCTTCCTTGATTACGGAATGAATTAAATTAAATTCCCATACCAATTTAATCACAACCTCAATCCTCATTTGTGTGAACAGAAAAGCAGAAAGCAGGATTTAACTTCCATAATCTGGACGTCTTAATCAGAAACGTGATACATTACTGCCCACAATGTGGTGATATTGGTATTTGGACCAATTTACTCATTGGAAACCCTCAGTTATTTATTTATTTTTTTACTTGACACGGCCCTCATTTGCCACCACGATGCATAAAACCGTCGTGTGGAATTCGTTCGCTCCTTCTCGCTCCTTCTCCGTCGATTCCACACGACGGAGAAGGAGCGAGCGCCCTGAAGCCTCGGTCAGACCCGCCCCCACCTAAGCGTTGCAAAACTTGCGATCAGATTACAGCGGTCTTGCTTTATAATTGCCGCCGGGCGTTCCGGCATCCGCGTCGCAAAGCGAGGAGCCGGAGTCGCCGCGAGGCGGATGTTTCAAAACGACAGTCCAAGACCAGCTCGTTAGAGCTCTCTCCAGAGGCGACGCGAACAATGAGGCGGCCCTGTTCGCTCGGCTCCGAACAGACCCGGCCCGCGTCCTGAACCTCCACTGGGGAGCCGTTTCATCATCTTGTCCAAGCAGCTCCAAAATCAGATCAAAGTGGGAGAAGTACCGATGTCGTGACCCGGTGTTTTTCCTGAAACGCGCCCCGTCACGTGTGCTGTATGCTAAAGCCGTTCGTTTGTGCGCTCCCAGTTTAGCGTGACACTTAGCCTCACCTCGGACGTACTGCTTCTTGGCGATCTGGAGCGGCTGCCTCGGCAGGGCCTGGAAGTTCTGGAGCGAGAAGACACATGGTTGGAGTTAACCGCTTGGGCGCCTTTGAACTCGCTCGCCTTAAGAGGGACGGTTCTGCTTGTTTCATAACGCGCCGCGAGGATCCACAAAAACAGAGAGCCGAGCATCGATCCACGGAGTTCCTGCAGAGGTTCGAGCGAACGCTCGAGCCTCCACTTCCAGGACTCTCCTGGCGAAAGGACTTAAGAAGGGAGAAGTGATAGAATATTCCCTTTGAGGGAGAGAAATAAAGGCGGCTGTAGAAAGCTTTTAAGCCCCCATAGGCTCCCGCAAAGGAAAGTCAGGAGGATATTTATCATTTACGATTCTTATTACCAAGGGCGAGTGTGTCAGACAGGATAAAAACAAAAGAAAAGCAGCCCGGAAGAGAGTTTTCCCTTCATGGAAGGGATCTATACGGGCCTCTTTGTGTGCCGTGATGTTCCTCGGAGAGAAGACAACTCTGCTTTCACCACTCACATTCATTATTCAGACAGGAGGGAGGGTGTGTGTGTGTGTGTGTGTGTAGGGGGCAGAGGACTGCAGTGTCAGGGTGTGGACAGTGCAGGAATACATCAGCTCTTCCCAACTGCATACAGCTTAAATTACGAAGGGACACGCGCGCCGTGTCGCGCACGGTGTGAATTCGGGGGGCGTGATCGCCATGTCAGGTGACGGCGACCCGGAGGTGCGGCGGGTTGTTCTGCACGAACAGAAGAAAGAGCGCGGCGAATGTCTCGGGGGGCGTAGGAACAGAGAGCAAGAGATGGAAATGAAAAATGGAAGAGCAAAAGAGGAATCAAAGATTTGCAGGGTGTGCGCCACTGCGGATGGAGGGAGGGAGAGAGGATGAATGAGAGACAGTAAAACATAAAACAGTCTGGGTCAGCTTGATCTGCTTGTCCAAGCACACACACACACACACGCTCCCTTGTACTTCCATTTTTGTGAGGACTTCCACAGACATAATGTAATACCCAGCATCTGACCCTAAACCATCCTACGTGACCCTAAACCATCCTACCTAACGCCCCGACCCTAAACCATCCTACCTGACCCTAAACCATCCTACCTGACCCCCTGACCCTAAACCATCCTACCTGACCCTAAACCATCCTACCTGACCCTAGACCGTCCTACTTGACCCCCTGACCCTAAACCATCCTATCTGACCCTAAACCATCCTACCCGACCCTAAACCATCCTACCTGACCCTAAACCATCCTACCTGACCCTAGACCATCCTACCTGACTCTAAACCATCCTACCTGACCCTAGACCATCCTCCCTGACCCTAAACCATCCTACCTGACCCTAAGCCATCCTACCTGACCCTAAGCCATCCTACCTGACCCTAAACCATCCTACCTGACCCCCTGACTCTAAACCATCCTATCTGACCCCTGACCCTAAACCATCCTACCTGACCCTAAACCATCCTACCTGACCCCCTGACCCTAAACCATCCTACCTGACCCTAAACCATCCTACCTGACCCTAAACCATCCTACCTGACCCCCTGACTCTAACCTAACCTAAACCCAGTTAACCTCAACCAGGTCTTCACCCTCAAACAGTCATCGTAGTAGTGAGGACCAGCCGCTTCCCAAAAATGTCCTCATTTCGATCATAGAATGCAGGGTTTTTTGTCGCAATGCATGTAGTCAATATGCAGCAAGTACAAGAACACGCACACACACACACACAGACATGCTGCTCTCAGCAAAGTGGTCAATAAACAT
The DNA here is from genome assembly GCA_911728415.1 of Lagocephalus sceleratus. NCBI lineage: Eukaryota > Metazoa > Chordata > Actinopteri > Tetraodontiformes > Tetraodontidae > Lagocephalus > Lagocephalus sceleratus. Next base: position 4,260,748 of record CAJVRN010000234.1, read on the forward strand.
ATAAATCTCCATGACCCTGCAGGCTACATTCTCTCACACACACACAGGGAGAAGATCTCTTACAACCCCACGACAAACCCGACATTACAGGCAGATATTTTAATCACGTTTCACACCTAATTAACTCCCCGACCAGATGATCAAGTTACTAATATCGACAAATTCCTAATGACAGCATCGCCTACAGGACAAACGCAGTCACTGCAGGCGCCGCATCAGGCGGTCGATAGCGCGGAACATACTGTAACGTCCAGCGCCACAACAGAGACGGTAGCAGCGCGCTGGAACCCACAGTCAACAATAGATGTGCGCCCCCGCCGTGGCGCGAGGAGCAGAAGTGATGGCCGTGAGTCAGCATCGGACCTCGGGAACACACGCGCTTGGACTCAAAGGGTACAGACGTCAAAATACTTCTCGTCAGCATAAAAGGAGGTTAAAAAAAAAACGATTCTTTTTGAGAGTTTGCTGCAGAGATGAAGCGGATTGGGTTGGAAAACTGGCAGTAGCCGAGTCGCGGGTTGCTGTGAGGGTCGGTTCACGGGCCTGAGATCGCCCTGCGCTGGGCGCGCCTTGGTGAAAATCGCCCCGTAAAAGGACGGAACCGTCGCGGGGTAACCAAAGATCACTGCGCCGATGGTGGAAGGTGAAGGGAGATCGGCGGGGGAAAAAAAAAAAATCGTAATTACGGGAGGAATTAAAAACCCAAACACACGGTAGTCTGTAAAAGAACACTGAAGTGCCTCACAAGCCCTGAAGGAAGCTCAGCTGGCAGTTTTGGGAACAGACACCACAACAGCATCATAAGACTAAACAACACACCATGAATAATATAATAAAGCAGTGTTATGACAAAGCCCTCGGTGGTTATCTCAGATCACTTTGATAGTCAAGTTTAATGGGGGAATTTGCCATTTGGAACCTTCGTATGAATAACGTAAAACGGCCTTCCGTCGGCAATCGGGATATAAATCTAAAAATATAGACGTGAACTAACAGACGGGCAGGGGGGACAGGAGAATTAGGAGCATACGGAGAGGTGTTTTATTACTATTAGTAGCGATGTTTGTGTCAGCAACCAGAGTCACAATTAAGCAAGAATACTGTGATGGCAGCTCGACTTAGGAGTTTTACTTTGAATAAAAAACTATATTTAACAGATTTAACCAGAAGAAGGGCTTAGTGACTGAGTGGTAAGTGTGGGGGGAAATATAATTATGATATATAATAATTAGAATAATAATTAGAATAATTAGAAATGAACACGCCGTGCCCGTTATAGGAGAAAAAACAAAAACAGGAGGAAGGGAATTCTAGAAATTCTAATTTCGATGGCAACGTGACCGCTTCGTTCCAATCTGTTGTGGACGTTCTGGAGGTTGCGGTTGCTGGCGTACGAGTTGACTGATCGGGAGAGGCGATACCAGCGCAGCGAGGGTCCGCGTACGGCGCCGGGCCGCCCGCGGGGAGCCGGCCGCGGCGGGAGGCATTTGAAGCCTCAGATACGGCAGGCGGCGGCGCCAGCCGGGGCCTCCCTCTTCCCCCAAACAGACAACCCTGACCTTGGAGGGAGCGGAAGCCAACGGCATGTTTTCGCCGCCCGCCGCCGCGCTGCTTTGGCTACGACGGGAACGACGGGGGGGGGGTCACGGAGAGCTCTCGACCCGACTTCAGGAGACCGAACTGAGTAATCTGCACACAATCAACTATCTGAGTGAAAGGACTCGCTTTGTATCAACTAGACAAAAGAAAAACTACACAACAGAGTCATGGAACTGGTAGATTGTTCAAAAACGAATGGTCGCTGAATATCGTCCGCTCTCGCTCTGAACGAAGCACAGTTAGTTGAACCACGGCAGCTTTTTTAGGAGCCCCTGAACCCTGCCCGCCCAGAATAACCTGCATGTACGACTGACGGTGGAATCAGTGGTTATATCTGTCTGTACTGCGTCTGTACTCTGAGGTTCTGACCCATGCTATGATTGAGAAGGAGCAGCGTCACCCCCCCCCCCACCCCCACCGAAATACAGCAGACAGCAGCTGCGAATCAGCCGGCGAGATTAGGAAAGGCAGTCGTCTCCGCTGTGTGTGTGTGCGTGCGTGTGTGTGTGTGAGCAGTACACGATGGCAGAGCCGCTGGACCTTGACACCTGGCTTGTACCATAATGAGCTATCGATTGTCGGGGCTGATAGGGAGGACCAGGGGGGGGGGGGGGCGTGTAGCATACGGGCAGAACCCTGAAAGTTCTGTTATCAGGTTATTTATAATCTGAGGCGCGAGAGCAGGAGACAATACGGCAGAGGCGACCCGTGACTACTTCACCGATTTCAAATCTGCGCTTCAGACTTCTGACATAGATGTCCTCATAGCGATAGATTAGAAACCTGGTCCTCACCAACAGCTGTACACACACACACACACACACACACACACACACACACACACACACACACGTTATCAGGCTATCCCGAGAAAACCCTCGCTTGTCACATGACTAACACAAACGTCAACAGCTGACTTCTTGAAGAGAGACGCTCCCATTGTGCGCCCCCCCTCCGTCCGACGGCGTGAGCCAAGCTGTCCGTCAACAGAGGCGCCCGAGACAGCGGGACGGATAAGCGAACAGAGACCATATTCCCGCTGATAGACGCGGGATTAGATGGCTCGTGTGTTGACGGTCGCGACGCCTCGGTGTTATCTGCATATTCCGAAAGAGAAACAAAAGCAGCGCCGACGGGCCGATAAGGCTCACGGCCGCATGGCGGTCCTCAGACTGGCTTCAGATCGGAAGGCGCGGCTCAAGTTCTCAGAAGAGGCGTTTGTTTTGGAAAGGTTCGAGTGTATCACACTGTAAACTATCACTGACGCTGTAATCTGACACCGGGGGGAGAAACGAGGCAATCTGTCAGCCTCAGAACTTTTCCAATATAACTGTAATATTGCTCGCTCAACCCACAGAAAGGAGAAGGATCTCGCCTCGGTGCTCTCATAAGCCCTTAATGTTCCGAATTCAACAAGCGACGACGTATTGGATCTTATAAACAACCAATCATTTCCTTTGTATTTATTTATTTGTTTTATTTGTAGGCTTTTAGGAATCGTCTGCAGGTTCGCAGTGAGCAAAACCACCGACGACCCCTGTTTCAGCACCACGGAGAGCTCCGGTAACCCACGGGCGCCTCTTCATCCGACAACCTGTTTGAGAGCACCTTCCATGAAACGACACTAATCCAGCCAGCGGCGTCATAAACGCGGAACAAGAAATAATAACACAAAGTACATTGAAGTTGTGGCTTAAAATAACAGCAGTTGATTTTTTAAAAGTGAAATAAATATTGGATAGAACATGTTTTATTCAAGCAGGTAAGAAAGAATTTGTTCTAAACATAGTTGAGAGAAGGGACCGTGACTCATCTCCATAGTAACCTACAACATCGGCCCCAAAAGACACCGTCAGGAGGGTTTGTGTCCCACAGCAGGCATTTTGTGGCATCAGTCAAAAGTGCATCATGAAGAGGAAGCATAATTCGCTCTGGACTATAAGTCGCATTTATTTAGCATGCTTATTTCACAAAACTGGAGATGTTTCATCTGGAAAGGCGAGTTATTGAAGTACACAATAGCACACAGAACAACAGGGTGAATCGGTGTCTGGTATGTTAACGGAGCACATTAACATTCATTCAGCTACACAACAGCACAAAGAACAACCCTGAGGCTGAATAGGCTGAATTAGTACAACAATCCAGCGAGAACATCAAGCAAGTTAAGTTCACCAAGCTCATCCCACATCGCTGAATCCATTGAATTCTTCATCCTCGATGCCGCCGCTTATGAACAACTCCGTTAGATTATATATTTCGATATATACAAAGTTGCACCTGACCAGAGGTCACAGGACCAGCCAAACTATGAAAAAGAGTGTGACCTGTAGTCCAGAAACTACGGTAATTAATACCATTAGAATGGGTTGCAGGGCTAGAATACAGATTCACACAATCACAGTTGGAAGAACAAGGAAATAAAGTGAGAGAAAGCAGACAAGGAAGTGTGTGTGTGTTTGTGTGTGATCATATTTACTGGATGCTTGGCTGAGATTCTTCCTGTCACCGCACATGTCTGGTACCATTTAGAGGAAATAAAGTTCTGGTGTTTTAGTGAAGGAGACAGAAGGCAGAGGAGATGCACATCAATCAAAAACAAAGCCACCAAAGGAGTCAAATTTGGGAAGATCTCATTTGTATGGAAGTGGAGTTCCAGCTGGCCTACGAGCAGAGCTGTGTTCTCACCTTGTTCCTCATGCAGGAGAGAATCCCATCCACAAAGGTGGACTTGATCTTGTGGACCTGGAGGTCACACATTGGGGGTGAGTTACTGGTAAACTGGGGTTTAACCTTAGACAAAGTCCTCCCTGCTGACCTGCCGGTACTCCAGGATGATCTTCGGAAGGGGGTGCAGATCCTGCAGCTGCAGCAGCTACAGGAAGAGAAGAGCGGTGGAAGGACTGTTAAAGAGCTGAGCAGCGGGGCTGAGATATCGATCCCCCCCCACCCTCTGCTTCAGATACTGCACCGCGGCTTCTGAGGTCGACTGCTGTTTGTTGAGAGTCTTGGGGAGCTTCTTGTTCTCACACCGCTCGTGGAGACACAGCCTCTCGAAAAGGACCTTGAAAACACCGCGCATCATTAACAACCACTAATCCGTGATATAGAACTGTGCAGAGAACCCATAGAGACACCCCCCCCCACACACACACACACACAGGTAGAAGTAGAAAACCCTGAGACGCGTTCCACAGATGTACGCACGGCTCTTAGCTGAGTGCTGCTGGTGATCAGGAAGGGTTCTCCGGCAGCTCGGTGTGCCTCCTGCTCCAGCTGCTTCATCTTCGCCTGGAAGGAGGAACGCGACTTTCTCTGAAAAGGCTGCGTCAACATCTGATGCTCGGGAAATTCAAGACAGATGATTTAATATTACGCTCAATTCAATAAGGGTGAAATATGAGGCAGTAACAATGTCTTCATGGCCAGTCACGCTGGGGTGAACACCCCCCCCCACCACTCCAGCAATAATGCATCTGTTCAAATATTCATCCAGCTGTGGGAAAAAAAAAACGTACATAAGGTCAGAATTAGTCCTGTTCTGACATTCCACATGAGTTTGGGACGCGCGACACCCGCGAACTAACCTCAATTCAAGTGGGCCTGAAGGAGGAAATTGGCTTGACAGGGAAGGAGAGCAAGGGAAGAGACAGAAATGAAAACAGTGGGGGGGGGACAAATGCGGGGAGAGGGGGCTCGAGGGTTAATAGGTTCAAAACAAGTTCAGACGAGACGGTGGGAGGGGGGCTGGGGCCTGGAGCTGGAGACCGACATTCCAGCTGAAGGAATGAGGCTGATGCGGGGACAGAGCGAAAAGGCAGACCTGAAGGGAGAGGAGAGGAGAGGAGGTGGTGGACGGAGCCCCCGGATGTACCAACACTCCCCGACGCAGCCCGCCTTCCCCCTCCTCCGTCCCTCTCGGACCGGAACGGCCTCCGGGCCTCATCAATATTGAATGCCGGGCCCCTCGGCAACGCGTTTGGACGCCGCGGCGCCGGTTCGGTTCTGTTTATATAAAGGACGCGGGCCCGAATGTTCTGTCTCGATAACGCAGAGCCTCGTCGCGCCCCCCGGCCCCCCGGGACGAGGACGTGAGGCTTCCTCTGTTTTTATGATCAAACAGGTGAACGTGACAAGCTCACACACGGACCAAATCAAACCAAGCGAGGGATTAGAGACACAACACAGAGGGAAAAAAAAAAAAAGAAGAAGAAGAAGAAGCCCGCAGACAGCGACGCGCTCTCCCGCAGCAGCATCTTCAAGGAGAGAAGGCAGACTTCCCCTCCTATTTATAGCGCCGCACCAACACCAAAAGCCTCCCGCTCCGCAGCGCCCGCCCCGCTGGCGCCCGCGGGCGCTGGAAGCGGGTTGGAGAAGTGGGCGTCTGTGAGTACGGGCGGCGGCGCCGCTGATTCACGAGCGTCCGTCTCCGCCGATCCGCGATCGTTTCCCCCCCCCCGATCCGGGAAGCCGTTTCCCCCCCCCCCCCTTTTTTTTTTTTAAATATCTGCATATAAACAGGACAGGTCCCCGGAGGAGATCCACCCACCGCATCACTAATCCTGGCAGGGAGAAACGGAATTTGGGATTTCGTTTTCCCTCCCGCGCTCTTATATTCCACCTCCTGTTTATCGCATCCTCCCACTGTTTTGCTCTCATTTGTATTTATACAGCAGCTGTTGATGCACGCTGATTCAAAGCGATGGAGCGCAGATCTGCTCTGACCCACAACGGCTGCGGCGAAGCGCAATCTTTGTTCGACATCTCTAGTACAAGAAGAAAAAAAAAAAGAAAAAGAAAAAGGGGTTTCTCCTCACCCCCAGCAGGTCTGACGTGGTTTTGAGGGCCTCTCTGTCCACGTGGATGCGACGGCTCTCCATCGCTGCAAAAGTGCAAGACCTGTGAAATCTGTCCCGCTGACCTTGCCTGCTCAGTCTCTCACCTGCCAGGACGGGGATCATGTTCAGCTCCATGTCGGTGTATAGATCCCAGAGCCCCAGGCTCTGCACACACACACACACCCACACACACACACAGAGTTAATTAGTTAATTCAGGTGATCAGTACGATGCATGTATATTGATTGGAGGTGCTTGACACGTCCATTGACCTGTAGCTTGGAGCAGAGTTCCATGTTCAGCTGGTAAAGTGAACACAGACCCCAGATGGCCTGAGACCCCTGGAGGAGAGCGAGTCCAGATGTTAGCAGAATCATCTACCCCAACCCACAACCTCCGATCTTGCCTTCGTGACCCCGGGGGCTGGTGTTGTCCGAGGTAACTTGAGGTGTTTCTGGAGGAGGTCCCGGTAGCAAGAGCAAGGGTTTGTGGGATCCAGCAGCCACCCCAACACCTGCGGGTCCTGGATGCGACACCCGGCCACTGGTGACGCACACAGAGGCGCGTTCAGGTACGCAAACGTGTGTCCCGCAAGCGTGTGTGTGTGTGTGTGCGCGTGCGTGCGCTGCCTTGTTTCCAGCCGATCTCCCATTCCTGACACTGCAGAGCCGTGCGGAGCAAATCCTTGGCTTTGTAGCACACCACGGGTCCGGGCCTCGATAGCGCCTGAAGCAGCAGGTCTCTGTTGGAAACACGCCCACGGGTTTAACACTCCAGTCAGGAAAACATGAGCATAAACAACACACACACACACACGAACGCGCACACACACACACACACACACACACACACACACACACACACACACACACACACACACACACACACACACACACCTTTTGAAGAGCTCCTGGTTCGGCTGCGTACGCTGCTTGAAACACGCGGGCGTGCGGTCGAGCTTGAGGTAGACGACGTCGTCGTTCGGGCCGAGCGAGTCCTCCGCGACGCCGGCGCCGCAGCTGCTCTTCATCAGCACGAGGAGGCCGCACGCCGGGGGGGTGGTTTTCTGCGCCATCGGCAGACATGTCGTTCTGTCGTTTAAAAAAAAAAAAAAAACCCGCGAAAGGGGGCCGACTTACCGGTTCCGGGTCCAGCTGGGTGGTTCCGTCTCGGTACACCAAGGTCAGCACCAGCGCCGCGGCCCGTCTGGCCGCCTCGAGCATTTCCGTTCTCTCCTCGGGGTCCAGTTTCTCAAACTCTCTCACCCTGGGGTCACACACCAGGGCCGTGGGAAGGAAGTCGGCCTGAAGTTGGATACGCGGCCCTCCGACGCCGGTTTCCTCTTTGGCCCGCCGGGTCGCGGGGGACCGGGACTGCTGAACGCGTTCTGGGTTAAGTCCCCCGTTAGCCGGGGATCGAGTGGCGGACCCTTTGACCTCCCCTGTCGGGGCGCGAGGAGGCGGGGCCCATTTCGGGGGACGCCAGGTGAGGCGGGCCTTGGAAGGCGGCTGTGCTTTGGGACCCTGGCGCTCTTCGCGCCTCCTCTTCGGAGAGAGGGAAGGGATGAAAGGAGGACGATATGGATGAGCTACGGGAGGAGGCAGGGGGGTGTTCTGAAGGGCAGACCAGTCCAACCCCAGCACAGGGGAGCGGGTACGTCCAGGGGGGAGCACGCTGCTTGAGGCCAGCGGTGCACTGGAGCTGCTCCTGATATTCCCATTAGGCATCTGGAGAAACGGAACAGGCTAATCAGAGGGGAAAAACCAAGAAAAAGAACACACACACACAAAAGATTAACTAAGAATTCACTGGCGAGGAGGATTTACACCGGAACAAAGGCGGTGTTTCAGCGTTTCATCTAGCAGGTGAACGAGCATGACAAGTGGATCCAAGCGGGGGGGGGATCTTAAACGGGACTGAAGTGCGTATCCAGCCTTCAGCGCTCGGCCCAGACAGTCCAGACACAATGAGTCTGACAGCCCGCCTTAAAGCTGGGGGCTCCCGTCGCGGAGAAGGCGCGCCGTCGCCGGGGGGGGGCACTTCTGCTGACCGCGCAACGGCGTTCCTGGAGTCGGCTGCTCCCGTTCGGAACGGCGGTTACGGGAACAGCCCCCTACGGCCTTCCTAATTTCCCTGTAAACACCCCCCCTCTTGGTGCTGTGACATACAGCAGGATGAGAAAAGAAAACTGAGATGGGCGACGGCCTGCAGCTGCTGACGGGAGCAAGACCAAGAAAAACGACCCCTCGCGCGTCACTTTGTAAATGGGAAGCTTGCTTTTTTTTTTCCAGAAAGACAAATCGATACTGGCGATGTAACGGTGTTCATATCTGCTTTGCGTGTGATCTCACCTCGACACCGTGGTGACGAAGGGCCACGGCGGCTGACCTTTTTGACCCCCGCGCCGGCCTGGAAGCGCTCCCCCCGCTCGGGACCTCTGGAGGGGAAGACGCGAGAGCGTTGGCTTTTGAGATGCGTCCCGAATCGATGAACTCGGTTGCGTAGGCGTAAGCGACGCGGATGAGGCCGGCCCGACTCCCACGACCCCGGGGGGGGCTGAGGCCCGGAGGGACGTTTCGGGGTCGCGGAGTGACACGGAAACAGCTTGGGAGCGTTCGTTGCGAATGTGCGTGCGTGAGCAGGTTGGTGGGTCGGCGGCGTCTAAGCAGATGAGGCGGGGATGTCTCTCAGCCCTCGGCAGGGCTGAGTCAGCGCCGCTGCCATCATTTGATGTGAGGATATAAAAAGACGATGCCCACCAGTCAGACTTTGACGCCACGTGAATTTTACGACCTGGATCCCCCTCTTAGTTTTAAACCCGTCATCAAAGTTGATACACATTTGACTTTCACTGCCCTGACTTGGCCCACACGACAAGGCATCATCTCTTCAAAGCGGTTGGGTTTGTGTGTTCTGACAGCCAACTATAAACCTGACAGCGACTGCGGCTGAAGGGCATTAGCTGCTCAGCTCCTCCCAAAGACAATGGCGCTGCTCCCTCTGGTGGCCAAAGCAGCGAACTGCACGTTTCGATTCACACCAATAAGCATTAAAAAGTCCAGAATGTTCACTCAGAAGGTTTCCTCTCCTCTCCTCCTCATCAAGCAGACTAGTTATGCTGATTCCCGTGTAGTTTTCCATTTACCATTTACTTACAAGTATCGCTGCCTTGATGACCTCTGGCCCGCTGACCCGTTGTATAGTGTATTTTGTATTTTTGTGTGTGTTTCTCTGCCTCTCCTCTCCCTCTCCTTCTTCTCTCCCTGTCCCCTCCTCTCCCCCTCCTTGTCCTCCCCCTCCTCCTCTCTCTCTACCCATCTGTCCATCATCAGGAGGGTCCCCCTACATCAGCCTGGTCCTGCTCAAGGTTTCTTCCTGTTAAAGGGGAGTGTTTTCCTTGACACTGTTGCTTGTCTGGGGTTAGGCCCTGGGGTTCTGGAAAGGCCTTGAAACTATTGTTGATTGTAAAAGACGCTGCATAAATAAAGATCAATTGATTGAAATAAATGCTTCTATTCACAGGGATAGAACACCTGGAATAATTTGCCCCTCCAAGAATAAAGGCTTGAACTGCAGGTGCAATACTTGCCTCCGTGTGCTGATTCGTCCGTGTCCTCTGGAGGCATCGCCGACTCGTCGCTCCCGCCGCCCGCCGAGTCCTCCCCGACAAACGCCTCTCTGTCCGCCCCACGTTGGTCCTCGATCAGGCGTGGGGCGGAACGGAGACGTCCCGCGTCCATCTCATCTTCAGGACGACGCCCCACCTCCTCCCCTGCGATACTTGCTGGCGCGCCGGCTGACCCCACGTGGAGGGCCGCGTCGTCGGCCAGGACGAAGTTTACGGGCGTCAGCGCATTTTTCCCGCCGTGTTCATGTCGACGCTGGCTCCCCGGGCAGGTGACGGCGGCGGGCGATCGCCGAGCACCATCGTTTCCGGACGTAAAGACCCCCCCCTCTTCCTTCTTTATTCCAGTTTCCCAGTCAGACCTGGCTTCTGACCCCCCCTCCCCCTCCAGCTGCTCAAAGAGGCTCTCAAAAGGGAAAAGGTTCCAGCTTTCCGGGCGATGGGAAAGGGAACCGTGCCGCTGGGCGGAGGTGCGGGGCGTCGAGAGGCCTTCCTTTGGACCTGGGGGGTCGTCTTCCTCGCCAGCTTCCACGAACCAAGACAAAACGGCTGAACCTCGAGGGCCCATCCTCTGGTTCTCCTCCAGGTCGGGCTGAGCGGGGGGATGGGAGCGCGCCCTTTGGGAACTAGACGCTCCCCTCTGAGGCGCCCAGAGGGAGGAACGGAAAGGGGAAGTCCAGGAGGGGTCCTGGGATGAGGATTCCCAGAAGGAGGCGATGGATGCCGACGCCTGTGACCTGGACCTTGATCCAACCCTAAACATTTGGAGCCATCAACACCGGTGGGATACCGCCTAAGGAATACCGACCATCCCGAGAGGGCGCACCGCTGCTTCCCAGGTTGTGTGACCCCCCCTACCCTCTTACCCCTCCGTTCCCACGCCTCCGCTCCTCTCCCGCCTCATCTCCAGGCTCCCACCAGCCGAGCACCTCCTCCGGCTCCCGCCTCCGTCCTCCGCGACGCACAGCGGAGGCAAGTCGCCGCCCCCGCCGTTACGCCCGCCCGCGAGCCCGCTCCGGGCGCGCAGGACGGCCAGGACCTTCCGGGCGGCGAGGGACAGCGTCCCCGCGCCCCCGGTGGAAGGCTCCATCTCCCCGCCGAGGATCCGTCGTTCAGCTGCGGGACAGAGGAATCGAGACGGTTACCAGCATCGTGAGCAGCTGCCCCCCCCCCACACACACACACACACACACACACAAATAAAAAGACATTTCAAATTGAATAGCCGTTAAATATTTTAATTAGCTTGCGGCAAAAGCATTAAGTACATCAAAATCTGCTCTAATACAATCAGTTTAGCTCGTTAGGTTGTTCCAAATGTAGATTTCTGGGAGCGCCCCGCCCCCTGAAGGTCACTGCTGCTCTCGCTTCACGGCCTTTCTGGCCTCCAGGTCTTCCACGGCCTTCTGCAGCAGCCGCGGGTCCAGGTGGAAGTAGACGTAGAGTTCCCTCTCCTGTCGGAGGAGGGGATCGCGCTCCAGCTGAGCGCGCTTGCCTTTGACCTCGCCCATGATCTCTTGCATGACGCGCTGCAGGCTCTGCAGCTGGGACTCCACCTCCACCAGCTTGGACGTCAGCTCCTGTTGGCGGAGACGAGGGACATGAGCGAGGGACTGGGACACACAATAGAAAAAGGCAAAACATTCCTGGGGATCGTGAGACATTTTCCGCTTTCCCAAACATCACCAGGGATAATGGTGCAATGGAAAATCCCACCCACCAACAAAAGACGCATTATGGAGCAGGAAAAGCCGTTTACTCAGACGTTATGGGCTAAATCAGGGGTCAGGAACACATGTCTCACGAGCCAGGTGAAATCACCTGGCTGATGAAACAAAATATTCTCGCTTGTTTGAATCTATCCATCAATTTTTCAGGGCTGCGGGAGCAAGTGTCCATTATTTTAATTGGAAGCCTCAACGCTGGCGTGAAGCTTAACCTCACCGAGTTCCGACCAGACAACAAAGACATCAGCAGCACGGTAATGGTGAGCATTGTAACATCATTCAAAAGAATAAATTCAGAGGCTTATTATATTCACACTTAGTTGAATTTGGTCTTAAAATATATTATATGGCTCTCAAGTACAGCAGGACCTCTACTTATGAACGTCTCTACATGCGGAATTTTCAGGTTACGACACGTCTCAACGGGGAAATATTTCCTGTTGTTCCGAAAGAAATGTCAGGATACGAAAGGCAAAAACACGCTACCGCTGCTGCTCGGGGCTCGCGGAGTTTAGTGAACATAAACGTGCTTGTAGCTGCTCTGCCATTGGCTGTCGCCTAGCAACGTCCTGCCATCCCATTGGCTAGGAGGGACGTCAATATGTACAGGTGTGCGTATCCCAGCGTCGTCTTCGTTTAACTTTTATTCGCTATGGACCCCAGGAAAGTGATGGAGAGAAGTGAAAGAGAAGAAAAGAAGAAGAAGAAGAGAGCTTTTTTTTCTATAAAAACAAAGAAATAATAGAAAAGCATGAAAAAGGGATGCGTTTGGTTGATCTCTCCAAAGAATATGGCCGTTATACATCGACGATAACACGGTATTAAAACAAAGTTCTTTGCTGGTAATGACGGCTATTGTAAGATTAGCCTGTAATAAAGTTCATTTTGTTCCTGGAGAAGCCTTGCACTGAATTCCTACATTTATTATGCGCTAATCTAACCGTAACATGTATTTGTTACATGTTTTGATGCATTTTTATGATTTATAAAAAAAATATGTCCAAATTTTTGGGGGCTTGGAACAGATTAGGGCATTTACGTGGAAAACGCGTCTCTACTTGCGTATTTTCAGGTTACAAAAAAACTTCCGGAACCAATTAATTTCGTAAGTGGAGGTCCCACTCTGCTTTGCCTTCATGGCTCTCAAGGTTCCCGACCCCTGTGCTGAATGGTGCTTTAATTCACCCAAAACACCCGATTGTTGTGCAGCCCTCAATAAAAGTGATCACTTCTTAACTCATCCGACTCACATCAGCGCTCCCCTCTGAATTTCGCTCTACCGTCGCCCGAGGCGTGCGAACCCGAAACCCACCTGTGCGTTGGGGCAGAGCGGCTCCTGGCCGGTGGCGTCCACAGGACATACCTGAGGCCCCAGGTTCAGCTGCTGCAGCTCTGTGTGCGCGGCGCCGTGCAGGGCCTCGAGGTCGCCGTTCAGGCGGGCCGCCGTGCAGCGCTGCTCGCGGGCGCCGCCAGCCAGCGCGTCCCGGGTCGCCTGGAGGTCTCCTGCGACTTTACGCGCAGCTTGGTCCAGCGACTCGTACGTGCGGAAAGGCTCCGATCGACCTTTGTCTGTGGTGTGTTCAAGGACCTGAAGAAGTCTAAGAGATGAAGAGAGCAACTTTCACTCACTGTCTTTTTTCTAAAAACTGTAACAACAGTAAAATGCGAGCGCGCAGTCACACACCTGCTGAAAGCTGCGTCCTTGCAGCTGATGATGGGACCGTGTCGGGGGTTGATAGCGAGGTCGGGGTGGGCCAGAGAGTCCAATCGGAGCGCCGCGGCCTCGCTTTCTTGGACGAGCCGGCCGTTGAGCCCCTCCAAATGCCGAGCGCACGTCTTCCACCTCCTCAATTCCACCTCCTGAGCCAGGCGCACCAAGTCAAAGCACGCCTTCTGGCGGAGCAGGTAGTCTCGTACCTGCGAGCGAAATACAGCGCAGCCTCGTTTATTGGGGGGGTACATTCGGGGAAATAACCCGCGATAGACGAAATCCGCGAAGTAAACGGCTCCATTTTTTACAATTACTTTACAGCTTTTAAGGCCGTAAAACCCCTAACCACACACTTTTATACACTTGTCTCACAGGCTTTAACATTTTCTCACGGTTGTCTCTTATTTAAACACTTTCAAAGTTCAAACTTCTTCCTCCACCTTGTGGGTGCGACTGCAGGTGCCTTTTCCCCTGCGGTTCATCAATCAGGATTCAGAGCACAACGCACTGTAAAAAGAAAAATCCGCGAAGCAGCGAACAGTGAACCGCGTTATAGCGAGGGTTCGCTGTACTGGACTCTCACAAGGGCTGCATAACTCGTGTTGTCTCCTGGTATTTGGATCCAAAGGGGTTCCCACTCGAGGGCACAGCCACTCACCTGGTCCTGTCTGCTGGTGTAGTAGTCTTGCCTGGCGACTTGTAGGTCCAGGTCTCCTCTCACCACGGGCACATTCAGCAGCCTGGCGGACTCCTTCAGGGCCACGGGCACTGGTCCGTGGAGGAGGGCCTCCAGCTCGGCTTCCGTCATCTGCAGCTCTTTCTTGGACACCACCTCGCGGACGTGGAGTGACGAGGACATGGACGCGTTCTGCCAGAGGAAGTGAGGGCGCGTGTGTGAATTCACGCGGGCTGCCCGGCGCATTTGCCTTCCTCACCTTGGTGTGAGAGCCCTTCTCGGCCGTCCAGTCCAGCCCGGCCCGGAGGCTCTTCTCGTCCGCTGTGGCCCGCATCAGCTGGTGCTGGGCCACCACGTGAGCCCACTGAAGTCTCGCCATCTCCGTTCTTCGGCGCGCCACCGCACAGTCTCCCCTTTTGCCAGCTTTGCTCCCATTACCCTCCTCCCCTCCCCCTCCTCCTCCCCCTCCTCCGTCTCGCAGAAACTGAGGTCATGGACCTGAAAGCGCTCGGAGCAAGACGTCTCAACGATGCCCGAGATCCCCTCGAAGAAATGCTTCTGAGTGAAGGCAGTGAGTGTTTTAGTGTTGAGCTCCTCTTGATGCAGGTAGGGAGCCAAAGGCAGCTGAGAGAGCAGGGCGGTTGGGGGCTTGGGTTCGCCTTTTTCCTTTTGCCCAACTCCGAGCTGCGCCGGCATGTACGAAGCAAGATTTCTCACCTCGTCTGTCAGCTTCTGTAATAAGCAATTGGTGTCTGCGTTGCCTGCTCCAATGGAAGTGCTGGCCTCTTGTAGCTCGTGGACAGAACTCTCCAGCTCTGAACCAAGCCTTAAGTCAACATCTGAGCGGGAGGTCGCCAGATTCTGCAATCTTTTATAACGTTGCTGTTTTAGATCTCGCTCTTTAAGCAGTCCCTGGAGCTCTGCCTCCAGGTCTTCTAAGGCAACGTCGTCCTCTGTCGCGAACACGGAGGACGACAGCGACGAAGGGGGGCCGAGGATGTTCGCGCCGCTCACGTCTGAGGGGCCGACAGACTTGAGCAATTCGCCCAAGGCCGCTTCATCCAGAAGCGTCTTGCCGGACTCCTTCAGCTCCTGATACGCGCGCGCCTCGTCCGCTCCGAGAACGTTGCCCTGGTTCAGGGTCCGGCACACGAAGCGCAAGAAGGGGAGGTTCTCCGGGGCGCAGTCGAACAGCCAGTCGAACTCGGAAGCCTTCAGGGACGACGCCCCGGGGTATCCGAGGCGGACGAGGGCCTCCACAAACTGGGCACCGCCTAACATGATGGCTTAAACCACCAGCCTTTTGGTTCTTATTGTGATAACAAGGCACAAGAAAACAGCATGAATCACGATTAAATTAACAATGCATAGGCTGAGCTTTAATATGGAAAAGCATGAAGATGACATTTCTAACTACCGGTATTCCATAAAATTTAATCTAAGTTTAACCCATTCCTCCTCTACAGGACAGAATACACTTTTAACTCTCCATGATGAGGATGATCATATTTCTCACATCTTATTCAAAAAGATTAAAGCACTTTAATAACTAATACTAAAGATACTTTCTTATTGTTGAAGTGATCTTATATAGTCGAGCTGTGACTCATCTTTATGCATTATTATATACATTACTCTTCCCTATATAAACAACTGGAAAATACATACCATGTAGAATATTTACCTGTGCTAAGACTTTCCAAGATGCACCTTTTTATACGTCTTTGTTAAATCAGGGACGTTTTCGGGAGGAAAAAGACGTAAATGTGTACATTTTAAACAGGACAACGCGTTTTAGCTAGCATGTTTGTCAACACGGACGGCGACGTCACCGAGTGTGGAAATACAGCCCTCGTTCAACAAAAGCGGCTCTATTAAAGCTTCTAAACGCTGTTTTCGTGTGTTTCGTGGACGGACTCACCACCAAACGTCAACTTTGCTCCCAAACTCGTCGGACTTCGTCGGCCCGCTCCCTCCCGCCAAATATCCAAACCGTGCGTCGTGACGTCACAAGAGCGCGGCGACGCCCCCCCCGTCAGCGGCGCGCGTCAGACGCTCCGGCCAATCAGACTCGAGCTGCCTCCTTTGGCCCCGCCCCCCCAAACCACCACCACCACCACAGTTCCCAATTCAGCCTCTTCCCAGTTCAGCGTCTTCCCAGTTCAGAGCCTCTACTGGTGAGTCCCTGGTCTGCTCCATGCTTTGTGTCACACTGTTTATTAGGCTGCTGCCTGCTCGGCATCTTTAATCCGAGCCGCAATTTCAAATGTTTGAATGAAGCGGGATTACCGCAGATTACACCACTAACTTGTGTCCTTCCGTGTGATGCGTGTGCGGGTCTGAGTTTACATGATTATGGTTGGCGTGTCTCTCCTAACGTTGATCGCGGGCCGATTTAGCTTCTTTTCGAGTGTGGAAGAGTTTCTGGTGCCCCCCCCCGGACAGACGAGTCCACCATGGTCCGAGCCCGGTCCTGGGTCCTGCTCAAGCACTTCGACGGCTTCCCCTCCGACGACAACTTCCAGCTGAAGGTGGAGGAGCTCCCCGAGCCCAAAGATGGAGGTCAGTCCCCTCAGCTCCCCCGGCGCTCCTGCACCGCCCAGCGGGTCCACGCCCAGCGGGTCCACGCCCAGCGGGCCGGAGGGGGAGACCTGTCCTCTGACCGTCCCCTCTTCTGTCCACAGAGGTGCTCGTGGAGGCCGTGTTCCTCAGCGTGGACCCCTACATGAGGTGACCCCCCCACCTGCACCCCCCCACCTGAACCCCCCCACCTGAACCCCCCCTCCACCACCACCACCTGAACCCACCACCACCTGAACCCCCCACCACCTGAACCCCCCACCTGAACCCCCCACCTGAACCCCCTCCACCACCACCACCTGAACCCACCACCACCTGAACCCCCCACCACCTGAACCCCCCACCTGAAACCCCCACCACCTGAACCCCCCACCACCTGAACCCCCCACCTGAACCCCCCACATCCTCCACCTGAACCAGACACGCTTGCACATTCACGTTGACCTCTCTCTACCTCTCTCTCTCTCTCTACCTCCCTCTACCACCCTCCCTCTCTCTCTACCTCTATCTCTCTCCCCCTCTCTCTCCCTCTCTACCTTTCTCCCCCTCTCTCTCTATCTGTCTCTCTCCCCTTCTCTCCACCCCTCTCTATCTCTACCTCTATCTCGACCTCTATGTCTCTCTCTCTACCTCCCTCTCCCCCTCTATTTCTACCTCTCTCTCTCCCCCTCTCTACCTCTCTCTCTCTACCCCTCTCTATCTCTACCTCTGTCTCTACCTCTCTCTCCCCGCTCTCTCTCTCCCCATCTCTCTCTCTATACCTCTACCCCCTCTCTCTGTATACCTCTCTCCCCCTCTCCCCCCCTCTCTCTCTCTCTCCCTCTCTCTATACCTATCTCCCCTCCCCCCTCTCTCTCTCTCTCTCCCTCTCTCTATACCTCTACCCCCTCTTCTCTCTCTCTCTCTCTCTCTCTCTCCAGGCCCTTCAGCAGGATTCGGATGAAAGAAGGTGACGTGATGATCGGGAGTCAGGTGTCCAAGTAAGGGCTTTGTGGGCGTGTTAGCTCCCACGCATGCTTCCATGAGCGGAACGCTGTTTACCGAACGCCCGCTGGAATGTTCTCTGGCTCGCCGTTCCAACGCTCCAACGGAGAAGAAAAGAAAGTTTGGGTCGGTTTCCAGGGAAGCTGAACAACACACCCCCCCGTCCCCCCCCGTCCCAGATGTGTCCGAGAGGAAGCCACAAACAGGATGACCTCATCCGTCTCTTTGATCTCATCCGTCTCTTTGATCTCTCCGTTTCCGCGTCTCCAGGGTGATCCAAAGCAAAAACGCCGCGTTCCCCGTGGGGTCCCACGTCGTCGCCCGCTGCGGCTGGACCACGCACGCCGTCTGCGGCGCCGCCGCCCTGACCCCCGTCCTGGCCGACTGGCCCGCGGACGTGCCGCTGTCCCTCGCCCTGGGCGCCGTCGGCATGCCGGGGTGAGGCGGGGGAGGGCTCCAGACGTGCGCTTGGGAAACATCAGGAACGCCGCGTGTCGCAGCGCGTTCCCGCCCCTCCCGCTGTTTGATGCCGGTCTCTGCCCCCTCCCCCAGGCTGACGGCGCTCTTCGGGATCGAGGAAGTCCTGGGTCTCCAGGAGGGCGAGGCCCTGCTGGTGAACGCCGCCGCCGGGGCGGTGGGCACGGCGGTGGGCCAGATCGCCAAGATGAAAGGGTGCAAGGTGGTGGGGTCGGCGGGCTCGGACGCCAAGGTGGCCTACCTCAAGGAGCTGGGCTTCGACGAGGCCTTCAACTACAAGACGGCGCCCTCGATCGAGGAGGCCCTGAGGAAGGCCTGCCCCGAGGGCTTCGACTGCTTCTTTGAAAACGTAAGTGGGGGCGACCGGCGAGGGCGAGGGTGAGGGCGAGGGCGAGGGTGAGGGCGAGCGGCGAGGGTGAGGGCGAGGGCGAGGGTGAGGGCGAGCGGCGAGGGTGAGGGCGAGGGTGAGGGCGAGGGTGAGGGCGAGCGGCGAGGGTGAGGGCGAGGGCGAGGGTGAGGGCGAGCGGCGAGGGCGAGGGTGAGGGTGAGGCGAGCGGCGAGGTGAGGGCGAGGGTGAGGGCGAGCGGCGAGGGTGAGGGCGAGGGCGAGGGTGAGGGCGAGCGGCGAGGGCGAGGGTGAGGGTGAGGGCGAGCGGCGAGGGTGAGGGCGAGCGGCGAGGGCGAGGGCGAGCGGCGAGGGCGAGGGTGAGCGGCGAGGGTGAGGGCGAGCGGCGAGGGTGAGGGCGAGGGTGAGCGGTGAGGGTGAGGGCGAGGGTGAGGGCGAGGGTGAGCGGCGAGGGCGAGGGCGAGCGGCGAGGGCGAGCGGCGCGGCGGTCCGTCTCGATCGTTTCTTTTCTTCGTTCTCAGGTCGGGGGGGCCTTCTCGACCGCAGCTCTGCAACAAATGAAAGACTTTGGGAGAATCGCGGTGTGCGGAGGCATTTCCACATACAACGACAAAACACAAGCAGGTGTGCATCGACTTCTGTTTTCTATTCTTTTTTCCGTTGCTTAAAAAAAACCAAAAAGTCCTTATTTCACCGCTTTGAGCGGTGTCGTACCACCGTCGTCCACCAGGGGGCGGTGTGGTATTACGGTAACCGTTATTCCGTTTATCGCGTTTGCACGTTGAGCTCCAAAGATGGCCTTCACCTCCTGCTGTCCTGCCCGCAGGGTCCTACCCTCCACTCACCATCATCTTCAAGCAGCTGAAGCTGGAGGGCTTCATGCAAAGCCGGTGGGAGCACAAGCACCCCGAGTCCCTCAAGAGGCTGATGGGGTGGGTCAAAGAGGTGAGCTTGTGTTGTGTGCCTTTTGTTTGTCCTTCTGTTTTTTTGCCTGGTGGTGATGTCAGGGAGTTGTGTGTCCTCTGCCTGCAGGGGAAACTGCAGAGTCGGGAACATGTCACAAAGGGCTTTGAAAACATGCCGGCCGCCTTTATGGGGATGCTGCGCGGGGAGAACACGGGCAAGGCCGTCGTGGCGGTCTGAAGGGGATCAAACCTCGACGCACTTCTGATGCACGCCCTTCACATTCATGAATAAAAGATGGACACACGCCGTCCACTTTCACCTTCGTGTGGCTCGGGCGGGTGTTTTTGTCGTCCCGCCGCCACAAACCGAGAAACTCGCTAAATTTTCATCGCAGAATTTGTCGGAAATGCTTTTTTTTAAAAATGAAAATAAAGTCGATTCAAAGCAGAAGCATAATGGGGGAGGCTCGTTCTTTTGAAGCGTGCGTTGTTGGGTTTTTTTTTTTTTTCTTCTCCTTTGATCATCAGTCTGAATTTTAAGCACTAATTAGAATTTCATCAGGCCTTTGTGGTCGCAGCATCCCGCTGCCATGGTGACGGGAGGCGCTCGGATCAGGAGGCTGCTCCTCTGGAGCTGAAATGAACCAGGAGTGTGTGGTGCTACCGGGGCAGAAGAGGCGGCCTGACTTGTGCAACAACTCGATATCAGTAACTCGACGTCTTCCTGAACTTATCTGATCATTTCCCTGGAAGGGGAGGGGTGGTGGTGACGTCATTTGGCCGTAATCTTGTACAGCTTTCGTTCTGCGCAAATTTAAGCTGCGCCGGCTCGGTCCATTACGGTAACAAATTTGTCAAGTCATTGTGACGAGATCGGTGGGATTGATGGAACGAGATGTTTGTTGGAAGTGAAAGGGAGTGTTTCGGAAGCAACGGAGGATGACAATGAATGATCGGAGAAGATGATCAAAAAATAAAATTAAAAAGCTCAAACGAGTTGACGCTCATGTCAAGAGTTGTGTACCCTCGGTGATGGGGTATTTCACCCTGATAAAAGAGGCGTAAAACATAGTGTAGCAAGGATAACTACATGATAATAAATAAATAAAACATTGTTGTTTTATGTTCCGAGTGTGAAGCTGTGAAAGGAGAACACGTGACAATCCGTACGGACCTTCAAAATAAGTGCACCTCGTGGTCACGGAAAATTGTTCAGAACCGCGCTCATCCCAAACAAATCTCCAACTCTCGACCATATAATCGGAGCGTATCGATAAACATCGACGAACCCCGCGCACCGGCGCCGCGCCCGAGCCCCCCGACCACCGCGGCGGCGTTGCCTCCGCCTGTTTGGCGGCGGGCCGTGCTCTTATTTTGCGCGCTGACGCGCTTCCGCTCCGGTCCGCCGTGCCGAGCGCCAGCTTGCCGCGGCCCCGTTATATCCGGAGCGTGTCCGTGCGTGCGTGCTCGTCGCGGGGATCTTCCGACCGCTCGTCACGATGGTTCGCTTTGTGGCCGACATGGTGAGTTCGGACCGGCTCTGCCCCCCCCCCGTTCGCCGTCGACCCCCCCCAGCCGGGCCGGGCCCAGGCCGCCATCACAGCCTCGGCATCGGGCAGGGCTGCGGCTCCGCCCGGGGCCGACGACCCGGTGGTGGTGGGGGGGGGCAGGCCACGCTGGGGGGGGTCTGGGCGGGAACTTAACGGTCCTTCTGGGGGGCTCCTCTGCACGCAAATGTGCGTTAAAGCCGTCACAACCCCCCCGGGGGGGGGCACAAGCCTCACGGCCGCTCGGTGATGGGGCCAGCTCCAGCCGGGGGGGGTCGGTAAAATGACACCGGGGGGGGGCTTTACCCACATCGACGCCTGTTCAACTTGCGTGTTCAACCCCCCCCCCCCCTTCCCCGGGGGGGTCAAAGGTCAGGCCAGCCTTTGTGAGCCGAGGGAGCGGCCGCGTTTATGGCCTCTGGTTTGGTATTAAAGGGGGGGGCTGTCCCGAGGATCACACACTCACGGGACAGAGTCCTTCGGGGGGGGTCTGTCCCGAGGATCACACACTCACGGGACAGAGTCCTTCAGGGGGGCACCGAGGGCCTGGAGATGGAGGCCCAAGTTCACAGGCCCGACTCCCCTCTCTGACTTGTGTGTGTTTACTGATGTGTGTTTATTTACTCGTGTGTGTTTCCTCGTGTGTGTTTCCTCGTGTGTGTTTCCTGATCTGTGCATGTGTGTATTTGTGGTCGGTGTGTGTCCTGATGCGCGTGCCCTCGTGGTCCTCCCTGCAGGATGAGTTCAGCTCCATCCTGAAGGACAGCGGAGACAAGCTGGTGGTGGTGGACTTCACGGCGTCCTGGTGTGGGCCCTGCAAACAGATCTCCCCGGTGTTTGACGTGAGTGCGTGTGTGTGTGTGTGTGTGTGTGTGTGTGAGAGTGTGTGTGTGGGGGGGGGGGGCCGGAGCGTGGCTCCTGTGGTCCTCGGGGTGCTCGGAGGAGGCTCGCACCATCTCTGTCTCTGACCCTGGAGGCCTCACGCCCCCTGCTGGCCCCCCGGTGTAACTGCAACACAAGTTCAAATAAAGCCACATTTCTGATGACGTCTGATTGGACTCTTACACTCCTGATTCCTGTCTGTCCACCTACAGAGGGCGACGGGGCTTGTTTCAGGTGTAGTTCATCTGCTCACACGTGTCTTATTACATTTTATTCACTCTCTCTGGTTTGCGCTAAAAAAAAAAGCTCTTTTCCTTCCACACATCTGTGACGCGATGGTTCAGCTGGAAGCTCTCGTTTTTGCCACAACGAGCGATCGAGCGCAACCGCGCCGTTTCCGCCCTCCCCCGAAGGTTGCGAAGCGGACGCGTCTTTGCCAATGCCCCCCCCCCCCCGGGTACTTACCAGCTGTCTCAACTCTCGTTGCAGCAACTGTCAACTCAGTCTGAGAACAAGAACGTCGTTTTCCTGAAAGTGGACGTGGATGAAGCCAACGTAAGTGGCGTTCTCACACACACACACACACACACACACCCCTTCGCTCTGGTCCATCCTCTCCTTCTCTGCTCCTCTAGGACGTGAGCGAAAAATGCGAAATCCAGTGCATGCCTACATTCCAGTTTTACAGAAACGGAGTGAAGGTGAGCCCCCCCCCCACACACACACACACACACAGACACGTGCACACTCACACTCACGTACACTCACACATACACACACAGACCCATACACACTCACACATTCACACACACACACCCGCACACACGCACACTCATGTACACACTCACTCATATACACACACACAGACACGCGCACACTCATGTACACACACACTCACACATACACACACAGACCCGTACACACTCACATATACACACACACACACAGACACGTGCACACTCATGTACACACACTCACACATACACACACAGACCCGTACACACTCACATATACACACACACACACAGACACGTGCACACTCATGTACACACACATACACACAGACCCGTACACACTCACACATTCACATACACACACCTGCACACTCATGTACACACTCACTCATATACACACACACAGACACGCGCACACTCATGTACACACACACTCACACATACACACACAGACCCGTACACACTCACACATACACACACAGACCTGTACACACTCACACAGCCGCACACACGCACACTCATGTACACCCTCACTCATATACACACACACTCACATACACACACACAGACACATGCACACTCACACTCACGTACACACACACACTCACACATACACACACAGACCCGTACACACTCACATATACACACACACACAGACCCGTACACACTCACACATTCACATACACACACCCGCACACTCATGTACACACTCACTCATATACACACACACTCACATACACACACACAGACACATGCACACTCACACTCACGTACACACACACACTCACACATACACACACAGACCACACACTCACACATACACACACAGACCCGTACACACTCACACATACACACACAGACCTGTACACACTCACACAGCCGCACACACGCACACTCATGTACACCCTCACTCATATACACACACACTCACTCACGTACACACACACACACACACACCCTGCGTTCGTCTCCCCCTGGCTCTAACCCCGCCCCCATCCCTTCTCCCCGCCCCTTAAGGTGGACGAGTTCTCCGGCGCCAACCCGGACACGCTGAGGGAAAAGCTGGACAAGCTGAGGACATAGACGCGTCCTCCGCTCCCCGCAGACGCGGATCCCCCTCGTGTGTCGGTGACGTGCTTTCGTGCTCGATCGGTGGTCCCGACTCCCACCAGACGGACTCCCATCGCCGCCGCCCGACTCACTTTTTACGCTCCTGTCGGTTGTTGGTCCAGTGTGGATGTAATAAATGTGAGGAGAACCAGGAGGCTGCTCCGGCGTGGTTTGTCTCACGGGGGTCCGATCTCGTCTTCAGGGCGGCGAGGTTCTGGAACCCGCCTCTTAGGCCGGGGGCGGATTTGAGGGGGTGTGGCCGGGGGGGCGGTTCTCGTTTCCAGGTAAATGAAGGCAAACGTTCCCTCCCGTCTTTCTAAGGAGGAGCAGAAACCTGTACGGGGGGGGGTCAACTGGACCACGGGTGTCCTCCAGGTGCTGACCTCTGACCTCTCAGGTCATCGACGTCCACGCGATGGTAAGCCCCGCCCCCCCCTCTTTGATCTGAGGAGTTCAGGGGTTTTCGTTTCTGGTGCCAACGATCCGTCAGAAGGACGAACTCTCGTAAAGGGTCCAGGACCACCTTAAGACATAAGAGCTAATACTGGACGTGAAAGTGCGCTTGTGTTGACTCAGTTCTCCGAGTGTGCGCCAGATAAAATCGCCTCCTCGGCCGACGCTCGTGAGCTCGAATGTGACGATAAAACCTTAAACGCCGTGGGCTGAGCGAAAGCGACGAGGGCCGGGGAACCTGGTGGCTCTGAGGCGAACGCGTGGAGCAGTGAGGGAGGGCCGCCGCTAGAGGGCGCAACGCTCAGGTGAGGTGAGTCCAGGTGAGGCCGAAGAGGGAAGCGACGCCAGGGGGGCTTTAAAGCGTTCTTCTGGTTCAGAAACACGAGCGGTGGCGGTTTAACGCACATGACGGAGCACGTTTGACCGGTTTGAGGCGGACGAGCGCAGACGTTTGTCATTCGAGTGGTCAACACAAACCTAGATGTCTCTGAAGGCCTCGTCTCCAGGCTGCAAAGAATGTTGAGGAGAGCAGCTTTAAAAGATGTAAAAGGTCCGATCTCACCTATATTCTTTTTTAATGGTCATCAATCAATCAAATAACTCAACCTGTTGACGTCCAACACGTTCATGAGCTGTACGTAAACCCACCACCAGGGGGCGCCCAAGACCCCTCACTGTGACGAGAGAGCGTTTCTGAGTCGCTGGCCTCCATGAAGACAAACAAGACTCTATTTTGTAGTTTAGAGCTGCAACTTTGTTTGTTGGTGGCGCTCTTAATGTTTCAGTAGTCGGCGCACAACCTGCACAGGTTCCAAAATAAAAGTCTGGGTCGACTCATAAAACAACATCATAAAAATCAACTTCAGAAAATCAAAATCACATCCGCTGCTAATGTAAAAGTAGATATTTAATAAAACTATTTGATGACGGGGTCTTCAAAGCGAAGATGGGTCCTCAATCCACTTATATTCCCTTCAGAATAAAAGACTCAAATACACAGTGAGGTGAAACAAATCAAATAAAACCTCACGTTCCCATTCACACATCCGCAAAGGAGAGGACGGCGCAGTAATAAAGGCGTTGGGAGGAAATGGCCACGGTGAAGTCCACGGGTTTCATAAGATAAAAGAGCTTTTTTGTGACAAATTCTGCAGGTTATGAAGATGTAATGAGCAATAATATTCCACCGGGGGGTCAAGACTCCCCCCTATTTCATTGCTTGTGTCCTGAAAGGATCTTTGTTAGTTAGTTCAGCCACAAACATAAAAACAGGAACAGTTTGTCGGTGTGTTTTCGTGTTTTAGGATCACACACGCAGTCGGATGTTATGGGGCTGGTTTTGAGTGTAAATCTAAAATAGTTAGCAGACTCCCGAACCGGATACAGTTTCAAAATTAAGGCCTGGAGACAGATTATTTTTGTTTGTTTGTTTGTTTGTTTGTTTTTTCGAAGCACCCCATTGACCTCAAAGCAAAAATACCTCAACCAAGTTTAACAATTAGAGGTGTGATTAAACGTGATTCGGTTCGGTTTCACACCCACCAAACTTTGTCCACCTTTTGGGACGATCGTCCCGCTCTTATTCTGACAAGCGACCGGCCGCCCATTTCCGGTTCGGACTAACTCGGTGTAGCTTGCCGCCGACGTGTTTAAAAGAGCGGCTCCGGCCAGCGCACATTTGTACGATCCTCTTCATCTTCTTCATCTAAAACCACCAAAACGTCACCATGGTCGTCACTGTTTCGTCTGTGGTGAGATTTTTCTAACTTTCTTTTTCTTTTTCTGTCCCTTTGGTTGTCCCGTGAAGTATTTCGCGACGCTGGCGGCGCCAGGTGAGCTTAACTAAACTAAACATGAGGTGGATCGTTAAAGTTCACGCGTTTTAGTTCATCTTATTTAAGATTCCATATTTGAAGAGTTAGAAAAAAGGTTTTTTTTCCTCTCTTTTTCACCGAACAACGAAAAAGTTGTGCGGGGACTTTTTTTTGGTTTTTTAATCCTGTTTTTCCCCATGGCAGCCAAAGTTTTTTGTTTTAAAAACAAACAAACACCCACATTTTGCGTCCTCTCGACAGGTAAAACACCTGTTTTGAGCTGCTCGTTTCGTCAGTTTGTTTCGATTTTAGTTTTTTAAGTAAAATCGGCGGTGAAAGGTTCACAGTTTGACTGTTATGCAAAATCCCTTTAATCTGAGCAAACACACGATTAGATTAGATTAGATGATTACGCGTCCGTGGTTATTGTGCCAATGTAGGATGATGAAGACGTGGCCAGAACTTCGGCATCCTACGGGCGGAAAAACACGCAAATCAGGTTCAAGAGACGGTGAAAACAAAGTTAAACCAAACGTAGTAATTACAGAGGAGACCGGCATTCACAAGAGTCTTCACGGCTGCTCCAGAGTCTATGCCGTAAATCAGCATTTCAGTTTCCACCTTTGCTGATGCGTTTTTCCGGCGTCAGGTGAGGTCAGTGAACGCACCTTCATGCGTAATTACGTTTTCTCTATAGGACGAGTTCGATCAGCACCTGAAAGGCGACAAGCCGGTGGTGGTGGTGGACTTCACAGCAACCTGGTGTGGCCCGTGCAGAGCGATCTCTCCAGTATTCCAGGTAGCCGCGTGTTTAGTGTCACGAGCTCAAGCAGGTAGATCAGGATGACCTCACCTCTCTGGTCTGGCAGGAACTTTCACAAGACCCTCTCAACGCGAACATGCTCTTCCTGAAGGTGGATGTTGATCAGCTCCAAGTACGTCTGTTTTCCTTTGTGTGTGTCCACAACTCAAGTTTACGACGAACACGGCGTGATTTGGATTTATGAAGGAAAAAGAGCACCGAGCCCGTTTGGTTTTTTTAATCGATCATTTACATTTGTTTCCCCCTCGATCAGGAAGTGGCCGAGCGCTACGAAGTCAGTGCCATGCCCACGTTCATCTTTTTTAGAGATGGTAAACAGGTGAGTCGCCGACGGGGACACGCGGTATCGTTTTGGGACGGCGCTGTTCGCGGTCTTCCGTTGAGCCTCCCCGCGTCTTTTTGAAAGAGTCGTTTCCCCCTTTCAGGTGACTAAGATCGTCGGCGCGAACAAGGCGAAGCTGAGAGAGACGGTCAACAGCCTGAGAGCGTGAGCGGCGCTCCTGCAACGCCCGACGTTCGCGCGGCCGTCAAACGTGACGACCCGACCTCCGTCCTGTAACGGTGTTGCGCTCCCGTCGGCGTCCGACCTTTAATAAACGCGATGACCCACAACCCTCTGTCCTCCGACTGATGCTTGGACGCAGGCGCGGCCCGATGGAGACATTTATGCTTTAATAAAAATGTGAGAATAGTTTACACATGTACATCAAAGGGTCACATCAACGGTCTTTACACATGGCACAAGTGTATAGCAGCATATGTTTAACACTGGTCAGTCTCTATGTGAAAAAATACAGCTTTATTTTACAAAACGCTCGTGGCCTTTTGGGGGTGACGGCGGTGGACGCGCGCCTCGCGTAACTTTACAAGAAGTCCCTTCACGAGATTTACAGGAATCGGTTTAGAAGTGGTAGTAGCCCGACTTCCTTTTCCTGGGAACACAAAGAGAAGAGGGCGGGGTTTGTGAGGTGGAGGGGGGTGTGGGGGGGGGCGCTTCCTGGGGTTTGGTACCTGGAGCAGTCGTGGCCGCTCCAGCCCGGGCTGCAGTGGCACCTGCTGGGTCTGATGCAGCGGCCCCCGTTGAGGCACGGTGAGGAGCACACGGCTGGGGGGGGGCAGGAACAGGGAGGTGAGAGGGGGGGGAGACAGGGAGGTGAGGGAGGGGGGGGGTGGCACGCCGGTCAACTCACCGTTGTGGCAGCGTGTGCCGGTCCACCCGGCGGGGCACTCGCACTGGTACGGCGCCACGCAGCGGCCTCCGTTTAAGCACGGCAGGATGCAGATGGCTGTGGGGGAGGGGGGGCAGAGAGGGGGGTAGGAGGTATAGACAGGTGGGGAGGGGGGTTGTTAGTGCCGGCGTCCCGCTACAGACCGCTTTCTCGTCCGACACTTACGCTCCTCGCAGAGGCGACCCATCCAGCCCTCGGGACAGGAGCAGATGTTGGGCCTCTGGCACGCCCCCCCGTTCTGGCACTGCAACCAGCACATGGCTGAGAGGGGGGGGGGGGTAGGAGGTGTAGAGATAGGGGGGTAGGGGGTATAGAGATAGGGGGTAGGGGGTATAGAGATAGGGGCGTAGGGGGTATAGAGATAGGGGGTAGGGGGTATAGAGATAGAGGGGTAGGTGGTATAGATATAGAGGGGTAGGGGGTATACAGATAGAGGGATATAGAGATAGGGTGGTAGGGGGTATACAGATGGGGGGTAGGGGGTGTAGAGATAGGGGGTAGGGGTATACAGATGGGGGGTAGGGGGTATAGATATAGAGGGGTAGGGGGTATACAGATAGAGGGGTATAGAGATAGGGTGGTAGGGGGTATACAGATGGGGGGTAGGGGGTGTAGAGATAGGGGGTAGGGGTATACAGATGGGGGGTAGGGGGTATAGATATAGAGGGGTAGGGGGTATACAGATAGAGGGGTATAGAGATAGGGTGGTAGGGGGTATACAGATGGGGGGTAGGGGGTGTAGAGATAGGGGGTAGGGGTATACAGATGGGGGGTAGGGGGTATAGATATAGAGGGGTAGGGGGTATACAGATAGAGGGGTATAGAGATAGGGGCGTAGGGGGTGTAGAGATAGGGGGGTAGGGGGTATAGAGATAGGGGGTATAGAGATAGGGGCGTAGGGGGTATAGGGAGAGAGAGGGGGGGTCCATCAGCGGTTGTGGGTGTTGCACCTCCCTGAGGAAGTTCCTCTCCCTCCCACAGTGAAATCTGCTGATGTTTGAGCCGAACTGCTGCAGAATTCCCATGAAAAACCAAAATGGGCTTTTGTTTTGATGACAGTGGGTGTTGGGGGGGGGGGTGGTTCACATGGACCCCTGAGCACTGAGGGGGGGTACCCCTGAAGGTCACTAGCACACCCAGACAGGCTTCCTGTCCAGGTGAAAGTCAGTGTCTACCTGGTAGCACAGAAAACCCAGCTGGGTGGTGGCCTGGGTTCTCTCACTTATTGGGAGGTGTCAGCAGGAGAAATAACGAACATCTGGATGGCCGAGTTAGAACGGACAGATGTTCAGTCACTAGGCATTAAGATAGAGGAAGAAAATAGACTGGTGAGCAGACAGCACATTAAAGTGATCATAATGAGTCAAAGCTTGGATTTTCCTGCACAAGTTACACTTAAAGTTTAATTGAGACTCATAATAAACAACAAACAGGAATAAATCATAAAATGTGTTTTAATAGACTCTGCTGCCTGGCCTTTAGAACCACTGTCTTCAGTCCGGTCCTTTAAGTGCACAGTCCAGCCGGGTTTTCCTCCCTCCCGCCTGAGTCCACCCGGGTTTTCCTTGTTCAAGCTGCTGATTACCTGGTAGGACGGAAAACCCGGCTGGATTTTGCACCTGGTGGGACCGGGTTTGGTGACCCCTGCCCGGCGGAATAAATCATCAGAGAAATCAAGTGTGTTAAAGTTTAGGGTTGAACAAAGGTCAGATGCAAGAAAGTGTCATAAGAGAGATGAGGAGGAGGAGGAGGAAGGCTTTCTGTCTGATGACACACACCACATAATTTCCCAACGGTTCCTGTTAGCTCATGCAATCGAGGAGGTTGATGTGAAGAGTGGGAGGAGTCCAGAGGAGAGCAGGCGAGCCCAGCAGGAGCAGGAAGTAAGAGAGAGAGAGAGGGGGCCCTTCTGTCAGTAATGCTCGCTCTACCTCTGCACGTGGGAGGCGGCGTCCAGGTGCCGTTCTCCAGGCACCTGCTCCTTCCGCTGCCCTCCATGGTGTAGCCGCCGAAGCACGAGTACGCCGCCACGTCCCCGAACTGGAACACCGCCCCCCGCACCACCCCGTTGGCCACGTGGAGGGGGGGGCCGCAGGACACCCCTGCACGACAGCCCTGCGTGATTTAGCGTCCGCTCGGAGCCCCGGTGCAGACCAGGAGATCGATGTTTTCAGGTCAAACGGGGAGGGGCGGGGGGGGTGGCGTGTTGCCACGGCAACGGCGGGAGACGCCCGAGCAGGTAGCACAGACTGCGAGGCATACAGAGCGGAACAACGGTGGTGGGGGGTTTCTCCACCTACTTTCGCACACGGAGCTGACGAGGCTCCACGTCTGGTCCGGCCTGCAGGTGATGGTGCCGCTGCCTTTGACCTCGTGACCCCTGGGGCAGGTGACGCGGACCGACTGCCCCACCCGGAAGTCCGTCTGGGGGCCCCCGCCGTCCCTCCACCCCGGGGGGGGCGGGCACCGCTTGGCTGTGGGCAACAAGAGCGAGTGAGATTGGTTCCGAGGGCGTTTCCGTCCCCTGCCGGTCTCTCACGTTGGCAGGCGGGGAACGCGGCGCTCCAGCTGACCCCCCCGACGCACGCCACCAGAGCCTCCCCCGTCGGCTCGTAGCCGGCGTCGCACTGGACCTCTGCGGCGCGCCCCGTGCTCAGCTGGTGCTCCTGCACCCGGCCGTGCGGCACCAGCTTGGGTGCCTCGCAGCCTCCGGCCAGCGGCCCTGCGGGGCGCAGCAGAGGGTTAGGGGCGGGGTTAGGACGGGAGGGGCGGGGCCGACCCGGCGTGGCGGTGGGCCTACGTTCGCACGCCGGGGCGGGCAGGCTCCAGGTGCCATTGGCGAGGCAGGTGAGGGTCCTCGGGCCGACCAGCCGCAGGCCGGCGTCGCACACGTAGCTGACGCCGTCTCGGTCCGTCTCGCCTCTCATGAGGACCTGGGCGTTCTTCACCACGGGAGGGGGCCCGCACGACTGCGCTGGAGAGACACACAGCGGGTTAGAGCTCAGGGCTGTGGATGTCAGAGTAGATTTACAGATCAAACAAAATCCCCCTTTTCAGGTCTTCAGTGCGTATATTTGTATATTTGCGTATATTTGTGTATCCAGAGCCCCCCCCCACATAAACATCAGTTCAGACAATTCAATGTCCAGTAAACTTAAGTCAGTTTTTTACTTCATCCTACTGTTAGATCACAGTTGCCCATGATTGTCAGTGGGCGGAGCAAACAATGTGGGTGGAGCAAACATGTTAAGTGGGCGGAGCAAACATGTTAAGTGCAGAAAAGAAGAAAGAAACAATGTGTGGAATGTCATCTCCTTTACACCACTGTGATTACTCTCCTGCCCTGCCTGGGGGGGTGTCAGACCTTTGGCACTATCAAGTGGGAGCCTACCGACACAGACGGGCCGGGTGCCGCTCCAGGTTCTGTCTCCTTGGCAGGTCTGGACAGAGTCGCCCTGGGAAACAGACGAGCGCGTGAGGGAATATCGCACAAATGCCAATTAAGCACAAATGGCAGCGATCCGGGGCAGATTGTTGACATCCTGGGCTGCTGTGTCGCGTCCTACGGGCGTGTCGGGGAACAAATGGGCTGCCTCCCGCTCTTTGCTCTGTAAACACGGCCCTGCTGATCGGCGAGGAGCGATCAAGTGACTTTTCTGCCACGCCGCCGTCAGCCAAATCCTCTGTTGACAGTGTTGACATCATTTGTTCAATAGTAACGAGGAGATAATGGCCTCTGTTGCAACACTGTGTGGCTCAGACACACATGCTTAGATTTCCCAACAGCTCAGGACCAACACAAGGAGGGGGGGGGTCAGAGTTGATGATCGGTACCTTCATGGTGAAGCCTGGAAGGCACGAGTACATGACGAAGTCCCCGTAGTTGTAGCTGTCCCCTTCGGTGACGCCCTGGAGAAGAGGGGGGGGCTTCTCGCAGACCACCGGCTCGCAAGACACCGACGAGATGCTCGGCGCCCAGCTTCCGCCCAGCTAGTGTTGGAGAGGAGGGTTCTTGATGAAAGCTGCAAAAAACGCTGAGTCGTGATTGATCGGTGCCCCTCTTACCCGGCACTCGGCTAGGGCCGACCCCTGCAGGTAGAGCCCGGGGGGGCAGGAGAGGGTGACAGCCCCACCCACGGGCGTCAGCTCCTTCCCGGTGATGATCACGTGGGGGTTGGAGAAGTTGGTGGGTAACGGGCAGGGGGTGGGGCTGCAGCGGATGCTGTGTTTGGACCAAGTGCCATCGCTCTGGCAGGACAACGTGGACATCTGCGTGGCCAACTGGAAGCCCTCGTCACAGCTAACCACGGAAAAAAAAAAAAACGGATTTGCTGTCTAAACCCGGGGACTTGGAATCCGATCCACCAGGGCCAAAGCCAACCAGGTTTTCTGTCCCCCCAGGCAAGTGGAACTTGCCCACCAAGGTAGGTCAGAAAACCAGGTTGGGCTTAGTCCTGGAGGACCAGAATCCGACGCCCAGAACATTTCAGGTACTCTGGTGAAAGCGAAGAGCAGCATTTACCTGTAGGTGATCCGATTCGGAAAGGTAAAGTTTCCTCCCCCGACGTGAGCGTGGGCGACAGCTGGAGGCTGTCCACAGCTCACCGGCTCACAGGAGATCCTGGGCTCCCCCCACCTCCCGTCCCTTCCGCAACTGAGGTGTGAATACCCCTTCGGCCGATATCCTGGCCGACACCGGTAAATGACGGTGTCGGAGAAGGTCGCAGTGCCGCCCTGCTGGACAGCGTTTGGGACTGCAGGCGGGGCGGCACCGCACCTCCCCCTGCCGCACATCGGAACGCCGGGGCTCCACACCCCCCCCTTCTCACACACGGCCTGAGGGGGACCCAGAAGCCTGTAGCCGTCGTCGCACCGGAAGTGCACGCGGGCCCCGCAGGCGTGGTCTTGCCCCAGCACCGCCCCGTACTTCAGGGCGGGGGGAGAACAGACGCAGGGCTGGCACCGGGGCACCGAGCCCACCCAGTGGCCTTGGGCCGAGCACCGCAGGACGGGGTCCCCGATCACCTCATAGCCGTCGAAACAGACGTACTCCACCACGTCGCCGTAGTTGAAGCTGGATCCGTTCAGGAAGCCGTGGCTGATGTCCTCGGGGGGGTCGCAGCTCACGATGTCGCAGCGGGGTTCGGGTTTGTCCCAGAGCCCGTCTGATTGACAAATCCGCGTGGGGTTGCCATTGAGGGCGTACCCCTCGTCGCACTCGTATTTGACCTTGCTGTTGAAGGTGAATTCCGAGCCCAGAACGCGGCCGTTGGGAACAGATGAAGGTTTGTCGCAGTAGGCGGGAACGCAGGTCGGGGACTTGTGGCTCCAGGTCCCATCAGCCTGGCAGACGCTCACCGACTTCCCCTGTACGAGGAAACCAGGCTGGCACTTCAGCTGGATCTCGTTACCGAACCTGTACTCATCTCCCGTAAAGGTGACACCCGTCGGGACAGTCGGGGGACCGCAGACCACTGGCTCGCACGACGGCTTCCGCCCGTCCCACATACCGTCTGCCTGGCAGGTAATGACCTCCCCACCCTTCAAGGCGAACCCAGGGCTGCAGCTGAAGTGCAGGATACTGGAATACACGAAGGACCCTCCGTGGGCCATCCCGTTGGCGACGGCGCCGGGGTCGCTGCAGGAAACGGGCCGACACGTGGGGGCAGCGTGCGTCCACGATCGGCCTGATATGCACTGCCTCATGGCCTCCCCCTCTAGCACGTAACCCTTCTCGCAAGTGTACTCCACTGTGCTCCCCAGAGAGGTGTCGGTCACGTTCACCCAGCCGTGATCTGGGTTGGGAGGGGACTGGCACTCCGCTGGGACGCAGGACGGGGCCGTCCCGTTCCAGCCCCCGTTCTCCTGGCACATCAGCCTGGTGGGGCTCGTGAGGTCGTACCCTTTGTGGCAGCGGTACTCGATCAGCGTCCCGTGAAAGAAGCTCAAATCTTTGGTGTCACCGCCGCCGTCCGACTGCGACGCCCGGACGTAGTCCCCGAAGTCGATGTGAGGAGGGAGGCCGCAATCCGAGAGCACGCAGACGGGGATGGGACTCGACCAGCCGAACTCCTCGCAGGTCAGGTGGTCCTGGCCCACCAGCTGAAACCCTGGAAAACAGCTGTAGAAAATGGTGACACCAAAACTGTGGTCCTGGCCTTCCACAAATCCGTTTTCTAGTGGTTGGGGCGGGGTGCAGGACATTTGCACACAAGTGGGTGGGTCAATGTCCCAATCCCCACTAGAGAGGCACTTCAGAGTCTCAGGGCCCTGGAGGCGATACCCACGGAGGCAGGAGTAGATAGCACTGTGCCCAAACTGCAGTTTGGTAAAAGTCACTTTCCCGTTGATTATCCGCTTGGGAACTGAGCATTCGATCGGCCGACACGACGGTACCCCTCCGATCCAGAGTCCCTTCTCTCCGCAGAGAACGGTTGCATTACCGACCAAGTTGTATCCAGTCTTGCAACTGTACAGAGCTTTGCTGAGGTACATCAGGCCCTGGACATCCACGATCCCGTTGGAAATCTCCACAGGCTGAGGACATTCAACCGGAATGCACTCTGGGACGGGACTGCTCCATTGCCCGCTGGCTAAACAGGACACGGAGACTTCCTTTTTTAAAGTAAAGCCTTCCATGCACGTGTAGTTCACCACAGAGCTGAAGGGGAACGGTGGAGAAGGCATGGAAGGGCCACCAAAGGACACGTCAGGGAGGGGCCCGCAAAATACCTGCTTACACACTGGGAAAGTGTCATTCCACTCCTGGGATGGGGTACATCGGAGTATCCGGGCACCCTGGAGAACATATCCATCCTCACAAGATAGCTCCACCGTTCCCGACTCAGAGTCCAGACCCTTTAGGACCAGGTGGTTGTCCTCCAGCGGGGGCTCCGGGCACTGCACCGGTGAGCAGCGAGGGGGCCGCAGCTTGTCCCACTTCCCGTACTTCAGGCAGGTCCAAATGGCGTCCCCAATCAGCTCGTAACCCTCGTCGCACACATACTGCACTTTGCGACCCACCTGGAAATCGGAGCCCCTGTAGCGCCCATGCGCGATGTTGTGTGGGGCGTCGCAGGTCAAGAGGACACATGTGGGGGGGTCGGTGTTGGACCACTGGCGGTTGGCCTGGCAGACTCGGTCCGGACGGCCGACCAGCCTGAAGCCTGCGTTGCAAGCGTAGGTCACCTTGCTGTTGAAGGTCAACCGGCCTCTGCTCTGTAGAGATAACAAAAACCGGCGTAAACAACGCACACGTGGCTTTTTAAAGGGAATCCATTCAATGTAGGTCCACTGAGTATGGGGGGGGTAAGGGGGTGGGACTCCCTTAAAAAAAAATAATCTAACGACTGTAATGTCCGAACTATAAGCCACTATTTCCCAGACTTTGAACCCTGCAGCTTATACGCCGATGCGGCTAAGATTTTTCTGGGCTGAAGGAGGCGCTCTAGCCGGAAGGGCGAGACAGATGGAAGAGGTGATGGAAAAAAGAAGATGCTAGTTTTAAGCTTAACTTTTAACAATCATTTGGCATCTCGTGCACATGAATAAAGCATCTGTCAAATTTCAAGCTTCTGCTTTTCTGCTGTTTTACAGGCACCGTTTGGAAAGAATTAATGTATGCAAATAGAGCTCTGCTGGTGTCCGACATGCTTTGAAGTAGGCGGTGCTGCAGCAGAAGTGAGTCAGTGCCATGCGCTCTTTTGGATGCAAATTTGGCTTCTTGGATTGAGTGACACACTTTCATCTGACTCCTCCATTTTGGTCGTTAACTGTGTAAACAGTTTGCCAGGAAATCGTGCAGTGACAAGTGTTTCGACTTTGGAATGCAAACTGATTAAATGTATCAACGGCTGCGTTAAGTGTATCAATGGCGCATAACACAAAAGTCCCACCCCCAGCAATTACAAAAGAGGAATCCTTTACATATCCTGTACCAATCTGAGGCTAACCTGAATGTATCCGTTCTTTAGGAGAGGAGGCATGAGGCAGGTCACCGGTACGCAAGAAGGCAGCACCCCCCCCCACTCTCCGTTGGCCTGGCAGGTCCTCCTTTTCTCTCCTCGGATCAGGAAGCCTTTATCGCAGCTGTACGCCACCACCGCCCCGAAACTGTAGTTTGAGCCGCTCACGTAGCCGCGCTCGACGCCCTCGGGCCTGGAACACCTGACTGGGACGCAGCCCACGTGATGCGGCGAGGGCTCCCACTCGCCGCCCATCAAACACCTCAGCGTGGCGGTGGTGTTGAGCACGAAGCCTTCCTCGCATTTGTAGCTCACCTCCGTGTTGCTGGGGTATTTAGGCTTTTTGGCCGAATCTAAAATCGCGTTGGGCAACTCGGGCGGCCGTAAGCAGAAGTTGGCGATGCAGCGGGGGGCCTCGGCGCCGTCGGGGGGCGCCCACTGGCCCTGGGCGTTGCACACCATCTTGGAGTTGTTGCCCGCTACGTAGCCGTCGGTGCAGAAGTAGTTGGCGGTGTCCCCGAAGAGCTGGTGGCTCTCGTAGGGCTCGGCGTGGTCGATGGCGGGCGGGGGGCCGCAGGAGCGGGGCACGCACTGGGCGGAGGTGTCGCTCCACTGGCCGCTTGGGAGGCATTCTCTGGTCTCGGGGCCAATCAGGGTGTATCTGCGGGGCAGACGCCGGATGTAAAAGCTGTCTCCCCCCCCGATTGTTCCATCCCGTTCTGAAAGCTCACCCTTCTTTGCAAACGTAGCGAACGCTGCTTCCCAGTTCGTAGTTCTCCCCCACGGTGACGGCGTCCCTCAAGGCCGGGGGCTCGCCGCACAGGACGCTGACGCAGCGGGGGACGGGCCTGCTCCACTCCCCCGTCTCCTCGCAGACCACCTCCATGGGCCCCTGTGGTCTTCGTACCGACATACCCCCTAAGTTCACACCATACCCCAACACCGCCGCCGCGGCCACGCCGCTGCTCGTCGGCCGTACCTGTATCCCTCCACGCAGGTGTATGTGGCCCTCGACTGGTACGTGTTCGCCTTGAAGGTGTAATCGGCGTTGAGGCCGATCGGAGGCTTCCTGCAGGTGACCGGGTGGCAGGAGGGGGGCGTGCCGCTCCACCGCAGGCTCGCCAGGCACCGGAACTCGTACGGGATCCGAGGGAGGAAACCCTTTGCGCAGCTGAAAACAGAGGGAGGTGACCTCGCCGCAGGCGCTGCCTGCCGCCATTACTGCCACGGGGATGCGACTAATACCTGAAAGTCACCTTGCTGCCGTAGGTGAAATTGCTTCCGCTCATGAGGGAGTTCTCGGGAACGGTTGGTATTTGGCAGGAGAGAGCTAAGGGTCGACATCACAAGGGCGGTTAGAAGCTGCTTGTTGATCATTGGAGGGGATGTAGTTCCATTTGGTTCACATTAACAGAAAGGTTGTGTAAGGACACGAGAAATAATCTAGTCGTAAAGTTTATTTTCCCAGAAAGTCTGATTCAGACTTGCCACTTCCTGGTTTGATAGTGTTTCCTTTTTTTTTTTTTTTTTTTTTTTTTTAAATTAAACTGCAGAAGCTTCCCTTTGGACCGCGGCGGCTAGATTTCCAGTCAGATCAGCCAAATCAGGGTGAGTGTGTTGCAGCCTGCGGGAGCTGAGCGAGTCAATTCCCCTTTTCTCTGTGAGAAAGAATGTGGCCGGGAGCCAATCAGACCGGTGTAGTGACTTAGGCTTTTACAGCCCGCAGCAGAGTGGAAGACAAAGGACTGCATTTACAACAACACAGGATATTGTATTAGGCATGCGCAACCTGTTTGTTCAAATGCACACACACGCCTATGTTTGGCTTGGTTTTGGTGTTGCACTTGTTTCCTAAACCCCTCCCATGTCCGGAACAATAAATAAACTGAAGTGTTTTAAATAAACTTTTTCACATAGGATAAAAATATAATGGCAAAATTAATTATAATGATCAAGAGCAAGGTTAGTAAGCTCTGTGATCATTTGCTCATTGTCCTTTTGACAAGTACAGGCACTTTAATGCAATAAAATGAGATATAAAATTGAAAAAAAGCATTATCTAAACAAAAGGATGTATCACTGGATATGAAAACTGCAACATCATCCATAGGTGTGTTGTCTTTAATCTTCTCAAAAAGCTCCCTCTAGTGGTAGGACCTCCTAAAAGTTCATTCATTCAGCTTTTTTTTTTGTTTTTTTTTTTTGTTTTGTTTTTTTTTTTTTACTAATTTTAACATACATGTTAGGATAAATACACGACCTAGCGCTCGTCTCTTCACCTCTGCAGTAGGGGACCGGATTGTTCCAGTTTCCGGTCTCCAGACAGTGGAGGCGAGGGGCGCCCACCAGCTCGTAGCCGGTCCCGCAGCCGAAAACGACCTCGCCGCCCGTGAGAAAGTTGCTGCCCTCCCTGTGACCGAACTCCGGGGCGCCGGGGTTTTTGCACTTGACCGGCTCTGGGGGAAACGCGGCAAAGTTAGACACGGACGATCAGAGGTTGTATTTGGTTTTTTTTTTAAGCACGTCCTGCTACCTGTGCAGTTCTTGCCATCTCCGCTGTACGGGCGCACGCACGTGCAAGTGTAGGACCCTTCTGTGTTCACGCATCTGGCGCGTTTGTCGCAGTCTGACCCCAGTGCGCACTCGTCCACATCTGATCAGAAACACACAAGAGGCTTCTTTTCCATGTGTTTCACCAGTGACAACACCTGAGATGGTCTGCGTGAAGGATTACCAAGGCAGGCTGGGGAATTCCCCCCCCACTTGCCACTGTTGGTGCAGCGGACCTTGGTGTCTCCCAGAAGGTAGAAGCCAGCGTTACACTGATATTCCACAGAGGCTCCGGCCTGGAAGTCTGTCCCTTGAGACCAGCCGTTCTCCAGAGGCTGGGGAGGCCCGCAGGACACCCCTGGAACGCACACACACATCACGTCGGGTTCAACCACCTCCCAGCTGAGAGCTGTGTTAGGAGAGCGTGGGAGATCTCCCGCTTCACTTACGTTCGCAGCTCGGCAGCGGGTGGCTCCACTCTCCTTTATTTTGGCACTGTAGCACTGGCTCCCCCAGCAGGTAGAAGCCGGGATCGCAGGACAGCGTCACCTGGGTCCCAGGCTTCACCTCCCCGGTGGGGGTGTGCAGGTGGGGGACTGCGTTCTCCAGCGTGGGACAATCTGGGGGGAGCGCGAACGCGTTTTGTCTTAGACAAAGTTGTGTGTGTGTGTGTGTGTGCTTGAGGTATATGAGGCGCTATATAAATAAAGTTTAATTGAATGATCGAGTGGCGCCCGGGTTTGGGTCCGCGTACCTGCACAGAAAATGCTGTTGGGGTTCACTTTGAGGCGGCCCACCACGCCGGCGAGGAAGTCGGGCCAGGCGAGGACGTTCCCTCTGTGGGTGACATGAGAAGTTGGACAGCTGCTGGCCAGCACCTTGATCTACAGCGAAGGGGGGGGAGGGAAGATTGTTTAATACACAGGAAGCGCAAAACGACGCCGTCAAACAGCCCGCAACTGCCGCATTGACCTGCTGCGGGGAGAGGACGCGGTCCCAGATGTTCAGCTGGCTGATGGAGCCGACGAACGATTCCACGGGGTTGAACCCGTCGCCTCTCTGGTCCTGGTCCTGGCCCAACACCAAAGCTCCGCCCCCTGCGGCAAACGCAGCCGGAGTTTAGCGCGCGAGCGTTCCCTCCTGTTGGGAGCCGAAGCAGGTTGGAGAGAGCGCTACACCTGGGATGGTGGTGCCCACCGACAGGCCTTTGCCCCCGTCCGAGGGCTTTCCGTTGATGTAAATCCTCCAGTCGCCGTCCCAGCTCCGCCAGGACACCCCGATGTGGTACCAGTGGCCCGTGTTCACCGCCGGGCAGTCGGTGATGCGCTCCTTCCCGTTCACGTAGAGGACCCAGCTGCGGAGAGACAAACAGCCAGGCGCTGGGGGGACGTTCCCGCCGGCGCCGCGGCGTGCCTCGGCACCAACCCGTTATAGTCGATGAGAAGGAACGCGTTGTCGCTGCCCTCCACGGCGTAGGAGATGGGCGTGCCGTAGTTGGTGGTGTCCGTCGACCTCATCCAGAAGGTGCAGGTGATCTCGGTCAGCGCCGGCATCACCCCGTCCATCATCACGTAACCGTGGATACCAGACACCTCGAAGTCGAGGTTGAAGGCGGAGGACATCTCTGACGGGGTGAGAGGCGTTTCCATTATAGGCAAAACCGGAAAGAACGATAAATCATCAGCGAGCTGAGGCGTCACCTTCGGTTTAGACACAACCCCCCCCCCCCTCCACAAATACACACTTTAGCTTTCGCACAAAGCTCCTATTCCCTTCCCGTCTGCACGGTTACCATGGCGACGTGTCACCTGTCCTATAGTACCTGTCTCACACCTGGTTCCGTTGAACCCAGGGAGGCAGCGGCAGGTGTAGGAGCCCAGGCCGTCCAGGCAGCTGGCCCCGTTCACGCAGGGGTTGGGATCGCACTCGTCGATGTCCACCTCGCACAGGTGACCCTGGTAGCCCAGCGGGCACCGGCACCTGAGGGGGGCGCTGTTAGGGAAGCCTGGGCGGCTGGAACCTGCCGGCGGGCTGGAGGTCGCTACCTGAAAGCGTCTATGGCGTCCTGGCACTGGCCTCCGTTCAGACAGGGGGCGCTGTGGCACTCGTCCACGTCCACCTCGCAGTGGTCGCCCGAGAAGCCGACTGCGCAGCTGCAGGCGTAGCCGCCCGCCTGGTCCTCGCACACGCCGCCGTTCAGACACGGGTCGGAGAGGCACTCGTCGATGTCCAGCTCGCAGCGGGACCCTGTGGGGGGGGGGGGGCATTCAGAAGCCGCAGGCGGTTTTTCAGCAAAAGCCCCATTTGTGAGCAGAAGCGACCGAGGACGGGACGCTTTGGAGGAAATTCCGACCTGTGAATCCCGCGGCGCAGCTGCAGGTGTATTTGTTCACCTCGTCCACGCACACTCCGCCGTTCAGACAGGGGGACGAGACACACTCGTTCACCTCCGCCTCACACAGAGAGCCTAACACACACACACACACACACACACACACAGAAGCTTTTACACATGTAAGCCACAAATGTCCACGTATTCAATCCCTTTAGCCTGGAAAAGTCCACAGATTAGCCATGTCGGTGTATAAACAGCAGGGATCAAAGTGTGAATAAAGTAAAAAAGTAGCGGCTTATAGTCCGGACAATACGGTAGTTATATCTGAGTTGGTGTGTGTCATCTGCGTTGCTCACCTAAAAATCCAGGCTTGCACTCGCACTGGAATTCTCCCATGGCGTCCTTGCACAAGCCTCCGTTCTGACAGGGAGCGGAGTCACACTCGTCGATGTCGACCTCACACTTGGCACCTGAGCAAGAGCCAGGGTTAAAGGCGCGTTAATAAAGGGCGGTGCGACCGCCCCCCGAGGGCGGAGGGCTTACCTGTGAACCCGGGAGCGCAGGTGCAGATGTATCCTGCTCCCACCTCCTCGCACGTGCCCTTATTCTGACAGGGATTCAGGAAGCACTCGTGGAAAACCTGATTTATCAGAACATTAAACCATCACTGAAACATCAAATTCACTCACCCCCCAAAAAAACATAATTTTAGCTCAATTATTTCCTTCTCCAAAGTCCCGAAGTGGAAAACCGACCTGACTGCTTGCTTGGTAGTCCTCGCCGACCTCGACCTCCGGAGCTGCGGTCACGCTCTCCTCTTTGGGGAGAAAACTGGAGCTGAAACCTGACGACGACACCCGGGAGAACGTCAAGGGGGATGAGCTGGAAAACCCCCCGCCAGGGCGCGGAGTCTCACCGTGTTTCATTCCCACACTTCGGGAATGCAGTAATCGTTGTTTCCATTCAACAGGGCAATAAAATTCCCATAAATCCCATCTGCCCCTTGCGCTGGGAGGCTCTCTCTTTTTTTAAACAAGCCGATTGATCTCTTACACATTTATTTGAAAAGCTGTCACACACACTTCGGAAACAGCATTTGCTGTTCTTGGAAGCTGGTGCAGGACTTTAACATGAATCATTCCCGTTGCCAGAAGGTCACAGTCAAAGCAGTGTTCAAGCGAGGCCGGAATGACTTCCAGCATCCGCGCTGACGCCTCGCCTCTTTTTTTTTTTTAATCGTTCGTCTTGGACTTACTGGAGCATCTCTGGATGGTCGTTGCCCCCACGATGGTCGTGGTTCCGTAGAAAGGGCAGGAGAGGCAGTAGGAGCGCCCGTGGTCCGGCTGGTAGTAATCCCGGGGGCAGGGGTAGCAGGGGACGAGGCCGGTGCGGGAGAAATGACCTGCCGAACAGGGGACTGGGGGAGAGGGTGACGGGAGTCAAAAATAGTAGGACTGCTTAAAAAAAAAAAAAAAAAAAACAACACAATGCTGAAAGATCTACCGTTTACAAGTATTTGTGTTTCAACAGGGAACTTCACATTTAAATATTTCCACATTGATCATTAAAATTTCCAAGTAGAACTTGGCAGACGCTGAATGCGCATTTGTGCTCAGGAATTCTGTTTGTTTTGTTGTTGCCTAGCAGCGGTTAATGGTTCGAAATGATTAGATGAGTGCGAGCAGGTTGATAGGGTGTTTGGTTGGGGGGGCACCTCCGCACTCCGCCTCATCCACCGCTCCTCTGGTGACCGTGGAGGTGTCGCCGGGGCAGGTGAGGCAGGCCCTGGCGGCGCGGCTGGGCTGGTAGTGGCCCAGCGGGCACGACTCGCAGATCTCCAGCCCGTTCCGGGAGTGAGTTCCGGGCTTGCATTGACCTGGAATACGCACCGGGGTGAGTTTCTGAAATGCTCGGGGGCCGAGGGGAGGGGGGGCCTGTGTCGGTGGTACCTTTGCATTCGGCGATGCTGCGGGAGTGCAGGTAAGCCGTGGAGGAGCCCTCCGGGCAGGACTTGCACTCCAGCTGACCCTCCTGGTCCTGGTAGGAGCCTATCAGGCAGCTGGCGCACTCGTTGTGTTCCTCGGAGAAGTAGGTCCCCACCGGACACTGGACTGCACGAGGGGATCGGGAAACTTAAACCGAAGCCGGAGAAGCACGGAGAGCGAACGCGGCCGCGGCCCGTCCCTCACCGCACATCCGGCCTTTGAGCACCGAGCCCGGCCTGCAGGACAGGAAGGCCCTCCTCCCCTCCAGGGACTTGGGGTCGGCCACGATCATCTCCGACGACACGTGGAAGCTGGACAGCGGCTGCCTGGACAGCGTTCTCTTCAGCCGGTTGGTCAGCTGCTCCAGCGTGCGCAGGAGCCTCCTCTGATTGGCTACTTCCACGGAGTCGTTCCTCGACATGGGCAGGGGGACGCTCGCTGAAGGATAAACCGGAATTCACGTTTACGCTGCTTCCCTGGAGGCGTCCCCCCCCTCACCTGTGATGTTGAAAAAGATCTGGATTTTCTGGTCTCTGGTCGGTCGCCGGATCCGCCGCTGCCTCTTGGACAGCGGGTGAGGCCTCGCGGCGGTGTCTCGCCGCTGCCTGGCCAGCGGGCGCGTGCCCGTGGCGAAGCCCGACTCGAAATAAGCGTAGTCCTGGGTCCCCTGGGTGCCCCAGCTGTTGCTCCAGCCCCCCGGTGCTGGTGAATATTGGGAAAGAAAAGAGCCGAGTCGTGATACGCTCCCTTTAACCTCCTCAGACCTGGCGTCCACATATGAGGACATTAGATGTTGGGTCACCCATCATATAAAAGCTAATTCTTCTTAGTGTGGGGCCAAATGTCCACATACATGGACCCATAAACATTATATTATTACACATTTAGATTGATTGTCCCTGTATGTGGACATCATTGTCCCCACAAACCACTTGTTTAAAATATTGTTAAAACATGATTCTCAGTCTTTCTACTTATCAGGTCCCAGTAATCCTGAATAGCAAAGACATATTATGAATGTATATCAAAAAAGAGCTCGGGTCTTAGGAGGCTAAAGGCAGGTGGGAGTCTTCAGCCCT
The DNA here is from genome assembly GCA_911728415.1 of Lagocephalus sceleratus. Classification (NCBI taxonomy): domain Eukaryota; kingdom Metazoa; phylum Chordata; class Actinopteri; order Tetraodontiformes; family Tetraodontidae; genus Lagocephalus; species Lagocephalus sceleratus. The sequence continues at coordinate 4,304,720 of CAJVRN010000234.1, forward strand.
ACCGATGGAAAATCCGTTCTCATAGTCATAGTTGTACTCCAAACAGTGGCCCTGTGGCATCATCTCCAGCTTGCAGGTGACATCACCGCTGCTGCAGATGTTGGGCAGCTGCGAGGAAGAAAGGAGTCAATTCCAAACCTGATTTATGTCAAGCCCCAGCTCGTGTGCGTAGAGCTCCTCACCATGCCTCTCAGTTTGCTGTCCAACTCTCCTGCAAATGCCTTAACCAGGTCCATATCGTCACACCGGGACGCTTTAAAAAGCATCTCGAATGGTTTGAAGCCGTTATTTGCCATGCGGTTCACTGCGGGAGCACGGGACAGGGGTTTAATTTACAGGCAGCTTTTCTTTTCTTTCCATTTTTCCTGTCTTTGCCGCCAGCGCCTCGGTCCTACCGGAGCAGTCGGGTCTGTCTGGAGAGTAGGGGGGCTCCCACACGCCGTCGTGAGCACAGAAGTAGCTGTGCGCTGCATCCTGGGTGATGCTGTAGCCCTCTTTACAGTGGAGGGTGCAGTTCACGCCCTCCTCTTCATCGGAACAGAGGAACTCCCCGTTAACTGGGACGTACGGCTGGTCGCAGGTCGTCCCTGAAAACGGGCGTATTCCAGAATGAGAGCAAATAAGGAAGCAGAGGGGCGCTCAGGGCGTCTCTATTTAACCCGCTGGTGTCTCACCTTGCACGGTGACGGTGAGGTTGCAGGTGCGACTGTTTCCTGCTGCGTCAGTAGCCGTGTACTGGACCAGTGTCTCGCCTACTGGGAACAGAGAGCCCGGCCTGTGGCTGCTGGTGACTGTGAGGCGGCCTCCTGAGAGAGAGATCATCCTGTGATTCATTATGTCTTTTAGGCCGCGCACCCCCTTCCACCTCCCGATATACCTCACGCACCTCTGATGATTGAAACATAAAAATAAGTGCAGGCTTTATAGCTACATTTAAAATATCCTGTTTAATCCCATGATATTAACACAGAACAAAAAGTGCAGTCATTACAAAAGATTGTTCATAAATGACTTTCAATATTTATGTAATGAAACGCCCAATAAAATAGTGAATATAAGTGATTTTTCTTATTTATTTGTTGATACAATATAAACCTGCTGCCATAACGGTGAAGTCGCGCCCCCCCCCCTAGCGGCAGCCTTGGGAATCACCGCGCTACGTTGTGACAACCAATTTTTTAGTGTCGCTCATTAACGCGATTTCGAGTGGCGTTTTCTTCGGCGAAGTGGAAATTGTACTCCAGTCACACTGCAGATGGCAGCCTTGGCCTTCGTCCATGTTCCGAGCCAGACTGAATGGTTTGTTAGTGCAGAGCGGTTATGTTAAACAAAAAGTGCTGAAATGAGAACGACGTCTCACTTAGTGGCAGAAAGAAAAAAAAAAAAGAAAAGAAAAAGAAAATCAGGTCTTGGGACAGGAGAGGGAAAATTTGTCTGGGCTATTTACCCTGAAAAAAAAAATAAATGTGAAGAGAGTGATGATAGAGAGGGAGATGGTTCTTTGTCTGCGCTGTCCTAACTTTAAGCTTTCACTCCTGCTATGTGTTACACTCATCAGTCTGTGTACGTGACACAGGGGGGGGGGGGGCATTTACTGCGGATTAATGTGAATTATGTCAGCTGGCTGCTAACAGAGCTGCGGCAACTTTGGAAACGAGAGGGACAAGGTCAGAACAACAGTAGAAATTGGTGGGAACCGTGAGCCAGCGACCATTTATTTCACCTCCTCTATTAAACGCTGTTGGAGCAGAGCTGACACACGTCTAGCCTGCTGGAGTCTGGTGTCTCCGCACTGTTGGTGTGTGTGTGTGTGTGTGTGTGTGTGTGTGTGTGTGTGTGAGTGTGTGCAGACTAAATATAGCACTGGCATCAGGGTGTGGGCCTGGAAAAACAAAACACTTGCGTTGAAGCAGCGTTGCGCTGACGTCGTGTGGCCCCGAGTGCTGCCGCTGCAGTCTGTCATTACGTGTGTGTGCGTGTGCCTGTGTGTGTGTGTGTGTCCGTATTGGCTGATGGGAAAGCGCCTCCTCAGACAGGTGGGACCCAGCCCGCTGGGTCCAGATGGGATGATAAGCCGCTGCACGTGTGAGCATCCCTGTCTGCGTTCAGTACATCCGACCTGTGTTCTAGTGCCTCTGTGTGCAGTGTGTGTGTGTGTGTGTGTGTGTGTGTGTGTGTGTGTGTGTGTGCGTGTGTGTGTGGAGCCAGACTAAATTACAAAGGCCAGGCTCTGTGCTGGAAACCTGGAGAACCCTGCTTTGTTTTGGGCTGTTTTAGTGCAGTCACCGGTGCCAGGAGAAAAGAGCCAGTTCTCCGAAACCTAACCTATTTGGCAGACTGACTTTGATGCACTTTATAGGTTTGGCCGACATGTCTGAGCACTGCAGCAGTGAGAAGGACCACAAAAAGACAGAGGTTACATATAAAGTCTAGAATTTGTCTTGTGACCTCTCGAATTAGCCTGGAACAAGAGAATCTGTTTTCGGGCCTGTTTTTTTTTTTTTTTTTCCCCCCTGTATTCCTGCGTAGACGTTTCCTGTTTGAGCAATATTTTAAAGATCAAGTCTGTGTTATTTAGATTTAGAATCCAAAATGTGATGGTGTGTTAATTATCAAAGCGACCCTGAACGGAAGGAGTGCAGATTCTGGCGAGAAAAGCTGTTTTTCCATCGGAAAACCACCTGCTTCCTGCTGCTTTATCATCTTAATCACATTAACAGATGCTGCAACTTCAGCTTTCCACAAGTTGTGTTCTGTGTGTCTCCCTCCCATAAACACAGACCCGCAAACATCCCCCCATCGCTGGGATATCGGCCCCGCCGTCTTTCACCGGTATTCCCATGCACAGACGGACACCTAAAGCCTGTCCCTGATCCCCATTTTCCAGTCGGAAAAGATCCCGTTTATCCATCATCGGCGGAGGAAGAGGGTGGAGCGCAGTGGAACAGAGGAGCAAAAGAATAAACCATCGGCGGGAGCCGCCGTCTGAGAAACGGGGACCAGACATACCTGAGTTGTCGGAAAACTGCGGCACCTCCCAAACGACCGCCGTCTCCACGTCTGCAGCCTGGACCGTGGGCGGCGACCGGCACCTGTCAATCACCGGGGGCTCCGTATCTTGAGAGGGAAGAGGAGGTCGTTAAAGGGAGGGGGCGGGAGGCGCCATTGGCGTCCGTATTTGTGACGTAGGAGGGCAAAAAGGGGTGCTGTGATCCCATATTAGTGTAAGGGTTGGGGGTGGGGGGGGTGAACACATGTCTCCAATCAAAACCCGCAGCGTTCCACCGCCATAACAACATGTGGAAATGTTCACGGCTACCATGCTTGAGGTTTCCCCCCCGACTGCTGTGATTACCGAGCGGTTGACATGGAACACCCCTGTTTTCACTCTCTCAAGTAACCTGTTTGGCACCTGCTTGCGGACGCCGCGCTGGAACGTGCTTTTGAACGCCACGCGGCCCCTGTCCGACTAAGAGGGAGGACGTCGGCCCGCGGTGCTCGGGCCCGCGGCCGCTTAAATCTAAACACAGATGATCCGGTGTGTGACGAATGTTTCCACGCCAGCATAAAGTCGCGTCTTTGGCTCCCGGTCGGCAACTTGAAGCGCCACATAAATAATCAAGACGACAGACTTTATGGAGGGGTTTTTTTTTTTTGTCGCGTCAAAATGCTGAGGCTATTGTGGTGGCACAATTAAGCGCAAAGAAATAAACAAATGCTCAAATTGCGCTTTTATTACTCATATGACTGCATTTGTATATTTATTAGGGCAAGATTGCGTCCGGAGAACGTCCTCAATCTTCTGTGTGTACAAACACTTTCTCCTTTACTGTTTTCACAGGGACTGATGAACTCCTCTCAGGCAGCACTGTGACACTTTAGTATGATTATTTTTCTTTTTTGAGATGTTTATCACTTTATGTTTTGCCACACAAATTAGTGTGCGACCGTGCGGGGGGGGGGATTCCAGAATGGGCGATTGTGTGTTTGTAATAGCAGTGAAACATCGTAGGAAATGCAGCGCCTGAAAACGGCATGTTATCAGGGTCTCATGTGCATGGTGTAAGTGTAGTATAAACCACGACATGACCACAGAGCCACAGTAGAAACAACATGCACAGCGACATGTTGGCAGCTACAACTCTTCATCCATAAGTGTATTTACTTTGTCAAAGACTCTCGGTGAAAGGGTGGAGATCTTTGGGACACGACGACACTGACGACACGACTAGAATTCTTTTTCAAGTTTTTCCTTGGCACCGTTGGCCTCTGGCTCGCTCTGGAGATTTCAGGCTGGGTCTTGTCATGATCTTGTGACAATTGTATTGGCGGTATGTATAAATAAAATTGAACTGAAAAAAAAATGTAATCTTATTGTGGAGCTGATCAGTTCTGTGACTGCAGTCGTATGTGGTTCAAAATGATCCAAAATCAAAAGACTCTGTCTTTCTGAGTTCTGTCAGGCCTGGACAAATCATTTCCAGAGAGTTTATGTTTTTGAACATTCTGGAACATGCCCGTGATGTGTCATTGAGGCATCTGGCAGACACGATCAAGGAAGAGGTGGAAGCGAGGTTTGACTGGACTCTATCCGGTTCACCAGGACGAGGTCCTTCTCCCGACTCCATGACTCTTGTGAGCACCGATGTGATGATTTTGTGTGGGAAAAAGGTCAAAGTCTTGTTCCCACCTCAAAGGATTGAAGACAGGAAGACGCCTAAGGACGCACTTGGGGATGATGTTTAGCCATCTCTTGTAAAAGAGTTGAAAGAAAGTGCAAGTCCTATTTTAGCCTGTTCAGAGGACATTGACACAATAATTAGCTGTAAATGGGAAGAAGAACCCTTTAAACCCTTTTAGACGAAAGCTGATAAATCTCTTTGCCAACAGCTTCCTTAAAGTCCAGATCTATCGATTGGGCGGCCAGCTGAGGTGACAACACCCCCCGAGCTCAGGACGGGCCAGCGCTGCAAATCAGCCCAGTAGCTTGTTGACCCAGTGACATTGTGGCTTGAATCTGCCGAGCAGAACTCGCTGGTTCTTGGGTTCCAAAAGCCGACCGAGGACGAAGCGGTTTCACCTCAACGGTGGCTGAACTCGTCTATCATCGGGGGTGATTCTGTCCATTATTCTGATAAAATGACTAGTGTGGATCAATAACCGTGTCAGTCTTTAAAGCTCATCACGTTAATTGAATGAAGGTGAAGACCTTTCTGTTTATTATGAAAAATGGTTCTGCAACTGAGCCCAATTATCAAAATTAATTAAATTAAATTAGTTTAAATCAATTAAATTGCTTAATTCCTTCTGCTGCAGCATACATAGAGGAATGAGCCGATGATATGTACTTGTAAGGGCAGAAACTGCTCCATGTAATCTCACCAAGATTCACACAGCCCCCCGGTTTTAACTACACACACACACACACACACACACACACACACACCAAGATTGGTCATTTCTGAGTGGTTAAAAAAAGCGATGAACATCTACAGTACTGTGAAATGTTTTAGTATCTCTGGTGATTTCTGCTTCAACAAATGTAGGACTTTGAGATTTTCAAATGCAAGATGCTTTACAAATAAAAGTAATTATCAAAATTATTATTACCGTATTTTCCGGACTATAAGCTGTTACTTTTCCCCACGCTTTAAACCCTGCAGCTTGTCATTATTTTTCCAGGCAAAAGTGGGCGTTCTATTACGAAGTGCAAAATCGAGACAACTTGGACATTTGCGGCTTATAGTCCGGTGTGGCTTATAAATGTAAAAATCTTTTTCCTTTCAAATTCGGTGTGCTCTATAGTCTGGAAAATACGGTATTTTTCTGTGGGGTTTCTCAGGTCAACCGTGGAAGCGAAACAACACACATTTCACGCATCACCACGCCTCCATCTGAGCTGAACGGACAGACTCACCGATGACAGTGACGGAGAAGGAGCAGTTGGCCTGGTTCCCCGAGTGGTCGGTCGCAATGTAGGTGATGGTTTCCTTTCCGATGGGGAAAAGCTGCGGAGGGGTGTACACCGGTTTCACCTGCACCGCCACCTGGTGGGAGAAAGGTAGAACGCGGTGACGTCGCCAGCGGCACGGTGATGGCGGAAAGGATATTGCGTGATTGTTTGCGCTCTCGATCCCGACCTCTTCGTTGGAGTTGTCGGTGGCTGTCGGGACGTTCCAGCTGACGTTCGCGGTGCCTCGGCGCTCGTCCGTCCCTGCGGTGATGTCCTCGGGACACTGGATCCAAGGTGGCTCGGCGTCTAAAGGCACGTAGACACATTAAAAAAAAATAAAAATCCCGCACACGTTGGCCTCGCCGGGGTAACCTGTGACATCATCTGACCTTTGACCCCCTCTCAATCCTCTCATGTTATGGCCCATAAATGAATCAAAAGCAGAGTGCAACGTTGTCACGGCTCCAGCGAGCCTCCAACGCCGCTGACGTCACATTGAAACCATGAGTGGTTTTAAGTGTCCCTTATCTCTCCCCAACCCATTAGCTCAATCTGATACAATCTTATCTTAATCAAGGGGGAACTGAAATTGAACGCACTTTATTATTCATTGTGATTGTAACTGTGCTCCTCGTCGTTGCTCAACCTTTTCAAACCTGCAACAACTTTGACTCGCTCTTTATACCTCATCCTCCCTTTCATCCTTCTTCCATCGCCTTATTCTGGCCCAGGGGAAAGGGAAAAGCTCGTCTTTCCTCAGCTCCCCATCATAAAACACCTACGGATGACTCATTCTCCCCTCGCGCCCCCGTCTCCGCCCTGCCTTCGTTTTCATCTTTATGGCATCCCTTCCTCTCCTAAATGGCAGCGGTCCTTCATTAGCGAGGTCTTCGCTGCAGGGAAGTGTGGGCGGGGGTGGGGAGGGGGGCGGGGGTGACGACAGCGGACGCGTGGGCAGGCTGAGCACCACCTGATTCACCTGCGGGGGCCTGCGGAGACCGGAGCTCTGACAGCACGGCCTGGGTTGTCTAACCTAATCTAACGGCTCCGCAGAAGTGCTGAACAACACAGAGAAGGGGGAAGGAAAACATTCTCAGAGTATCCTGCTGTTTTCTTTTCACCCCCCCCTCCCCTGTGCTCATTCTTCCTCTTTATTGCTTTCACAGCACTTTTTATTTGGCTCTCAAATGTTAAATTGAAGGTCAGTCAAGCTGATTACAGAATCCTGAAAAGCCCTTTCAAAGGGATTACGAAAGGTTTCCCAATGGAAACTGGGAATGGTGTGACAGAAAGGTCTGGGAGATAGATGGATGTGAGCGGTTCCTACCTGTACAGATGGCTTTGTGGATGTTAGCCGTCCAGTTCCCGGAGCTCAGGCACACCGCCTTCCGGTTTCCGAGGAGCGTGAAGCCTTTCCGGCAGGTGAGCAGGCAAGTGGAGCCCGGCGACGCCGTTCTCTTCCCGCAGCCGGGGGGCGACAGCAAGATGTTCTTCAGGGTCGTGATGGGGGCGCAACGCACCTCTGGTGGCCGGAGGAGAAGGGGGGGGGGTCACAGGGTTCAGAGATCAATCAGACACCTGCCGCTGTGTCCGTTTTTAATTAGACGCAGCCGGAATGCTTCCGTATCGACAAATTGGGTTTTCGTTTTTCATGCATCGCTTTCACTCCATCATGGATTCAACGTAGCCTGCTTCGCTTTAACTCCTGTAAACCCGGCGGAGGGGAGGTCTCAATCAGATGCCAATCACACTGTGTCTGATCGCGTTTCCCTCCCGCGCAAACGAACCGGAACTGGAAGGAGCGCCCAGACAGAGCCGAGCGGACTGTCAATCAGGACACGGCGGGCGCTCCCTGGACCCTGGGGCTCGTAAATAGCGAGCCCGGCGGGGTCGGAGGTTTGCGTCCCCCCCCCCCCGAGGCGCTTTATTTGCGAGTTGGTGCGCCTGACCTGGGCGCTCCCTGTGGCGAGTGGGAGCACGCGCGACTATTTTAACTTAACTATCAGTTCTGAAGCGTGTGTGTAATTTTGTGTGCGCGTGGCAGCTGGTGATTTGCTATGAGAACACAGATGCAGTGATGCGGCGGAGCGCAAGTTTAACCGCGGTGCTTACGGGAGTATACATGTTTTTACATAGAACTACCCGAATCTGCTATTAAAGAGCGTTTAATTAAAAGGGAAGGACTTCTCTCTGATGTCGGACGGGAGGTCAGACGGGGGTCGTGGGGCGTCGAGGGCTTACCCACACACCGAGGTTGGGGTCCGCTCCACTGGGAGTTGGCCTGGCAGGTGAGCCTGGGCGGCCCCTCCAGCCTGTAGCCTCGCTCGCAGCCCGCCTGACACTCCGTCCTGTTGGAGGCGCCGCTGTTGCTGCACCTCAGAAGCCCGTTCTTGGGGCGGGAGAGCGGTGGGCAGGAGCGGACTGCGGGGGTGGAAAACAGAAAAATGGTAAAGAACCCACCTCTGTAATGTACATGACGCCCCCCCCCACACACAAAACACAGGTAGTGTGCCTAAAGGGCAGATGAGGATGCAATAAATCATCTGCAGGAATGTTCAGCGCTATTATCCAAGTCGGGGGCTGGCCTGTCATTGAACACAGAGTGAAAGTCCCTAAGAGATTAAAAAAAAAAAAGGGGGGGAAAAATGTGTGCCTGTTCCGAGTTACGCTGCGGTCTGGAAGAGGGCATGCAGCGTGTTATTTCTCATCACCTCCCATAGATGCAGAGCCAGTTTTCAGAGGAGACCCCCTCCCTCAGGGCTCGACTCCCTGGGAGGTCCTCCAGAACTGTGGCAAAGACTAGACCCAGTGTAACACAGATGGGAGCAGACATATGTAGACACACTCAGAAAAAATATAGACCCAAAGCCGCTGTTGTAAATCTCCGACGCACACCCTGGAGTGTTCGGTGTCGGGGGATTTCTGGGAGTCACGCTGTCGCTCTGCTTCGGCTGCAATTTTCCCCGTTAATCTGAACCTATTTGCACTTTAAGGTCCTTTCCTGACAATTTTTTCCTCATTTTTCTCCCCCCACCCCCCCACTGTGGGGATGGTCCGACGGATAAGCGGTAGACTCCTCGTAAACGTCGGCCCCTTGTTCAATCTAAACCCTCCCGTCCTCCCTCTTCGCTCCAGCAGCCTGCTGGGGGAGTTGTGGCCAATCGAGAACAGATCGACTTGCTCCCGATTTATTGTTACACAAATGTTTATGGAAGTCTGCAGACATCAGGAGGGAGGCAGCTGTCTCCAAGAGCTCCGAGCAATTGCCTGTGGTATAAGAGGGAATAATGGGAGACAGGTCTGGAGATCCCTGCTGGAATCAATCAGAAAATCACAAAGAGTGACTTAAATGAAAGCTGTAGCATCAACCTGCACTTCCCCTTGTTAGTTGAGATATATGCTATTATCAGCCAACTGATATCATCACTAGATATCGGCATTAAAATGTCGGAATCAGGAATCATCCGTATCCATTTTTACTTTTTTAAAAGCATCCATCAAACTCTTCAGCTTCTACTCCTCTCACTCAAAATGTTAGAATAGGAAAGATGTTTGTTACCTGCATAGATTTTGTTTTTTTGGAGACAATACCCCACATATATCGGTATCAGCTGATATCCGTATGAGAGACTTTCTGTATATTGGTTAAAAATATCAATATCGAACATCTCCATTTATTAGTGTTATTAAATTAAAACATTATATATTTGACGAAAGAAGAGGAAAGAAAGTAAAAGTATGGGAATTTAATGTACTTATGGGACTAATTTCTGTGTCCAGATAATAGAAGTAAATGTATGTTTACATGTGTCTATAAAGTAAACCAATGTTTTAAAAACCAAACTTTTACATTGGAAATGTGGGAGCGAACCTTTAAACCAGCATCAAAACAGTGTTTAAAGAGCAGTAGGTACAAAATGGGCTCATTATATGGCATTAAAGCTCAGAAGAAGCCTCCTCCTCCTCACCTGTGCAGCGGGCAGGGGTTCCTGACCAGGAGCCGTCAGCCTGGCACAGCCTGATGCTGGTCCCCTGGAGGTCGAAGTCGGGCAGGCATCGGACGCCACAGGCCGCCTCGAAGTGGTTGTTGCAGACGTTCTGGATGAAGAAGCCGTTTTCCGGAGGGGGCAGCGCTGGGCAGTACACCACTGAGACAAGAGGAGAGGGGAGAACAGCGGTGTGCATCGGTGTGGAAATCACTGACTCACGTCTGTCATGAAGGGACCAAAATGTACAGGAATCGTTGAGTAAAAGCTTTCAAAATACCCCAAAACTTACCTCATACTTACTCTTGGTACACAGTGTTCTCATTTTCCACATGTTCTCCCAGTTAATGTCAAATTGATTGCCCCCCCTCCAAGGAAAAATGGAACGTTTCCGTTAAATTTTGCCCAAAATCGCAATCGTTGAGATGTCACTGCTTTGTCCAGAGTGATTTTTAAGCAGTGTTCTGAGTTACAGAGGTCTCGACCCGTCTTAGAGCTCGTCACATATTGCATTTTTTAAGGATTATCTTAAGTCCAGTGTTGGATGTGACTTATAAATCCAGGAATACACCCAGAAGGGTGTAGAAGACAAGAGGAAACCGCACCCATCGGTTATCCTATCACACCGATTCCAAAAGGAGCGCGTTTTCCCCCGGGATGCTCGCATGTGGAGACCTTCAGCCTTTGCGCCGGGGCACGAGCTTTGTAGTTGCTGAGACCTTCGGCTGAGGCGATTACGGCTTCCACCTTCTGGCCAGTCCTAATTGCTCGTTTAAAAACACGGCCCGTGGAGCAGATGTTGACTGGGAAATCTACGCGTGACATGAAAATGCAAACAAACGAAGGCGGGAGGGTTCGTGGAGGCGATCCAGACTGGGCCGCAAACACACGCTCTTTTTTGTTTTTGAGAGCTGTTTTTCTTCATTAAACTGGATTTAACTGTGTTTTGGGTTCGCCGGGGTGGATCACTCACTCTGGCAGGTCGGGCCTGTGGGCCGGTAGCCCGGCTTGCAGACGCAGTCGTCGACGGAGGTGCTGCCGGGCTGGGAGGTGTGCTGCGGGTCAGGACACGGCAGGCAGGTGCCCGGGCCTCCTGGAGCTCCCTCTGGTTTGTAGGTGCCAGGAGGGCAAGCTGCGGAGAACGGAGAAGATACCGATTTCTGACATTGACGGGGAAAAAAAAAAAAAAAAAAACACAAAAAAAGAGAGAGAAAAGTTGGATGGCGGACATTTTGCAAAGGAATTCAAGTTTTGAAATGAAAAGGAACTTGACAGATTTATGAGATCTTCCACCAGATGGATGTGACCAAGTGGTTGGGAAATGTTGTGCGATTGTCCCAAAGACAACAGAACAGCTAATTCGATCAAAAAAACAAAAAAAACAAAAGCACGATCATCAAAAGTTTGGATCACCTGACTTCGGCATATTAAAGTGTGTTTCCCATTAGAATCACCTGTGTCCAATATTCCTTCTTTCGCTATCAATTTCCATAAAAACGGCCCTGGTCCATTATTTGCTTTGCAGGGTTTTACACGAATGTCTGAAGCCACATTGGTTGGACCATAAAAGTCCAAACTCTCTGATGTTTGCGCAATAAATTTTCAGATTATTTGATTTATGCGATTGCCCGGGACAACAGCCCTTATCAGTCACTTCAGGGATAATTTCACACAAGTAATTCCCATTATTCATAGCGATTCCTGGAGAACTTTACACCCACGCAGTAATCAGTTGCTCCCCCAAAGCTGGAGCAATTTCCCTGCTGTTTTTCTTTCTGTCTATCCAAAACCACTTTAAAGGGAAGCATTTTAGATAAAGAAATGCAACTGTTATACCTCTGATGGCTGCTGCAGATGAGTCGCACTAACTGTGCAACCGCTGCAGCGTTACAGTCGGATCGGCTTGATCTCGCCTAGGGTACTCGTATCGTGGCGCTTCCAGGGCGCTTTCATGGTTCTGACTTTCAGAAAATGACTGCAGGAAGTGTAACGATATCCTCTGTCTAGCCTGGGTATTATTATATCTGTGCGTGTAAATCCCTGGCAGCTGCCGACGCTGGTTCCAGGTAGGACTGTCAATGAGCTGGGGAGCTCCCGTCATGTGGAGAACACGGTGAAAAGAAAAACAGAACGGCTCGTGGAGCTTTAAAGGTGTGATGTTACGCTTCTTTTTTGCAACGGAGCACGGTTCCTTGATGTCTGAATGAAGTCTCACAGCCCTCAGAGCGACTGCTTTTCCCTCTAAATCCTAATGAGCTGCTGTGAGCTCCGCCCACAGACGGTCTGTGCCCCGCCCATCTTTTCTGTCCAGGCGGGAAGAAGAGGAGGGATCCTTGCTCAGGTAGCTGTGGGAGATACTAGTTATTTATATCAGCTCAACTGTTACATCACAGTAGGGCAGAAGTGCAAAATGGATGATTCATTTACAGACTATTAACATTGAATTAGTTGTCTAAACTGATATTTATGGGTGGGGAGGCACTCCAGATCCCCAAATATTCAGACTAAAAACCTGAAAAAGCGAGTTCTGCATCATACGCCCCCTTTAATCGATAGTAGCAAAGAATAACCTCATAATTATCAATCTGTTGTAGAGAATCTACAGTATTCCTCACAAGTCGTGGTCCTCGGAGCCAACCCAGAAGCCAGGTGTGAGTTTCCACTGGCGAGCCAGCGTGGCCTCTCAGCCCCGCCTCGGCAGAAACCCGGCAGCGGGTCAGCGAGGAAACGTTAACCCACCATAAAGCTCAACTGACTGGCTGCTGGCGCAGAAACGCACCCAGTAACCCACATCAAATGCACGCACGCACACACGGAACTACCATGTGGTACATACCTGTGTGTGTGTGAGTGTGTGAGAGATAGTGAGAGAGCGAGACTGTGTGCAAGCGTTTAGTTAATAGCAAATGCAGCTGATGCAGCTTGTCCATCCGGTGTCCTTTAAACTCAGCGGAGGCCTCTTACATAAGACTTCTCAAGGCTTCAGGAATGTGTTTCACAGACAAGCACAAGGTTCGCAGGCCGAGCCATTTATCTCGTTTATGATGAGAATATTAATTGACCCAGATCGTAAAGGTGGAAATACCGCAGCCCCGATGTACGCGCGCTGACAATAACAGACCGGAATCAGGAAGGAACGGACGGAGTGGGGGGGTACATGATGACACAGGAGGGAGCGTAAAGGGGAACCCCTGCCTGAATCAGGCAGCGGTCGACAGCCCCTTCTCTTCCTGACGTCTGCTGCAGCTTTCACCCACAGGAAACGGAGCGTCAGCGGGCCAGGCGGCCGTAAAACAGAAAGAGTCCGCTGTGTCTTGGACAAGGCGGCGCAGGCGCTGTCAAAGGAGCGCTGTCAAAGGAGCACTGTCTGCGCTCGCGATGCTTCGTGCAGATGCTGAAAACGCCCGAGGCCGTGCGCTGAGACCCGGCCGCTGAGGCGCAGGTACGACGCCGGGCCTCGCAAAAAAAAAAAAAAAAAAAAGGTCCCAGGCTCGCCCCTGAGCGCGCACAGGACCGCATTCATTTCTGATTAAAGACAGACAGGGACGGAAACAAGAGCGTGTCTGTTCACGTGTTCAAGTCCCCTCTTCAAAAAATGAAGTAACTCGCTCGAACTGGCGGCACGTCCGGCCTCGGGAGCCAGGGTTGCTATCACACGAGAAACTCTCCCATCTCTTGAGAGGGGGGGGGGGTGCTGTGTTCGATTAAGCGGATCCTAAAAACAGATTGGGACGGAAACGGAGAGAGGAGATCCAGAACATCTGCCTCCTCCCCGGCCTCAATGACAAACAGAGACCCGCGGGGAGGGTCTCGCCTCGTCCGAAAAAAACAAGCGCTCCGCATCTCCGAGTCTCCGTTTTTTTTTTTTCTTAGAGAGAACGCTCCAGAACCTGCACAGAGGCGAACACGCTGCACGTCACTGCGGTTCCAGTCGACATGGAGACGAAACGGCAGTCGTTTCTCATCTCAACAAAGTATTGGGGAGCGACTTCTTAATATAAATGAACATTGTGGGCAGAAATTCCGGGGTATTCCACGCTGAGAAAGCAACGGGTTGCGTGTGAGGCCACGGCGCATTGGAATAAAGTTAAAAAAAAAAAAAAAGAAGAGAGAAATTAAGACACTGGCTTAAAGAGGCTTCATCTTCAGGAAACAGGAAATTTTATATATTTCATGGCGGCTGTTGGCGTGTATGGACCGGAGGAGCGGTCACAAGCATGTGCCAGAGTCGCATCCCCCCCCGCCCCCAAGAAAGACGGACGTACAGAATCAGGAGTGTTGTGTCTGCGCGCGCCGATAAGAACCCCTCAAACCCGACACGCGGGTCGTGGATCTCTGAGCGGGAAACGCCGGAGGATAGAAATCAGATTTCCAGAGCCCCGCTCGACCGCGGTCTGCTCTCCAGCTGCAAGGTGGACTGGAAAAGGAGGGGTGGGGGGCTGCTTCGCAGCTGTCCGACGATGTGTTCCGCAGACACCCTGATCTCGAAGACGCACACACTTCCCCTGGAGTGATGCTCGGCAGATCTTTGGAGGGAAACCAAGAAAATTCGTATTCCGTTGCCGTTCGCCTGCTTATTATTTAGCCGGGCTCCAAAAGGGAGAGTGACTTCAGAGTAATTGCTAGATGCCTTCGGACAGATTCCCGAGGACGCTAATTACAGACTCTGGTCTGACAGGAGAGCGAGGCGAACCGCACGACAACTGTGCAAACACGGGTCGGTCCGGCCGGCCCGATTAGAGATGGCAGCGCGCTAATAAATGGCGCGATAAAACCTCACACGGAGGGAACACGTGGCCCGATGGGCAGGGTTCAGGATGATGTTCCCATTGGGATGCGAGCCATACGGGTGGAAATCCCTGACAAAACGTCCACGCTGGGGACAGCGTGAGTGTGAGACCTGGAGAATGGCGGGAACACTGATTGATGACGTCTGTTTAGAAGAAAATGAAGCTTTTATCAGGACTTTTAACAATCCCGGAAGCCTTTAATTGAGGTTGCCTTGGCGGAATCTTGCAAAGTCATCCAGAAAAGCATCAAACAGCTCTCCTAAAATGAAGAGAAAGTGACTGCTTTCATTGTGATCTGAGATTCCTCAACGGGGTAATCTGTCGGCAGCCCTACGGTAGCCTGGGAGGGTCTTTCCCGTGGTGGGTAAAACAAGAGTTAAGCCACATAATGCTGAATAAATAGAGTGTCTTTCCGAATCTCCTGCTCGCTCCAGACACCCGCAATGTTCCCGCTGCTCTGGCGCAAACTGGGACTTAATCTTCTGTTTTCGTTTAGTTCGGAGAGCGGCTTCAAGGATGCATCCGGGAGCTAATTTGTGAGCCACGGCGTAAGAGAAGAGGAGAAGCAGACAGCTGCTTCTCCTCTGCGAGGCTGGCGGCTCCGACATCCTTCATCCTTAGCCTTTCGACCTCGCGTCCGCCCTCGCCGCCGACCGGAGGGTTTTCCACCACGCAATCGGTGGAAAAGGATCGGAAAGCGAAAGGGAAGGCGGGAGGGAGCGCCGGTGAGGGGTTTATCTGCGAGCGTCGGGAGATGGATGGGGGTCGCCGGCGAAGGTCAAGCCCGCTGGGTTTGAAGACGAGGCAACAAAGGCAGAAGACGGTCCAAGTTTCCTGCGAGCTCCTCGGCCTGGGTCAGACACCAGACGAGAGAGATCTCGAGACGCCGCAGGCGAAACAAAAGAGAGTTGTGCGCTTTTTGTTGGTTTGAAGACATCGCGGTGGACTCGAATGGGAAAATTCAGGCACTAAATCATGGAGTGAAATCACAGCCCGCTGAGAATAATCCAAAATCACAGACCTGGAGCGGGGCTGAAAAGTCCTGCCAGCGCGTTAGTCGCCTGTAATAAACACGTCCAGCCCCGAGTTAATGCCAGATTTAAACTCGCTGACCCCCAGAAATATGGATCTGGATTTGTGTTAACAGTGAGTTGTGGTTCTTGAGTTATTCACGCCGGTGCAATTTATTGGGGGAATTAATTTGGCGTGCGTTCCCGTGATCGCGCAACCCAAGGCTGGGGTTTGTGCCCGTCTCACGGAACCTCGTTTTTCACGTCAACCTGCAGGATAAACCAGGATCTCCACCTCCTCCTCCCTCCTAGTCTTGGTCTGCTCTACAGGGCAGCAGTCGTCGTCAATTAGGGCTTTTTTCTTTCTTTTTTTTTAAACACACATCTACGGGTGGTTTAATGAGAGGAGAGGAGGTGGACCGGGGCTGGAACATGTGGCGTTAAGGGAGGGGCTAATTTTCGAAGCTTGCACGCTTCCCTTGAGTCATGTCTGTGTCGAGCCTGCTCCGGATCAAACTACTTCTGAAGAACCCAAAAAACATGAAAGAGCGTCCAAAAACACCTGAGGCTGGCTCCGACATTGAGATCCTTTTAACACAAGTGGAAAAATCCACTCTAGTTTTGCTTTTACCTGCTATTTGGAGCTCTTTCTTCCCCTTCGTGTTGAACTATGATTTCAGCCTATGACGAATGTGGTCACATTTAACAGTTCAGCAGCCTCTGTACACAAAACATGCAGTAGTAATGTAGTCCCTAACATCAATGTAGCCCCTAATATCAATAAACACACAGTAGTAATGTAGTCCCTAACATCAATGTAGCCCCTAATATCAATAAACACACAGTAGTAATGTAGTCCCTAACATCAATGTAGCCCCTAATATCAATAAACACACAGTAGTAATGTAGCCCCTAATATCAATAAACACACAGTAGTAATGTAGTCCCTAATATCAATAAACACACAGTAGTAATGTAGCCCCTAATATCAATCAACACACAGTAGTAATGTAGTCCCTAATATCAATAAACACAGTCGTAATGTAGCCCCTAATATCAATAAACACACAGTAGTAATGTAGTCCCTAACATCAATGTAGCCCCTAATATCAATGTAGCCCCTAATATCAATAAACACACAGTAGTAATGTAGCCCCTAAAATCAATGTAGCCCCTAATATCAATAAAGACACAGTAGTAATGTAGCCCCTAATATCAATAAACACACAGTAGTAATGTAGCCCCTAATATCAATAAACACACAGTAGTAATGTAGGCCCTAATATCAATGTAGCCCCTAATATCAATAAACACACAGTAGTAATGTAGGCCCTAATATCAATGTAGCCCCTAATATCAATAAACACACAGTAGTAATGTAGTCCCTAACATCAATGTAGCCCCTAATATCAATGTAGCCCCTAATATCAATAAACACACAGTAGTAATGTAGCCCCTAAAATCAATGTAGCCCCTAATATCAATAAACACACAGTAGTAATGTAGCCCCTAATATCAATAAACACACAGTAGTAATGTAGTCCCTAACATCAATGTAGCCCCTAATATCAATGTAGCCCCTAATATCAATAAACACACAGTAGTAATGTAGTCCCTAATATCAATAAACACACAGTAGTAATGTAGCCCCTAATATCAATCAACACACAGTAGTAATGTAGTCCCTAATATCAATAAACACAGTCGTAATGTAGCCCCTAATATCAATAAACACACAGTAGTAATGTAGTCCCTAACATCAATGTAGCCCCTAATATCAATGTAGCCCCTAATATCAATAAACACACAGTAGTAATGTAGCCCCTAAAATCAATGTAGCCCCTAATATCAATAAAGACACAGTAGTAATGTAGCCCCTAATATCAATAAACACACAGTAGTAATGTAGCCCCTAATATCAATAAACACACAGTAGTAATGTAGGCCCTAATATCAATGTAGCCCCTAATATCAATAAACACACAGTAGTAATGTAGTCCCTAACATCAATGTAGCCCCTAATATCAATGTAGCCCCTAATATCAATAAACACACAGTAGTAATGTAGCCCCTAAAATCAATGTAGCCCCTAATATCAATAAACACACAGTAGTAATGTAGTCCCTAATATCAATAAACACAGTAGTAATGTAGCCCCTAATATCAATAAACACACAGTAGTAATGTAGCCCCTAATATCAATAAACACACAGTAGTAATGTAGCCCCTAATATCAATGAACACACAGTAGTAATGTAGTCCCTAACATCAATGTAGCCCCTAAAATCAATGTAGCCCCTAATATCAATAAACACACAGTAGTAATGTAGCCCCTAATATCAATAAACACACAGTAGTAATGTAGCCCCTAATATCAATAAACACACAGTAGTAATGTAGCCCCTAATATCAATGAACACACAGTAGTAATGTAGTCCCTAACATCAATGTAGCCCCTAATATCAATGTAGCCCCTAATATCAATAAACACACAGTCGTAATGTAGCCCCTAAAATCAATGTAGCCCCTAATATCAATAAACACACAGTAGTAATGTAGCCCCTAATATCAATAAACACACAGTAGTAATGTAGCCCCTAATATCAATAAACACACAGTAGTAATGTAGTCCCTAATATCAATAAACACACAGTAGTAATGTAGCCCCTAATATCAATAAACACACAGTAGTAATGTAGCCCCTAATATCAATAAACACACAGTAGTAATGTAGCCCCTAATATCAATAAACACACAGTAGTAATGTAGCCCCTAATATCAATAAACACACAGTAGTAATGTAGTTCCTAATATCAATAAACACACAGTAGTAATGTAGTCCCTAATATCAATAAACACACAGTAGTAATGTAGCCCCTAATATCAATAAACACACAGTAGTAATGTAGCCCCTAATATCAATAAACACACAGTAGTAATGTAGCCCCTAATATCAATAAACACACAGTAGTAATGTAGTCCCTAATATCAATAAACACAGTAGTAATGTAGCCCCTAATATCAATAAACACACAGTAGTAATGTAGCCCCTAATATCAATAAACACACAGTAGTAATGTAGGCCCTAATATCAGGTAACGCATATTAATACCAAGGTGGGCTTAAGACATGAATAAAGGGAACTTTTTTAAACAAGCTCTGTTGTAATTAAGTCAAATCTGGTCATCTGGAAGTGATCCCAGTCCTTTTGGACCAAATGAGATGGCAGTTTGGGAAAGCAAAAGTGACCAAAAGTCCCTTTTAAGTCTCCGATCATCAGAAGTCATTCAGGAATAAGGAAACAGAAGCGAGGTTGAGTTGCTGCTAAAACAATGAACGTCGTAAAACACTTTATAACAGGGCGCGAAGGGATTATTCATCTGCAGATTCTGCTGCTGCTGCAGCTTCTCTTTCAGGTAACAAATGTCCGGCGTGATTAACGTTTATTACAGCAGCAGAAACGCTCTCCGTCCATCAACAACAAACGATGGATGGCTAGAAGCCACCCTCCCTTTCTTTTTCCACTCTGCTCAACAAAGGAAAACAAAGGCCTACGCTCTTCTGCAGAAGTTAAGGAAGCAGCGGGGGGGGCAGGAGCGAACCACCGTTCTTGTCCGCGAGAAATCCCGGCTACAAGCTTCCTGCTCACAACTTTATTTTTAACCACAAAAAAAAAAACACGGAGGAGCAAGTTCCTGGACGGACGCAGGCTCGGCGTGCGGCAGCAGACGGTCTGCTGCGGTTATTGATGCTGTGGGGATTCGGATCTCCTCCGGCCCTGGAAATAGAGAGCCTTTATGCGCGCGTTTGCGTAACGTGTTGGACGAGTTGGCCAAAAAAAAACGCTCGGGTGTTTACTTTTGAAAACACGGAAATGAACGCTACATCTGTCACGTATTAGGCCGCTTTCGCCGCCCTGCCAACGGAGGTGCTGATGAATGTCGCTTATGCAACAAACTCGCTGCTTCAAACGAGCCCGATTTGGATCAGTGTCACGCTCTTTAATTAAGAGGCCGTTACAATCACGATACCGGCTGTAACTTCCCATGATCCAGCAGTTCCCTTTGACAACCGCGTTAAGATAAAGGCTTGTTTGTTGTACAGCCGTGTTGAATTTTAGCGACAACAACGATCAACATAACATCCTGATTTGCTGTCAAACAATTTAATTTATGGCGAAAATTGGGTTGCCCCCCTCCCCTTTTAAAGAGCCTCCCAACACACGCACGGAGCTGGAGTGAGCGACAGGAAGACTGGACAAACCGCACATAACGATCCTTTCCAACAACATACTTTACACAGATTTTCTTTCAAGCCTGGCAGCCGGAGGGGACCGCATATTGAAGGAATGCATAAGTGCATTGACAGTAATTACAGCTGCATGCAGGCAACAGTTTAGTGAAGAACACAAACATTTCCATGCTCATCTGGGCCAAGCGGAAAGTCAATTGAAAAGGAGTTTGCTCTGTTTCGAATAACCTTAATAGGAAAGACAAGTAACAGTGGAAACAAATTTGACCCCAGTCGGTTCGACCGCTCATCATAAAAATGCATTCAAGGGAAAATAAAGAAAAATAATCGGATGTTTCGCAATGCGGATGTGCAACTGGACAGTTCATGGGCTCTCTGAGGTGATAAAACAGGCCCGGGGTCTGGTATGTGTCAGATCCTTCAGCGTGGTGCGCTTGAACGCACCACAAGTGCTGAGAGCTCCCTGCGTGTGGGGGCGCGACGGGACGAGGTTGCGACACCCTTTTCCCCCCTCGCTTCCGACCGAAGCCTGGGTGGGTTCGAGGCGCCCGCCTGGTGTGGCTTCAACGCACTCCATTCCCGTGCTCTGCTGGTCATTCGCACCGAGGTCACGCCAGCGACCTCCTGAAATCTCCCTTGCAGAGTTTGCGACAACCAAACAAGGACATGTGGACGCGTGTCCCAACCTAAACCCTCTTGGATCAACCCCAAAGAGACTATTTCCTGAACTTCCGTTATTCCCGTTATCGCAGCTACCAGCAGTAAACACCAGCTTCACACCTCCACCTCGGACTATTCCCTCCGTATCTCTGTCTTCCGTGCTCTTCCCTGCTCGCTCTGTTCCACTCATCCCCAGAACAAAGCCATCGCCGCGCTAACACAGACCAGAGCTCCCGTCATTGTCTCCGGCTACACAAGAGCCGTGATAAGGGAGGATGTGTGACAGGAGGAAAACATGTCGCCCTCCGGCATTCCCACCCCCGCTTCCCCGTGCTCCTCCGGGTGTACCTCCGTGATGCAGAGGTAGCCGTCAGATTAGCGCCCGCAGAGTGAGGCGGCGGAACCCGGTTCTGTTTCGCGGGGCTGGTTTCGGGCCTGGACGCGGAGGGGGTTGGTCGAGTTTGCTTTTGTTCCTCGATTGGGCGCCGCTCAAGCCGCCAATGTGATTGGTCCTGGAGCTCCGGCACCTTCGAAAGAGCTCTGAACCTGAAGAAGTTGATCTGATGTGTGCTCCATTTAATGGGGACATACCACGCACACCTCCCTTTTTCAGGTCTTTCGTCCATATATTTATGTACCCAGAGTGCCCCCCACCCCGTAAATACCAGGTTCAACAGCTGATTCAAGATTCAGTAAACTGTAGTCTGTAAATTAGTCTCACAACAGTCTGTTTTGGACTTCCTGCCTACTGTGATGTAACAGTTGGTGTGAATAAGTCCACTCTCATGTCTGGTATCTCCTCCTCAACCATCGCTACCACAGCGTCGCGCAACTGAACCGAAAGGGGCAGAGAGAGCAGGCTGGGACGACTCAGGCGGATTCCAGGATGAGAAGCAGTCTACGCCGCTTGGGTGACGACTCTATCTCTTTGGAGCTTACGCCGGGCGAGAACGTTTCTTAGCTCCCCTTCCTGAGCCAGCTCCGCCGTCTGCTCTCTGCTATTAATTAAACCATCAAAACAGATTAATACGCAGCGCTTTGACAACATCTGAGGAGAATTAGGGAAACATGCTTCTTGGTCTGATGACCCCCCCCCCCACCCCCTCACTTCTCTGCTCGCAGTAGTTTTCAAGTTTTTTTCCT
Source organism: Lagocephalus sceleratus (assembly GCA_911728415.1). Taxonomy (NCBI): domain Eukaryota; kingdom Metazoa; phylum Chordata; class Actinopteri; order Tetraodontiformes; family Tetraodontidae; genus Lagocephalus; species Lagocephalus sceleratus. Next base: position 4,326,513 of record CAJVRN010000234.1, read on the forward strand.
TTCTGTTATTTAATTCTGAAATAAAAACAGCCGGGGGGCCCACATACAGCGCACTCAGGATTATGGGATCGCCGTATCCACAGATTCAATTACGCAGCTATTGTGTTTCTTCGCCCCCCCCCCACCTGCCTCCGCGGCTCCAACGCCGAGGTTGCAGCGGGGCTGTGGAACCACACACAGAGCATCTGTTAGCCTTTACACGCTTCCACAATCACATCAGCGCTGAGGTTCCCTCGGCCAGTCGGGTAATTACAGATTCATTTAGCGAAATGCATCAACCCCTAACCCCGGCCCTTGAACGACAGAGGACCGCCTGCATCAAACCGCAGCTTTGCTCTGTTTAACTTGGACACTTAACAGACCCGAGGAGGGACAACTGGGCTGCAAACGAAACAGGCTGCTGGGAAGCGGTTTTGAGCTGCAGCCTCCATCAGCTCAGAGGACGCTTTGAAAGAACTGAGAGACGGTTTTGAGGCTTTTTCTGCGTCGTTAATATTGGATGGGGGAGGCCGCGGCTAGACAGCGCTCAACTTTGAAGTGTAAATTTCACTAAATCAACGTCTGGGTGCAAATGACGGACGACTGCTTGCGCCTTGAACGGAGAAACGCACACATTCGAGCGCACCAACATGATAAAGTGGACAGTTGCCGTTGCGTGGACTGGGCGGGCTGCTTATTCAACTCGTTACTCGGCGATGACCTGACTGGAAGAGGTCTGACGTGACAAGGACGAGGGAAGTGAAATCAAACTGGAAATCCTCTCTGGGGCCTGGACGTGTGTCGTTTCAGTTGCAAAATGCGCCGCGAAGCCGCAAGAACGCGGCTCTTGTCCGTTCTTTCATCGGCGGGAGCACTTTTACTGGCAGGTCACATTGGTCTTAGCACCTACCCGTGCACTCGTGCTGCAGGCCCTTGCCGTAGTAGCCCTTCTCGCAGATGCAGTCGTACTGGCCCGTGTGCGTGCCGCACTTGCAGCTGGCCATCAGGTCGCAGCAGTCCCGGCCAGCTTCGCACAGGGACGAGCAGAGCGACAGATCCTCCTGGATGTAGCTGCCGGTGGGGAGGTCTGGGAGCGTAACACAGATTAGACACAAGGTAAATAAAGGTGTAGCCCTTGGATGAACCCAGAAATCTAATATCTTTTTTGTCCTCTTATGTGGTGTAACCAGGGGTTTTGATGCTGCCATTAAAGGAAAAAGCCTCTCTTCATCTATCTTCCTCATCTTGCGAGAGCAGGAAGGACATCTGTGAAGTCGTTCCTGTCATTTGGCTGGAGACTTTTTTTTTTTTTTTTTTTAAAACATGTGCTTTGAGGCTGTTGTCAAAGGATCAAGGCAGACTTCAAGACAGATGGGCCAGAGGTCGGGGCCGATACCGCGCCGCGTGCTGGCGTCCATTCTCGCGGCCTTATCTGGGCTGGCTATTCTCTACCTGTCTGGGGGTTTTCAGATGCTGCTCGCCGTCTGCAAACTCGCCCGCTTGGAGCTCCCATTTAGGGTTTAAAGCTGTGACGCCGCCCTGGTCATATTGTGGGAAGTCCCCTCCAAGTGTGGGAAAGGGGACTCAATCTGTCAAATCGATATCAAAGTGGAGTTTTAATGGCTGCTGGCAGCACATAAGAGGAGCGCGTAATGCAGAATTTATCCTGCAATCCTGTTTGCCAGACCCCGTCTGAGTTATTGTCTGCTTCTGTTGGATCAAAACCTTCACTTTTGAAATACTGCGGCGGGTCAATGTTGTTCCGGTAGCCTGGGGCTCTGTTTGCACGGGGGCTGGATGGTTTCGCACGTCCCTCACCTTCGTGCAGCGCGCGGCGGGCCAGGGCCTCGAACTCCGCAAAGTTGTGAACCAGGTAGCAGTGCTGGTCTTTGGGCTGCGAGGCCATGTCGTGGAGCTCCTTGAAGTTGCCCTGCCAGATGCCCAGAGTGAAGATCTCCACCCCGCGCTCCCTCAGAGCCGCCGCCACGGGCCGAGGGTCGCCGCCGTTGGAGTAGCCGTCGGTGATCAGGAAGATGACCTTGGTGGCGTTGGCTCGAGAGTTCCGCAAGATTTGCTGCCAGGCAAAACAAACAGGAAAAAAACACCTGGATCACCTTTTTGTGTCTCAGATTGGATTACCGTATTTTCTGGAGTATAGAGTGCACCTCAATATAAGATGCCAATACATTTTACTGGAAATAATATTTTTACATATATAAGCTGCAAATGTTCACATTTCAATATGAGATGTTTACACAGAAAGATTTTGTAAATACTTAAATCCATAGATTAGCCGCATCGGTGTTTAAGCTGAAGGGTTCAAAGCATCGGAAAAAAGTAGCGGCGTCCAAAAAAATACAGTAATTTAAAAGAGGCTAAGAACTAATACTTTAACATAGATCTATCAGACATATATTCATGCAAAGCTAATTATAGGTGAAAAGTGCTTCAAAAGAACTAGAAACATGCTGACAAACAGGCCGGAACTGTGTCCGTTTAATCACGCTGTTCAAATTCACTCAAATAGCAGCGTCCTGCGGCTTCGCCTGCCAACACAGGCTCAGGCTTTACATGACTAAACTGTCATAAATAATGAACAACGTCACACCAGACCGCTAAAAGCAGCCCTCGGCCCTCAAAACACTGCACCGGCGAGACCGGCGACAAAGGAGCGACGAGGCAGGGAGGGAGGGAGGGAGGACCGAGAGAAGGATAAAGTTGTACAATAGTAATTATTTCTCCGACAGTCTATGCAGCTGTTTGCCTGTGGTCTGAAACCACCGCTGGGTAACGCAGACCAGCCTCCTGTGTCCGGCTACAGTTCGCAAACTAACTTTAGCCACCATTTACTATCCACCACATGCAATTAGCCTGGCCATTAAAGTCAGAGGGATATATCTTTACTTTCTCTGAGGCACAGAAAACAAACATCGGGCCCATCTGCGAGCTGTGCGGTGGAGGCCAAGATGACGGCCCGGGCTCGCTCGGAGATTATTTTAAATGAAATTAAGAAGTCGGAGAGCGCAACCCAAAGGACACGCGAGCAGAGAACGGAGTCGAAATAAAGCTGAGGGGCAGGGGAGAACGGTGGGAGTGAGGGGAGAGGAGAGTGGAGGTTGGAGGGAGGGTCCTTGGTTTACAGCCACCCCGTTGCGACGCTGGAGCCTCCAGCTGCCGGTGCAGTTCCACGTGCGCGGACCTCAGGCCGGTGTTGTTCGCGCCGCGTGTGCGAGTGCGTCTCCACTGCTTTTATTAGGCGTCTGCTCAAACTGCTGTTTGGGCTGCAGTGGTTTTCTGTGATAGCCATGAGTCACTTGCCGCTGTTAGTGAATGTGGAGATGTCACCAAACGGAGCATACGCAAGCATAGCCACTAATAATAGCCTTGTGAACAGCCTGAAAATACTTTAGGTCAGAGCACGAACATAAAGGCAACCACAGGGGCCAGCGTGTGGGAAGGGGTTGCCCTCCTCTCCAACTCTGCATGCACCTTACATGCACCACAGATCTTATGTGTGCAGCATTTATCACGCAAAAGTCCCTTTTTCAGGTCTTTAGTCCATATATTTGTGCATCCAAAGGAGGCACCCACCCCATAAATATCATGTTCAACAACAACTTCAAAAACTGTAGTCTGTCAATGTGTCTCAAAATGGTCCGTTTTGGACTTCCTACCTACTGTGATGTAACAGTTGGTTTCAATAACCCCACTTTATCTCCTTCCAAACAACCACAACTACCTGAACAAGGACCCACCTACACAAAGCTGTCCTCTCGCCCCCACCCCCCCCACACGAGAGACGTGCAAAGCATCTGAAACTGATCAACGCCTCACTTTTCTCTGGAACAAACATGGTACAGGACTCTTTGATGTAGCCTTACAAATAACCTGAAGCAGAGAGGAAGGAAAAAGTGGAGGCAATTAAACTTTCAATGAAACACTCAAATGACCGCCGGGCTTCAACGCTGGCGGATAAAGAGATACCAATCTGGGAGAAACTAGACGGTTTAAGCGTGTCTGATTTGGAATCGTTCAGATCTGTCAACCCACTGCTGATAGCGCCGAGCCCGACAGCCCTGAAGGGATTAGCGATGAGAGCTACAAATCAATCTCTGCTCCAAAACGCCCCAAAGTCTGGCAAGAAACAATCGAGCGCAGGAGCGAGGAAGGAGGTTAATGCTCCCAGAAACACGGGCCCTTGAACTAAGAGCTGAACAGGGTGGTATGTGTGGTTAAACTTCAAACGAAAGCACCTCGTTGCATTTGGCGTGAGCGCCTGACCGTGGTGCCAAGCTCCAGCTGTTAATCAAAGGCCCATATGCATGGCAGCTATCCTGAATGCTAAATGAGCAACAAACACACAAATACACTCCTGGACTACTGTCAGACCCTCCAGGCCCTTTGATCAGAGCCCGAATCCGCCCATCTCTGGGAGAGGCTAGTTACTGGGTAAGATCTATCCTAACGTAGTGTTGGGGGGGGGGGCTCAGGGGTCCAACCATCAGAAGTGAGAGAGAGAAGCTTCAGAAGTTGGTTTTAAACACTCTCTCGTCAAAATAAACCGAGATGCTTTTTAAATGCTTTTTGATCGCATTCCACAGTGGATGAAATACAAATAAGGCCCCGGTGAATCCGGACAGAGAGCCCTCTCCCCGTCACTAGGAAGCCAGCGTGCTTGTTTTGACAAGCTATCTGCTTTTGGCCTGGGTGGTAGAAAAAACAACAATAACTCTGTGGGGACGTGGTAGAACAACACGCACACACGCACACAATTACGGACTCAACCCAACTGTAATTGTGTAACGTCTCAGGGACGCATAGTTTGGATATTCCAGATAAACTGAGTCACTTTTAAGGAACATTTCCTGGCCAGGGCGGTGATCTTGCCCCACACACGGCATGTTTTTTTTTTCCTTTTTATGAACATGCTTTTCTTTCATTTGAGTGTATAAACTAAAATATTTTGACTCAAGAGCACACAGGTTGTGTCTGAACATTTGTTTAAAAAGTTCAGATTCCATTGCTACCTCAATTTTCACGTTATACAATGTTTCAGACATTTCAGCTCTGTTTCACTAATGTTATTTGACAAAACTTTCCCTGAGGCTCACGTAATAAGAGTACAGAGACCAGTTTTCACAAGGGCCACCCAGAAAAGGGCCATTGTAGCCTTTGTACTGCAAGTAGTGTGAGCTTATGACAGCATAACTACTAGATTTCCTTTCAGATTCTTGGCTAAAGACCTAAAATCCGTCACAGTTCTAGTCTTCCTAAACAGAGGGAAAATAAAACGTGTGGGCAGAAATAACGTATGCCGCAATCATACTTAGATATCGAGAGTAGCAGAGATGTCCAAAATGATTAAAATGTAATGTCTATTCACATATTAATCATCAAAATCTTGAGCTACTAAAAAGATTATTTTGTGGGGAACCCCTCATATATCACTATCAGTAATTAAGAGTTGGACAATATCCGCAAGGCGGTAAAAAAGTCAATATCGAACAGCCCTAATTATAAGCAGAATAACCGCAACTGTTGCTTGCAGGCGCTTTTATATTGACACCATGAATAACAATTCCCCCAGACGCACTGGGTGGGTGAAGTTTTAGCCAACACAAACGTGCAGTCGTGCCTTTCTCAAGTCTGTCAGGATCAATTTGACCATGGTCGTGTTATGTAAGGGTAATTTTGCATTCAATAACTGGGTAAAGGGTGCTCCAGAGGATTGAGTGGATGTAGGTTCAGAGGCAGTAATCTTATTAAGCGCTCACTCATCAATCATGGGGCTTTAAGTGTGGGTCTGGTTTTTTCAAGCTTCACAAAGGTTAACCTGTCTGGGGAGCGGTCGGCAAAAGTTGGGAACCCAGCGCAGGAAAGCGGTGACTGCTGGGGCGGGCTGGGACAACGTAATGATTTAAAAGGCTTCGGTTAAGTTCGCCAGCGTACGTGGATGTGCAGGCGAGCCCAAACCGAGCTGGTTTTTCAGCCTCCAAGCAGTGTGCACAGTCAGGTAATTGCCAGAGACCGGAGTCTAGACTGGCTGAGCGTTACCTCGCCGGTTTGTGTTACGACGCCATCCATCAAACCCGACCGCGGCGCTGGGGAGAACAAGAGGAGGAGCGATAGTGGGGGGAATACTGAAGGGGAAAGGATGGCGAATGAGAAACGTGCTCAGTTACCCGCCCGGAGACTGGCGTTAGGGAGCGGGGGGGGTTGAGGCACGGCATTCTGGGTAATTGGACGGGGGTTCCATTGTTTGAACGAGCTGGAGAGCAGCCGCGGTCCCACGGCGAGGTCAGGTCAGAGGCGGAGAATCGGCATCTGTATCCATTTGTCCTCGTCTGTTTCATTTTAGCGTTCTCAAGATTTTCCAAACGGATCGTCGGTAATTCGGTCTTCATATCCTCGCTGGGTAATTTCATCATGGTTTGGTGTCTAGATCCAACGTCTAATCACGACAAGGAAGGCCACAAAGTTCAGCCTCTTCTCGGACAGGCGGAAAGGTGTTAAGTTATATAACCAGCTGCTGCTGCCACTACTGAGGAAGGCCAGTGTTTGTATAAATCTACTGATTCAACTCCGAAGCCTCATCAATCTGCAACGTCCGCAAGTTATTTCGCGCAGTGATTCATATTTGGTCGCCTTCCCGGGCGCCTGCGAGCGACCGGAGAGTCGGTCAAGTAACCAGATGTAGGCGGTGAGTCAGAGTCAGTGGAGTCGATGGGCCCGGGCCCCTGAAACGCTCCCTGTTTGTGTTCTAGTTGCCGTATTTGCGCTTGGAAAGAAAGTGACCTCAGCAGAAAAGTGACGGAGCCGGCGAAAAGTGACGTGAGTTATCTTCGGTCGCGACCGCCCGCCGGTTTGCCGCGGCGCGGCGGGAAGTGGACCGCGGGATAATCCCCCCGAGACCGAGTGCTCGTGTCGAGGAGCCAGCGCCAAAACCGGGGGCCTGATTTGATGACTGTCGTGTGACGGAAAACGGAGCCTGGCCCCTCCAGACCACACGAGTGGAGGCAAGAGGCTTTTTTTTCCCCCCCTCCACTCTTGTTGCCGTGGCTGCGTATCTTCCACGTGCTCCTGCGTTTGTTTTTGTTTTGTTTTTTGTTTTTTTTGGGGGGGGGGTCTAATCAGGGAGACTCTTATTCCAGCGAGGTCGTAGTTTACGTTGAACCCAGCCGGCGTCAGTAACTGAGCGTCTGAGGGCGACATAGCTGTGGTTAACGCGTCAGGCTCCTCAATCAAGCGCCTAGCTTCCGTTGTCGCAGAAGGCGCTTGGCTTCCCGTCCCAGAGGCTTCTCCGAGCGCACGCCAACCAACCCCAATGGAATCTGGCTCTCCCGAGCGCCACACCGCCACTCAAACGCCACAACATAACGAGACGTTTACTAATCGGCCCAAATGTCCAAGCCCACAAAAACATGTTATTTCCTTTGCCACTGCCGTGCATCTGAAATAGTTCTGGTGTCTCAGGAAGATTCTAATCTGGGAATTGATCAGATTCAAAACAAAAGTCCCTTCAGCGCACTTTCACAGTGCGTGGATATCGGCCGAGGTTTCATGGTGTATTTGGGCGGGAAAAGACATTTTAAGCATGTACCTGTTATCAACTTTAATAGCACAAGTGTCTGATGTTCCAGGTTGGAGGGGAATTTAAATGAAGGTCAGTCTAGCTGCTGACAGTCGCTTCCTGATGCCTCTGTGACCTTTGACCCTGCTGACAGAGTAGTATTCTTCAAAGCTGCCTCAGTGCACATTTCTGAATTTTCCTTTGTACCAACCCCCTCACCTTCATTTATCACTTCTTCCCTCTCTCTCTCACACACACACACGCACACACACACACAGCTATCCTTGTGAGGACATTCATACACATAATGTAATACCCAGCATCTGACCCTAAACCATCCTACCTGACCCTAAACCATCCTACCTGACCCCCTGACCCTAAACCATCCTACCTGACCCCCTGACCCTAAACCATCCTACCTGACCCCTGACCCTAAACCATCCTACCTGACCCCCTGACCCTAAACCATCCTACCTGACCCTAAACCATCCTACCTGACCCCCTAACTCTAAACCATCCAACCTGACCCCCTGACCCTAAACCATCCCCTGACCCTAAACCATCCTACCTGACCCTAAACCATCCTACCTGACCCTAAACCATCCTTCCTGACCCCCTGACCCTAAACCATCCTACCTGACCCTAAACCATCCTACCTGACCCCCTGACCCTAAACCATCCTACCTGACCCCCTGACCCTAAACCATCCTACCTGACCCCCTGACCCTAAACCATCCTACCTGACCCCCTGACCCTAAACCATCCTACCTGACCCTAAACCATCCTACCTGACCCCCTGACCCTAACCTAAACCCAGTTACAACTTCAACATTGAACTAGGTCTTGACCTTCAAACAGTCTTATGAAAATATGAGGACGAGCAAAATGTCCTCACTCTGCACACACACACACACACACAGAAGCTGGTGTCAGCACCACCTATCAACTGTTGAGCAGTATTTTAAGTAAGACGCAGTGTGCATGTGTCTCTCTGTGAACACACACTTGATGGAAAAAGCAGCGCGGGCTCCAGAGTGAGCGCAACGTGTGAAGGAAAGTGTGTGCGCTCGCCTCTGGTGCCGCCGCGGAGCTGGAGCAGCGGAGACAGTATCTCGCTTTTACACCGAGGCAGCTAATTTTAGAACCCGGGCTCTAAAATCAACACGATGCTGACGGTCTTTACACCTGCTGTGTCGACATGTCGGCGTGTTTTAGAGGTCCACGTCGGCCTCGACGTGAGACGCGCAGGTGAACCGTAAACCCTCGGTTTTTCCAGACGAGAGCGGGGTCGGGTTACCGGCGCGGCAGCAAAGTCCTGATTTATGCAACAGACTGGCACCGCCTGCTGCGGTGGCTGAGGTGGTGAAGTCCTCACTTAAAAGCTGACAGCCCGGCCTGGGGACTTCCCACTCTGGTTCCCCTCTTCTCAACGTTATTAAATCTACATTCCCATCTCAGGGGAAGGATTCACACCAAAAGAAACTGGCACGGGGAGGGAGTGAAATTACACTTCTGTTAAAGAGCTTTAGTGACATCTGTGTTTTCCAGAGCCGTGCAGGTTGCCCTACCCAGTTTCCCTGCCTTGGTATCCAGTTTCCGTTATTTTCTACCTGGAGAGACTAAAAAAAAAAAAAAAAAAGCGAGAAGAAAGACTAAATTCAGGTGGGCCGCGGCGAAAAACGAAGTTATGTGTAATAATTTCCCCTCTGGCCGGGTGCACCCGACGGCTGATACGACTAAGAGGACCAGTATCCCTGCCCAACCAGAAATCTTGGCCCGAAACGGCTCCTGCTTTCCCCGTCCTCCCCGCCTTTCTGGGCGCTTCTGCGCCCAGCCGCGACGGGAAATCGAATCTGTCAGCAGAGCGCCTTTGCACGTGCGTCCGTGATCCCCGTTCACTTCCCTGCAAGTGAAGCGGAACTCGCATCAGTTCTGTTGGGTTTGACAGTCGATTTTCAGACGTTGATGGATTTTATTTCCTGTTGTGACTACGGGAGAAAGTGCTGTGGGGGGGGGGGGTATGTCAGGGGAAAGTTATATAGGACAATTTAGAGATCCAGGGGTTCATATATAAGAATACTCATACACATGGAGGCAACCTGATGTTTCCATAGCCTCATTATCATCATCATCGTCGTCATTTTAATTCTTTCATTAACTGGAGTCGCTGGTTTTGGCCGGAGCAAAGCCCAGTTTGACCACAGCAGCCTTAAACCGGGGGCCAAGTGGGACGCGTCCAAGCGCTGACAGAAGGGAGGAAAGAGAAACAAACGAAGGAGAGGTAAGCTGATCACCTTGTTCTGGGGGAAAACCGAGACAGAAACCAGCCGCGTATCGTTCCGTCTGTCCAAGCTGGGGTGTGTGTGTGTGGGGGGGGTGTGTGAAGTCTGGTCACGCCGGTCTGTTTTCCTATCGCTCCGCTCAAATCAACGCCGGGACTTGCTTTGGCACCGGGACGGGAGGCGAACCTGAACTCGGAAAATGTGCGTTGGGCTGTGGACGGGACGGCGTTTCCGATATTCCCCGACGTTGGATCTGAAAAGCGAGCGCTTGATAAAGACGGGGGGCGTGGGGACGCGGCCCAAGCGCGAGGCTGCCACGGCGAAAAAAAAAAAAAGTCCACTGTCGAAAGCCCAACGACCGAGAGCAGCGTCATCCCGAATGACATCACTCTCTCCTCTCACTCCAGAGGGAAACTCTAGACGGCTGACCTTTGACCCCGACCCATCTGTCTGTCGGCGCTTCTCGGAATAACGCATCATCTGGTCAAAGCGGGGATACGTCGGGAGGGGTTTGTCGAGTTTTGGCTGTCAAACGACATCACGTTACGCCATGGCTGCTTTATCTTGGGGGGGCGGGTCGAAAGATCGCTCACACACCCGCCCGCTGCTTTCTCGACACGGCGAAACGGGCGGAGAGCCGTCAATGACTTCAGACGGAGCCGTCAAAAGGAAAAAAAAAACCTCGAATGTGCAATCGTCACGTCTGCGGCGGGTTTGAGGTTTTTGGCTTCTCTCTGTGGCGGAAGGAGGATGGAAAGAAAGAAAAGGACCTGTCGGGATGACGTCCGGCTCCTCGTGATAATAAGATGGATGACGACCTGATTTCCTTTGGAAATTTTCGCCGTGTTTAAACAGAATTTTTAATACGAAACAGGGTTTGCAGCTGGAGGAGCGCCTTTTTAGATTCTGCAGATGTCCGAGGAATCCGGCAGCTGCGGATTCCTCCCGCGCTCGAGACGACTTCCGACACGCGGTTTGACGTTTCCTCGGGATTCGGAGGGGATGGCTCGAGAGGTCGCGTTTACGGGATTTATGAGGAAGCGACGACGCAGGCCGAGCCGGGGGCTGACTGGGCTGTTTGGAATCTGGACATTCCTGGCTGCTCTCCATCTTATCGCGGCTCCTTAGACCAGGAGGCCGAGGCTGCTCGGTCGCTGAGACCTCCTGATACCGGGGGGGGTTAAGGGCAGTTACACGGACAGGAAGCAGAGACTTCTCTTATCATCTTATCGCAGCCGGGTCAAGCCTCGGGGGCGGGATCAAAGGAGCGCACCACCTCGGGTCCGTTTGAAAACGGTTCCGTTCCGTTTATTTTGGTGGGCGGGCGCGCGCGAGGCCGGAGGAGCCCGCGGAGGAGCGGAAAAGTGAGTTTCAGGGGCGGCGAAGGACAGCGAAGGTGACGAGCGAGGCTCATTCTCCCAGTTTATCCCCAGTTCCGCCCAGAATGAAGCAGCGCACAGGCTCCCCGTGATGGATTTGAGGACAGATCCCACAAAGAGGATATAAGCAACATAAGGGGGGGGGGGGCTTTAATCTAATAGGCAATGTTTTGAGAAAAATACGGCATACTTTGGCCGGACTGCGTCAGAGCTGACGGTGGTCCGGAGGAGAGCAAGAGTGGAAAAGGGGAACAATGGGGAATACACCCCCCCCCCACACACACACACACGCACACACACGCTCAAACCCAACTCCAGGCATTTGTTTTTGTAATCGTCGGCTGGAAAAGCTCAACGGCGCGAGACGTCATCTCGAGTGTGATTGGCAACTGGGGGATTTTTTTTTTTTTTCCTCTTTTTTTTTACGCTTTACTGGACTTTTGAGGGTCCAACTTTAAGACCTCTAACTGGGAATTACGGAAACGTTTATTCAGGAGGTCTGGAAGTCAGGTAGAAAATGGTGGTCATCTCTATTTTAGTGCCTCATTTCTGGAGCAATATCTGCGAACACACACACTCACATACACACACACACACACACTCCTTTGAATTCGACAGTATAATCCAACTCTCTGACTTGATAACAGCCGTGTAATGGTGCGCAGCTGGTCTCTAATCCATGTTTGTCTAAATCTATTTGTGCGATTAAGGGGTGTAAATGTGCTTTTCTGGTACATTGGGGACAAGAGGAGTCTGGAAACAGGAGTCCAACTTACACACAGCCCACTGATCACTGTCCCACTGTCACGTGGGTTCACCCGGCGCTCCTCTCTTTAAGCGCTAAACGACTCGGTTTCGGTCCAACTTTCAAGAGGCCTGAGTCGGTTAAATAACATTGGCGTGAAGAGAACACATTCTTTTCCTCGGTCCCTCGGCTAGAGCCCTTCTCCCTCCTTTTCTCCGCTCCATCACTCTCCCGCTCCTTCATTCTTCTCATCTCACACTGCCCATCTGTGCGTCTGTGCCTTATACAACGGCGAGGGCGGCGGCGAGGCCGTCCAAGTCCGCTTCGCTGCTGGCGCTTGTTTGCCAAAGCGGGGTCTGGGGATGTGGTGTGTGTGTGTGCGTGTGTGTGGACAGGGGGGGGGGTCTGGCGACACAAGGCGAATCCTTAACGTGGAAAATGAGACCATAAATGGATGGCCGGGGTTTTTTACATGCTGATTAGCTCTTATGATACGAACGGAGCCTCGATTCATGGATCAACGAGATTCCCAGCGAGTGAAGGAAGAAACGGAAAGGTGCTCGTTCAGGGTTTCAGTGTCACGTCGCAGGAAAATGCCCGGAAAACCCTCTATGGGGGGCTCAAAACGAACAACCTCAAGGGACCGACGCGTCTGGACATCAGGTGTTAAAAACCTTTCCGGGCTCGGCTACCTGAGGGCCCGGCGCTGCGACAGGCGAGAGAGCGGAGGGAGCTGGAGGACGGCCCCTGTCTCGACGTGCGCTGCTGGAAAAATGTCTCCCTTTAATGGATCCCAGCTTTCTGCAGCGGGATCGCGGGCCAAGACCAGCCGGGGGAATAAAACACGGCCGCATTACGCTGCAATCATCAATTATCCTCTCTTACTCTTGCCGCCGCGAACAGCGCGCACGTGCGGAGCTTTCGGGGGAGGTTGGCGAGGTGCGCGACCTCCCCACTCTCCTCACCCCCCCTTCCCTCCCGCCGAAGCCTCAGCGCTCGGAGAGTATCCGTCAGGTGCGGGCGGTTTCCGAGCGCTGGCTCCGTCCGCCGCGTCTCCGTCTGGATCTGCTAGGCTCGTCTGTCTTTCCAGAGGATTCTCGGCTCCGTGTAGGCTGCACGTAGTTCTCCCATTACTCATACGTGGCTCGGGGGCAGACTTTCGCCATGAAAACGCCGCACTGGAAAGAAATACGGCAGGAATCGCTGGCCGCGATAAGACCACGGTTAAAATTCAGCTTTGACTCCGTTTGGACTCCTGAGTTACAACATTTAGGAGTCGGGGCCCTGCTTTATTTCTCCTAAGCCTCCTTTGGCTGGTGTAGACCTCTACATCACCCGATGAATCACCCCAATCAAAGCGGGTGTCCAGCAATGACGATAAATGCGCAAGCTCTCCTAGGAGACACTTTCTCGGCACTTTCGGGAACTTTGGGAGTTGGGATCCGGCCAGGAGCCTCCTTATCAGCACTTAACACGAGGAGGGAGCTAAAGACCTGTCCTGGAGGCCAAACGCTCCGGAGAGCAGGGGAGATGCTCCGAGGCGTTTTGGGATCTGTGCGTTCACGCCCCCTTTCGCCTGCCACGCTGACGGGATCGCCAACGCCGGGAGGATGAAAAAGGGGAGCACGTCCCCAACCGCCATCTGAGAAGAGACACACGCAGCTCCTAACTCAAGACCTCATCTGACAGACCTGTCAGATGAGCCGAGGTAGCAGGGTGTGTGTGTGTGTGTGCCTGTGTGTTTATACAGGATAAGCCCATATACCACCAACACGGCGTTCACAGCTGGGCTGTTTGGACTTGACAGATGAATTGTGCCATATGTCCTCACTGCTTGTTTTTCAGACTTGTGTGTGTGTGTGTGTGTGTGTGTGTGTGTGTGTGTGTGTGTGGCTGGTCCCTGCAACTTCTCCCTAAAGGTCAACACTTCGTTTTAAGGGTCGGGCCAGTGTTTAGTTTGGGGTCGGGATCCGGATTAGGATTAGGGTTGAGGTTAGGGTTAACTCGGGGGGGGGGGGGGAGTGTGTGTGTGTGTAGGGGGGTTGCAGGAATGCGTTGCGTCGACGTCCTCAAAGATAAAGATACCAACGTGCGCGCGCGGTTGTCAGCCAGCTCGAATCAACAGACCGCAAACAGGCGTCCAACCTCTGAAAGTCCCCCCGCGATAAACATAGCCCCCCCCCACACACACACACACACACACACGCTTCCATTTAAATCCGAGCGTGTTCGCGCCTGACGGTCTGTTTATGACTGGAAAATCCACAACAATTAGCCTGGGATTGGCCACGCCGGTCGGCTCACGTGTGGCTCAGAATGGGAAGCGTCCGGCAAAAGCCGCAAAGGGCTTCATTAGCGCCGACCTCCCTGCGCGCTCAGCAGACAACAACCCTCCCACACACACACACACACACACACACACACACACACTCACTCACTCTTTGGACTCACCGCTGCCCTCTGGAAGGCTCCTTTCGTGTAAGTGCCCCCTCCTCGGTAGGTGATGGCTGGGATCTCCTTGTTGAACAGCGAACACTTGTGCTGGTGGGACTTGGGGGCCGAGATGTGGTCCACCCTGGTCACGACGTGGGTCTTGGATGAGAAGGTGACCAAGGCCACCCGCGTGTTCTCCGGCGCCACCGGGAAGTCGGACAGCATCTTGCGTATGAACCTGAGCTCGCTCAGGAAGTTGTTGGCGCCCACGCTGGAGGACTCGTCCACCAGGAAGACCAGGTCCAGGCACAGGCTCTTCTCCCGCAGCTTGCGCACGTTCTGCTTGAACGCCTGGCCCAGGCGCTCCACCTTGCTCTCCGCGCTCTCCGACAGGTTGCCCGCCGGCGGCGACCCGGACGGGACCTGGGCGTGTGCCTCGCGCGCGCTCGCGACGCACAGCAGCAGCAGCAGCACGCGAGCGGCCCACGTTGATGGAGAGGAGGAACTTGGGGAAAGCATGGCGGCGGTCTGCACCGTACCTGTGCCGAAGAGTCTCTGCGGGGGTGGCGGGGGGGAAGAGAAAAAAAAAAGAAAAAAAGGTGGGTCTCAGTAAAGGTGAAGGCGTCCTATGTCCGCTTCGGCAGACCAGACCGGCTCAGTGCGGATCTCCTCGGAAGCATTGCGGGATGAAGATGAGTGATCCCCTCTATGTTTCATCCAGCCCTCGCTTGGTCTCCAGCGGAAGAAAACTGCCCGGAAAAATAAATGCTCAGGAGGTCTTCCTACGGCAGATATTCTGAAGATCCCAGCATTTCTGAGAGTGTTTAAGTGTTTCCAGGAGTGTAAACCGGCATGTCTCGACTCTCTCCCTCAATCCCACCCCTGCTAGTCAGCCCGCGTGCATCAGATCTGAATCGCGCCCCCCGAGCCCTCTTCAGCCTCAGGCTCTCGGTCGCCTGTATGACGCTCCTGCTCACACCGTCAGCCGAGCTCTGAGCGCTCGTTCCCCTCTTCTCCCCAAATCATTAAAAAACACACACACACACACACACACACTCACGCACGCACGCACGGGAGGAGGAGGCGGCAGAGGAGGGAGGAAGGAGGAGAAAAAAAAAAGTTGAGATACTGAGAGAGGCTGAGGGGAAGAAAGGGGGCAGTCCGGTCACGGCCGTGAAGTCATTTTTTTCCCCCACTTCATCTCTCCTCCTCCTCCCCCTCCTATCTCTTTCTGCGTCCCTCAACCCCCCCCCATCTGTCCGTTCGCCAAACACCGTGCATCACCGGAATGAGATCAGAAGAAAATGGGGGGGGGGGGCTAAAAACGAGTGATACTTTGCAGGTGGAAGGACTGGGGCTCAGACTTGGAAACCCCGTTGGATACGCTCCGGGACACCTCGTCACTCCCCCTCGTTTCAATCTCTCCCCGCACCGCAGGGATCCGTACTCACCCTCCGTCCCGGCTCTGTTTTCCACATCTCTCCTGCCTCGTTGGGTCGCTTCCTCCACCTCTCCCGCTCCTCTTTTTTCTCCCTGCCGTCATGTTTTCTTTCGGCGATTTCTATCTGTAACCAAAACAAAGGCGGCTGGTGTTACTGGGGGGGGCGGGGGGCACGCTGCTCCGACTAAGCTGAAGGCCCGAGATTTACAGAAAAGACCTGATCTCAGCAGGAGCTGCAGAAGCTCGAGATTAAAGGAGAGTACAGGGACGGAAAAGGAGGTAGAGTTCAAGGGGATGCGATAAAACGAATGGAGGATCATCCAAGGCCAAGATCAGGAGTGAAACAGTGGGCGGAGACGCAAAGCCCCCCCCCCCCAAAAATGTCCTGTCACATGGAAGACAACGCTTGTTCAACATATCTTTGATTATAATGAGATCAAACTGGACGACCAAGGAGAGAAAACATCAGAGTGCTGTCATACACCAGACACACACCCTGTAACCAGGCAGACAGACACAGACAGACACACACACACACACACACACACAGACACACACACACGCGCGCACGCTCTCACATGCTGAAAGGGGGACGAGCGCAGCTGTGACTTCCTGCTTGTTTGCCCCTCACCAGACTTTCCTGGAGGTCCCGTGGGAGACAGGGGGTTGGTGGACGGAGATGAGGCCTGCGAGTGTGTTCAGTAGGGTGGGGTGTGTGTGTGTGTAGTTGGTGACTGTCACACTAAAGATTGAAGCTTGCGTCTGTGGAGCAGAAGAGAGGATTTTCATGTGAAAGTGAAGCAGCACACAAGTGATTTTAAATATAATTAATCACACGCCTTTTCATTTCATCACAACGTAATCTAAAATTAAGAATGCGTTGGGGTCAGACAGAAAGCGTGAGACATGCTTTTACGGCTGTGAGCGGTCAATAATTCTAAAGCAAGGGCTAATTTATTCCCGAACAATTCCCAAACGCACACAGATGTTCTCCCATCTGTCCAACTCTGGAGGATGGCTGACAGCAAAGGTGACAACCTCATTTTCCCCAAGGTGCCAAAGCATTCCTTTACAGCAGAGATCTAATCTCTCATCTTCCATCCTTTTATTTAAAAAAAAAAAAAGAAAAAAACTCCGAGACTTGAATATTTTGGGTTTCTGGCATTCTGGTCAGACAAAACAAAAGCTCTCAAGCCGTCATCTGGGAATTCTTTTAGCTCTGTCCTCAGATTTGATGGTGATTAAAAGACAATTGACTGAAAAATGATGGATGATTGTTTAAATGCGTTAAAACTCCACATTTTCAGCCTCAGCGGTTGTGTCGAGGAAAACTCCATTTCCCAGGAGCCCTTGCGAGGGAGGCGTCCGCTAAACTAATTAAGACTATTTAAAATATTTTATAGAATGCAATATTACAAACTAAAGGGGGGAAACACTTACTTTGAACATGTTTGTCATTTATGCATCTTTAAATAGCTTGTTTGGTGTTGTCGAGTGATGTTTTAAAGTTTATCGAAACTCACGTGTAGCTAAGTGACGCAATTTCGGCTAATTTTCCACTGACTCTGTCAAATAACCTGGCGTTAAGTAAAGCCTAAATGTAATGGCTTTATTTCTTTATTTCTCATCAGTTTGACATAATACAGACCGCCTAACAACCAAATAGAGCCACATTTGACTACCTACCTGACTCAATTAATTTGGGTCGCCCCAGACCAGCGCAAACCTCGCAGCGACAGTTTCAACACGCTCAAATGAGAGTTAGAAAAGGAAACCGAACCGCCTGCCTTTAAACCTTTAACCACGCCTCTCACCTGCGCTTCAGGCAGGTTTTATCTCGGAAGGGACAGAATTCTGACCGTTTGTGCGCCTCCGTCGGCCCCGGGCCGCTGCGACGCCGCCCCCTGCCGGCGGCGCCGCGTCGTTACACCCAGGCGGCGCCGGAAGCGTCGTGACGCCCAGGAGCCGGCAGGGGGCGGTATCAATGCAGGAGGAGTGGCGTTTTATTGAAAGAAAGAGGACCTAGCAGGCTTTCTGCACACCTCCGCAGGCAATAAAGGACACCATGTGGCGTTAGAGTAGATGTCTTCTTCAGGCTTTTCCCTTCCGGGGTCGCCACAGCGGCTCAGTTGCCTCCATCTGACCCTCTCCTCTATCTTCATTGTCCTCTTCACACCAACCACCTTCCCGTCCTCTCTCATCTCTAAACCTCCTCTTTGGTCTTCCTCCAGACCTCCTGCCTGGCCGTGCATATTCACCACCTCTCCTCTGGACGTGTCCCAACCATCTCAGTCTCTGACTTTATCTCCAAAGCCTCCAACAACCCTCTCATGTCCTCATTCCTGATCCTGATCCACCCCGGTCCCTCCCAAAGAGAACCTCAGCGTCTTCATCCCTGCCACCTCCACCTCCGCCTCCTCTCTTGTCCTCAGTGTCTCCAGACCAACCGCCATCGCTGGTCTCACCACACTTTTGTACGCCTCTCCTTTCGTCGTCGCTGAAACTCCTCCATCACACCCTCTTCGCAGTGTATATAGCGTATATATTTTTAATTTGACTTCTCCGAAAGGTGCAAAAATAGACCTGCACAGTCTTGACGCATTAAAGAGCGTGCAGTTTATAGCATGGGCGTTGAGCAGAATACTAAAATATCTGTGGGGCATGACCAGAATACAGGAAATAAAAGACCGTTTGCATGTATGTATATGGAGACAGGTGGAGCCCACAGAAGTGGAGATAATCTCTTTTTCTTCTTTCTTTTTTTTCCCCCCACCAGCCAGCTTCTATTTATAGGCTGTAGCCCTCCCCTGAAACGCAGCATAAATATTTGATAAGTCGAGACCGGCCCGCAAGACGAAGAGTGACGTTCTTGAGGTTGAAAATCGAGCAGGCGTGCGCAATCAGGGATTCGAAGCCCCTTCTGTGAACGTGGCCTCGCCCGCTCGGAGTCATCATCGAATCCAGTTCTTGCCGCGGCTGAATAAAAGCAGTTGAAGTTAGCCCCCCCACCCCCCCGGGGCGATCGATCAATCACCGAGATCTAATTAAATCAACTCTGGCTTCCAAAGAAAAGATGCAAATGTGGCGAAACCCGTTTTTCAAAACAGGCCCTGATGTGTTGGTAACCTTTGCTCTACTGTCCCCACACATCTGGGCTCCGTCGCCTGGCTCCGAAAACAGCGGCGGAGGGGATTTATGTCGCGCACGGGCCTGACTGAGCCCGCACGGGCCTGACCGAGGGGGGGGGGCGTGGGAAACGTCCACAGAGGAGGGACGTGGGAGATTCCGCACCTCCTTCAGACAGATCGGTCAACGACGCTGGGCGTGCGAATGCAGACGCCGGGCGCTCGGCCTCAGACGTGAAACGCACCTCTGACCCCCAGAAACCCCCCCCCTTCACCCACTTTCTCCATTTCTTGCGACAAACTGAGTAAAAACCTCTCTCAGGGCCTTCGCCGAACGTTGCTCTCCCGGTACGGCGTGATCGCCCCCTGGTGGCCGGAGGGACGCCTTCGCCCAGGTTAACGTGAAGATTCCGGGGGGGTTCTCCGGGAGGAGATCTGGGGTGCGTTTCATTCCGGGATGGCTCCCACGGCGCCCCATCGCATACAGCTGGAGTTCTTTTTTTTTAATAAAACTCCCTCTTGCCCCCCCCCCCAACACTCCAGGACCGCCGCTGTGCATTTCCAGATGTTTGCTTGTTTTTGTTCCTCAAAAGAAAGAAAAAAAAAAAAACGCAACAAAGGAGGAAAACAGGCCGGGGAGGGATAAGAAAGAAATGACGAGGGTTGGGGGGGGGTGTCGGTGGTGGTGGTGGTGGTGGGGGGGGGGTTGGATAGGTACGGTGGGGGGGTAAGACGAGGAGGTTGTTTTCTGGAGGCAGCAGGAACTGGATTGAGCCAGACTTCCATAAAAACAGCCTTGACCGGGCGGTGCTGACAGTCTGGGGAGGCGGAACCCAAGTGTGTGTGTGTGTGTGTGTGTGTGTGTGTGTGGGGGGGGGCGAACTTGAGAAACATATACACCCACACCCACACCCACACACACACACGCGGTTGCGCGTGAGTGCAGCAAAATAGGATACTGTAGGTGCTCCTTCAAGCAGGGAAAAAAAAGAAAACCCTCCCGGCCCAGACGCTGAAAGTCTCCTAATCTGCTGGCTCAGCTGATCGGGATTACAACATATCGAATTCCTTGTTTCTCTGCTGGGCCGTCAGCTGGTGCTCTCGTGAGCTTCTGAGAGGGCTTTAAGGAAGGGGACTCGGGAATTCTCAAACAACAGCGTTATTCTCGGCCTTCCCTGGCTTCTGCGTGAGCCACGCTTCCCCCCGCGGGTTCAGAGATAACGGGGGGGGGGCGTCTGAAAGTGTGTCAGTTGGGACAAAGTTCCAGGGCGGGAGGCGGACAGGCCCGGACAGGTTCGACCGGATCGGGAGTCGATCCCGAAGTTTGGCGTCGCGGCGGTGAATCACAGCGAGGCGCGGCTGGCGGGCGCTTCGGGCGACCCGGCGTCACCTCCCGGCCCTGAGCGCTGGTCCGAGGCGTCCGAATGCTTCCCGTGATGGAACACCCAGAGGGACGGGAACAAAACAAGATGGAACGCATGAGCCGCTTCACCGGAAATGGGGCCAGTGAAACGTCAGGAGCACAAATTGTTGACAAATCTGGCGGCGTGCGCATCCTCGTTGGCCTTGTGTACGACCCTCAGGAAGTAGCCCCCCCCCCCCTCCTCCCCGCTCCCCCCCTTCACCCACTTTGGTCCCAGGAGAGAGCAACAGCGTTCCCAGCTCCTGAATAACAGAACCCAGGCGGTCCGACCACCCCCTGGTGGACGGTTGCGGTAAGTCCGCCTTGGGCCGGACGAGCCGCTCTCTCCTGGTGGCGTGGAAGTCGGAATAAAGCGCTCCAGCTCCGACGTTCCGGAGTCGGCGTTCCCGATTCACTTCTTTGTTTACTTCATTTGACATCGAAGACCCGGGCGACTCAGCGTGTTTCTGAAACATATTGTCCCGGGAGCTCGTACGTTGTAAACACAAGGCTCGGGTTACCGTCCCGGCTGCTGCACTCACCCCCCCCCCCCCCAGCCCCCCCCCCCCCGCTCCCCTCCCCTCCTCCTCCCCCCGCCCCCCCGCTCCCCTCCCCTCCTCCTCCCCCCGGCCCCCCCTCAATCCCTTCTTTCGATCCCCCTCAACTTGTTTCGCTCTCACTGTAAATGCACACATTCCTCACTTCCTCGCAGAGCCCTTGAGAGCCTTTGCTTTTCCAAAATTACCCCCCCCACCACCCGACTTACCCCCCCACCACCCGACTTACCCCCCCCACCCCCCCGTCTCACTTGTCGTCCCCTCGTGCTGTCCCCCGACAGCTCTCTGCATACCCCCCCACCCCTCCGAGTTGTGCAAGAGCCGTCTACTGTTACTGCTGTAAATAAGTGCATATAGATATGAATAAACCCCTTAACCCCCCCAGCAATGACACATGTGCTCGGCCAAGTGACACGTGGGGTGGGGTGGGGTGGGGTGGGGGGGGGGGGGGGGGGGGAGGGGGGGGTGTTTTAGGAAAACAAAACGCCGTGACATCATCACCGGAGGGAGATGGACAGCCTGGACAGTTTGGATGGGTCGTATGTTCCCGGAGATTTGATCAGTATGTTCTATGTTCTCTGTTCTATGTTCTATGTTCTACGCTGTTTATGTTCTATGTTCTATGCTGTTTATGTTCTATGTTCTATGTTCTATGTTCTATGCTGTTTATGTTCTATGTTCTATGTTCTATGTTCTATGCTGTTTATGTTCTATGTTCTATGCTGTTTATGTTCTATGTTCTATGTTCTATGCTGTTTATGTTCTATGTTCTATGCTGTTTATGTTCTATGTTCTATGTTCTATGCTGTTTATGTTCTATGTTCTATGTTCTATGTTCTATGCTGTTTATGTTCTATGTTCTATGTTCTATGCTGTTTATGTTCTATGTTCTATGTTCTATGCTGTTTATGTTCTATGTTCTATGTTCTATGCTATTTAGGTAATCCGATTACAACCAGAATCCTTTTACTGGACTACAAGGCTGCATTTCTCAATCAGGAGCAGGAGGAGGGGCTGGGATGTACTCAATCACCGATGATTAATCACATCAAAGACGTGGAGATTAAAGGGGCTCTTTAATCAGAGCACAGTGGACTTGTGAACCCCCCCCCACACACACACACACACACCTCCCACTAATAAAACAGCCTCACCACTAAACACAGATCTGATCCCCTCGCCTGAACGATCGCCTCGCCGATCGAAGGGACGCGTCTGCGAGCGCGTGGCCGCGAAAGCCTTTCAAAGCATTTTCACTTTGTCTTTGATCTCTTTGCTCCTCCTGGCTAACGTCCGGCCCAGCTCGCCCGTTTTCTGTTCTCCTCGGCGTCGCGAAAAAAAAAAAAAAAAAACGCCAACGAAAATCGCTGAGAAGGCGCCACAAGCGACCAATGGCTGCTCCTTTCATCCCGGGGCAGCTTAGCGGCGCCCGGAAAGCCTCGCTGGAATTCGGCGAGCATCTTGTGATATAAGCCTCTTTGGTGTTTCCAGCGCGATCCTGCCTCTTCCGGCGCCGTTTCCATGTTATCCTTACGATTTTCCGGCCAATGGGCAGCAAACAACCTCAAATCGCCGGCTTACTCATTAACTTATCGGCGGAATCTCCGTGTCCCTCGCCATCCGATCTGGCGCCTGAAAGTGACTCTGTGCCCCGTATGAGTGTGTGTGTGTGTGTGTGTGTGTGTGTGTGTGTGTGTGTGCGTTGGAGGGGTAAACACAAACTCCCCCGGTGACCTCATCCTGTTCAAATATTTTCCCAGAGTCACCTGTGGAACAGAATTGAACGTTTTGTGATAAATCCGCTCCCGGAGGCGCTGGCGAAACCCTCGGCGACCTTTGACCTTCGGGTTCAGAACCGTCTCTCGTCGCCGAGGCGCCAAACCGACGAGCGGGCGGGTCGAACCCGTGCGCCTGGGCTTGACCTCTGACCTTTGCGCCTAGTCGCCCCCCCACCCCGACTTCCCGCCTCCCCTTATCTCAACTCCCATCGAACAGATAGTCCTTCCCGACGCCGTTATCGCCCGTTTAACGCAATTACGAATGACGCGATTACTCACGCAAACAACGCCATCGGGCGCTTTGCCCTCAAGTTCCTCCCGTCGGCGAGGATCCCAACGCACACCTCATCGCCGGGGGGAGCCTTGGACTGATTCTTTTTTTTCGCCCGGGGCGAGCAAACGTTTGAGGTGACTCACGTTCCGAGGAAGATCGGGGTCAGTTAGCGCATTTCGTTTGTGTGTTTTCTGAGACGAGTCGCCAAGGTTACGCAACCTCTGACGTGTTCTGCGGCGGGTGACTTTCTGAGCGCTTCCTGTCGAATTCTGGCGAACCGACCTATTTTATTCTGCTCCCCATCGACCGCAAGGTCGTTAAAATTAACCAGAAGGCAGCAAAAGCCCGCTAGCCCCGCCCACAAAAAAAATCTACGCTTGCGTCCCGCGAATTCCCCCCGGGGGCCCGCCGGCGTCGGGAGTGCGTCCGGAACGCCGCCGCCGTTTCCGATAAAACGTCGGGGGCCGGGATCGACGGCCTTCTGACCCTCGTACCGCCGCCCCCCCCGTGAAGGGGAGAGCTCACGTTTGAGATCGTAACGGGAGAGATGGGAGCAAGAGGGCATCCAGGCGGCGGCGTACGCCTGCAGATGTGGAGGTCGGGGGGGGGCGACGCCGTTGGCAGGAAACCGTTTTTTTTTCTTCTTTTTTCTCCGCGCGTGCGCTCGTAGGTGATCGAGGAAGTGAGAGCGGTTTGGTATCGCATCGTAACGACGATCAGCGGTACGCGGGAGGAACCACGTTGTGTGTCGAGGAAGGGTTGAGTGAACCTGTTGGACACACACACACACTCACTCACACACACACACACACTCACACACACACACTCACTCACACACACACACACACACACACACACACGCGTTTGGGCGACATTTCTCGAACGATTCCAGGAAGAAGAAAAAGGAAGGAGACAAAGGTGCCGCTACCTCCGGTGGGCTGAAAACAGCTGATCCTGGGAGGGTCCAGGAGACCGAAAAACAAGCGGGGGATGACGGAGGGGGGGGGGCGTGAAAGGGGGGGGCTGTGAAAGGGGCGGGGCTTGAGCTGGCGTGAAGAACAACGTGTATATTTACCAAGATGCGGTCGCCCCGAAAAACAAAGTTTGACGGGTCGGATCGGACCGGAGAGGCGCTCTTGCAGCCCGGGGAGAGGATGTTGTTGCCCCCGATTCTCCCTTTGTCGAGGAAACAGTGACGAGACCGGCAGCGTCCCTCTCCAAGGACTGGGAATATGCGCGCGTCGTCGGACGACCGGACTTAATTCACTTTCCCGCACGCGGAAGAACCCGTTTTATCCAACGAAAACGCAAAAAAAAGAAAAGAAAAAGGAAGGACTCAGCAGCCGGAAGTCCCTCAAGACCTGACTTTGTGTTTTATTGTTCGTGATCGGTGATAACAGCCGCTGTCAAAGGTCGCCGGCTGCGCCAGTCCAGCGGGCGCATCCGTCAGTGGCGCGTCGTGCAGCGTGCTCGCCGCCTGATTTTACGCGCACAGAGGCCGTCAGGTGCCGCCGGGAAGGGTCGAGAGGAGGCGGGACGGGGGGGGGGACGAGCGGGACGACCATGACGGACGGGGCGAGGCAGCGGAGCAGCACGGCGGGCTCCTCCAAGGATGCGGCCGGCGGCGCGGAGCCGTCCGGAGGAGGGGTGGCGCTCAAGAAGGAGATCGGGCTGGTGAGCGCCTGCGGCATCATCGTGGGTGAGTCGGTGATGTGTGTGTGTGTGTGTGTGCGTGTGTGTGTGTGTGTGGTGCAGTCTTTCCGAGCATCAGTGCGCCGGAGGTGGGGGAAAAACGTGAACGCGTCTCGGACCGTGCGCTGTCACATGTTTTCCCCTGAGATCGGAAAAGCCGCTGGTGGTGTGTGTGTGTGTGTGTGTGTGTGTGTGTGTGTGTGTGTGTGTGTGTGTGTGTGTGTGTGTGTGTGTGGAGGTTAAAATCCGCTCCGGGATCAGATTCCACCGGTGTGAGAGTAACTTTATAACGCCGGTGGGCCTCTGATTAGATAGCGGTGACAGAGGCGCATCCGCGCGATGATGTCATCACCAAAGCTGCTGATGAAGTGACAAGATTCCGCTCACATGAGCCACCAACTCATGCCGAGGAAGCCGATTTCTTGCTTCTTCTTTTCCTCCGACAGTCAGACTTTATCGATTCCGATTTTTTTTTTTTAATTTCCCGGGAGACAATAAAGTTTATTCTCCTCTAAGAACGAACTTAATCCTTCATCTGGAGAACGGGTGAGATGCTGCAACAAAGCGTGTCTTATTATGTAATGCGCTTTATTGGGGCTGCTTATTGGAGAGAAGTTAATCATTCAGCCCATAAGGAGGTAAATCCTGACTCAGCGGAAGAATAAAATGACCCCCCCCAAAAAAAAAGTATTTTTGCTTCCAATGGAGCGGCTCAGCTGCGCCAGGGACCACACATCACGGTGAAAGTGATGAGATTGGCCACGCGTCTGCGAAGAAAAATGGGGTCTGTGACTCAGATCGATTGAATCTCGGCTGCAAATCAGACGCGACGCATGCGGCAGCGCGCGCAGGTGGCGGCGAGAGCGGCCGCTTCCCATGCAGCGCACGGACGTGGAGGGGGGGGGGGCACGGACGCGCACAGCCGTGTCCGGTTGGCCGTCTTGACCTTGACGCGCGATAAGGGTGGGTGAGGGTGGGTGAGGGGGGTGAGGATGACGCGTTCTGTTACCATGGCGACGGGAGGAGCGGCGAGTGCGCGCAACACCGGCACCGCGTCTGACCCCCGGTTTCCAGGACACCCACCAGGTTTTCGGGTCGATTGTGGCGGAGCCGGATAATCAGCGGCCCGCAGATTATTGGATAGCCTTATCTCCCCCCCCACTCCACCGACGCGTTAAAGGCGCACGCCCTTGTCTGGGGGCTCGTTCGAGGCTCCGTCTCGACGCGTTTGGCTCCCTCAGGGGTGTCACATGGGAGAGGGGGGAGGGATCTGGGGGGGGGGGCTGCAGGTGACTCGTCTGATCCTCGCTGCGAACATGCCCCCGCTGGGTTTCCCAGAAAGAGTAACAAAAAAAAAAAGGAAAAGCGGCGGCGGCTGAGCGCATGAGCATCAAAAGATCCCTTTTTTATGGCCCATTGTACAATACAGGCCAGAAATCGGGATTATGAATTGAACTTTTGGCCACTTGTGGGTGTGTGTGGGTGTGTGTGTGGAGGGGGAGGGGGGGGGTAATGCAGTTTTATTAGCTCAGCCATTCATTAATCACATTTAAACCTCTGATTTGTTCTCATGTCCCTGCGAGTGCGTGTTCGGTCCAAGGCCTGGCAGGCCTCCACCCTCAGCCAACCCCCCCCCGCTGCAGCATCAGCGTTTTTTACAAATGTTTATCAGGGCAATTAGATAACGCACGTTTACGGCCCCGCGGCGTGTGTGAGGGAGATCTGGCGACAGGACGTTGCGTCAGCCTGGTGGCTGCTGGGGCCTTATATCAAGAGTGATGTTTTGCATGTTCACAGGTGGAGCAGGCTGCCTTTTTCCATACTGCCGTGGGGGGGGTTGGGGGGTGGGGGGGTCGGAGACTGGATCCAAGCTGATGTGAACAAAAATCCGCCTGCTGCTGGCGTGAAACAATGTCTAAGAGGAACTGAAAAGTGCTCACGGAGCATGCACGGGACCAAGCCTCTTCCTATGTGGACAACAAACCCGACAACAAAGGGGATCCAAATATCCCCGTGGTGTGGAGGGGGGGCAGAGGGGGGCTGGTGGGGGGCGGTGTTGTTGTCGGGAGCCAGAGAGGGAGGCCGGGCCGTCGAGTTCCGTGGGAGAGGCCGCCGCGTCGCCCGGCGGACTCCTCGCCGACAGGAGCAGGAAACCCGGAGAGATTCCACAAGAGTCAGCGCCTCACGTATCAAACCCCCCACCACCACCACCACCCCCCCCCCCCCGCCTGTAGAACCTTTACTTGTGCAGACTTTACGCTGCAGGTTTATGACAAGGGAAAGTGCTGAATCAGCACGTGCCTTCAAGAGGTCAAAGGTCAGGCTATGACACCCCCCCCCGCTGTAAAGTTGTCAGCATGAACACCCCCCCCCGCACGCCACCTTTCGCCTACAGCTGGCGTTACATAAGGGAGTCACTGTCCAAGGCTCGAACTCGCTCGCACTTCTCCTTCCGAATGACTCCGGCCCATTCCGAACGCCCGATGACAGCGGTAGCACCGGAGTGTCGGGGGGGGGTGAAAAGGGGCTCCTGGGGAGCTGGAATGCTCTGCCGAGCCACACTTGACTTTTGTACTGTAAGCCCCCCCACTTTTGCACCCACCCTTCGACCTCTGACCCCCTCACGTTTGTTTTCTCTGTACATCTGGGAACCGGGTCGACGGCGCCCGACCCCTGACCCCCGGCTTTATCGTGGAGCGCTCAGGAGACGGGTCTCTCTTCCCCGACCCCCCCCCCCCCCTCCACTCACCCCACCTCGTGCACGCTGCCTGGCACCGTGATGCTTATCGGACTTGTCAAGGAATTCTTCCCCCCGGGCTCTTTTGCACTCTTTCACCCCTCTCGCTCGTGGTTCATTTCCTCGGCGGCCGTGCGCTCGCTCAGCAGATTCCAGGTTCCCAGCGTGCACGGCTCTCCGGCCCGCTTTTCCGGCTCCCGTTTCAGGAGACACCCTCCCACTTGTGGTTACGGTTGCACTCGGGTGAAAGTTCAGGTTTTATCTTGACTGTAAACTGAATGACTACTTTCTTAAGAACCTCGTCAGAGTCTCGATAGGAAGGGTTATTTTGCAAATTTTCGCTTGGGAAAGGGTTATTTTACACGAGTTTTCCTCGGATTTTCTGCAGCCAAGCACGATATAAGGGGAGCCAAAAAGTCATAAAAGGAAAACCTCTGCTTTGATCCCACAGGTAACATCATCGGCTCGGGTATCTTCGTCAGTCCGAAGGGCGTCCTGGAGAACGCCAGCTCGGTGGGCGTGGCTCTGGTGGTCTGGATCATCACGGGCATCATCACGGCCATCGGGGCGCTGTGCTACGCGGAGCTCGGCGTCACCATTCCCAAGTCCGGGGGCGACTACTCCTACGTCAAGGACATTTTCGGAGGGTTGGCGGGGTGAGCTACGGATCTATTTGTTTTCCCCCGGACTTATCACGGCGTACACGTAAAGTCTTAATCGGCTTACCCCATACCGGCGGAAACTTGTCGGGTTTCTCGTTGTTGCGGGATTAGATTTGCATCTTAACGCTATTTCCGCCCCTCCGTCGAGAATTCGCCCAACCTTCCAGGCTCACGACTAAAGCAAACGCTAGAGCAGAGCGTGTCAGCCGAACTCGTTTAAACACATATTGACAGGAGGAGTTACACAAACAAAACACAAAACCCGACTCAGGGTGTGTATCGGGAATGCTCTCCCTCCAAACATCCCGAAGCGGACGGCCTTCGGGATGTTGGGGCATGGCATGGGAACAGCGCTGCCTCGAAATTCCGATCGAAACAATGCCGTTTGTTAGCATGGATTTTTACTCACACTGTGCCTTTGCACGTCTGTAAACACAGAACAGAGCACTGTTTACGCCAGGGTCCGTGTCGGGGTTTTTTTTCTTTTGGGGGGGGGCAGACAAAACAGACCCGGATTGTTCTTGTCCCTTTTGTGCGGTGTCTATCAATACACATCAATGAGCTTCAGATGCTCGGTTTGAAGTGCCCCCACCCCCCCCGGTGCCCTCCGCTCTGCTCAAATAAACCATTTTCAAGGGGGGGGGGGCTTTCCCGCTCATGTACAGGGCGAGAACATGCTAAATTTGGAACGTAGTGTTGACAGAAGGAAAGCGTGGGGGTGGTGGTGGCGAGGGGGGGGCGGAAGATTACACAGGCCGCGTTTGATCTGAAACATTGCGTCTTTCGACATTTGCGCAAACCCCCCCCCCCCGACACCCCACCACCACCAAGCATCAACCTGGTGTTGAAAGCAGGAAGTCGACTGTCTCTGGTTTCCACGGTTTCACCGAAAGGAGGCAACGCTACAGCCCTCTTGCATCATGCGACCTTGAAAGCCAGAGCGTTGGTTCCTCGTGTCTCCCGCCTCCGTTCAACCGCTCTACAACTGATGCAACCCCCCGCAGAGTAACTGCGAACAGGAGGGAAACCCCCCCATAGTTTCACCCCCCCCACACACACACTTCAGCACATATGAATGGAAAGTTTACGTCTGCCCAGAAATAATCCGCTTTGAACGTATAAACAGAACGGCACACCTTTGTCGCGTACTTCCTCCCGTCGCCACGGAAACCCCGCTGCTCCTCTCTCATCTGTGCCCCCCCGACACCCCCTCTGTGTCCCCCAGGTTCCTGCGTCTGTGGATCGCCGTGCTGGTCATATACCCCACCAACCAGGCCGTCATCGCCCTCACCTTCTCCAACTACGTCCTCCAGCCGCTCTTCCCCACCTGCTTCCCCCCCGAGAACGGCCTTCGCCTGCTGGCTGGCGTCTGCCTCCGTGAGTGCCCCCCCCCCTTTTGTTTTCCAGCTTTTGGGTGTAGAACCCATGTTTACTGTCAAGCAGCTCGATTTTTTAACGGCTAAAGGGCGCCCTTGAGGAAAAGTGAACTTGAGAAGGCTACAGCAAACAACATGAAAGCTTCCTGCCCCCCAGGGGGCGTCCGTCGGTGAAGTTCGCAAACCGGAGCCAAATACCACAGACGAGCTTCAGACGGAAGCGGGGGGGGGGGCAGGTGTACTTCACACCCGAGCACAAGCGAGGGCTCATTCCCTCGGGGGCCCGACCTGTCGAGGTCGCCCTAGTTTTCCTGGTGGTTGTCAGCTCTCCCCAACAGGGAAGAGACTCTGGGGGGTGCCCCCCCATCTGCGACTCGGGGCCGGGCTCGAGGGAGGGGGGTTTCAACGCATGCCAGAAGGGGGCTTTGCAAAACGGTTTCACACGCAGCTGGGTGTCTCCCCAGTCGCATCGCTGCTCTGGTTTTGACTCAGAAGGACTCAAAATCACTCATTTCCTGTTTGAGAAGCGCCACACCTGGGTGGGGGGGGGGTGTGTGTAGGGGGGGCAGGCATACTTCTCCGCAGTTGTAAAATGACTTTGTGTTTTTTTAAGTTTGCGCCGTTGACAAAGTTGTTGCTCGTCTGCCTTCCCCTCGGAACGCCCCCTCTGAGGTTGACCTCAACCCCCCCCCCCCCCACGCTCACCTGCGCGTATCCGTGATGCGCCGTTGTGTGTGACACTGTGTGCCTTTGTGTGTTTTGGTGTCCAGTGCTGCTCACATGGGTGAACTGCTCCAGCGTGAGGTGGGCCACCAGGGTGCAGGACATCTTCACCGCCGGGAAGCTCCTGGCCCTCGCCCTCATCATCATCATGGGCATCGTGCAGATCTGCAAGGGTAAGCTCGCCGAGGTCACCAGGGACGTGTGTGTGTGTGTGTACGTGTGTGTGTGTGTCTAATATCAGCACGCCTCACTGGATTCACTGTCACAACAGGGCCGGTTCCAGGGGGGGCTGAGGAGAGCAGGCCCCCCCTGGAACAACAGCAGCGGGATTTTGAGCATTTGAAGATAAATGAAACAAGATAAAAGCTCTCGGCGGCTGCGCCCGCGAGGCTTCTGGTCACATGCGAGGGGGGCAGAAAGCGAGGGCAGTAATAATGCCTTCTGAATAGACCTGCCTCGGGGGGGATTTGGGGGAGATTTGAACGGGGAGGGGGGAAGGACTGGAGTCCCTGGGATCGTCAACCCAGGGCTCTATTGAAGAAGTTTGCAACTTGTCGAGTTATTGGACACTTCTTTTTTTAAGTTTGTGGCGTTGACTCTGCGTGATCTGCCCCCCCCTCCACCTCCCACCCCCCTCCAGGAGAATACTACTGGCTGGAGCCGGCCAACGCCTTCGAGCCCTTCCAGGACTACGACGTGGGCTTGATAGCTCTGGCGTTCCTACAGGGCTCCTTCGCCTACGGAGGGTGGAACTTCCTCAACTACGTGACGGAGGAGCTGGTGGACCCCTACGTGTAAAACACTCTTCTTCTTCCTAAACCATGTGGTCGTCCACTCCAGTGATGGCGGCTCTACCATGTTAGCCTCCCAGTTTAATCCCATGTCTGACCACTAAGTAATACCCCCCCCCGACATTCTTTTTAATAATCTCGCTGCCCGTTGGAATTACTCTCCTAAGGTCCAACTTAAAAACTTAATTTCCTCCCTCCAATCCCTGCCTTATGCGTTCTCGTCCCTCCGTCTCCAGGAACCTTCCTCGCGCCATCTTCATCTCCATCCCCCTGGTGACCTTCGTCTACGTCTTCGCCAACATCGCCTACGTCACGGCCATGAGCCCGCAGGAGCTGCTGGCCTCCAACGCGGTTGCCGTGGTGAGTGGAGCGTGGGCCCTGATGTCACCAAGACCGGGGGTGTAGGGGGGGGGAGGGGCTTCCTCTGGTGGCGCCCGCCGTCGACACTAACCTCCGTGCTCGCCTTCCTCAGACATTTGGCGAGAAGCTGCTGGGTGTCATGTCGTGGATCATGCCCATCTCAGTGGCCCTGTCCACCTTCGGGGGCGTCAACGGGTCCCTCTTCACCTCCTCACGGTCAGTGACAACAATCTCCGAAGCCCCCCACCCCCCCGGGGGAGGGATCGGCGTGCGTTAACCCACAACTGTGACGTCGTGTCTGGTAGATTGTTCTTTGCTGGAGCCAGAGAGGGTCACCTCCCCAGCCTCCTGGCCATGATCCACCTTAAACGCTGCACTCCCATCCCCGCGCTGCTCTTCACAGTGAGTGAAATTATCATCGCTATAGTAACCCAAACCCGAGGGATTCTGACTTCCTGCCCCCCCCGTGCTCCTCCGCAGTGCCTGTCCACGCTGCTCATGCTCTGCACCAGCGACATGTACACGCTCATCAACTACGTGGGCTTCATCAACTACCTGTTCTACGGCGTCACTGTTGCCGGGCAGATCGTCCTGCGCGTCAAACAGCCCAACATGCACCGACCCATCAAGGTGAGGACCCCCCCCCCCAACGTTCGAAAGCTCTCTTGACGGCATTGCTGACGCGCGTCCGCTTCGCTTCCTCAGATCAGCCTCATCTGGCCCGTGATTTACCTCATCTTCTGGGCCTTCCTGCTCATCTTCTCGCTCTACTCCGAGCCCGTGGTGTGCGGCATCGGCCTGGCCATCATGCTCACCGGCGTCCCCGTCTACTTCCTGGGAGTCTACTGGGACAACAAGCCACAGTGCTTCGACGCCTTTGTCAGTAAGTCCATTTTTACCGCCGCCTTCAAGAAACTGAGCGGAGAGGCAAACACCAAGAGAAACCCCCGCCCCCTGGTGGTCGGTGACGGTAGCGCAGTAGCTTCAATTTAATTGTGCCACTTTCAAGGTGCTGTCCCCTGTTGCCTTGGACGCTGAAGAAATCCTAAATTTCCCTGTCCCGATTTCCAGATAAAATGACGTACGTGGGCCAGAAGTTCTGTATGGTGGTTTACCCGGCTGAGGACAAGAGCAATGGGAGCGGAGAGGAGGGGGAGGAGATGAAGGAGGCCCAGTCTCCCCTGTCCAAAGAGGACGACGAGAACCTCAAATAAATGTCCTAGCGCTTGTTTTTAGTTTCCCCGCCTGCCCAGCGATAAACAGAAGAACGCAGACACGCGCGTGGGCGCTCACACCAACATAAGAAACACCGACAAACACTCACACCTACATATCTCCGTTTGAATCTATTTTGATCAGTACTTTCTGAATGCATTTCTAGGGTAACGGGACCTCAAACCTTCACGTCTGAGGTCCCTCGAAAGTGCAAGATAGAGAGTCTCGAGCCTTCCCGCTCGTCCATACATGCTTAAACAGACACAGCTCCCGTCACTGTCGACCATCTTCTCTTTCTCCACACACACTCCCTGGACTACGCGACTGTCGGAGCCAAATTGTATTTTTTTATGATTTCTGTCAAAAGACTAACTGTGATGTGAAACTTTTCCTTTTGCCAAAATGTAAAATTTACTGTCCGCCGTTCTACACACCAAAGCTGCGCTTCCATCTCCGAAGCGCAGAAGTACACTAAGTACTGTGTTGTGGTTTTTTTTTTCTTCCTTTTCTTAGCATTTTCGTTTTAAACGTGATTATGATTCCAAAACTCTTTTTTTTTTGTAATAATTGTCACGATTGTTTATTTCATTTAGCTTTGTGGTGTCATTTTAGCTAAACCGTGTTGATTTTAGTCGTTTTGTTGTTGTTTTCTACTCGACTTCTCATCCATTTGGATTTTTTTCTCTTTTTTTATGGATTTTTAACTCTTACATCAGGTGAAAATCTAAAAAGCTGATGTGTGATCTATAAACAGCGCACAGATCTTTGTAAAATGCCTTAATTATAGCTCTGTTCTATATTCGGGTGCCATTGCAGCCGTGTATTCCGACTGACACGGAGAGAGATCGCCGATCCTGACGTTATTATCCTGGGGGGGGGTGGATTTCTCGTAAGGCGTGGCCGTAGATAACTAGAGACGCATTTGCATCGACGTGCAAATCGACACCGACACACGTGAATGCCTGTGTGAAACTGTTTTACAGCAAAATAGAAAAAAAGAAAAAAAAAAAGGGTATTTTTGTAGCTTGTGAACTATATTTCTTTGATTCCGTATCTTTGATCTAGGCGGTAGAAATCAAAGCGAGTAAAGACTGACGGACATTGGTAGGTTTTAGTGCAATATTAGCGCGGGCACCTGCAGAGATGAAGGAACACACACACACCCCCCATTTGTGTGGTCAGGTCATAGTTCTGCATCTACACTATTGCTTTAGACTTTCGCGGCGACGCTGCTGTTCACATAATCACACAAACACACTCTGGTGTCTCTCTGTAGTGTCTCAGGGCACCCACACCCCCCACACTACCCCCCACCCCCACCCCCACCCCCTGCCCCAAAATGCCTTCTCTTTAAATCCACTGCCTGAGCAATGCAAGAGACAGCATTGCTCCTCAAATATGGTGCTTTTCGTTTGATTTCCTCAGGATCTCAGAGGCACCACACACACACACACACACACACAGAGAACAGGCTTCGGCAGACACGTGATTAATCATGCCTATAAAGAGTTGTTAGACAGGCCAGTACTTGTAGTTCTGTTAAATTGTCGTGTGAACAGGGTGTTCTTGGATGTCTTTAAAGCGTGTTTGGTTATTGTGTACTAACAGCATATGCGAGGTGTTATGACTGTGTTTATTGTCGCTCAGTAAATAAATACCACTGGCTAAATGTTTCCATTTTTAATTCAGGCCTCGCTTCAGATTTTTTTCCCCCCCCTCCGTCTTCACACGTGAAACGGGTGTTTTAAAGACGTCAGCCTTTCTAAACGAGGCCCCCGGAACGAGGCTCGACCTTTCGCTTGGTCAGACTCGGACCAAAAAGAAAAGGCCTGGAGGCGACGCGGGAGACCCCCCCCCGCCCCTGAGCGCTGACCGTCGGGCACCCGCGAACCCCGAGAGCTCGCCTTGGATCGCCCGTCGATTTTTTGCGCAACGACGCACGCAACTACATCGACAATAACGACCAGGACTACGTTTCGTACATCTGTGATACGTGACGTGTTTATTTCGCAGGTGGGGTTAATTTCTTGCGAGGCAGCGGTTCACATCTGGACACAAGCTCTTAAATTAACATGCAGTTTTATACAAAACGGTCCGACGGGAGGATCCCGGCGTCGGAAGTGACTGGGTACAAAAACGCAAACGTGTCGGCAGAAAACAAATCTATCGGAAGCTGAGGTTGGGAGGGTCACTTAAATCGGCCACAAGGGGGCGCCACTTTCTTTTCTTTTTTTTAACATTACCCCCGCTCCCACCCAAGGAGCCTCTTGAGGTTCCGAGGGGGGGTGGTTGTCGGGAGGTTCCAGCCACCAAAAAAACCGCCAAAAAAAACGGAAGCCGTCGTCGTCCCTTCGTCCCGCCGCGGACGGGCGGGAGCGGCAGCGCCCGGGTGCACGTGTCCGGCCGTCGACGTCCGTCGCAGCCTCCAGGCCCGCGAGCTCGGGGTCAAGAGGGCGGGGGGGGGGGGTGGAGCTACAAGGCCGGCTCGGGGCGCCGCCGCGCGCGTCCCCCTCTGAGGGCGAGGACCAGGTGGAGGACGGAGCCGCCCTGGATCTTGTAGTCCGCCGCCGTCTTCTCGTCATTCCTGTGGACAGAGGGGAGGAGTCAGACGTCAGAAAGAGACAGATGTGGGGGGGGAGAAGGGGGGTGAATATGAGGCTGACATTTGCTTCCCGCTGTAGATCAACCTCTGCTGCTGCGGAGGGATGCCCTCTTTCTCCTCCACTCTCTCTTTAATCCGCTCCACCTGCATGAGAAGCCACATTTCTCCTGTCATTCCAGACGTCATAAAACTCAGCCGCCCCTCAAACGAATAAAAGAGGTCAGTCCTGACCACATTTATCCATGTTCACACATTCAAACGAGCAGGAATGTTGCAAATACATGTATGAAGACAAACCAAAACAGCACCTTATCTGTCGGCTCTATGTCAATCTCGATCTCTTTGCCTGTGAGGGTCTGAGTTGGAAGGGAAAAGGAGGTTGTTTGTAAGATACAAAAGGACGAAGAGAAGCAGCCAGAACAGTCACACATCAAAGGCTCCAACAACAACATCGCGACACTTTCCGTCTTACCTTCACTTTAATTAACATCTCTGGTGAGCGGGTTTGCCAAGCGCACTCGGATAAAACGACTGGATTTTGGGAAAAGGTCTATTTTGTTGAGGGGAAAAAAATAAAGGTTCTAAATAAAGAAGAAACACGACAATCTGGGAAAGCGTTTCCTGTGTCCACCATTAAGGCGCACGGCCTGCGCGTCAAACGTTCCGCTTTTAAGGAATTCTCGGACTTTTTGTTTGCCGAAATAAGCAAGATTTAACTTTGTAATGATGCCGAACACGATGTCACAATAAAACACTTTTTAAAAAATCAACATAAATATCCTTATCGGGTGCAGAAAGAACTTTACGACATCGGCGCGACATGTCGAAAACCGCCCCGCACATGTTGTAGTTTTATTCTCATGTATCCCCCATCTTAAAGACCTCATAAAACTACAAGGCGGCTGTCCGCCCCTGGAAGTCTTCCCGCGCATTAGGTGGAAAAGTCGAAAACGCACACATATTCAGTCAGACTTTCCCCGAAGGTAAATAATAATTTTCTTTTTTACATTTTTAACCCACGCCGTGGGCTTATTCGTTAAAATTCGGGCTTTATACCTGATCAAACAGTTTGTAACACTCATCAGAACGGCTCCGTTCTGATCCGGATGGAAGCTTAACCTTGAATTTTGACAGCGCATGATCAAGTTGACTCTTAATTTCTGGTAACATGCAACAGAATTCTCATGTTTAAAGGCGTTTCGCGATTTCTTACTGTGTTATGTATGTTTATTACAACCCGGCGTAGCAGCAGTTCCTTCTTTATTGGTGTTTATCGGTGCTTTTTTGCCACGATCTGTCACGACTGCGGCTGTCTGGGGAAAAGAAAGTGAATATTTTCATGGACTCTGTCTCAGATGTCGGGATCTGTTTTGTCTTCTTGCAGGTCCTTGTCTTAAAAAAATGCCTCGTATTGAAAATGACATCAAGCTGGACTTCAAGGATGTCCTCTTGCGTCCAAAGAGGAGCACACTCAAGTCTAGGAGCGAGGTTTATTTCAAATATCACTAATAATCTCATAGAATACACAGTGTATTCAAGAAACTACGCATATATTTAATAGTCTCCTTGTTGCACCTCATTTTAAAGCACTCATATTTCCATTTATGTGTAGAACAGAAGTGATCCGGCCTTTTTGAATGAATAAATCGTCCTTAAACCTTGACCATCTTTCCCAGGTGGACCTGATGAGGAGCTTCACCTTCCGAAACTCCAAGGGCAGCTACTGCGGGATCCCCATCATAGCCGCCAACATGGACACGGTGGGCACCTTCGAGATGGCCCTGGCGTTGCACCAGGTAAGGCCGCGGAAGGGGCCGCCGAGGACGAGGCGTTGGCCCGCGAACGCAGAAGCCGTCGGAGCAAAAACGTTCCCGGGGGGGCGGCGAACCAGACAAATATTTGGTCTGCCTGGTGGAAGCTCCACCAGAATGTTGGCGGGCAAGTTTTCCTGAGTCGCCTTCGCGTCGTCTGATGGGAAAAAGCAAACACCCGGGATCGTTTTTGCGCGTCGCCTTCACAAAAAAGAGCGTTGATCCCATTCTGTGGGACAATTTTCAGCTCATTTTGGGGAAAAAAAAAACTTCGGGGACCGCTGCCCCCTAGTGGCGGCGTCTCGCTCTGCAGGCGTCATTGATCGGGTGTTTCTTGTCTCCTTCCCAGTTCACCCTCTTCACCGCCATTCACAAGCATTACTCAGTGGACGACTGGGCGGAGTTCGCGGCGAAGCACCCCGAGTGCTTGAAGGTGCTCGCCTTTGTCTCGCCTGGATTTTACAGGTTTTTTTTTTTTTTCTTCTGATGCTCTTCGTGCGCGCTTCCTCAGAGCGTGGCGGTCAGCACGGGCACCGGCGAAGCCGACTTCGAGAGGATTTCGGCCATACTGACGGCGGTGCCAGAGCTGCAGTACATCTGCGTCGACGTGGCCAACGGCTACTCCGAGCACTTCGTTCACTTCGTCAAAGACGTCAGGGAGAAGTTCCCCACCCACACCATCATGGTCAGCCCCCGCCCCCGCCTCGCCGCTCGCACGTTTCTTCAATGACCCCGTTTCATACATTTGTTTTTTTATCTTGTTGCCAGGCAGGAAATGTGGTGACGGGAGAGATGGTGGAGGAGCTGATTCTGGCCGGGGCCGACATCATCAAAGTCGGGATCGGACCAGGTCAGGATTCGTCGCCTCGAAAGCCCAACGTTGGAAACGCGCCTTATGAGTCTTTCTGCCTGTGCAGGCTCCGTGTGCACCACCCGCAAGAAGACGGGCGTCGGGTACCCCCAGCTCAGCGCCGTGATCGAGTGTGCCGATGCGGCCCACGGCTTGGGTGGCCACATCATCTCCGTGAGTCTCTCTTCGATCGTGAATCGGGGCGAGATCATGAAGACTGTTTAAATCAAGGCTGTCCAACATAGGGGGCGCGGGCCAGAACCGGCCCACCTGAGGGTTTGAGCCGGCCCGTGTGACCATGACCAAAAGGAGATTTTCCACTAGGCTACACAGTATCGGCTCGACACGATACAGCTTTGGCTTTCCATTAGCCCGTGGTGCCTCTTGTGGGCGGGGTCTTCACAAGGAGGCAGGGTTAGCGTGGAAACGCAACTCGCTGCTCATCTCTGACAAGTGTTTGTTTTGTACTGTTGGCTCTTGTATCGTCAGTCTGAGTGGAAAAGACAGAAATCACGACACGGTAAATTCTTGAAACAACTTTTCAAGCAAAATGAACTTTGGTTTAGTTCGTCAAATGAATTTTATGTTTTTAATTTACGTTCCCTGATGGCCTGGTTATCGTCGTTGGTGTTTTCTTGATATCGCGTTTATGCCTGCCGTCAGTATGTCGTTGTTGAGCCACTGTATCGCCTTGCTGGTTAATATTTCTTTTAACATACAGAGAAACAAATCGAATAGTACCTACCCCTGATACCTCGAGTGGAAAGGCCTCCAAACCGTGCCGTGTCGAGCCAATTTTTGTAGGTAGTGGAAAAGCTACTTAAGGAGGACATATTTCTCTTTATTAATAGATTATTATGATATTATTTTAGTAGTCTGGTCCCCTTGGGATCAAATTGTGCTGTATGACTATAATGGGTATAAAAAAGGTAACTGGTTTATGGTACACTTCCTGTTGTGCATTGCGTGCTAACATACACTATGTTGCTATGGTAACAGGGTGCTTTGTTTTGTCCCACACAGGACGGGGGGTGCACTTGCCCGGGTGACGTCTCCAAGGCTTTCGGTGAGTTTTCCACCTCGGGTTTGACGAGGTTTGGGCGAGGATTGTTTCGAGCTTGAGATCCGGCCCCGTTTCAGGCGCTGGAGCGGATTTCGTGATGCTGGGCGGGATGCTCGCCGGCCACTCGGAGAGCGGGGGCGAGATCATCGAGAAGGGCGGGAGGAAGTACAAGCTGTTCTACGGCATGAGCTCCGACACGGCCATGAAGAAGCACGCGGGGGGCGTGGCCGAGTACAGGTCAGCCGTTGCCTCACCACCCCGCGGGGGGGTTTCGTGTCCGGTCCGGCGGTGACTAACCTCCGCGTTTGCTTCTGCTTACTCCAGAGCGTCGGAGGGGAAGACGGTGGAGGTCCCCTACAAGGGCCCGGTGGAGGTGACGATACGGGACGTCCTGGGCGGGGTCCGGTCCACCTGCACCTACGTCGGGGCGGGGAAACTGAAGGAGCTGAGCCGCAGGACCACCTTCATCAGGGTCACCCAGCAGCTCAACACGGTTTACGGCAACGACGGTTGAACGTCGGGGGCGAGAAAAAAGGGAAATGACACGATTTTGATTCCGAAATCAATTTTGCAACATTTCCGAATTGTTTTGTTTTTTTCTTTTCATTCCAATCTGGTGCCACGCATCAGTTTTCCGACACTTGTGGAAGGAACAGAAGCCTCTGTCACCCAATTTCTAATCTGAAAACAGTCGTAAATTATTTATAAAAGTATATATGCAGCTGCTGTGGCTAATTAGCAATAGATGGATCAGAAAAGTACCGTCCTGGGGGACATGTTCAGTATATGCAGCCTTTTTCCTCCTGTTGAAGACCAAAGCGTATGTGAGTGATGTTTTAGATGAAGTGGGATTCTCCAGAATCAGCTTCGAGTCTTACAATGTGTTCCCGGGGTGTGAGAATCCAGTCCCAGAAGGCCAAATCCACCCGGGTTTTATGTCCTCCCAGGCAAAAGTGGGACCTGGTAGGCCAGAAAACCTGGGTGGATCTGGCCTGCGAGGACTGGGTCCCTATGCCCCTGCAAGGTGGTCTGTGTTCCACTTACTGCCATGTTGATGTGAAAAAGCCCAACCTAACATGTACGGTTGGATCTTGCTGACACCCGTGTTAAATAAAAGCCATTCCACGTCTGGTGTTTTAATAGAATTTATTCATAATTCACCAGAGTCTTCACATATTTTTGCATCATATTGTCTCAAGAAAGAAAAAGCCACCAGAAGAGGGAGACAAACAGGAATAAAACAAAATAGGAATAAAACAAAAGCCACGCATCAAGAAAACAACACCAAACTGGGTATTTTACTCTTAAAAGGTTGTGATAAAAACATGAGACCTCACTATTTAGACTAAAACAATCCTCCCAGCCTCAGTAAGTTTACAAGAACAACAGGGGTCCCCCTTCATGGAGCGCACCGAACGGCCCTGACGTCTTCAGATAGAGAAACCCCAAATTCTGGGCTGGGGTCAAAGGTCAGGATTTCGAAGCGCCACCTTTCTTGTGGGTAAAGGGAGGATGTCCAGGCCCATCCTTGAGATTTCAGGGACGTCCTTGAGGGATGGGAGGTGGGCTGCAGTCTTCCACAAGTTCACAGAGCAGCTCTGTGGTGTATAAGCCACAGAACAGTTTTCCACAAGAACAGAATCGCCCTAAATTCTGCTGGAAATAGTTCTGATCCACGTTGTGAACCTTGTTACATGAGCAGATCCATTGTGTCTGGTGATGATTGTTTTGATATGATTGGGTTGTCTGTGTCTGTGTCATATTCACTTGGAAAGAGACAAAGGGTGTTAGATCGTTGTGAGAGCGTTTGAGCTTTATCGTTGTTACTTCTCTCCTCTCATGTTGTCCATCCAGACTGAAGAAGGACAGAGAATCAGGATGATGCCATATTACTTCATAGGTTTGCAGATTGGTCACATGATCTGGACCACTGTCCTCATGAAGTTTTCTTCCTCTTGGGAAAATCCTGAGCTGTTTGTTTGTGGACCTGAGCCCAAAGATCTTGCCCCTCCTTATGCCTAAATAGTTTTTCTTACATAATCCGATGGTCCAGTCGTAGTCCCTGGACACCCTCAGCACCCATCTTCTCAACTCTGAAGTGGGCGTCTCTGTGTTTTTAATGTGAAACACATTTATGGGTTGTTGTGGTACCTGGAATTTAGTATAGAAGATTTTCCTTTTGTCTCTGGAGAGGGTCATGCAAAGGTCTGAGATGAATGGTTCAAAGGTCAGGTTAGGGCCTTTAGAAAAGATCTCCTCCTGGTTCTTTGGGTCAACCAGAACCATAAGGGATTTCCAGAAATGATCCACTTGCTCCACCATTTTGGTTCTGTTCTGGCTCAGTTCCTGGACCAGGTATTTGCGTGTGGGCCCAGACTCCAAGCCCTGACTCATGTCCACAGACTTGGCCGTCTCCACATCCTGGTGCACCTGAGAATACATCTGCAGGAACCTGAAGGGGTCGGTCTCGCGCTCAGCTGCCTGGAGGCTTTCCTTGCTGGTTCTGATGGAAACCATTCTGGTGGAGACAGAGTTGTGGATACTGGTCAGGGTACGGTCACGCATCCTCTTCACAGCCCTGATGAGCTGAACGCTGGAGCGCCGCACCTTCTCTGTTTCCAGCCTCTCCCACTCTTCCAGACCGCTCTGATCCTGGTCCTGGTCCTGGTCCTGGTCCTGGTCCTGGCCCCGGCTCTGGCCCCGGCCCCGGCCCTGGCCCTGGTCCTGGTCCTGGCCCTGGCCCGTCTGCTGGGCTGACAGCTTCTCCTTGAGCTCCTTCTGGGCCGTGAAGATGGGCTTCATGTTGCGCTGGTCTTCGATGGTGCAGGAAACACAGACGCATTTCAGGTCGTCCAAGCAGTAGTACTCCAGGACTTTGCCGTGTTGGGGGCACTTTGGGGCAGCGCCCAGGGCCACGGGCTCGGTCAGAGGGTGCGTCTGGAGCAACACCGCCGTGGTGAGATGAGGCTTGAGGTGTTCCACACACATGGAGATCTCACATTTCATGCAGGTCTTCTGTGCTGGTTGGCGATCCGTGTTCATGCACATGTCACAAAGGATGTCCTGTCCCACTTTTCCTGGTTGATCAGACATCTTTCTGTTTTACAAAATCCCCCTTCAGGTGTGAGACTCTTAAACTCCGTCTTGTTGGTCTTCTGGCTTCAGCTCTGGGCTCTCTGTCCTCACCAGATCCTGCGATCGCTCGACTAATCAAGCAAAGCTTTAGATTTCCTTAAATAAGATGCAGCTGCAACATCCTGTAAGTTTACTTTTGATTTCGGTTCTTTGTGCCGCCCCTGGGGTG
The DNA here is from genome assembly GCA_911728415.1 of Lagocephalus sceleratus. Classification (NCBI taxonomy): domain Eukaryota; kingdom Metazoa; phylum Chordata; class Actinopteri; order Tetraodontiformes; family Tetraodontidae; genus Lagocephalus; species Lagocephalus sceleratus. The sequence goes on from CAJVRN010000234.1 coordinate 4,368,664, forward strand.
TGTCCAGCTCTGACAACAATATGTGTCCGTGGGTATTAAATCATCCTTATAATGTTAGTCATGAGGGCCTTTTTGTCCTCCTCATGTTAAAGACCAAAGGTTTATGTGAGTGATGTTTGAGATGAAGTGGGATTCTCTGGACCCTTGACTCTGACGAGATCACCTTTGGCGCTCTCTTTAAATAATGTCACGAACCAGGCGGGAACCCAAGAGTGACACCAGAGTTTGGTTTAACCCCGTTTTATTTGCAGGGTGGTACAGGGACAGAAGGCAATCAGGTTTACCGGGGAACAGAAGCCAACGGAAGGTCAGGGACAGGCAGGGTCGATAGCAGGCAGACAGGCAGGCAGGAAATCATGGGACAGTCATGTAATCACAGCGGACAATCTGGCGGGGGCGAAACGTTTGGCTACGGTACAAATAGGCCACCTGATTGGCCTGATTGGCTGCAGGTGCGCAGCGCCGAGGTGGATCTGAGGGCGGGGCTGCTCGCCGCTGTGACAGAGCCCCCCCCCCCTCAAGGGACAGCTCCCAACGTCCCCACGGAACCTCTAGGTCCGCCCCTTATGGGGAGGGTGAGCAGGGGGGGTCAGAACTCCTGGGACTCGGATGATTCCAGGTCACTGCCCACGTTCTCTGCTCCCGCATCCTGCTCGGCCCTCTGCGCTCTGGGGCGGCCCTTTCTCCTGTTCCGGGACGGCTGGTCTGGGTGTTGGGCATGGAAATCCCGTATTAGCCCCTTGTCAAGAATGTGTCGGGACGGGAGCCAAGACCTCTCCTCCGGACTGTAACCCTCCCAGTCCATGAGGTACTGGAGGCCCCTGCCACGGGGTTGGGAGCGCAGGAGACGACGGACCGTTTAGGCAGGACCCCCATCCACAAGCTGGGGAGGAGGAGGGGCTGGGCCATCCAGGACCAGGGGGCTCTCACGAGCGGGCTTGATCCTGGAGGCATGAAACATGAGGTGAAGGACCGAGGAAGTTCGAGCCTCACCGCTGCCGGGCCGATGATTCTCCTGATGGTGAATGGACCCACGAACGGCGGGGGAGAAGCGGAGCGTGCCGACCGCCCACCGAGCTGGTCGCCGAGAGTCGCGAACGCCTGCTCGTTTGCCTCCGCGGCGCGTCTCACCTCCGCAAAGACCGCCGACACAGCCTCCTTATGCCGCTGCAGGACCCCCTCGATCCGTTTCAAACATTTGAGCGGGAACGGGTTGTCCGCTGGGTCCATTCTTGGCCAGATTGTTCTGTCAGGAATCAGGTGAGAACCCACGAGCACACCAGAGTTCGGTTTTAACACCGCTTTATTCAGGGCACAGCACAAAGCCGCTGGAAAGTGGGAGCCGGGCGAGCCTGTCCGTGGACGGAGTCGGGGGCAGAAGGCAGTCTGGTCTTCTGGGGAGCAGGCAGGGTCGGATCGTGGAGGGCAGGCCGGGTCCAGGACCGACAGGCAGACGACCGGGTCTCCAAGCTAGAGCACAGGCAGAGTCAGCAGGGAACAGAAGCAGACGGAGGGTCGCAGACAGGCAGGGTCGATAACGGACAGACAGACACGCAGGATATCGCGGGAAAGCTATTTGACAGGGGCGAAACGTTCGGCCACGGTATAAATAGGCCACCTACTTGGGGAGATTGGCTGCAGGTGCACAGTGTCAGGACAGGTTTTCACTTGATGTCAGCAGTTTTCAGCAAAATGTTGATTTGAAAAAGCCTCCTTGGCAAATGTAGATTATTAATTTATATTGTAGATTGGAAAGATTCTTGTAATTCACGGTCAGAAACAAAAAGGAAAAAGAAGGCGGGCAGCCGGAGAAGTGTGGTGATATTTGGCTTTATTGGTGTTTTGGTGTCTCGATGTTCTCAACAGTGTCGACACGCAATTGACGTCAGATGTACCATGTTGTGAACCAAGTTCACAAAAGTTTCCCTTTTGTTCAGGATCGCTTCAATGTTTTGTCATCTAGGGCAGGGGTATTGGAGTTCGGTCCTCAAGGGCTGGGATCCGGCCAGGTTTTCCGATCTACCAGGTGGAAAACCCGGCCGGATCCCGGCCTTTGAGGACCGAACTCCGACACCTGTGATCTAGGGCAGGGATGTCCAAACTGTTCCACAAAAGGCCGTGTGGCTGCAGGTTCTTGTTCAACCCAGCAGCACCAGACTGGACTCACTTAATCAACTCATCTGAGTCTTCAGAAAGCTAATTGGTCAAACTGGGTGTGCTGGACTGGTTGGAACAAAAACCTGCAGCCACACGGTAGTTTCTGGAATAGTTTGGACATCCCTGATCTAGGTAGTAGTAGTAGTACTCCAGGACTTTGCCGTGTTGGGGACACTTTGGGGCGGTGCCCAGAGCCATGGGCTCGGTCAGAGGGTGTGTCTGTACATACACCTCAGTGGTGAGATGAGGCTTGAGGTGTTCCACACATGGAGATCTCACATTTCATGCAGGTCGTCCGTGCTGGTTTGCAATCCGTGTCCGTGCACATGTCACAGAGGATGTCCTGTCCCACTTTTCCTGGTTGATCAGACATCTTTCTGTTTTACAAAATCCCCCTTCAGGTGTGAGACTCTTAAACTCCGTCTTGTTGGTCTTCTGGCCTCAGCTCTGGGCTCTCTGTCCTCACCAGATCCTGCAATCGCTCGACTAAACAAGCAAAGCTTTCGATTTCCTGAAAATAATATGTGGCCACACCTACCTCAAAGCTTACTCTTAGTTTTGTTTCTTTGTGTTGCCCCTGGGGTGTGTCCAGCTCTGACAACAATATGTGTCTGTGGGTATTAAATCATCCTTATAACGTTAGTCATGAGGGCCTTTTTGTCCTCCTCAAACAACCTCCTCTCTTCAAACAACCTGTGTTCCACTTACTGCCATGTTGATGTGAAAAAGCCCAACCTAACATGTACGGTTGGATCTTGTTGACACCCGTGTTAAATAAAAGCCATTCCACGTCTGGTGTTTTAATAGAATTTATTCATAATTCAGCAGAGTCTTCACAGATTTTTGCATAATATTCTCTCCCCTCAAGAAAGAAAAAGCCACCAGAAGAGGGAGACAAACAGAGTAAAATAGGAATAAAACAAAAGCCACACATCAAGAAAACAACACCAAACTGGGTATTTTACTCTTAAAAGGTTGTGATAATAAAGTGAGACCTCACTATTTAGACTAAAACAATCCTCCCAGCCTCAGTAAGTTTACAAGAACGGCAGGGGTCCCCCTTCATGGAGTGCACCATCTTTGGACGAAACCCCAAATTCTGGGCCGGGGTCAAAGGTCAGGAGTTCGAAGCGCCACCTTTCTTGTGGGTAAAGGGAGGATGTCCTGGCCCATCCTTAAGATTTCAGGGACATTCTTGAGGGACGGGAGGTGGGCTGCAGTCTTCCACAAGTTCACAGAGCAGCTCTGTGGTGTTTAAGGCACCGACTGGTTTTCCACAAGAACAGAATCGCCCTAAATTCTGATGGAAACACTTCTGATCCACGTTGTGAACCTTGTCACATGAGCAGATCCATTGTGTCTGGTGATGATTGTTTTGATATGATTGGGTTGTCTGTGTCTGTGTCATATTCACTTGTAAAGAGACAAAGGGTGTTAGATCGTTGTGAGAGGGGTTGAGCTGTATCGTTGTTACTTCTCTCCTCTCATGTTGTCCATCCAGACTGAAGAAGGACAGAGAATCAGGATGATGCCATATTACTTCATAGGTTTGCAGATTGGTCACATGATCTGGACCACTGTCCTCATGAAGATCTCCTCCTGGTAAACTCCTGAGCTGTTTGTTTGTGTAGCTGAGCCCAAAGACGTTGTCCGTGTTGCTGCCTAAATAGTTTTTCTTACATAATCCGATGGTCCAGTCGTAGTCCCTGGACACCCTCAGCACCCATCTTCTCAACTCTGAAGTGGGCGTCTCTGTGTTTTTAATGTGAAACATGCTGAAGGGTTGTTGTGGTACCTGGAATTTAGTATAGAAGATTTTCCTTTTGTCTCTGGAGAGGGTCATGCAAAGGTCTGAGATGAATGGTTCAAAGGTCAGGTTAGGGCCTTTAGAAAAGATCTCCTCCTGGTTCTCTGGGTCAACCAGAGCCACAAGGGATTTCCAGAGATGATCCACTTGCTCCACCATTTTGGTTCCCTTCTGGCTCAGTTCCTGGACCAGGTATTTGCGCGTGGGCCCAGACTCCAAGCCCTGACTCATGTCCACAGACTTGGCCGTCTCCACATCCTGGAGCACCTGAGAATACATCTGCAGGAACCTGAAGGGGTCGGTCTCACGCTCAGCTGCCTGGAGGCTTTCCTTGCTGGTTTTGATGGAAACCATTCTGGTGGAGACAGAGTTGTGGATACTGGTCAGGGTACGGTCACGCAGCCTCTTCAAAGCCTCGATGAGCTGAACGCTGGAGCGCTGCACCTTCTCTGTTTCCAGCCTCTCCCACTTTTCCAGACTGCCCTGGCCCCGGCCCTGGTACTGGCCCCGGCCCCGGCCCTGGCCCTGGTCCCGGTCATGGTCCTGGTCCATCTGCTGGGCAGACATGTTCTCCTTGAGCTCCTTCTGGGCCGTGGAGAAGGTCTTCATGTTGTGCAGACGGTGCTGGTCTTTGATGGCGCAGGAAACACAGACGCATTTCAGGTCGTCCAAGCAGTAGTACTCCAGGACTTTGCCGTGTTGGGGGCACTTTGGGGCGGCGCCCAGGGCCACGGGCTCGGTCAGAGGGTGCGTCTGGAGCAACACCGCCGTGGTGAGATGAGGCTTGAGGTGTTCCACACACATGGAGATCTCACATTTCATGCAGGTCTTCTGTGCTGGTTTGCGATCCGTGTCCGTGCACATGTCACAGAGGATGTCCTGTCCCACTTTTCCTGGTTGATCAGACATCTTTCTGTTTTACAAAATCCCCCTTCAGGTGTGAGACTCTTAAACTCCGTCTTGTTGGTCTTCTGGCCTCAGCTCTGGGCTCTCTGTCCTCACCAGATCCTGCGATCGCTCGACTAATCAAGCAAAGCTTTAGATTTCCTGAAATTAAGATGTGGCCACACCTACCTCAAAGCTTACTCTTAGTTTTGTTTCTTTGTGCCGCCCCCGGGGTGTGTCCAGCTCTGACAACAATATGTGTCTGTGGGTATTAAATCATCCTTATAATGTTAGTCATGAGGGCCTTTTTGTCCTCCTCATGTTAAAGACCAAAAGTTTATGTGAGTGATGTTTGACATGAAGTGGGATTCTCTGGACCCTTGACTCTGACGAGATCACCTTTGGCGCTCTCTTTAAACAACCTGTGTTCCACTTACTGCCATGTTGATGTGAAAAAGCCCAACCTAACATGTACGGTTGGATCTTGCTGACACCCGTGTTACATAAAAGCCATTCCATGTCTGGTGTTTTAATGGAATTTATTCATATTTCACCAGAGACTTCACAGAGTTTTGCATAATATTGTCTCAAGAAAGAAAAAGCCACCAGAAGAGGGAGACAAACAGAGTAAAATAGGAATAAAACAAAAGCCACGCATCAAGAAAACAACACCAAACTGGGTATTTTACTCTTAAAAGGTTGTGATAATACAGTGAGACCTCACTATTTAGACTAAAACAATCCTCCCAGCCTCAGTAAGTTCACAAGAACAACAGGGGTCCCCCTTCATGGAGCGCACCGAACGGCCCGAATGTCTTCAGATGGAGAAGCCCCAAATTCTGGGCCGGGGTCAAAGGTCAGGAGTTCAAAGCGCCACCTTTCTTGTGGGTAAAGGGAGGATGTCCAGGCCCGTCCTTGAGATTTCAGGGACGTCCTTGAGGGACGGGAGGTGGGCTGCAGTCTTCCACAAGTTCACAGAGCAGCTCTGTGGTGTTTAAGGGACCGACTGGTTTTCCACAAGAACAGAATTGCTCTGAATTCTGATGGAAATAGTTGTGATCCAAGTAATGAACCTGGTTACATGAGCAGATCCATTGTGTCTGGTGATGATTGTTTTGATATGATTGGGTTGTCAACCTGTGACTGGAGTACATTCCACACCTTTGTGCTGCCTGTCTCTGACCAAATGGAAACCCCGATGGTTGAACATGCGGTCGAAAGCTCATGTACGATTGGGTCGTCTGTGTCATATTCAATTGTAAAGAGACAAAGGGTGTTAGATCGTTGTGAGAGGGGTCGAGCTGTATCGTTGTTACTTCTCTCCTCTCATGTTGTCCATCCAGACTGAAGAAGGACAGAGAATCAGGATGATGCCATGTTACTTCATAGGTTTGCAGATTGGTCACATGATCTGGACCACTGTCCTCATGAAGTTCTCCTCCTGGGACAGTGTTGAGCTGTTTGTTTGTGTAGCTGAGCCCAAAGACGTTGTCCATGTTGCTGCTTAAATAGGTTTTTTCGCATAATCCGATGGTCCAGTCGTAGTCCCTGGACACCCTCAGCACCCATCTTCTCAACTCTGAAGTGGGCGTCTCTGTGTTTTGAATCTGAAACACGTTTAAGGGTTGTTGTGGTACCTGGAATTTAGTATAGAAGATTTTCCTTTTGTCTCTGGAGAGGGTCATGCAAAGGTCTGAGATGAATGGTTCAAAGGTCAGGTTAGGGCCTTTAGAAAAGATCTCCTCCTGGTTCTCTGGGTCAACCAGAACCACAAGGGATTTCCAGAAATTCTCCACTTGCTCCACCATTTTGGTTCCGTTCTGGCTCAGTTCCTGGACCAGGTTTTTGCGTGTGGGCCCAGACTCCAAGCCCTGACTCATGTCCACAGACTTGGCCGTCTCCACATCCTGGAGCACCTGAGAATACATCTGCAGGAACCTGAAGGGGTCGGTCTCACGCTCAGCTGCCTGGAGGCTTTCCTTGCTGGTTCTGATGGAAACCATTCTGGTGGAGACAGAGTTGTGGATACTGGTCAGGGTACGGTCACGCAGCCTCTTCAAAGCCTCGATGAGCTGAACGCTGGAGCGCTGCACCTTCTGTTTCCAGCCTCTCCCACTCTTCCAGACCGCCCTGGCCCCGGCTCTGGTACTGGCCCCGGCCCCGGCCCTGGTCCCGGTCATGGTCCTGGTCCATCTGCTGGGCAGACATGTTCTCCTTGAGCTCCTTCTGGGCCGTGGAGAAGGTCTTCATGTTGTGCAGACGGTGCTGGTCTTCGATGGCGCAGGAAACACAGACGCATTTCAGGTCGTCCAAGCAGTAGTACTCCAGGACTTTGCCGTGTTGGGGGCACTTTGGGGCGGCGCCCAGGGCCACGGGCTCGGTCAGAGGGTGCGTCTGGAGCAACACCGCCGTGGTGAGATGAGGCTTGAGGTGTTCCACACACATGGAGATCTCACATTTCATGCAGGTCTTCTGTGCTGGTTTGCGATCCGTGTTCATGCACATGTCACAGAGGACGTCCTGTCCCACTTTTCCTGGTTGATCAGACATCTTTCTGTTTTACAAAATCCCCCTTCAGGTGTGAGACTCTTAAACTCCGTCTTGTTGGTCTTCTGGCTTCAGCTCTGGGCTCTCTGTCCTCACCAGATCCTGCGATCGCTCGACTAAACAAGTAAAACTTTTGATTTCCTGAAAATAAGATGCGGCTGCAACATCCTGTAAGTTTACTTTTGGTTTCGGTCCTTTTTGCCGCCCCTTTGTGCCGTATGTGCTGGGTTCATCTTTGGCCAGACTGTTCTGTCACGAACCAGGCGGGAACCCAAGAGTGACACCAGAGTTTGTTTTAACCCCGTTTTATTTGCAGGGTGCTACAGGGACAAAAGGCAGTCAGGTTTACCAGGGAACAGAAGCCAACGGAAGGTCAGGGACAGGCAGGGTCGATAGCAGGCAGACAGGCAGGAAATCAGGGGATAGTCATGTAATCACAGCCGACAATCTGGCGGGGGCGAAAAGTTTGGCTACGGTACAAATAGGCCACCTGATTGGCCTGATTGGCTGCAGGTGCGCAGCGCCGAGGCGGATCTGAGGGCGGGGCTGCTCGCAGCTGTGACACCGGAGTGGCTGGGGCCCCAAGCAACTGCCCGGGTTACCTGTCTGCAAGCCCCGCCCCTGTAGTTCGCTCATTACAGCTAAGGAGCTAATCAAGAATCAGTAAAGGCAACATAATAATTTCAACTTGTGACAACATATTATCCATCCATCATCTTCTACCTCTCGGTCCTCCACAGAGGGTTGGTGGGGGACTGGAGCCTATCCCAGGACATTGGGCGAAGGCGGGATCCACCCTGGACTGAACGCCAGTCAGTCGCAGGGCTGACGACAACATAAAATAATTCAAGTAAATATAATGTTGTTGCATCCTTTTGTCACATTCCTGTATATTTATCAGTGTTTCTGTTGTGATGGATCAGGTTGTCAGGACAGGTTTTCAGTCTATGTCAGTGGTTTTCAGCAAAATGTTCATTTGAAAAAGCCTCCTTGGCAACTGTAGATTATTAAATTGTAGATTATAAAGATTCTTGTAATTCTTACTCATAAACAAAAAGGAAAAATAGCCGGAGAAGTGTGGTGATATTTGGCTTTATTGGTGTTTTGGTGTCTCGACGGTCACAATGATTTCGACACGCAATTGACGTCAGATGTGCCGCGTTGTGAACCACACAGTAAAGTTTCCCTTTTGTTCAGGATCGCTTCAATGATGAAAAGAGCATCAACATTTTATCATCTAGGGCAGGGGTGTCGGAGTTCAGTCCTCAAGGGTCGGGATCCGGCTGGTTTTTCCGATCTACCAGGTGGAAAACCCGGCCAGATCCCAGCCCTTGAGGACTGAACTCCGACACCTGTGATCTTGGGCCTCAAGCAGGAAGTTCAGTAGCGGGTTCTTCATTTGTTGCGCAAAGAAGACAAAGAAATAACGAGGGATGCTCATTTCAGCCTGATGTAGAGACACAATTGGACATTTGCAGACGCGTTGAGGCCTAACGCCCCCCCCGACTCAGTTCCAGCTGGCCGTGTACTCGGCTCTCTGCGAGCTCCAGAGCTCGGTCCCGTCGATGATGCGGCGGATCACGGAGGCGGAGGTGATGAGCAGGTGTCCGGCGGTTTGTAGGAGGGTGGACGCCACACGGAGGGCCTCCCTGCGGAGACAGAACCGACTGGCTTAGCTGGGACTTTCCTTGTTTGCTTTTTTTTGGGAGGGGTCGGCGGCTACCTGAGGAATTTCTTTGGTCCCAGGCACTGAAAATCAGCGCTCACGGAATAAAGGCCCTGAAATGTCGCCTTCACACTCAGCGAGCCGAAAATATCCTTTGGGCTCATTCGGTAGAGGTCAAAGGTGACGCGAGCGATGTCCTTCCCAGTGCGGGGCTTGTCGCGGGCTGATGATTTGAGCACGACCGAACCCTGGAGACAGACACGGGACACCTGAGACCCCCGCTTAAAAGCGCATCTCAGCGGACCCCCCTTTTTTTTTCTTTTTTGAAACCCCCCTGGCCACCAACCTACCGGCTGCGGCCTCCACGTCTCCCCGGGCTGCAGGGCCATGAGCATGGTGTTGTCCGGCAGGGTCATGAGGAAGTCGTCCGAGTCCACCTCTGTGCCGTCCTCCTCGCAGACCAGGGACACGGACACGGCGGACAGGGAGAGCAGCAGGGCGTGGCAGACCTGCGACACGCGTACAGGTCAGCAAGAGACGCTGTTCCGTCAACGTTCTGCCTCTACGCCCCAGCCGCAGCCCGACCGATGGACCCGAACTGAACGTCTGAGACAGGTCCAGGCCTTTTTGGGGCGTTGGGGGTCGCTCGTACCTTCTGCTTCAGCTCCTCCAGCGTCCCGGCTGTGATGCCCTTCCTGGTCTCTCTGCCATGACAACACACTCTGAAGGGACGCTGTGGCGGAGACCACACGCGTTTGGTGACAGATCTGTTGGGAAAAAGACACGTTGTGACCCAAAATGACTTTTTCCGACCCTTATAAAGTAACCCAAACCCTCTACCAAACTTGACACGAGACGTTCGTGTCCGTCAAGATCACAAGGCATGTGTCTCAAAGGGCCAAAAACATATCTTCGCTTACTTGATGGTGTCCATGCCGCTGTCACGTCTTCCCCGGGCGATATTGTCTCAGGAGATTTGCCGAATCAAGCTATAAACTGAGGCTGCTGTTGTTTGACCTGGCTCGTGGACTTCACCCCCAACCTGATGATACGACAGACGCGGGGCGACGAGGGGTCAAAGCTCGTTTGCTCTGCGAGTACGTGAGACGAGAGTCATTAATGTGGTTATTCTGCTGGACACGTCCCCAATGTACCACGTTTAGAAAAACAAAAAGATCAGTGATTTTATTCAGAAAAGATTCATCCATATAAAGTCATCCATTACAGAATTTCACAACATGTGTAGATATTAGAATGTGTTTTTATCCACAGAACTACATCATCCTACTGCTAAATATTTTATTTAAGAACATTTATTCCTCTAAAAGTTTGACTTCAGCAGTCAAAACAACTGTTGAGACAAACAGACGTCACATCCGCCGAAACAATCGGAGGGTGCGCTCGTTTATCCACCCCGGCGCGCGCGTCGGCGGAGCCCCTCGCCTCGTTCCCGCCACCCGCGCGCGCGGCCCGCCCGAACCGGCCGACCCCAGGGACCGAACCGAGCGAACCCCCGTCGCGCCGGCGAAGGCGGGAGAACGAGGAAGAGGAGCTCCGGAGCGGCGGCCGAAGTTGGTTTTTGAGACCCAAAGAGGGCGGGGAGCAGAAGGTACCGTCGCGGCGGTTCCGACCCATGAGTCGCGTGTTCGGGCTTGATGGCCGAGGAGAAGCTTGCAGACGGTGAGTCGAGCCGCGGTTCGGCCCGGTTCTGCAGCCCGGGGCCGTCGGGTTCGGACCGGTTCCGAGGGGGTTCTGACCGGTTCCGACCTGCGCAGGAGCCGGGCTGCCGTTCGCCGCCCTGCAGCTGCTGGCCCCGCCCGTGCGGCTGGTGTCGGCGGCCCTGTGGGCGGCGATGCGGCGCCGGGACGTGCTGCGGTTCGGCGTCCTGGAGGACTTCCTCACGGCCGCCTGCGACACCGTCCCGGGGCTGCTGACCGCCCGGCACCGGGCCAAGCTGGCCCTGGGGCTCCGGGGGCGGGTGAGTGTCCTGCACCACCTCCTCCTACATCACCTCCTCCATCACCACCATCATCTCCTACATAACCTCCTCCATCACCCCCTCCATCACCTCCTACATCACCACCATCATCTCCTCCATCACCTCCTCCTACATCACCTCCTCCATCACCCCCTACATCACCTCCTACATCACCACCATCATCTCCTCCATCACCTCCTCCTACATCACCTCCTCCATCACCCCCTACATCACCTCCTACATCACCACCATCATCTCCTCCATCACCTCCTCCTACATAACCTCCTCCATCACCCCCTCCATCACCTCCTACATCACCACCATCATCTCCTCCATCACCCCCTCCATCACCTACATCACCACCTCCTCCATCACCCCCTCCATCACCTCCATCACCCCCTCCATCACCTCCATCCCCCCCTACATCACCACCTCCTCCATCACCCCCTCCATCACCTCCTCCATCTCCTCCATCACTTCCTCCTACATAACCTCCTCCATCACCCCCTCCATCATCTCCTCCATCACCCTCTACATCATCTCCTCCATCACCTCCTCCATCACCCTCTACATCATCTCCTCCATCCTCCTCCATCACCTCCTCCTCCATCACCTCCTCCATCACCCCCTCCATCACCCTCTACATCACCACCTCCTCCATCACGTCCATCACCCCCTACATCACCTCCTCCATCTCCTCCATCACCTCCTACATCACCCCCTACATCACCTCCTCCATCATCTCCTCCATCACCTCCTCCATCCCCCCCTCCATCACCTCCTCCATCACCCCCTCCATCACCTCCTCCATCACCCCCTACATCACCACCTCCTCCATCACCCCCTACATCACCACCTCCATCACCTCCTCCATCACCCCCTACATCACCTCCATCACCCCCTACATCACCCTCTACATCACCACCTCCTCTATCACCCCCTACATCCCCTCCATCACCTCCTCCATCACCCCTACATCACCCCATCACCCCCTTCACCACCTACTCCATCTTCCCCTCCATGACTCCCTACATCACCTCCTCCATCACCCCCTACATCACCTCCTCCATCACCACCTCATCTCCTCCATCACCTCCTCCATCACCCCCTACATCACCTCCATCACCCTCTACATCACCTCCATCACCCTCTACATCACCTCCTCCATCACCCTCTACATCACCTCCTCCATCACCCTCTACATCACCTCCTCCATCACCCCATCCATCACCTCCTCCATAACCCCCTCCATCACCCCATCCATCACCTCCTCCATAACCCCCTCCATCACCCCCTACATCACCTCCTCCATCACCACCTCCATCTCCTCCATCACCCTCTACATCACCTCCTCCATCACCCTCTATGTCACCTCCTCCATCACCCTCTACATCACCTCCTCCATCACCCTCTACATCACCCCCTCCATCACCCCCTACATCACCTGCTCCATCACCATCTCCATCTCCTCCATCACCCTCTACATCACCACCTCCATCACCTCCTCCATAACCCCCTCCATCACCTCCTCCATCACCCCCTCCATCACCACTTCCATCCCCCACCCCCCACCTCCATCACCCCCTCCATCACCTCCTCCATAACCCCCTCCATCACCCCCTCCGTCACCTCTGTGTCCAACATCCTCCCTTCCAGCTGATCCTGGAGCTGTGTCGGACGCAGCCGGACGTCGAGGTCGTGGCGCCGCACCTGGAGAGGATCCGCCTTCCCGCCTCCGTGAAGGTTCTTCCTCCACCTCCCTCCCCGCCGAAGAGAGCGAAGCCCCCCCCCCACCCTGCTCATTCTGTCTCCTCTCCTAGAAGACGGACGTCAAGATTCACCGGGCGGTGGAGAACTTCCACGTCCTGGTGGGCGCGCTGCTGAGGGACGTGGCCGAGCGCGAGCGGTTCTTCCAGGTGAGCGCCTCGGGCTCGCTCTCGGCCTGCCGTCCGCTCCAGGTCGACCTTTTCCCGTCTGCCCCCCCCGACAGGAGGAGTTTCCCGTGGACTACGGTCCGGAGTTTGACCAGGAGTTGGAGAACCTGCTGTGGGAGTTTCTGATCCGACTGGACCAGCTGCTTCCCGTCCCCAGCCTGGCCCGGGTAGAGCGCGCCCGCCCCCCCCCCCCCCGCCGCCGCCGCCGCCGCCCGTTCTCGCTTTTGAGGGCCTCCACGCCCACGTGGGTGACGTGTCTCCACCAGACGGTGTCCTGGCTCAGCGACGCTCCGCCCGTCCTGGAGGAATGCGCTCGGGCGGCCACCCAGCCTCAGCTGCTGAAGCTGCTGCTGGAGCACCAGGCCTGCCTGGGCCACCTGGAGACGGCAGGTGCGGCCCAAATCGCTCCTCAACGCCGCGCCCGCCGCCTTCCGAAATCCCTCGCTCACCCCCGACTTCTGCTTCCCCCAGCGTCTCTTCCTCCCAACATGGGGGACTCCATCCTGGCCTCCCTCTCCCTGCCGCCTTCGGGAAGGGCGGCCTCGGCGGAAGCGAACGGCGGCGAGGCGGGGACCCCCGGAGGCACCCAGACGCGGGCCGAAACGCCGTTTCTCACGCCCGTGATTGGGATCATATCCAACGAAGACGTGCCGGCGATGGCTTCCGCTCGGAAGAGGCCGGCGGCGAGACCACGCGGCGGCGTGAAGCGCAAACAGCCCGACAAAAGCGACTCCGAGGAGGAGGCGGAGGCGGAGCTTCCCGGCGCGGCGGACGGAGAGTCGGCGAAGGACGCCGACGCGGAGGAACCCCAGCAGGACTCGACTCCGGCGCCCGATCGCGGCGCCGGGCCGTCGCTCCGATCCGCCTTTGCGTCCCGCCTGAACGGGACCCCCGCGACGCCCTCGAGCGCCGGGCGGCCGAAATCCCCGTACGGAAAATGGCGAAACCAAACAAGACGGAATCCGCCCGACTCGGCTTTTCCTGCCTCGGGCAACAAAGAGTAAGAGACTTACCCATTACCCATGATGCAAAGCGCCCCCGGCTGTTGGTTTAAGAGACGAGCGGGTGGGCGAACTTGTGTGGTGTCCGTGTTTTTACTGAATAAAGGTGTTTAGCGCAACTCCTCCCGTTGTTTCCTTCGCGGTCAAATCGGGATCTTTCGCCTCGGGATCGGTGTTTAACGATGTTTCTGCCCAACAGAAACCGCCCGACCTCCTCCCGCCAGCAGCGGAGCAACGCAGGTGATCGGGCGACCGACCTCACCCACAGGCGCCCGCCGAGGTCCTCGCTTAACCGCTTGGTTTTGTTTTTTTTCTCGTTGTTGGGTTAGAGGGGGCGGCGCTCTCCGGAGACGGCGAGGATTACGTGGCCGACTCCGAGGACGAGGCCACCAAGAACTTTAAGGACAGGGTAAGTATCGAGTGTGTGTGTGTGTGTGTGTGTGTGTGTGTGTGTGTGTGTGTGTGTGTGTGTGTGTGTGTGTTGGGCTGACTCGCTCTCCCCTCGCGCCCCCAGCTGTTCGTGAAGCGCTACTGCAGGACCAAACACGGCACCTACGTTCCCACCCTGAGGGAGTACTTCAGGCCCCGGATGGCCAGGAGGGACTTGCTGTGGACGGGGGGCAGGCGCAGATGAGGAAGGCCACGCCCCCCCGCCTCCCCGATGGAGACGCCGATTTTCTTCAGCAAAAAGGACTTTTAACTTTTTTAAAAACGTTGCCCAGACACGTGATTATGGATCGCTTTTACCTCGTTTTATACGAGGAACTTTTGTATTCGTCTTACATTTTAGTCATTAAAGGACAAAATACGTTTCCACCAGTTTGATTTCTTCATTGTTTTTCTGCTCTCGAGCAGGGCTCAGCAACGCTATCAGGGCCAGAGTTTTACCTTGTGGGTCGGACCCTCGAGGTAAAAAAAAATTGGGATCATGTTTGACGATCTTATTGGGATCTTATTTGAAGTTTATTGTTTTTAGGTTTTTTTTCTACTTTTCATAGTTTGAAGCTTGTTGTTGAGACTCAAAGAATACCCAAATCTGAACGACGATCAGGAGGAAAATTTGTGTTAAACGAAAAATATTGTGTGCTGGAGGAATTTGTGTGTGTGTGTCTGTACCATAAAAATCATAAATGGTGGATTACTGGTGGTTCAGAGTCTCCGTTGTTGCTGTTTTCAGCTGCTTTAAGAGTTTGGACCTCGTCATATTTTCTCTGTCATCCTCACAGCTTTATAATCCAGTCTGGGGCCGGATTGGACGGCTCGGTGGGCCGGATTGGGCCTGCGGGCCACCAGTTGATGATCACTGAACTGTTGATGAAATAGATGTAGTGTGTGTGTGTGTGTGTGTGTGTGTGTGTGTGTGTGTGTCTGTACACTTAAAAAAATGCAGTACCTGTCCACAAAAAGAGCAACACCAGACAAGATTGATCATATTTACTCCACAACAACAAAATTAATTCCATTTTTTTCCATTTTTATTGTTTTCTTCTTTTCTCTCAAACTGTCTGGCTCCAGCACCAACACCACAACTTCTGGGTCACTTCTTCCCCCATCGGTACGCCTATCGTAAGAACAGGAGCACAGGAGACTCCACAGCGCTGCACTCTGTCCTCTCACCTGGACAATAGACACATACGCCCAAATGCTGTTCATAGACTTCAGTTCAACATTTAACAGTCATCCCCTCCAAGCTAAGAACCAAACTAAGAGATCTGGGCATCAGCACCTCCATCTGCAACTGGTGATTGGACTTTCCGGTAGGGGAACTGCTCTGCCTCAGACCGAAGGCATTGCAGAAGGTGGTGACAAATACCTAGCGTATAGCTGGAGCTCCTCCTCCTGCCATTGAGGACATGTGCAGGAGGCGTTGTCACAGGAGGACCAAGAAGGTCACTAAAGACTCCTGTCACCCAGCGCATGGACTGTTTACCCTCATGCCCTCTGAGAGGCGCTACAGGAGCCTCCCCACAAAAACCAGCAGGTTCACAAACAGCTTCTTCCCCACTGCTGTCTCCCTGCTGAACTCTGACCCCTCTCACCTGACCTCCCTTCAGGCACAATAACCCCGTCTGCACTGACTGATTGTACGTTCACTCCATTTGCACTGATTACATCTGTAGTCCCAATAATGGAACCTGTTTATTTGCACTATTTACATCTGTTTATTTGCACTGTTTTCCATACTTTTCATATCTTTATCATATTTTATCATTGTTGTATAGTTAAAACATACACATATTTAAAAACTGCATAAATAGCCTCTATTGATCCTGTAGAAATTCAGCACGATAGTTACAGCCTGTATACATATTTATCTGAGTTGCAATTACTTTTATATACTCTTTACATATCTGTAAACTCTGTAAATATAAACATATCTTATATATTGTTATCATACACACTTATAATTGTGTGTATATATTGTATATACCTCATCACAGTTTTATTCACTACTTAAACACTTCTTGTTAGATGCTAACTGCATTTGGTTGCCTTGTACTTGAGACATGTGTAATGACAATAAAGTTGAATCTGATCTCATCAAATCTTCTTTCATTAAAAATAAGGGAACCACACTGAATTAAGTGTCTCTGCAGCACGGACCACTGCATGTGTGAACGTCCACCAGGTGTCCATGAAGCTGTGAGGACTGCTGCTGTTCTCCTCTGTGTGGACCTCCTCTGTCCCCTCCAGCTGGTCTCCTCTAGAACTTCCTTCAGAGTTCTCCAGCTGGAGGTCCAGACTGTCCTGCAGCCACACCTCCTGTGGGCTGTCGTCTACTTCATCCTCTCCTTCCTCTTGTCCAGAAAAGAAAGGATGCTGTAGAGCCTCCAGCGCCGTGATACGCTGGGTGGGGTCTACCTCCAGCATCTTTTTCAGGAGGTCCACAAACAGGTCCAGGTCAGTGTCCTCACTGTGGCGAGCCGACAGAACGTCCTTCACGTCTTGGAAAGACTTGAAGCCGTCCTCTTTTCCCTGGATCTGCAGCTCTTCCTCCGTCTTCATGGTCCATCCTGGGTGACCTCCATTGACTTTCTTAAAGAAGGTCTCTGTCTCCAGCCCCATGTCCAGCACATGGTCTGGGATGTGTCCACAAACCTTCACAATAGAATTTAGAATTCCCTGGGGTTCCTCAAAAGGAAACAGGTCCCTTCCTGCAGCCAGTTCAAACACGGTGGCTCCCAGAGACCACACGTCCAGAGCTTCATCCACCTCAGAGGCCAGGATCACTTCTGGAGAGCTGTACTTGTAGGTGCAGAAGAACATGTCTGAGTCAATGTTCTGCGTCTCCTGCGCTGCTCCAAAGTCCACCAACTTGACCCTGGGTGGATTTTGCTGGTGGTCCACCACCATCACGTTCTCTGGCTTCATGTCGGCGTGAAACATCCCGACGGTCTTCAGCTGATGCAGAGACGTCAGAAGTTGGCACGTGATGTTTTTCACCTCCCATAAATCCAGGCCCTTCACGTATTTGTCCATCTTCTTCATGTATCCGTACAGGTCCATATCCAGGAGCTCAAAGCTCATACACATCTCGTCCTCGTGGAAAAAAAAGCCGTTGAACCTGACCAAGTTGGATGCGTCAGGATCCAGGGACTGCAGCCGTTGCAGGTTCTTAATTTCCATTTTTGCGATGGCTACGACATCAACGCAGTTCTTCATGACCTTGACAGCTTCAATCTTTCCTGTTTCAAGGTTACGACCCTTTAAAACCTTCCCAAAGTTTCCTTCTCCCAGAACTTCCAGGACCTGCCGTTGCTCTCCCAGTAGTGAACCCACTTGGTTCCTCTCACTGACCTCAGATCTGTTGCTCTCACCTTCCATGTGAACTTTGCTGTCCATTGTTTTGAGTTTCTGTCTCCTGGATTAATCTGAATTTATGGATCCACAACTAGTTGATAAAGCTAGTTTGTTGGGTTAGTTAATAATAATAACACTGTGCTTTGATGGACTTTGTCCCTTTGCTGTAGCTTTGGTTTTGCTTTGATGAAGTACCTTCAAAGGTTTGGGGGGGTCGTTAAAAAACCTGCATGCATGCGTCTGCTTCTAATTCTGACGTGTGTTCCACTCTCAGTGGGAATTAAACCCACAACCGACTGTTGAGTGTCACTTTTCTGGAGGTTCAAGCGTCTGGAAAGGGCCCACAAACATGTTTGAGTGTCCCACCAGTGAATACACACCTGTGTGAACATGAACACAGGCCGTCTCCAACACGCAGCAGTGTGACGCTGCAGCGTGCTCCAGTCAGCTCCTGTCTTTAGTTCTTCTAATTCAATAGAACACTGCATCCCAAAGGAGGCCAAAGTGAAGAAGTGACCCCAAGCAGCAGCGTTCAGACTCAAACACACACTTGTTATACTGATTAAAACTCAATAAAATGGGCTCGTTTGGCTGGAATTTTGATGAGTTTGTTTAATTGATGAGACTGAAAATAAATAAAAACCAAATGTTAAGGAGGATCATGAGGAAAAGTTCTGTTGAAAGAAAAAAAAGTGGAAACAACAAATGTTGAGCAGTTCAGAGAGTCTGTCCTCATTTCAGAATGTAGCCTGAACAGAGTCAGAAATGGTGGATTACTGTCAGGAACCAGACCAGAACCCAAGTGGGACACAAGCGTTCGGTTGAACACCGCTTTACTATCAGGCTTGTACAGGGAGACAGAACCGGACCTGTGGGGAAGCGGGATCCGGGCGAGTCCGTCCGAGGGTGAAGTCGGGGACAGAAGGCAGTCGGGTTTACCGGGGAGCAGGCAGAGTGGAACGGTGGTGGACAGGCTTGGTCAGGGACAGGCAGGAAGATGCCAGGACCTCAGGAGTAGAGCACAGACAGGTTCACCGGGGAACAGGTGCAACAGGCAGGTCAGGGACAAGCAGGGTCCAAACCAGGCAGACAGGCAGGAAAACGCTGGACGCTCATGTGTGACACAGAGGACAACCTAACAGGGAGGTAGCAGAGGGCCGGGATCTAAGTAGGTCCTCCTGATTGGCCTGATGGACCACAGGTGTGCAGGTGAAGGAGGACCCAAGGGCGGGGCCGCCCGCTGCTGTGACAATTACTGGTGCTTCAGAGTCTCCGTTGTTGCTGTTTTCAGCTGCTTTAAGAGTTTGGACCTCATCATATTTTCTCTGTCATCCTCACAACTTTAGAATCCAGTCTGGGGCCGGATTGGACGGCTCGGTGGGCCGGATTGGGCCTGCGGGAAAAACTCCCCTTTAACAGGAAGAAACCTTGAGCAGGACCAGGCTCATGTAGGGGGACCCTCCTGATGATGGACAGATGGGTAGAGAGAGAGGAGGAGAGGGAGGACATGTAGAGGAGAGAACAGGTAGGAGAGGAGAAGAGAAGAGGGGAGAAGAGAGGAGAAGAGGAAGGACATGTAGAGGATAGAATAGGTAGGAGAGGAGAGGAGAGGAGAGGAGACCAAACCCTGACCAGTGTGGTGACAGAGGCCTGTCAGGTGATCATGTTTCTGGACCCTCAGCCTCGGCCTATAGCAGCATAACTAGTATCTTAACTAGTGATCAGACGACCCCCTAAGTATGATCAGGCTGGTAAGGTATCACTAGCTCCTACAGGTAGGATGGAGCTAGGCCTCTGAGGACCTTGTAGGTCAAAAGAAGGGTTCTAAAAATGATTCTGAAATTAACGGGCAGAAATGAAGAGACGCCAGTACAGGAGTTATGTGATCTCTTTGGTCAGTACCTGTCAGAACTCTGGCTGCAGCGTTTTGGATCACCTGGAGGCTTCTTAAAGAGTTGTTTGGGCACCCTGATAGTAAAGAATTACAATAGTCCAGCCTGGAGGTAACAAATGCATGGACTAACTTTTCAGCATCATGCCGCGTCAGTAGCTTTCTGATCCTTGTGACACACCATCTAGAGTGATCATAAGGTCCAATCTATCCAGTTAGGCTTTTCAATCCGGCCCGCTGAACTCCAAATGATCGTAAAAACCTCGTTCATGTTCCCCTTTCCTGCAATGCCCACGTTTCCCCGATAGATGGCGCTACCGGTCACGTGCACTTCCGGGTCACAGAACTTATTATTTTCTTTTTAAACTTTGTATATACATTTTACACATGAAATTATCATCTCAAAATACACTTTGCCGTCGCTCCAAACAACCGTGTCATTAAACAAATAAAAGCAATATCGTAATCGTCGTTCTCGTTGTCATGACAACCTACAAACAACACAATATAGCGTCCACTCCAGAAAGACAGTCCTCAGTGCAAGTCTGTTCATAAATCGGGTTGTACATTTATTTGTGTGTTCTTACTGTGTTATGGGGTTTACACACACTACATGTGATGCTTTAATACATCCGGCCCAAACACTCAAACACTCCTGGCCCCTCTGTCACATTTTAGAGCCCATTGTGGCCCGCGAGTCAAAAAGTTTGCCCAGCCCATAGAAGAATCCTTAATCATAAATGTAAAAGTGATCAATGAATGGTCTGACAGGAGTGGGTTCTGAGGGAACACTGACACATGTTCTACTCAACACCATAAGTCAGAACTAGATCGAGGGTGTGGGTGAAGGTATGAGTTGGTTGGTTTATCTGCTGGAGGAAACCAACTGACTCAAGTCATGAAATGAAGCCATTTCTAAAGCTGCTATTTACAATGTCTACATGGATGTTAAAGTCTCCAATGATAATGACTTTGTCTGTTCTAAGGACCAAGTCAGATAAGAAGTCAGAGAGCTCAGATAGGAACTCTGAATGTGGCCCAGCAGGAGGCCGATATGCAACTACAAACAAAAGTGGCTTTTCTGTCTTCCAGTTCATATGGGTGATGCCAAGAGTCAGGCTTTCAAATGAGCTGGAACTATGTTCTGGTCTAGGATTAATTCATAACTTGGAGTGATAGATTGCTGCCACTCCCCCTCCTCGACCAGTAACGCGAGGAATATGATAGTTAAGATGGGTACGGGGAGTAGATTCGTTTAAGCTAACATACTCCTCCTCCTGAAGCCAGGTCTCAGTGAGGCAAAATAAATCAATGTGATGATCCGCTATCAGGTCGTGTACTAACAGGGATTTACACAAAAGACATCTGATATTTAACAGTCCACATTTAATTGTGTGGTTGGTTTCTCAACCTGTGCTTTGGTGTTCATTTTAATAAGATGATGGTGATGGACCGCTCCCCCCCCTGCTCTGTGCTTGGTGAACTTTTAACCGTGGAACAGAGACGACCTCTGTAGTGTTCAGTATGTTATTGTTGGTGGATGAGGGTTCTATGGAAGCAGCAGACAGGTGTGTAAGACTACAACTCTGCATCCTGGTCTGGACCCTGGTTTGTCAGGTCACTTTGGGTCTAATAAAATCAGCCAAGTTGCTAGAAATGAGAGAGGCACCATCTCGTGTGGGATGGACACCGTCTCTCCTAATCAGACCAGGTTTTCCCCAAAAACTCTTCCAATTGTCTCTGAAGGACACCTGGTTTTTGGGTTGGACGGCTCGGCGGGCCGGATTGAGCCTGTGGGCCGCCAGTTGATGATCACTGTACTGTAGATGAAATAGATTTAGTGTGTGTGTGTGTGTGTGTGTGTGTGTGTGTGTGTGTGTGTGTGTGTGTGTGTGTCTGTACCCTTAAAAAATCAAGTACCTGTCCACAAAAAGAGCAACACCAGACAAGATTGATCATATTTACTCCACAAAAACAACAAAACAAATTTCATTCTATTCCATTTTCATTGTTTTCTTCTTTTCTTTCAAACGTTCTGGCTCCAGCACCAACATCACAACTTCTGGGTCACTTCTTCTCTTATCAAAAATAAGGGAACCACACTGAATTAAGTGTCTCTGCAGCACGGACCACTGCATGTGTGAACGTCCACCAGGTGTCCATGAAGCTGTGAGGACTGCTGCTGTTCTCCTCTGTGTGGACCTCCTCTGTCCCCTCCAGCTGGTCTCCTCTAGAACTTCCTTCAGAGTTCTCCAGCTGGAGGTCCAGACTGTCCTGCAGCCACACCTCCTGTGGGCTGTCGTCTACTTCATCCTCTCCTTCCTCTTGTCCAGAAAAGAAAGGATGCTGTAGAGCCTCCAGCGCCGTGATACGCTGGGTGGGGTCTACCTCCAGCATCTTTTTCAGGAGGTCCACAAACAGGTCCAGGTCAGTGTCCTCACTGTGGCGAGCCGACAGAACGTCCTTCACGTCTTGGAAAGACTTGAAGCCGTCCTCTTTTCCCTGGATCTGCAGCTCTTCCTCCGTCTTCATGGCCCATCCTGGGTGACCTCCATTGACTTTCTTAAAGAAGGTCTCTGTCTCCAGCCCCATGTCCAGCACATGGTCTGGGATGTGTCCACAAACCTTCACAATAGAATTTAGAATTCCCTGGGGTTCCTCAAAAGGAAACAGGTCCCTTCCTGCAGCCAGTTCAAACACGGTGGCTCCCAGAGACCACACGTCCAGAGCTTCATCCACCTCAGAGGCCAGGATCACTTCTGGAGAGCTGTACTTGTAGGTGCAGAAGAACATGTCTGAGTCAATGTTCTGCGTCTCCTGCGCTGCTCCAAAGTCCACCAACTTGACCCTGGGTGGATTTTGCTGGTGGTCCACCACCATCACGTTCTCTGGCTTCATGTCGGCGTGAAACATCCCGACGGTCTTCAGCTGATGCAGAGACGTCAGAAGTTGGTGCGTGATGTTTTTCACCTCCCATAAATCCAGGCCCTTCACGTATTTGTCCATCTTCTTCATGTATCCGTACAGGTCCATATCCAGGAGCTCAAAGCTCATACACATCTCATCCTTGTGGAAAAAAAAGCCGTTGAACCTGACCAAGTTGGATGCGTCAGGATCCAGGGACTGCAGCCGTTGCAGGTTCTTAATTTCCATTTTTGCGATGGCTACGACATCAACGCAGTTCTTCATGACCTTGACAGCTTCAATCTTTCCTGTTTCAAGGTTACGACACTTTAAAACCTTCCCAAAGTTTCCTTCTCCCAGAACTTCCAGGACCTGTCGTTGCTCTCCCAGTAGTGAACCCACTTGGTTCCTCTCACTGACCTCAGATCTGTTGCTCTCACCTTCCATGTGAACTTTGCTGTACATTGTGTTTTGAGTTTCTGTCTCCTGGATTAATCTGAATTTATGGATCCACAACTAGTTGATAAAGCTAGTTTGTTGGGTTAGTTAATAATAACACACTGTGCTTTGATGCACTTTGTCCCTTTGCTGTAGCTTTGGTTTTGCTTTGATGAAGTACCTTCAAAGGTTTGGGGGGGTCGTTAAAAAACCTGCATGCATGCGTCTGCTTCTAATTCTGACGTGTGTTCCACTCTCAGTGGGAATTAAACCCACAACCGACTGTTGAGTGTCACTTTTCTGGAGGCTCAAGCGTCTGGAGAGGGCCCACAAACATGTTTGAGTGTCCCACCAGTGAATACACACCTGTGTGAACATGAACACAGGCCGTCTCCAACACGCAGCAGTGTGACGCTGCAGCGTGCTCCAGTCAGCTCCTGTCTTTAGTTCTTCTAATTCAATAGAACACTGCATCCCAAAGGAGGCCAAAGTGAAGAAGTGACCCCAAGCAGCAGCGTTCAGACTCAAACACACACTTGTTATACTGATTAAAACTCAATAAAATGGGCTCGTTTGGCTGGAATTTTGATGAGTTTGTTTAATTGATGAGACTGAAAATAAATAAAAACCAAATGTTACGGAAGATCATGAGGAAAAGTTCTGTTGAAAGAAAAAAAAGTGGAAACAACAAATGTTGAGCAGTTCAGAGAGTCTGTCCTCATTTCAGAATGTAGCCTGAACAGAGTCAGAAATGGTGGATTACTGTCAGGAACCAGACCAGAACCCAAGTGGGACACAAGCGTTCGCTTGAACACCGCTTTACTATCAGGCTTGTACAGGGAGACAGAACCGGACCTGTGGGGAAGCGGGATCCGGGCGAGTCCGTCCGAGGGTGAAGTCGGGGACAGAAGGCAGTCGGGTTTACCGGGGAGCAGGCAGAGTGGAACGGTGGTGGACAGGCTTGGTCAGGGACAGGCAGGAAGATGCCAGGACCTCAGGAGTAGAGCACAGACAGGTTCACCGGGGAACAGGTGCAACAGGCAGGTCAGGGACAAGCAGGGTCCAAACCAGGCAGACAGGCAGGAAAACGCTGGACGCTCATGTGTGACACAGAGGACAACCTAACAGGGAGGTAGCAGAGGGCCGGGATCTAAGTAGGTCCTCCTGATTGGCCTGATGGACCACAGGTGTGCAGGTGAAGGAGGACCCAAGGGCGGGGCCGCCCGCTGCTGTGACAATTACTGGTGCTTCAGAGTCTCCGTTGTTGCTGTTTTCAGCTGCTTTAAGAGTTTGGACCTCATCATATTTTCTCTGTCATCCTCACAACTTTAGAATCCAGTCTGGGGCCGGATTGGACGGCTCGGTGGGCCGGATTGGGCCTGCGGGAAAAACTCCCCTTTAACAGGAAGAAACCTTGAGCAGGACCAGGCTCATGTAGGGGGACCCTCCTGATGATGGACAGATGGGTAGAGAGAGAGGAGGAGAGGAAGGACATGTAGAGGATAGAATAGGTAGGAGAGGAGAGGAGAGGAGAGGAGACCAAACCCTGACCAGTGTGGTGACAGAGGCCTGTCAGGTGATCATGTTTCTGGACCCTCAGCCTCGGCCTATAGCAGCATAACTAGTATCTTAACTAGTGATCAGACGACCCCCTAAGTATGATCAGGCTGGTAAGGTGTCACTAGCTCCTCCAGGTAGGATGGAGCTAGGCCTCTGAGGACCTTGTAGGTCAAGAGGAGGGTTCTAAAAATGATTCTGAAATTAACGGGCAGCCAATGAACAGACGCCAGTACAGGAGTTATGTGATCTCTTTGGTCAGTACCTGTCAGAACTCTGGCTGCAGCGTTTTGGATCACCTGGAGGCTTCTTAAAGAGTTGTTTGGGCACCCTGATAGTAAAGAATTACAATAGTCCAGCCTGGAGGTAACAAATGCATGGACTAACTTTTCAGCATCATGCCGCGTCAGTAGCTTTCTGATCCTTGTGACACACCATCTAGAGTGATCATAAGGTCCAATCTATCCAGTTAGGCTTTTCAATCCGGCCCGCTGAACTCCAAATGATCGTAAAAACCTCGTTCATGTTCCCCTTTCCTGCAATGCCCACGTTTCCCCGATAGATGGCGCTACCGGTCACGTGCACTTCCGGGTCACAGAACTTATTATTTTCTTTTTAAACTTTGTATATACATTTTACACATGAAATTATCATCTCAAAATACACTTTGCCGTCGCTCCAAACAACCGTGTCATTAAACAAATAAAAGCAATATCGTAATCGTCGTTCTCGTTGTCATGACAACCTACAAACAACACAATATAGCGTCCACTCCAGAAAGACAGTCCTCAGTGCAAGTCTGTTCATAAATCGGGTTGTACATTTATTTGTGTGTTCTTACTGTGTTATGGGGTTTACACACACTACATGTGATGCTTTAATACATCCGGCCCAAACACTCAAACACTCCTGGCCCCTCTGTCACATTTTAGAGCCCATTGTGGCCCGCGAGTCAAAAAAGTTTGCCCAGCCCATAGAAGAATCCTTAATCATAAATGTAAAAGTGATCAATGAATGGTCTGACAGGAGTGGGTTCTGAGGGAACACTGACACATGTTCTACTCAACACCATAAGTCAGAACTAGATCGAGGGTGTGGGTGAAGGTATGAGTTGGTTGGTTTATCTGCTGGAGGAAACCAACTGACTCAAGTCATGAAATGAAGCCATTTCTAAAGCTGCTATTTACAATGTCTACATGGATGTTAAAGTCTCCAATGATAATGACTTTGTCTGTTCTAAGGACCAAGTCAGATAAGAAGTCAGAGAGCTCAGATAGGAGCTCTGAATGTGGCCCAGCAGGAGGCCGATATGCAACTACAAACAAAAGTGGCTTTTCTGTCTTCCAGTTCATATGGGTGATGCCAAGAGTCAGGCTTTCAAATGAGCTGGAACTATGTTCTGGTCTAGGATTAATTCATAACTTGGAGTGATAGATTGCTGCCACTCCCCCTCCTCGACCAGTAACGCGAGGAATATGATAGTTAAGATGGGTACGGGAGTAGATTCGTTTAAGCTAACATACTCCTCCTCCTGAAGCCAGGTCTCAGTGAGGCAAAATAAATCAATGTGATGATCCGCTATCAGGTCGTGTACTAACAGGGATTTACACAAAAGACATCTGATATTTAACAGTCCACATTTAATTGTGTGGTTGGTTTCTCAACCTGTGCTTTGGTGTTCATTTTAATAAGATGATGGTGATGGACCGCTCCCCCCCCTGCTCTGTGCTTGGTGAACTTTTAACCGTGGAACAGAGACGACCTCTGTAGTGTTCAGTATGTTATTGTTGGTGGATGAGGGTTCTATGGAAGCAGCAGACAGGTGTGTAAGACTACAACTGCATCCTGGTCTGGACCCTGGTTTGTCAGGTCACTTTGGGTCTAATAAAATCAGCCAAGTTGCTAGAAATGAGAGAGGCACCATCTCGTGTGGGATGGACACCGTCTCTCCTAATCAGACCAGGTTTTCCCCAAAAACTCTTCCAATTGTCTCTGAAGGACACCTGGTTTTTGGGTTGGACGGCTCGGCGGGCCGGATTGAGCCTGTGGGCCGCCAGTTGATGATCACTGTACTGTAGATGAAATAGATTTAGTGTGTGTGTGTGTGTGTGTGTGTGTGTGTGTGTGTCCGTACCCTTAAAAAATCAAGTACCTGTCCACAAAAAGAGCAACACCAGACAAGATTGATCATATTTACTGCACAAAAACAACAAAACAAATTTCATTCTATTCCATTTTCGTTGTTTTCTTCTTTTCTTTCAAATGTTCTGGCTCCAGCACCAACACCACAACTTCTGGGTCACTTCTTCTCTTATCAAAAATAAGGGAACCACACTGAATTAAGTGTCTCTGCAGCACGGACCACTGCATGTGTGAACGTCCACCAGGTGTCCATGAAGCTGTGAGGACTGCTGCTGTTCTCCTCTGTGTGGACCTCCTCTGTCCCCTCCAGCTGGTCTCCTCTAGAACTTCCTTCAGAGTTCTCCAGCTGGAGGTCCAGACTGTCCTGCAGCCACACCTCCTGTGGGCTGTCGTCTACTTCATCCTCTCCTTCCTCTTGTCCAGAAAAGAAAGGATGCTGTAGAGCCTCCAGCGCCGTGATACGCTGGGTGGGGTCTACCTCCAGCATCTTTTTCAGGAGGTCCATAAACAGGTCCAGGTCAGTGTCCTCACTGTGGCGAGCCGACAGAACGTCCTTCACGTCTTGGAAAGACTTGAAGCCGTCCTCTTTTCCCTGGATCTGCAGCTCTTCCTCCGTCTTCATGGTCCATCCTGGGTGACCTCCATTGACTTTCTTAAAGAAGGTCTCTGTCTCCAGCCCCATGTCCAGCACATGGTCTGGGATCTGTCCACAAACCTTCACAATAGAATTCAGAATTCCCTGGGGTTCCTCAAAAGGAAACAGGTCCCTTCCTGCAGCCAGTTCAAACACGGTGGCTCCCAGAGACCACACGTCCAGAGCTTCATCCACCTCAGAGGCCAGGATCACTTCTGGAGAGCTGTACTTGTAGGTGCAGAAGAACATGTCTGAGTCAATGTTCTGCGTCTCCTGCGCTGCTCCAAAGTCCACCAACTTGACCCTGGGTGGATTTTGCTGGTGGTCCACCACCATCACGTTCTCTGGCTTCATGTCGGCGTGAAACATCCCGACGGTCTTCAGCTGATGCAGAGACGTCAGAAGTTGGCGCGTGATGTTTTTCACCTCCCATAAATCCAGGCCCTTCACGTATTTGTCCATCTTCTTCATGTATCCGTACAGGTCCATATCCAGGAGCTCAAAGCTCATACACATCTCGTCCTCGTGGAAAAAAAGCCGTTGAACCTGACCAAGTTGGATGTGTCAGGATCCAGGGACTGCAGCCGTTGCAGGTTCTTAATTTCCATTTTTGCGATGGCTACGACATCAACGCAGTTCTTCATGACCTTGACAGCTTCAATCTTTCCTGTTTCAAGGTTACGACACTTTAAAACCTTCCCAAAGTTTCCTTCTCCCAGAACTTCCAGGACCTGCCGTTGCTCTCCCAGTAGTGAACCCACTTGGTTCCTCTCACTGACCTCAGATCTGTTGCTCTCACCTTCCATGTGAACTTTGCTGTCCATTGTTTTGAGTTTCTGTCTCCTGGATTAATCTGAATGTATGGATCCACAACTAGTTGATAAAGCTAGTTTGTTGGGTTAGTTAATAATAATAACACACTGTGCTTTGATGCACTTTGTTCCTTTGCTGTAGCTTTGGTTTTGCTTTGATGAAGTACCTTCAAAGGTTTGGGGGGGTCATTAAAAAACCTGCATGCATGCGTCTGCTTCCAATTCTGATGTGTGTTCCACTCTCAGTGGGAATTAAACCCACAACCGACTGTTGAGTGGCACTTTTCTGGAGGCTCAAGCGTCTGGAAAGGGCCCACAAACATGTTTGAGTGTCCCACCAGTGAATACACACCTGTGTGAACATGAACACAGGCCGTCTCCAACACGCAGCAGTGTGACGCTGCAGCGTGCTCCAGTCAGCTCCTGTCTTTAGTTCTTCTAATTCAATAGAACACTGCATCCCAAAGGAGGCCAAAGTGAAGAAGTGACCCCAAGCAGCAGCGTTCAGACTCAAACACACACTTGTTATACTGATTAAAACTCAATAAAATGGGCTCGTTTGGCTGGAATTTTGATGAGTTTGTTTAATTGATGAGACTGAAAATAAATAAAAACCAAATGTTACGGAAGATCATGAGGAAAAGTTCTGTTGAAAGAAAAAAAAGTGGAAACAACAAATGTTGAGCAGTTCAGAGAGTCTGTCCTCATTTCAGAATGTAGCCTGAACAGAGTCAGAAATGGTGGATTACTGTCAGGAACCAGACCAGAACCCAAGTGGGACACAAGCGTTCGCTTGAACACCGCTTTACTATCAGGCTTGTACAGGGAGACAGAACCGGACCTGTGGGGAAGCGGGATCCGGGCGAGTCCGTCCGAGGGTGAAGTCGGGGACAGAAGGCAGTCGGGTTTACCGGGGAGCAGGCAGAGTGGAACGGTGGTGGACAGGCTTGGTCAGGGACAGGCAGGAAGATGCCAGGACCTCAGGAGTAGAGCACAGACAGGTTCACCGGGGAACAGGTGCAACAGGCAGGTCAGGGACAAGCAGGGTCCAAACCAGGCAGACAGGCAGGAAAACGCTGGACGCTCATGTGTGACACAGAGGACAACCTAACAGGGAGGTAGCAGAGGGCCGGGATCTAAGTAGGTCCTCCTGATTGGCCTGATGGACCACAGGTGTGCAGGTGAAGGAGGACCCAAGGGCGGGGCCGCCCGCCGCTGTGACAATTACTGGTGCTTCAGAGTCTCCGTTGTTGCTGTTTTCAGCTGCTTTAAGAGTTTGGACCTCATCATATTTTCTCTGTCATCCTCACAACTTTAGAATCCAGTCTGGGGCCGGATTGGACGGCTCGGTGGGCCGGATTGGGCCTGCGGGAAAAACTCCCCTTTAACAGGAAGAAACCTTGAGCAGGACCAGGCTCATGTAGGGGGACCCTCCTGATGATGGACAGATGGGTAGAGAGAGAGGAGAAGAGGAAGGACATGTAGAGGATAGAATAGGTAGGAGAGGAGAGGAGAGGAGAGGAGACCAAACCATGACCAGTGTGGTGACAGAGGCCTGTCAGGTGATCATGTTTCTGGACCCTCAGCCTCGGCCTATAGCAGCATAACTAGTATCTTAACTAGTGATCAGACGACCCCCTAAGTATGATCAGGCTGGTAAGGTGTCACTAGCTCCTCCAGGTAGGATGGAGCTAGGCCTCTGAGGACCTTGTAGGTCAAGAGGAGGGTTCTAAAAATGATTCTGAAATTAACGGGCAGCCAATGAACAGACGCCAGTACAGGAGTTATGTGATCTCTTTGGTCAGTACCTGTCAGAACTCTGGCTGCAGCGTTTTGGATCACCTGGAGGCTTCTTAAAGAGTTGTTTGGGCACCCTGATAGTAAAGAATTACAATAGTCCAGCCTGGAGGTAACAAATGCATGGACTAACTTTTCAGCATCATGCCGCGTCAGTAGCTTTCTGATCCTTGTGACACACCATCTAGAGTGATCATAAGGTCCAATCTATCCAGTTAGGCTTTTCAATCCGGCCCGCTGAACTCCAAATGATCGTAAAAACCTCGTTCATGTTCCCCTTTCCTGCAATGCCCACGTTTCCCCGATAGATGGCGCTACCGGTCACGTGCACTTCCGGGTCACAGAACTTATTATTTTCTTTTTAAACTTTGTATATACATTTTACACATGAAATTATCATCTCAAAATACACTTTGCCGTCGCTCCAAACAACCGTGTCATTAAACAAATAAAAGCAATATCGTAATCGTCGTTCTCGTTGTCATGACAACCTACAAACAACACAATATAGCGTCCACTCCAGAAAGACAGTCCTCAGTGCAAGTCTGTTCATAAATCGGGTTGTACATTTATTTGTGTGTTCTTACTGTGTTATGGGGTTTACACACACTACATGTGATGCTTTAATACATCCGGCCCAAACACTCAAACACTCCTGGCCCCTCTGTCACATTTTAGAGCCCATTGTGGCCCGCGAGTCAAAAAGTTTGCCCAGCCCATAGAAGAATCCTTAATCATAAATGTAAAAGTGATCAATGAATGGTCTGACAGGAGTGGGTTCTGAGGGAACACTGACACATGTTCTACCTCAACACCATAAGTCAGAACTAGATCGAGGGTGTGGGTGAAGGTATGAGTTGGTTGGTTTATCTGCTGGAGGAAACCAACTGACTCAAGTCATGAAATGAAGCCATTTCTAAAGCTGCTATTTACAACGTCTACATGGATGTTAAAGTCTCCAGTGATAATGACTTTGTCTGTTCTAAGGACCAAGTCAGATAAGAAGTCAGAGAGCTCAGATAGGAACTCTGAATGTGGCCCAGCAGGAGGCCGATATGCAACTACAAACAAAAGTGGCTTTTCTGTCTTCCGGTTCAGATGGGTGATGCCAAGAGTCAGGCTTTCAAATGAGCTGGAACCATGTTTTGGTCTAGGATTAATTCATAACTTGGAGTGATAGATTGCTGCCACTCCCCCTCCTCGACCAGTAACACGAGGAATATGATATTTAAGATGGGTACGGGGAGTAGATTCGTGTAAGCTAACATAATCCTCCTCCTGAAGCCAGGTCTCAGTGAGGCAAAATAAATCAATGTGATGATCCGCTATCAGGTTGTGTACTAACAGGGATTTACACAAAAGAGATCTAATATTTAACAGTCCACATTTAATTGTGTGGTTGGTTTCTCAACCTGTGCTTTGGTGTTCATTTTAATAAGATGATGGTGATGGACCGCTCCCCCCCCTGCTCTGTGCTTGGTGAACTTTTAACCGTGGAACAGAGACGACCTCTGTAGTGTTCAGTATGTTATTGTTGGTGGATGAGGGTTCTATGGAAGCAGCAGACAGGTGTGTAAGACTACAACTCTGCATCCTGGTCTGGACCCTGGTTTGTCAGGTCACTTTGGGTCTAATAAAATTAGCCAAGTTGCTAGAAATGAGAGAGGCACCATCCCGTGTGGGATGAACACCGTCTCTCTTAATCAGACCAGGTTTTCCCCAAAAACTCTTCCAATTGTCTCTGAAGGACACCTGGTTTTTGGGTTGGACGGCTCGGCGGGCCGGATTGAGCCTGTGGGCCGCCAGTTGATGATCACTGTACTGTAGATGAAATAGATTTAGTGTGTGTGTGTGTGTGTGTGTGTGTGTGTGTGTGTGTGTGTGTGTGTGTCTGTACCCTTAAAAAATCAAGTACCTGTCCACAAAAAGAGCAACACCAGACAAGATTGATCATATTTACTGCACAAAAACAACAAAACAAATTTCATTCTATTCCATTTTCATTGTTTTCTTCTTTTCTTTCAAACGTTCTGGCTCCAGCACCAACACCACAACTTCTGGGTCACTTCTCTTATTAAAAATAAGGGAACCACACTGAATTAAGTGTCTCTGCAGCACGGACCACTGCATGTGTGAACGTCCACCAGGTGTCCATGAAGCTGTGAGGACTGCTGCTGTTCTCCTCTGTGTGGACCTCCTCTGTCCCCTCCAGCTGGTCTCCTCTAGAACTTCCTTCAGAGTTCTCCAGCTGGAGGTCCAGACTGTCCTGCAGCCACACCTCCTGTGGGCTGTCGTCTACTTCATCCTCTCCTTCCTCTTGTCCAGAAAAGAAAGGATGCTGTAGAGCCTCCAGCGCCGTGATACGCTGGGTGGGGTCTACCTCCAGCATCTTTTTCAGGAGGTCCACAAACAGGTCCAGATCAGTGTCCTCACTGTGGCGAGCCGACAGAACGTCCTTCACGTCTTGGAAAGACTTGAAGCCGTCCTCTTTTCCCTGGATCTGCAGCTCTTCCTCCGTCTTCATGGCCCATCCTGGGTGACCTCCATTGACTTTCTTAAAGAAGGTCTCTGTCTCCAGCCCCATGTCCAGCACATGGTCTGGGATCTGTCCACAAACCTTTACAATAGAATTTAGAATTCCCTGGGGTTCCTCAAAAGGAAACAGGTCCCTTCCTGCAGCCAGTTCAAACACGGTGGCTCCCAGAGACCACACGTCCAGAGCTTCATCCACCTCAGAGGCCAGGATCACTTCTGGAGAGCTGTACTTGTAGGTGCAGAAGAACATGTCTGAGTCAATGTTCTGCGTCTCCTGCGCTGCTCCAAAGTCCACCAACTTGACCCTGGGTGGATTTTCCTGGTGGTCCACCACCATCACGTTCTCTGGCTTCATGTCAGCGTGAAACATCCCGACGGTCTTCAGCTGATGCAGAGACGTCAGAAGTTGGCGCGTGATGTTTTTCACCTCCCATAAATCCAGGCCCTTCACGTATTTGTCCATCTTCTTCATGTATCCGTACAGGTCCATATCCAGGAGCTCAAAGCTCATACACATCTCATCCTTGTGGAAAAAAAAGCCGTTGAACCTGACCAAGTTGGATGCGTCAGGATCCAGGGACTGCAGCCGTTGCAGGTTCTTAATTTCCATTTTTGCGATGGCTACGACATCAACGCAGTTCTTCATGACCTTGACAGCTTCAATCTTTCCTGTTTCAAGGTTACGACACTTTAAAACCTTCCCAAAGTTTCCTTCTCCCAGAACTTCCAGGACCTGCCGTTGCTCTCCCAGTAGTGAACCCACTTGGTTCCTCTCACTGACCTCAGATCTGTTGCTCTCACCTTCCATGTGAACTTTGCTGTCCATTGTGTTTAGAGTTTCTGTCTCCTGGATTAATCTGAATGTATGGATCCACAACTAGTTGATAAAGCTAGTTTGTTGGGTTAGTTAATAATAATAACACACTGTGCTTTGATGCACTTTGTCCCTTTGCTGTAGCTTTGGTTTTGCTTTGATGAAGTACCTTCAAAGGTTTGGGGGGGTCATTAAAAAACCTGCATGCATGCGTCTGCTTCTAATTCTGACGTGTGTTCCACTCTCAGTGGGAATTAAACCCACAACCGACTGCTGAGTGGTACTTTTCTGGAGGTTCAAGCGTCTGGAAAGGGCCCACAAACATGTTTGAGTGTCCCACCAGTGAATACACACCTGTGTGAACATGAACACAGGCCGTCTCCAACACGCAGCAGTGTGACGCTGCAGCGTGCTCCAGTCAGCTCCTGTCTTTAGTTCTTCTAATTCAATAGAACACTGCATCCCAAAGGAGGCCAAAGTGAAGAAGTGACCCCAAGCAGCAGCGTTCAGACTCAAACACACACTTGTTATACTGATTAAAACTCAATAAAATGGGCTCGTTTGGCTGGAATTTTGATGAGTTTGTTTAATTGATGAGACTAAAAATTAAAGTTCTTTTTTAATAAAAACCAAATGTTAAGTAAGATCATGAGAAAAAGAAGTGGAAACAACAAATGTTGACCAGTTCAGAGAGTCTGTCCTCATTTCAGAATGTAGCCTGAACAGTGTCATAAATGGTGGATTACTGGTGCTTCAGAGTCTCCGTTGTTGCTGTTTTCAGCTGCTTTAATAGTTTGGACCTCATCATATTTTCTCTGTCATCCTCACAATTTTAGAATCCAGTCTGGGGCCGGATTGGACGGCTCAGCGGGCTGGATTGGGCCTGCGAGCCACCAGTTGATGATCACCACTCTAGACATTACGATATATAAATCAAAAACAAGGCACATGTGACCAGACTGGGGGCTCAGAGCCGGGAGCCCAGTCCCCCACTCGCCGTGATGGTCTCCCCCGTGATGTAGGAAGCCTCGTCCGAACACAGGAAGGCCACCACGCCGCCGATTTCCTCCACCTGCCCGATCCTGGTGGGGGCAAAACGGGCGCACTGCGTTCACAAACACATCCGCGTGGCAGCGTCGGGGCGAATACGCCACGGCGGAGCCGCACCTTTTAATGCTGAGCTGCTTCTTGAATTCCTCCATGACGTCTTCATTCTCCCACAGCTGGGCGGAGGAGCAGAAGTTAGTGAAATAAAAACAAACCCTCAGGTGAGGGGGGCGGGGGTTCGGAGGGGCCCACTCACCGCGGCGCTGAAACGGGTCTTGATGACCCCGGGGGCCACGCAGTTGACCCTGATGTTGCTCTGAGCCAGCTCGGGGGCCAGGACCCTGGTCAGACCCAGCAGGGCGGTCTTGCTCACGCAGTAGGGGCCGAGTCCCTGCGGAGGCACGCGCTCTCAGGTCTGATTTCACCGCGCGCTCGGGGCAAGGGGGGGGCGGGGCAAACAACCGGCGGCGCTCACCTGCATCGGTAGGTACGCCCCCACGGAGGACACAAACACGACGGCTCCCCCTCTGAAAGATTTCACACTTCAGGATGCGTTCAGGTGCCCTCGGCCCCCCCCCCCCCGGCGCCTCACTCACCCCCTCTTCTCCATGTGAGGCACCACCAGCTTGGTCAAGAGGAAGGCTGATTTCACATTAACAGACAGGATCTGGGAAATAGAGGGGGGGGGGGTAAATGCCTCAGAACGGCTCGTTGGGCGACGGCGCCCGCGCGCTTGAACGCACCTTGTCCCAGACCTCCTCCGTGGAGTCCAGGGTGTTTCCAAAGAACGGGTTGACGGCCGCGTTGGACACCAGGATGTCGACCCCCCCGCACTGATCCAGAGTCTGGAAACGGCAGAGGTTTACGCTGCGGGGCCGTCGGTCGCCCGCGTCGCCGCGGTCACCTGGGGGGGCGGGAATACCGTCTGGATCAGGTTCTCCCTGTCCTCTCCCTTGCCGACGTTGCAGGTGGTGCCGGTCACTCGGATGCCGCGGCCCCTCAGCAGCGCCACGGCCTTGTCCACGTTGGCCTGGCGCCGGCTGCTCACCACCACGTGGGCCCCCCTCGACCCCAGGGCCTGCGCTGCTGCGAGTCCGATCCTGAGGAGGGGGAAGGGGGGGGAAAATCCCACTGCTTAACACCAGCGGTCCCATTTGAAATGCAAGGATGCTTTTATTCCCGGTTTAAAAAGAAAAAAAAGCCATACATGTTTGTTGACATTTGTGCTCTCGTTTCTCACCCATCAGTGGAGGCTGTGACAATGGCTACCTTCCCATTAAGGCTTCCCAGTGACATGTTTCTTTTCCCAGCCACTGGATTGGATCTGAGGCTTCTGAACACGGACCTTAACATCCCCTGTGTCGGCAGGAAAAGTGAAAAAGCGTTATCAGGGTAGCAGGGGGCATAGGCAAGGGTCACCAGCGGGTCAGAACGAGTCTTTAGGTCAGTGTCAGATCTTAGGTTCATATCTGCTCCTGCTCCACTCCTGCAGAGGCAGATGTGCGCAGCAGGGCCGCACTGCAAACATAAGCGGTTCACAGCCTTTATGCACGAGAAGAGCACGTCAGATTTACCCTGAAGCTGCAGAGAAGCAGGTTTAGAAACACCAATGCGCCAGACCTTGGACTTTCTGACCTGCCACACTTTCACCTACATACAACCAACACTTCCGGGTAGCCGAACGGCTGTCAAAATAAAAGCTTCGAACGCTTCCCGTTCCGTTTCGGTTCGTCGGATTAAGCACCTTTACGTCCCGTTTTGAGGCGAATTCAAATGAAGCCGCCCTCTCCAGCTGTAGCATCAATTTATCATCGTGGCCTCTGGCCAGCGCGCTAATTCCCCCTCTTTGGCGGCGGGACGAGACGCGCCCACAGCGCTGATTCCCCCTTTATGCCGCTGAAGTGCCGCGGATCCCGATTTAACTCGGCGGGTCCTTGAACGCAGCACGGCGGGCCGGGCCAATCGCAGCGAGGGAGGGGGCGGGGCTTAACCCCGACCAGATTCCCGAGCTGCTGGATGGGATCGGGCGCTGATTCCCAAACTGAGGGGGGGGGGGCGTGGAGCTCCGAGGGGGCGGGGGTTAGGGTTGTTGTCACCGCCGACGATGAGAGAGCGCCGATGGCCACCGAGCTCCACGCCTGAGACGGAGCCGCCGACCGGACGCTGATGCGGAGGGTACCGCGGGTAAGGAAACCCGAGGGAATTCCCCCCGGGATGACCCCCCCCCCACACACACACACACACACACACACACACACACACGCTCGGCTGGTATTGTTGTTTTGAACAGAACTTTAGCTTTAGCTCCCAAAAAAAAGGGGCGACTGGAGCGAGTCTCGAGGCAGCTGACCCCCCCCCGCGACAAAGGGGGCTCACGGCCGACCAAACCGGCTCTCAACACCCGGGGTTCGGGGGGGCACGGGGGGGGTAGCCGATGTGTCGGCGACGTGCTAAGCTAAGGCTAGCGCTCGGGCAACGGGAATGCCGTCGACGTCACGTGACTGGGCGTGGACAGGGGACAGGTGTTTCCCGCGGCCCGGCCCGGCCCCGCATGTGGTCCCGACGGCCCTGGACCCGGAGGGGGGGGCTGATCCGGCCTGTGGTTTTTGGGTTGCAGGAGGAGGACATCTCGAGCGTGGAGCCCTGGGGATGCGTGGCCGACCCCTGACCTGCCCCCGGACCCGGAGCCCCCCCATGAGTCCCGCTGATGGTCCCGACTGGGAACCCCGCCGGCCTCAGACTCCCCCCCAGAAGTGACGCCCCCCCCGCGCAGCCATGTCCGTCTCCGTGAGTACAGGAGCCGGCCCTTTGTCTCCCCGCCGAAGCTGGAATCCCAAACGCGTCCTGTCCCAGAAGAGTGTGTGTGTGTGTGTGTGTGTGTGTCACCATTCCATGCTCTTATTGCCTCCATTACGGGGGGGGGGTGAGGGGGGGTGAGGGGGGCGGTCCCCCACATGGCTCGGGGGAGCTTAGTGGTCCCCAGGGGGCCGGTTTAAAAAATGAAAGGGAGCCCGGCTCCTTGGCTCGGGGTTGCAATTAAGCCCTAAACACCCCCAGACAGATGTGCCCCCCTTCCCCCTCACCCCCCCTCATTAGCATGTAGCTCCCGTGTCCATTTGGTCATTGATCGTCCCTCTCCGAGGCGCAGCTGGGAATACTGGGGTTATTATCACGGCGCCTTTGATGCATATTTATTTTTAATTTGCTTTCCACCCGTATGTGCGCTGAAGCGTTACCCCCCCCCCCCACACTTGCCTGCCCCCCCCACATTCAGACTCTGCTCAATAGACTGAGACAATTGACCTTTTATAGTCCTGGCCCGGCCTCGCCGTCTCAATGAAGTTGTTTGTGTGCCGCGGAGATGTCCGACAGTATCATGAGGCTGTTGATTCCTGTCCCCCCCCACACACACCCCCACACCCCCCCACCTCCAGACCGTGTTGGCCAAGGCGCTGTTCGACAACACCGCCGAAAGCCCCGAGGAGCTGGCGTTCCGGAAGGGCGACATCCTGATGGTGCTGGAGCAGGAGCAGAGCGGCGGTCCGGGCTGGTGGCTCTGCTCGCTCCACGGCCGCCAGGGCATCGCCCCCGCCAACCGGCTCCGCCTCCTCCAGACGGCCCCGCCCCCGGGCCCCGCCCCCGCCGAGGACTCCGTCTACCTGTCCCCCGGCTCCCCGATGGCGCGGACGGAGGACGCCGACGGGGTGTACCGCTCTCCGCCGACGCCGGGCGAGGCCAGGGGCGTGGGCGGGGCCTCGAGGCCCGGCGAGCTCCGCAAGGTGGAGGGCGGGCGCCCGCGGTCGCACTCGAGCTCCGGCACCCGGCCCAGACCGGACTGGGACATCGGGGCGGCGGGGCGCCCGCGCTCGCCCTCTCTGAGGGGGCGGGGCACGGACGCGACGGGAACGCTTTATCAGAGCCCGATAAGCCCCGCCCCTCCCGGGATGAAGACCGCCAGACCCCCGGGAGCCCCCGTGGCTTCGGAGTCGGTGTACCTCGCCCCCACCGGGGTCCCGCGGGCCGCCGACCCGCCGGAGGACGCCACGTATCTCGTTCCCAGAGAGACCTTAACGGCGGAGACCTCCGACGACTGTTACCTGGTCCCCAAGGGGACGCCGCTGGCGAGCGATGAGGTCTACCAGTCCCCGACGGGGGGCAACCCCGTCTGCCCCAACGGCCCCCCCGCCGGAGGCGGGGCTTCCAAAGTCAACCAGGACGTGCCTGGAACGTACCAAACGCCTTCCCCCGTGGGGCCGACCCTCCCCAGGACTCAGGCCACGGCCCTGGCCCACCAGCACCCGTCTCAGATCCTCCCCCCCCAGGCGTCCTCGCGGCCCCTCCACCGGGCGGCGGCGCCGGTGGTGGCGGTGGCCCGGGGCAAACCCAACCTGGCGTGCCACCGGGGCTCGCCCCTGCTGGTCCGGGCGGGGCAGATCAGGGTGCCCGGGTCGCCGAGCTTCGCCCGCAAGCCCCCGCCGCCCGCGCCCCCGGTGAGGGGCGTCACCAGGAAGGACGCGCCCTCGCCGGCCGACCCGGGCTCCGCCCCCAAACCCGCTCCCCCGCCGCGGCAGGAGGCGGACAAGCAGGGCCGGACGCGGGGCGGCGGGGAGGGGGGCGCCGACCCCCAGGACCAGCCGGGCCTCCCGGACGACCAGGTGGGGTCCGTCGCCGCGCGGTTCCGCCCGTCGGCCGACCGGCGGAGGTTAACCGCGTGTTTCTGGCGCAGGTGTACGACACGCCCCCCAGCGGCCGGTGGCAGCGGCCCCCGCCCCCCTCCATGGGGGGGGGCGATGACATCTACGACACCCCCCGCAGCGTCCCGCCCCAAGCCGACTCCGAGTCAGAGGTAAGACGCCGTTATTTCCCTTCCCCGACGAAAGCCGTCATTACTGTGGGAAACCGCCCCCCCCCACACACACACACACACACACACACACACACACACACACACACACACACACACACACACACACACACACACACACCCCAGCGAGGCGAGGCTGCACCTGTCCCGATCCGCTCCCGGAGCCAGTCTATCCGGTGCTGCTATTTTCCCCTCAGTCGGTCACACCCATCTGTCAGGGCCATGCCACCAACACCCAACCCCCCTGCTCTTAACATTACTGTGAGCACCAGCTGTCAGGACCCCCCCCCACCGCTCCAGTTGGCGTAGGTGGACAGTCGTCGTGGACGTTTGTTTTCCAGCTCTTGATTTGTTTTCAAGGCGGCTCATTTTCGGAGCGCTTCCACGTCCCTCCTCCCTCGCCCAGGATTCGCAGGAGGGCGATAAAGTGCCCCCCCCCGTAAGGATTAAGTCGGAGGTTGTCTCAGACATAACAATCTTCTTGTATTTGTTTAACTCCGCTTCCTTGCACAAAGGCGGCTGCTTCCAAACCAGTTTTTCTTGAACCGACCTGAAAGGGCTCCAGACTCTAGTCTTACCCACGCTGCAGCCCCGCAGCTGGTTTTCACTCCTACGTTTACCGCGGGTGCTTGAAGTCCTTGAAAAGTACTTGAAAAATGAATCCAAAGAACACCAATTGGCTTCCCTCTTTTGATAAAACTTTGTGTTCTTCTGTAATTTCTAAACTTTTTGCTGTTACAAAACATATTTTAGATGTTTGTAGCACAATAAAATGTATCTCAAACTGATAAAAAGTGACTAAAAAGTGTGTATGTAATCCTGTAGATATGCATGTTACCCCAGCAATAAGGTGCTGGAAAATCTTGGAAACGGTCCTTGAAAGTCATTGAAAGTCATTGAATTTGACCCTTATTATTGTGTGGGAACAATCAAACCCCATATTGAAGGTCGGTGTCTGACTCTCTCCGTCCTTTGCAGGTTTACGATGTCCCAACCATCACCCTGAATGTGACCACAGCAGATGTCCAGCCCGAAGAAGCCGACGACGACGTCTACAGCGTCCCCACGCTCCCCGGGGTCCCCATGGCGACGGCGGAGCCCTGCCCCGGCCTCCCCGCGGAGGCGGCGCAGGCCGGGGAAGTGTACCGCGTCCCCGGCCCCGGGCGGAGGGCGAGCGGCGGGGACTCGTCGGAGCCCGACTGCGGCATCTACGACATGCCGGCGCTGACGGCGGAGGGGCTGCCGCACTCGCTGTCCTCGTCCTCGGCGTCCACCTGCACGCCTCGCCGCCTGTCGGTCTCCAGCAACGGGTCGGGCGACGTGCAGTGGAGGGCCTCGCTCTCCAGCCTCATCCACTCGGTGCTGAGCGCCGCCGCCGGCCCCGCGCCCCCGCTGTCGTCCAGAGAGCTGGCGGCGTCGCTGGCGGAGGTCCTCTCCACCTGGAAGGCGAGCCACTCCGAGGACCCGCCCCCGCCCCTCCAGCAGGCGTGGGCGCGCCTCTCGGACCTCCTCCCGGCGCTGTCCGCCGCCGGGGGGGGGCGGCGCCGTCGGAGGGGCTCCTGCTGCTGGTGCAGCGCTCGCTGGAGGAGAGCGCGCTCCTCCTGCAGGCGCAGGGGCGCCCCCGCCTGCCCTCGCAGGAGTCGCTCTCCCGCAGGCCGCTCCCGGCCCTCCCGGTGTCCGACGGGAAGCCCCCGGGAGGCGGGATGGGGTCCCGCAAGGGCAGCTGGATCCAGGAGCGCCCCCTCCCCCCGACCCCCCAGCCCTCCTTCCCGCTGACCCCCGCCCCGTCCGCCGTGACGCTCACCGTGGGGCCCGCGGACGGCGAGGACGACCCCAGCAACGAGTACGCGGGCATCGGGCTGACCCCCGTCCCCGCCCCGGTCCCGACCGGAGACAGCGTGGGCTACGTGAAACTGCAGGTCAGTCCCCCCCCCCTCCCTCACGCGCTCCACTCGCACACGTCCATTAAAGGCCCCTCCCCCCCCCACTAGGGAAAACCAGAGCCCCCCCCAGACGCCCCGACGGAGAACGGCCAAACCATCAGCGCGGAGCAGAAGGTGAGGCCTTTCCTTCGAAGATCCCCGTCCCCCCGCCGTCCCCGTCCCCCCGCCGTCCCCGTCGCTCCCGTCTGTGTTTTGTCTGCCCCTCCCCCCCCTCGCCAGCTTCCCCCGGTCGCCCCGACGGTGGCGGACAAGAAGCCGCTTGTTGGGGTCGAACAGTCCGGCCTCACACGCCCCGAGTCCGGAGGACAATGAGGGACAGAAGGTCTCGGCCCCCGGGTCCCACAAAGGCCCCCAATGTTAGCTAAAACGTTAGCTCGATTTCAGCACCTCTGGGGGGGGGGGGGTCACTGTAGACCAGGAGCTGCAGAGGGACTCCTCCCTCCCTCCTGGTTGGTCTCGGCCCCCAGCGACCACACCAACGGCCCGACCAGAGATAATAACACAGGCGGTGATGACTTCCAGCCGTCGCCACGGCGACGGCCGGCGGTTACCATGATGACACGGTGCCCGCCGTATTTTTAGCCGTACCTTCAAATCCAGTTTTTTATATCTATAAATTACACCCCTGAGATTAAGGCCATCCCTGGCGTTTAATTTCCCTTTGAGGAATAAAATATCGATATTTGGCCCCGCCCACCTCGCAAACGTTTACACAGCTGGCCTTCAGACACGTCCCCGTCAGAGTGGTCTTATTTCGGTCCCCTCGGTTGGGCGTCGACGCTCGCAGTCTTCAGGAGGAGGGTGTTGGGTTCCTCGCGGTCAACGTTTTACTGCTGGACTAATTGACCCCGCCCCCCCCCCCCCTCTTCCAGCAGCTGGCGCCTTCCCCAGGCCTGCCGGTGTCCCTGTCCCTGGAGGACACGGAGCTGCTGTCCTTCTACTCGTCCCAGAGCCTGGCGCACCTGTCCTGCCTGGCGGACGCCATCGACGTGCTCTACAGCAGCGTGCAGGGCAACCAGCCGCCCCGCGTCTTCGTGGCGCGCGGGAAGAGCCTCATCGTGACGGCGCACAAGCTGGTCTTCATCGGGGACACGCTGTCCCGCCTCCTGACCTCGCCCGACCTGCGGGCCAAGGTGCGTCGAGAGAGAGGGGGGCGGGGCCAAAACCCTGTGTTTATGTAAGATCACGTTTTCACCCCTCTCTCTCTCCCCCTCTCTCTCTCTACCTCTCTCCCTCTCCCCCCTCTCCCTGTCTCTCTCTACCTCTTCCTCTCTCTCTCTCCCCCTCTCTCTTTACCTCTCTCCCTCTCCCCGTCTCTCTCTCTCTCTTCCTCTCCCCGTCTCTCTCTCTACCTCTCCTTCTCCCCGCCTCTACCTCTCCCCCTCTCTCTCTACCTCTCTTCTTCTCCCTGTCTCTCTCTCTCTACCTCTCCCCCTCTCTCTCCCCCTCTCTCTCTACCTCTCTCCCTCTCCCTGTCTCCCCCTCTCTCTCTCTACCTCTCTTCTTCTCCCTGTCTCTCTCTCTCTCTACCTCTCTCCCTCTCCCTGTCTCCCCCCTCTCTCTCTCTCTCTCCCCCCTCCCTCTACCTCTCTCTCCCCCCCCAGATCACGACCTCGGGGGGGCGCCTCTGCCAGGCCCTGAAGACGGTGGTGGTGGCGACGAAGGGCGCCGCCCAGAACTACCCGTCGGTCTCCGCCACGCAGGAGATGGTGGACCGCGTGGCGGAGCTCTCCCAGCAGGCCGCCGGCTTTTCCACCCTGCTGCAGCGGCTGGCGGAGATCTCCTCGTGATCCCCCCCAACATGTTTACACCACACATCACCCCCCCTCTTCCGAATGCCTTATTTGTTGCTGGACTCCTGTTACCTTCTGTTGGAATGCCATCGAAGCTGAACCCCGGGATAAGCGCGCAGCTGCTCCTCTTTTCTTACTCGGGCCGCGTTGATCCCAACCCCGGAGCGTGTGTGTTCACACGCCCCCCCTCGCTGTTAAATTATTGACATTTGAAAGCCCTCGTTTGTCGCTTTAGATCACCGGAGCTTCTTGCTTTGTTAGCTCGGCGCGTCTTTCCTCCTCCTCGCGCGCGGTAGCCGCCGTTCTTCCTTCCTCTATTTATTTAGCCGCGCTGCCCCATTCCAAAAATAGCCCAGGAGGAGGCCTCCATCCTGGCTGTGGCCTACTTCTGATACCCCAAAGGCCTTTTTGTCATTGTCGTTCTAGAACTCGTCGGCCCGACTCCCGCTCTTCACCCAGGGCTCCTCGCACACTCGCCAAACCCCCCCCCCGACTCATCCGCCTGGTGAAGACGGCGAGGTTCGGTCAG
The DNA here is from genome assembly GCA_911728415.1 of Lagocephalus sceleratus. Taxonomy (NCBI): domain Eukaryota; kingdom Metazoa; phylum Chordata; class Actinopteri; order Tetraodontiformes; family Tetraodontidae; genus Lagocephalus; species Lagocephalus sceleratus. The sequence goes on from CAJVRN010000234.1 coordinate 4,412,140, forward strand.
ACGGGAGCGATTGCCCGATCGTTTTTTTTTTCCCACGGCCCGGCGACGGATGGAAAATAACTGTTGACGAAGCTCACCTGTCTGTACACGCCTGGTTATGGTCTGCATGGTTCTGCTCGGCTCCACGTTTGTTTCCCACGCGGCGCTCGAGTCAACACTGCTGGTATGCGTTATCAACACTAAGCTTTTTTTTCCTTTTTCTTTTTTTAAACTCTTGAAATAAAACAATGAACCTAACCCCCCCCTCCTCACAGTAGGTTTGCACACGAGCTGCTGAGTAATACTTTGGAATCGACTGAGTGTTTAATCGATTCTTCTTCTTTGAGGTGCTCTGGAATCTTTAAACCATCAATCATGTTGTTTGACGTGTTTTTTTTTATTCTTTTCGGTTAAAATGGTTCTAATAAGGGCATTTGGTGACCGAGTTCCTTATTTGACGTTTTGTTCTGCTACAGCGCCGCCTAGTGGGGGCTCGAAGTGTTACCGTGAAGAGAACCTGATTGGCAAATCACCCGAGATCCAGTATTTATTTCTCTTAAGCGTTTATGTTACTTGGTTTACTTTTTTTTTTTTTTTGCATGGCTTTAAGATTCTGTTTGGATTTTATATAACCGCCTCCTCTTCAGGTGTTTGTGTAATTTACAATGAAGAAAGCTGTTTTTTTTGTTTGTTTTTTTACACTACAGGTATGTGAAATCATTTGAATCTATTTGCTGAGGTATAGAAGTGTAATTTTATTTTCCTCCAACACTTGGACCTACGTTTCTCTACTTTTAAACGCTACACTTGACCTCTGTCTTGTACCCCCCCTTCCCCCGATCGGAATGCACAAATACATCTTTGCAATTTAAAAAAAAAAAAAAAAAAGAAACAAAGAAAACACGAGTGATTTCATTGAGCGGCGTTCTCGAACTGACCCTGGATCGGCCCCGGCGACTGTCACCGCCGCTCGGGTCTTTCCGGGCTTTTCCGGAAAGTGCCGAAGCGTGACGCCGAGCGGCAGCCGTAGCGACGCTTGTTGGAGTTTGGACAAGCGGAGGGAGCAAAATGGCGGACGAAGATATTACGCTTGATGGAAAACCTCTCCAGTCGCTGCGGGTGGCCGACCTGAAGGCCGCCCTGGAGCAGCGCAACCTGTCCAAGAGCGGCCAGAAGAACACGCTCGTCAAGCGGCTGAAGGGGGTGAGTGCGGCGGCGGGCCCGGAGCCCTCCCCCGTCGAGTCCGGCTAAGTTTAGCAGCGGGCCGGAGACGGCGGGGGTTAACGGCGGCGGAGGAGGGCTCGGAGCGGGGGGGGGAGGCGGCGGGGGGGGAGGGGGGGGCGGCCGCCGCCGCCGTCGCCCGACGCGCGGTGTGGCGCACTTAGGGCCGCCGGTTGGCGGCGGGGCGCGCGCTTCCCGCCGCCGGAGCGCGGGGTCGGCTCGGCGGCGGCGGTCACAGTTGGTGCACCTGTCAAGTCGAGGCCTACGGGCGGGCGCGCGCGGGCTCAGCACGCGAGCCCGCGCGTGCGTGTGTGTTGGGGGTGAGGAGCGAGGGGGTGAGGAGGGTGAGGGTCGCCATGTAAACAGGATCAGCACCCCCCACCACCACCGCCGGTCCATTCGGCTTCCGGGGCTCCCGCTCGGTTGCTGGTTCCAACTTTCCGCCCCCCCCACCTCCATAACAAACACCCCCCCAGAACCGGAAATGTCCAACATTTGAAACGCTCACGCCGCCTCTGACCCACACGGCCGTTAAACGCGACTGTTTCTCCTGCACCGGATGTGTGTGTGTGTGTGTGTGTGTGTGTGTGTGTGTGTGTGTACGTGGGGGGGGGGGACCCAGTGATCTACACTAAAACCAGTTTCAACTGGTGTCTTTGAACTGGATTGCAGCCCCCCCCCCCCAACTCTCAGACAGGCCATGGGAGCCGTGTTGTGATGCGTCTGTGGCGGATAAACCGACGCGTGCTTTTTTCTGCAACTTTTAAAAATTAAAAACTGCACTTGGGACATTTATTGTGTGTGTGTGTGTGTGTGTGTGTGTGTGGGAGAGAGAGAAAAGCCTGTTCCTCCGAAGGGTCAACGTTCAGCTGCAGGTCACCGGGGGCAACCGCGTCTAACATTAAATTCAAAACACCGGGTGGGGCGGGGCTAAACAGCACGTTCAATGTCAAGAAGCAGGCATCAACACTCTTTCAGATGGTCCTACGGTCGGGGGCGAGGAGCGAAATCGGGTGAAAACGACAAATCGGTTGCAGGAAAACGTGATCGGGTCATTTTGATGGCCAGAAAGCGGAAACGTTTTAAATGCCCGCTGCGCGGAGTCAAATAAAAATGTCCCCCTTCCCTCCTTTTGCAGGCTCTGATGCTTGAAAACCTCCAGAAGTCGTCCTCCTCTCACTGCGGGCTGCAGCCGAACTCGCAGGTACGCCCGTGTTCTTCGCGCCTGGCGCCCCGTCGACGTCGACGAGGCGTCGTTGACGTCGCGCGCGTTAACGGCGACGTTTCCGCGCTCTCGTTTGTGACGCAGATCGGCCAGGAGATGAGCCAGAACAGCTTCATCCAGCAGTACCTGGCCAAGCAGCAGGAGCTCCTACGGCAGCGGCTGGAGAGAGAAGCCCAGCAGAATGAGGAAGCGAATGGTATAACGGTCATAAGAACTGTCACAATTTAAAAATAAACACTGCTCAGCTGCACCCACCTGCCCTGTTGCTACTATTCCACTAACAACACACTTTAAATCAGTGTCATTCAGCACCAGTATTATTCAGGTTTAGTTCACCCGCCACATTCAACAGGTTTATTCACATCAAGCCGCCCTTATTTTGAAAGGGCTAACAGACAGGGGTGTGCTTCTTTGACTGACTGCTGTTGTGTCTCCCCTTTGGACAGACAGTCCAGCGGTGGTGGAGGAGGACGAAGACCAGTCGGAGGACAACGACGGCTCCCTCCTCGTCTCCAACAAGGTCAGCGCTCGCGTCCCTTCGGCGACCGGGGCCCGCGTCGGTTTGCGCTCGCGTCAACACCTTCCCGCTTCTGTCCAGCAGCACTCCCAGCCTTCGGTGACCAGGGTCCAGGAGAAGGGGGACTCCCTGCTCGGTCCCGGGGTAACGGGGCCCTCTGCCGAGGCCCCAGGAGCGAAGACCCAACAAGCTGCCTTCCACCAAGGACACAAAGAGCCACCGACCCCTTCCCCGCCGCGCGCCATCGCCTCCCTGTCGGTGCGCGTCCTCGCCCAGCCCCCCGCCGTGCCCCGCACCAACGAGGAGGGCGCCGCGCCGACCGAGCCGGGTCGGCGCACCCCGTTCCTCCACCTGAGCCGCTCGGCGGGAGGCCGCGGCGACGAGGACAGCGGCGAGGAGGAGAGCGACGACGCCGAGAGCGAGGACGACGAGGACTGGGGGCCCGGGCCGGGCGGGGCGCGGAGGGGCAACAGGGCGCCGTCGCAGCCGCAGCAGGCGCCCCCCAGCATGCCGGCCACGTTCGCGCGCTCCAAGCGCAAGCTCCAGCCGCCGCAGCACATCCCGCCCCCGCCGGCGCACCACGCCCCCATGCAGCTGCGCCACCCGACCCCTCCGCCTTCTCCGCCTCCCAACCTTTTCCCGTTGCCCGACACTCCCAAGCAGAGCCCGCCAGACACGGGCGAGCAGGAGGGAGAAGGCGGCGGGGCGCGGGGCTCGAGGGGGGCCTTCGCTCCCCCCGGCGTGCAAAACAAAGACTCCGACTCCAGCTCTTGTTCCAGCAGCCCGGAGCCTCCGGCCAAGCGCAAGCCGGGACCCCTGTCCCTGCTGGTGCAGAAGATGGAGTCAGAGAGGGCCTTCCACGCGGGGGAGGGGTCCGGAAGTGGGCCCGCCAGCTCCAGCAAATCCCCAAGTCAGACGGCGGAGAGAAGACCCCCGCAGGAGGAGGAGGCGAGGCACGCAGACAAGAAGGAGAGAGAAGAAGGGCCGACGGGCCGAGAGAAGGATGGCGGGGAAGAGGAGAGGCAGGAGGGGGAGAAAGTCCAGGAGGAGAGAAAAGCCCAGGACGAGCTGAGGAGGAAAGAGGGAAAGCCGGAGAGCGGGGAGAAGAAAGTCCGCGGCGACGGCCAGAATTCCGACTCCTCGTCAGATTCTGACTCGAAATCCGACTCCTCGGGTTCATCCGGCTCCTCTTCCTCCTCCGAGGACAAGAGCAACCAAGCGAAGGTCAGTTAGTCAAGTCATTCCAGATGGTGTGCGAGAGCCTTCTTAAATCCCAGAGTGTTGCAGCATCACTAGCAGAAGACACAGACAGCATTTCAGTAGCTCAGATAACTAAGGCTAATCTAGTCATTGTGTCTCCATCACCGATGAGGGCTCTCTTAACCATCCTTTATCCACCACGCTGGTGTTGGCTGATTGTCATTTACCGGGGGTTCATTTGCAGAAGTCAGACCAAGATCCCAAAGTGATGGAGAAGACCGACCTGAGTAAAGGAGACAAGAAAAACTACCTTTCACAAAGGTCAGTAACACTTATTGGAGTACGCTATTATGAAGAGCTAATAAAATCATTATTCACTTTATTATTTACTTCTTTTCACACTGTTAATAAGGGTGATTTAATATGACTTAAGTAGGGAATAACACTCTTCCCGTGCTGTTTGCTTGTGGTTATTGAGCTGTGGGACATCTGGAGAAAGAGTTTGGGCCATATTTGGTAGTTTTGGGACTCACCAACAGAGCGTTTGGTGTTTTTATTTTCATCAGGCAGTGAGCCGGGCAGCTTTGTCATGCGGTCACCCCTGCCTTTGTTCTTTGGCCTCCGTCCTTTCGGACCCCTTTTCTACCCGCGTTTATCTCGTTGGATACAAATGACAACTCACACCCCTCGACCACCACGGAACGATTTAATCCGTCCAGTACCGCAAAAAAAAAAAAAAGAAAAAGGAGGGCGTGTGTGTGGGGGGAGGCGTGCTTTTATTTTGGTAGTCGCGGGGCGGAAGCGCCTTCGCATCTGCGGCGCTTTGATTCCCGTCTCGCCTGCCAACATGGCCGTCCTGCATGCAGTGCATCTCTGATACCGACGCAGTGTTCGGCCATTCAGCAGTGGAACCGACCCCCCCTCCGCCACCACTCTCCCCCCTCCCCGCCCCCTCTCCTCCACCCCCCCTCGTTCCGACTCGAGTCCGAACGGACCCATCCGTCCCGGCAGCCCCCCCCCCCCTCGTCCTGGGGCTTCCCTTTCAAGGCCGGCCACAATGCTGTCCGAAGGCAACAAAAACGGGTAAGGGACCCGGGGGGGGGGCGATCCGAGGCTGCCTTCTCCCCCGAACGCGTCTTATCTGCGAGAAAAATGGCCGTGGATCCGGCTGAGGATGGCGGTGGGGGGGGTGAGGAAGGTGCTCGGCGGCTCACGCCGGCCTGGTCGGGAGCGCGGTGCACGCTCGCCCATGTGAGCCGCACCGGGGTGGAGGGTGGAGGTGCCGGGGGGGGGGCCTTTTGTTGAATGGGCCGGCCCCGACGGCGTCTTCGCGGGGAGCGGGACGCGCTGGAGGTCGCGTTATATCACAGGGGCGCGTTTATTAATAAATCATACCGAAGCCATCACGTAGGTTCTCCACTTCTTTGGCGACTCCAATCTGCTCTTTGAAGGGAGAAATCCGCCTATTTACTCATCCTGCTCCTTTATTATTTATTTATTTCTGAGATTTGCCCCATTAGGTGTTTCCTGTGTGACAGTGGTGCATGTGCATTTAATTGTCTGTATTTTTTGGGGGGGGGGTTGTGTGGTTGTAGCTGGTAATGATCTCACTGTTGTCAAGGGAGATCATTAACGCAGACCTCTGTTAAGGATACAGTCGCTGCAAGCGGGCCCGTTTACGCCGCGATCATATTCTCCCAGCTGATGCCAGCGAAACAACTGCACGGTTTGTCAGGAGCGAGCACAACAAAGGCAGAAATCCAGCTTCAAGCGGAGGATCTCGGCTCCACCGCGCTCAGAAGTATTTGGACGATTAAACAATCCAGTTTCCCTTTTCTCCTCCAAATAAGCCGGAGATGCTTTTATTGTGTCGGGCTGGGGAACTCGCAGTCTAAATAATTCCCCGCCATGGCGGCGTGCAGTTGCAGAATGTAAAAACTCTGCTCTCAGGTACTTCCAGACCAACCCGCGCAGCCGCGCTGCATTACGCATGCACGGGACTGCGTCACAAGTTGCACTTTTGTTTACAGGGAGTGCAACTCCCAGGTAAGGCGCACCTGCACGAGCGCGTCTGAGCCCTCGGTCGTGTTTAGTGCGCAGACCTGCGCGTGTGGCGGGCGTGGGCGTAGCTCTAGGTGCTGGAATCGGTCATCTTCTGCTCCTTTGCTCCGGCTCTTTCCCGCTCTCAGTTTCCGCCCTTGGCCCGTTTCCGCTCCTCGCCCGTGCAGGTGCGCTTCCGGCCCTCGCTCTGGAGCCCGTGGAGAGCGTGAGGCGCGTTGGGAGTCAAGGTGTTCCTACACTCCCTCTAGGCTCTGGAGGAGAGCTCACGGTCCCGCTTCCTGTCGTAACGGGAGCAGACGTGAAAGACGAGCGCAGCGGGTGGACGGAGGCCGCCCGCCCCCCTTAACCGTCTCCTCCTCCCGCAGAGAGGTGTCGCCCAGTGCCCCCGCCGTGACCGAGATGGAAACGGAATCCGAGAGCTCCGTGGTCTCGCAGCCTCCGCCTGGGACCGAGCCAGAAAATAGAGAGGGCTGCACGGACGAGGTAAGGTCACTGAAAGGGTGGGGGGTGGTGGTGGGAGGAGGGGGGGGGTCCTTTGCTCTGTCTCAGGCTAATGCGCTTCCTCACTCATTAGCTGCATGTGTCGAGGTTACTTAGAGCCAGCGGCGGCGAGTAGATCCATCGTTTTTTTTTTTTAAACGCCTCGCATGTCGAACACAGCTTCAGATGTAAACTTGGTCCAATTAGAAATCAACTAACCCCTTCCTCCTCTTCTTAACGCAGCTAAACTATTTCTCAGCTGGTCTGTCGTTCTCTCTCACACACACACACGCACACACACCTTTGTAAGGCCAGTTCAGGTGACAGCAGTGCGACGTTCTCCCCCAGTACGCACACACCCGAGGTGTTATTTGTTATTCTTTATCCCACTGCATGGGTATTTAACGCCATCACTTGTGCCCGTACCTCCACGTCACAACACACAGCCTACTGTAGCGAACTAGACACCTGCAGCGAGCGTAGCGATGCATCAGGGCTCGTTTCTGTTCGTTCACCCCTGTTTTCATCCTCTCTCACTTGCTTTTATTGCTCTCTTCCTCGCTCTCTTTCGCTGCCTCCTCCCTTTCCCCCCTATTTTCTATCTCTCGCCCTTGTATCCCGTCATAATTGCTTCTCTCTCACTATATATTTATGGTGTGATTGCTGTTTAAAACCCCATTGATTGCTTTGTTATGAAGGTGCCCATGCCTCTTCCATTGCCCCTATCGGTACCTGGTGCGTACTACTACTACTACTACTACCACCAACATCAGCACCTCCTCCACTTCTCCTCCTACCTCTCCTCCAACTCCTGTCCCGCTATGCCCAAGTGCGTCGCTGGTACCAGAATTAGGCCCAGAGTCTGCAACCACGCGGCACTGAGCGAAGCCTGAGCCCGCGGGGGGGCTTTCTCAGTAACCCTCGCGGCGGCGCGCCGGTCCAGCTCGCACGAGACCTGCACCGCCAGCAGGGGCGTCGGCGCGTTCGCCGCAGCGGCTGTCTTCGGAAGCCCGCCCGCCGATCTGAACTGGACTGAAAGCGGCGGCAAAGGGGCGACGAGTCGCTGACGCTCAGCCTCGCCGCCCGCCATCTCGAAGGAGCCGGCTTGAGCGGGGCCTCCAGGAACTGTGGCGCGTCTACGCTTTGACGCCACCGGGACAGTCCGCCTCAACACCCCAGCGGTGATCGCCGGTCGCCTCTTTACGCGGTCACCGCTGCGGGATCAAAGATGCGGGGACAACCGTCGACCTGGAAGTCGATGGCAAAGGGACTTTCTTCCTGGATCAACTCGTCGGTCACGTGACCCGGACTTCAGTTTGCAGGATGGAACTTGGTTATTCCGAGGCCACGACTGTTGCGTGCCTCAGCGGGAGACGCTTCCATGCCCCGCGCTGCACCCTTTCCATGGAAGGAGACTTTTAAAGGACAGTTGTTCGAGGGTGCAGCCCCTCCTTTGCATGGATGCGTTTTATCTCAGGAGGCTGTCGATGCCGCACGTGTATTCCTGCATCGCAGCTTGTGTGAATTTATCCTTTTTTGGACGATTGTTCCCCAAAGACAAACGCTACAAATCCCTCGTTGAGAAAATATCCAGCGTGAACATTTTCAGGACAGATCGTGGGACATTTGACTGTCTCAACGAGGATACGCGGGGAAAACAAACGCAGCAGAGACTTTAACTCAAGACCCCAGAATGGATTTCCTCCCCCCCGACTCGCTGATGATGGACTCTAAACGCAGCGCTGCTGGGAGAGTGTCACACCGGCGTCTAAGTAAGACTGAAGCCTGTCAATCTGGGAACGTCTTCCCAGCCCCAGCCAAGAGAAAAAGTCCAGCCCAGAGCCCGGTGGCTAATCTTCACTCTCAAATCGAGCCCTGCCCTCAGTCCTGTGCCTTCTCTGATCGGATCCCCGTTGCCTAGATACAGTACTCACTGTCGTGCGGTTGGGCCGTAGTGAATCCAGTAAGGAATCAGGTGTAAAATGGTACCAGGAAATGACATGTGATGTATACGTACGTTTTTTCCTCCTCATCATTTTCTGAAAAGGGGGAATGTTTGTCCTCCTCCTTTGCCGTTTGTAGCCAATTGGATCTCGGCGTGCTGCGCTCCCGATCTGACCCTTTTGAAATTCCCATTCGCGACACCTCTGACTTTCACTGTTGTGATTTGAGCGCGTAAATTGAAGCCGCAGCACTCGCCAAATTTTAGACACTTTGACGCTCTGTTCTTCACTTCTGCTCAGCAGATAATTAGCGGGTTATAATGAATAATTAACAGTTTTATTGTTTAATCAATGCAATAGCCCTGACAGATGTTAAGTGTTGTCCTGTGTGGATCAGGGGGAATTTTGAAACTAATTAAATGGGATTTATTCCTGAAACACAGACTTCAGATAAGGTAATGGTCTTTAGATTCATTAAAAGGATGTTGGAGCTTATAGGAGCTCATTTTTGCTGCAGTCATCGTTAAATTGGAGGTAAAGTTTAAGCGCCTCCAGCCGTTATTTATAGTCTGTTTTTGAGCACAAGTGCAGCACAGAACTGCGTGCAGAGCTTCTGAATTCGCCCAGAACCCTCTTTGATATTATGGTACAATCGGAGCCTCCAGGCTGTTACGTTAACTCCCCCCAGCCCCCGACTCTTCCTCCCCCCCCCCTCCCGTATCACCTCTTCTCTGTTGTTGGCTGTGAGAGTTCGGACCTCTGGTTCTCATCTCGCCCCGCACCCCTGGGGTTTCTGTATGCTCTTTTTGTTTTTCTCTCCTTCCAGAGCGCCGACGCCGCTCCCAAGACGTTCGCCGCCCGCAAGATCTCGTTGACCAGTGAGTACGCCCGTTCCATATCCGAGGAATCGCTTTCAAAGTGGGCGGACTCTGACGCTATCTGAGCGTTTTCGGGAAACCGTCCGCCCTCACGGCCGCCTGTACAGATGGTTCTTGTTCTTCTCCGACGATCTATATCTTTAAGAATCCTGCTGCACCTGGTGTTAATATCCATCGCGCTCCTTCCCACCCGCCACCACATCCTCCATCTTCAAGCAGCCTTTTTTAAAAAAAAAAAAACAAGACGCAAAATGAGAAACGGTGACGTCATCGCGCCGACGCCAAAGCGCCACAAGGTGTCGCTGTCGCCCGGAATAAAGGCCGGCCCAAGCGGGGGGACTCTCTCCAAGCCTGCCCGCTCTGCCGCCTTCACACCTCCTCGCTTCTGTCCTCCCCGCGCCCTCTTCCAGCCAGCGCTCCTCCATACTTCCGCCCACCCTCGTCCTCGCGCGCGCACCGCAGGCCTAATTTATCCCCCCGGCAGCTTTCAGAAGTGGCCGAGCAGAGCGGATTACAACCCTCCTGCGCTATTCCTTTCATGTGGCGGAGCTCTACCCAGCCTGGCGCTCACCGCCAGGTTGGAAGGGAGAATATAAAAAGATTCCCGTTGGTTATTAATCTGCAGCCCGTGCTGTTGACAGTCACCGGGCGTGTAGGCGCTACATATTTTTAGGGTTAGACCACATGTAGACGGTAAACGCTCACAGGCCCGACTGAGGTCTACTGTGATGGCATCAGCAAGGCAGAGCTCATCATTCAGCGTACTGGTTCCCAGTCTGGTTCCCAGGACGTTCTCCCAGCTCTATTGTGTCAACATGCCGCCGCTGCCTTTCCCCGTTGTCACTGCGCGGGAGCTTGGGATCTCCTTCCCGAACGCTCCCTTTGAACCGGAGCCGCAACAAATGCGGCGGTCCGGCGGAAGCTCGCCGCGACTCTTTAATGATTCGCCCGTCCCGCAGGCAACAAGACGCCTCCGGCGACAGCGGACGGGGGGATGAGCGAGGCCGACGCGGGGAGCGCAGCCGGGAGGAAGAGGCGCTGGGGCTCGAGCACGTCGGTCATCGCTAAGAAACCATCCATCAGCATCACCACAGACTCTCTGAAGGTATGGACCCCGGGGGGGGGGGATGCTGGGGCGGGTGTGGTTTGACCTCCGCTCGCCTTCGCTCCTCAGTCTTTGATCCCGGACATCAAGCTGACCCAGGAGGCGGTGGTGGAGCTGCACCCGGAGGAGCTGCAGCTGTCCGGGGAGGAGGAGGGCCCCGACGCCGGCCGGGACGACCAGGACAAAGGCCTGAAGATCCGACGCACCGTCACCCAGGTGAGGGCGCGCCCGCCGCTCCGGCGGGGGCGGGGGCGCTGTGATCTGACCCTCGACCCTCCCCAGGTTGTCCCGAGCGAGAGCCACGAAAACGGACAAACGAACGAGGAGGAGGAGACGGAGACGACGGAGGAGGACGGCCAGCAGCGCACGCCCAGAGACCAGAGGAAGGACAGCGTCAGCGAGGACGCGCCCGAGCCGCAGGCGCCCGCCAAGCACGACGGGGAGGCGGACAAAGGTGAGCGGCCTTGCCGGGGACCCCCCCGGTCTGCACCGCCCTCCGTCTCAACGCTCCCGACCTCTCTCCCCTTGCCAGCGGTCGCCCCGAGCGACAGCGTCGTGCGCCGCTCCATCAGCCAGCAGAAGTCCGGCGTGTCCGTCACCATCGACGACCCCATCCGCACCACCAGGCAGCCTTCGCCGTCCCGTGGCAAACCCTCCAACATCATCCACGTGACCAACCTGGTGGGTCCTTCAAGTCCCAGCTTCAGCTGCACATCGCTTTTTTTTTTTTCCTTTTCTTTCTTCTCCTCTTTTCCTGGCGAGTGTGTGATCGCAGCGCTCCGGCGTTTCCCACAGGTTCGCCCATTCACTCTGGGCCAACTCAAAGAGCTGCTCAACAGAACCGGCACCGTGGTGGAGGAGGGCTTCTGGATCGACAAGATCAAGTCTCACTGCTTTGTCACGGTGATTACCATCAGCCCCCCCCCCCCCACTCTTCTCTAACGCTGCTCCACTTCAGCATCAGTCCACTGTAAAACTCCGCTGCTCGCCATAGCAACGCGCTCGCACTGCTGCGATCGCGACTTTCCGCAAAATTCCGAGGATAAAATCACACCCCACGCGTACGCACGGCTGCTCGTTACCGCCACCTACCGCCCAGGCGTGCGCACTACACCACTACACCGGACTGTAAACGCAGTCTGAGCATCAACGCGTGCGAGCTTTTGATCCAAGTGCCCCCCCGTGGCTTCGTCTCTCCCCGCGCCCGCCTTTGTTCTTGACTTTGTTCTCCCGGTGCCTTTGTAGTACACCACAACAGAGGAGGCCGCTGCCACGAGAGAGGCGCTCCACCGCGTGAAATGGCCCCTGAGCAACCCCAAGGTCCTCCACGTGGACTTCTGCGAGCAGGACGAGGTAACGGCGCGTTCCCACGACGACCCGGGTTGACATATTTAAGATGTGTTTAACGTCGTATTTAACGACATATTTAAATGACATTGAACGCCCCCCCACACACACACACACAGCTGGACTTCCACAAAGGAATCCTAAAGCCGGAAGAGAAGGAGGACCACGTGGTCCAGCCGAGCGCTCCCCAGAACCGCCTGCCCCCCCTCATGCCCGAGCGAGACCGGGAGAGGGACCGGGACCGGGAACGAGACAAGGAGAAGGAGCGCGAGCGGGACCGGGCGGCGGGCGGCGTGCGGGACCTCTGGGCCGAGCGGGAGAAGGAAATGCAGCGGCGGGAGCGGGCCCGCGGCGAGAGGGAGTGGGACAGGGACAAGGTCCGGGAGTTCGCCAGGCCCGGCGAGGAGGAGCGGCGGTCCCGGTCCAGGGACCGGGAGCGGAGGAGGAGGGAGAGGGGGAAGAGCAAGGAGCGGAAGACGGAGAAGAAGGGTAGGTATCCCGGGTGGAGGGGAGGCGGGGGAGGCGGGGGAGCCGGAGTAACGGCGTGTCTCCTGAAGCAGAGAAAGCCGACGAGCCTCCGGCCAAGCTGCTGGACGACCTGTTCCTGAAGACGAAGGCGGCGCCCTGCATCTACTGGCTCCCCCTCACCGAGGAGCAGGTCTGCCCCGCCCCCGCCGCTCTAAGCCCCGCCCCCGCCGCTCTAAGCCCCGCCCCTCTGACGGCCGTCCTGTCCCCAGGTGCTGCAGAAGGTGCTGGACCGCACGGAGAGGCAGAAGGAGCGCGAGCGCCGCCACAAGGAGCAGAAGGAGGAGGAGGAGAAGAAGCGCGAGGAGGAGAAGAAGGAGAGGCTGAAGGTCCGGGAGAAAGACGGCGTCGCCGCGGCGGCGGCGGCGGCGGGCGTGGGGGGCGGGGCCCGGGGGCCCGACGAGCGCGGCCGGGAGAGGGAGGCGGACAAGAAGAGAGACGGCGGCCACCGGCCCAGACGGTCCTCGGAGGGCGCGGTGGGCGGGCGGCGCTCCCGTAGCCGTAGCAACCCCAGGGACAGGCGCCGCTGAGGGGGCGGAGGGGACGACTCCTCAAGGACAGGGAGACGGCCGAGCGGAGGATGCTGCAGACAGGAAGTCCTGGGAGGGAGCGTTTCCTGTTTGGGAGAAACGCTCCCGTCACCGCAGGTTCAGGACTCGTCTCCTCCCTGCTACACACACACACACACACACACACACACACTCTGTCTCTCACACACACACACACACACACACACGATGATGCCAGTGCTGTCTTCCACCCTCGCCTGCCCCCCCCTCCCCCGTCCCCCCCCCCCCAACACACACACACACACACACACATTTTCCACTACTTTTTTTTAAACATTAAAACGGTTTAAGTAGCTCGACCCGCTCCTCTGTTCTGTCTTCCTGCAGCTAAACTCCACGTAGAGCTGGAAAAAAGACAAATTCCCTCTTTTTTTTTTCCCCCTCTCCTTTTCTCTCTCGGCATTTTTGTGCTGCTGAGGTTTGGAAGCCGCCTGTTTGAGTTCCCTTCATCAGAACCTTGTAATTAAACCAGTCCAAAATAGATCCTGACAAGATATTTTCTAGAACCAGTTTTAGTGTTTTGTCTTTTTCCTTTACTTTTTTTTTCTTTTCTTTTTTTTTTACACAGATTTCGTTCCGATCGTTTGTTTCGCTCTTCAGCTGGTGACGTTTGTGTGACTACGTTATTTTCCTCAACAAGACGCAAACGATTCTGAACGCTGTAGTAACTCGTCTGATAGGACTTTTCTTTTCTTTTTTTTTAATGTGTGGCCACGCAGGAGGCGCAAGCGTTTTCTTTTTTTGGGGACAAAGATAGAAAAGTTTTATTCTGAAAAGATAGGAAGGTATTTCCTGTACAGAAGCGTCTAATTGCCCTCCTCTGACCCTTTAATCAGAAATCCTATTTAAGGAGGTACAACTGAGTGTACCTTCAAATAGAGTACTAGTTGAAATTTTTATCTTAATTTTTGCGTTTAAGTTTTAAGTGTTGAATGTACCGAGAATTTAACAAATAAATTTAAATTGGATACCAGCTCTGCTCCACGTTCATATTTGACTGTCGCTTCTTCTTGTTTGTTTAAAACAGAATATTTATTACAGAATACAGTTAAGTTTTCCCAAAATATTACAGATTCACGTAACAAATCTTACAGTAAAGTCGGAATTAAGTGCAAATTGTTTGCTAGCGATATGTACAAAAACAGTTAAGCGAGTTCCCTTTGTACTTCTACAGCAAACAGTAGCCACACTGGAGTAAAAAATAAAATAACGCAGTAGTTTTCTTTCCTGTTCCCTTATAACGACGGTACCGGGGGGAGTACCGGGAGTACAGCAGGCAGGACACGTGACGAAGAGAGCCGACGCCGGTCGGTGGAAATGTATCGATCAGCAGTTTTGGTCCTGAGGCTGAGCTGCCAGACCAGTTTCTTCGGAATTTTTTTTTTTTTTTTAAAAAAAAAAAAAAAAAAAAGAGCGCCCGGGTCAGTGCGAGGCGCACACTCTGCCCATGTGGCAGGAGTGGCAGAGGAGGTGGGAGTCCAGGGGGAAGCACTGCGAGCCGGGCTTATCGGAGAGCTGCTTCCCGCACTCCTGGAAAGAGATCGGGAACGGTTAGGAGGGGGCACGGATACCGGGATACGGTTGGGCTACCTCGGAGCGGTCGCCCACCTCGCACTGGTAACACTCGAAGTGGTAATCCTTGTTCATGGACACCACCCGGAGGATCTCCTCGCTGCCCTGGAAACACGGAATGTCGGGAGTTAAGTGGGGGGGGGTCGTACAGTGGGACAGTGCGCTAGCGGGGACTCGCCTCGGCGGGGAGGATGGGTTGTAAACAGGCCGCGCACTTGGGGGCGAAGGTCCTGCGGGAGACCAGGAGAGACGCGTTAACTGAGGAGGGGGGGTGGGGGGTCGGGAATGCGGCGGCGGCGGCGCACTTGTTGTAGTCGGCCACGCAGTAGATGTTGCTGTGGTGGTCGACGGTGAAGGGAACGCCGTCCAGGGCCTTGGAGCACACCACGCAGCGGAAGCAGCCGGGGTGGTACGAGTTCCCGAGAGCCTGCAGGATCTGAGGACGGGAAAAAAAAGACGCTCCAGTCACCGTGTTCCCCCCCCGCGCTCCAAAATGGCGGCGGCGGTGGATCAGGCCGTTTCTGTTGTGGGTATTTCTGCGGCGTAAATATGGTTAAAAGCTTCTAAACTAATCACCACGGGGACTTAGCTCCGTGTTTATCCCTCCAAAAAAGGGGCAAACATTCCACTAGAATCCGTCGTGGGAACTGGGAACGGTCCCTGAATTCCTCTATCCTCTGGGGGGGGGGTCTAGGGAGGCATTCTGGGAAAACCAGCCTTCCGACCCGGAACATCTAAAAGCGTACGCGGCTCATTCCCACGGCCCAAAGGACAAACCTCACCTGCTCCAGAATGAGGTGGTTGCACACGCTGCACTTCTCTGCCGCGGCCTGGAATCCCGAAAACTGCAATTACGAAAGGGGGATTAGCCTTGGGGGGCCTTTGTGGGGGGGGGGTCGATGGAGCGACTCCCAACACAAACGGGTCTCACCATGTAATCCTCTTTACAGTACACCGAGCCGTTGACGTTGTAGAAGTCCTTGTTCCTCAGGGTGCGTCCTGCCGGGACGGGAATGTCGTAAGTCCACAGTCAAACACCGACTTAGGGAAGGTGCCGGACCTTCGGGGTGGGGGGGGTTTAGGGGTGGCGGGGGGACTCACCGCAGGACACGCAGGTAAAACAGCGCGTGTGGTAGAGGCTGTCCAGGGCCTGGCAGGCGTTATCTGCTCCGTACACGCCTTTCCCACACTTCACGCAAGTTCCTGCCGGGAAAAGGAGACACACGTGTTCAAGGCCTGGGGGGGGGGGGGGACGGGCGGGGGGGGCAGGGTTGGCGCTTGTAAATCCTCTCGTTCGTGCGGCGGAGGGCCTGCAATTACCGGCAAACCCCACCTTATCCGACTGTCGGCTACCGAGGCCTCGCAGGTCGGGCCAGGAGCGAGGGGCCCTCGAGACGTTCCGGTTCTCCTGAGAACTTTGGAGTCGCATCGGCGATCCGAACCCCGCAGAGACCTGCCCCAAACCGGGGGAAAAAAACGACTTTTGCTTGATCTATTTCAAGGCCCCTCGAGCTTCCTCTCCTCTTTTTTTATGTGGCCGAGGGAGTGCCGCGCACATCGAGACTCCTCCGCCGGCGGACGGGCCCCTCGGGGATTCGGGCCCCGGGCCATAAACCCCAACGCCCGCCTTTAAAATTAGCGTCTCCGCATATAGCGGAGGTCGGACCGAGCGGCGCGCCCGCGTCTCCAAACCCAACGGAGTTGAAAGGCGGTGGAACGGAAACCGCCCGCGGATCCCAAATCGACAATTTCGCGGTTCGACGGGAGATGCGACCCAAAACAGAGCGCAGTCGTCTTTTGATTATGGCGACATCCTTCAGCTTTACTTCCTTTTTTTTTTTTTTTTTTTGGGGTCGACCGCTTGACAACAGTCCCGTGTGTGTGTGTGTGCGCGTGTGTGTGTGTGCGCGCGTGTGTGTGTGTGTGTGTGTCCTCATGGCTGAGAGGAGTACAGTAGTGCGCGTCCCTCCAGGGCTCACATACCTGAGCAGAAAAACAGGCTGGACCCCGCCCCTGCACACGACAAGGCAGCGCACACACACACACACACACACACACACACACACACACACACACTCATGACTCACACACACTCCACGTTACTGTGGCCTGAAGTCACTCAAGGGGGGGGTGAGAACACACCCTACCGCCCACTGAAAACACACGTGTGCCCAACTCGGTCCTAATCTCTTGTTTAGGCGTCATCGGGGGGGCCAGACGTCGCCCGACCCGGGTGTTCTCGTTCACATCGGTTCCGTGACCCCCCCTGGTCCGGCAGAGCCCCCCCACCCCCAAACTGTAACCTCAGGTCCCAACACACAACAGTCGTGATCTCACCGAAGTACTCTTGGCGGTTCTCTGAGGCGTCCCTTCCGGCGCCCGGGTCCTCCTGAGGTTTGCCCGGCCCCCCCGCGGAGCAGGGCCCCGTGGGGGGCCCCCGGTTGGGCTTGGAGAGGGCCAGAGACTCCTTCAGGATGAGGCCCTCCAGCAGGCCCTCCTCCCCCTCCAGCGCCGCGTCCCTCAGGAGCAGCCGGGTCAGCTCCTCCTGGTACCTGGTCCCGGGGAGGTCCGAGTACCTGGCGGCCCCCTCCTTGCCCCTCGCCCCCCCCTGTTGCTCCTCCCACCACTCCGGGCCGGCCCGGTAGCACGCCGCCGCCGGGCTCCCGACCGCGGGGGGGTAGGAGTGCCGCGTGTCGTGGGGCCCCGGGTGCCCCCCGCCGTCCAGGTACTGAGTCCAGTCCTCCACGGGGGCCCCCCCAGGCCTGCCTGGGGCGCCGTAGCCGACCGCGGAGCCCCCGGGCTGGGGGGGGCCGGCCTGCTGCTGCGTGGGGAGCCCCCCCGAGGCGGAGTAGCGGGAGTCGTACCCCAGGCTGATGCCGCTGGTCCGGTTGCTGCTGCAGCGGCTCCCCATCGGGCTGCCCCCGCCCCCCCCCCCGCCGCCGCTGGCCGTGCTGGAGGCGAAGCTGGAGCGGGGGCTGACCAGCACGGACTCCTGGAGGCTGAAGGAGGAGCACGGGCTCAGGGTGGGCCCCGGCGGGTAGAAGAAGCCGCCGCCGCCGCCGCCGCTGACCCCCCCGCCGGTCATGTCGGAGGCGCGGTGGGGGGGGGGTGGGACAGGGACGCCGGCCGCGGCGTCTCCCAGAGCTCGCCGCCCGTGCTGAGGCGCTTGTAGAACAGCGCCTCCTGGAGGGAGAACCGCTTGTGCCTCTCGGGTTCCGAGAGGTAGCCGGGCTCCGCCACGCCGCCTCTGGGGGCCGACCCGTACGTGGCGGTGGCGGCGGCGGCGGGGTAGGGAGGGGGGACGGAGAGGGGCGGCTGGGAGAGGAGCTGGTGCCTCCTCACCAGCTGCTGGAGCTCCAGGGAATAGCGGCGCTGGTTGAGGGAGCCCCTGGACCCGAACGCCCCCAGGGGGTCGCACTCGGGGCCCAGGCCCGACTCCCGCCTCAGGTGGGAGTCCACGCCCTCCCCCAGGTAGCACGAGACCCTCTGCTTGGGCGACCGCCGCCTCAGCGGCGCCAAGGTGGAGGGGTGAAGCGGCTGCTCGCCGTCCGGGGCCATCCCGGGGGAGGCCGGCGGGGGGGCGAGGAGCTGAGTCGACGGCATTCCGCCGCCTCCTCCTCTACCGCCCGCATCGGTTGCGGTCGAGGAGGCAAGCGAGAACTGGCCGGGCCTCGAGGGCGAGGCCGCCGAGGGGGCGGGAGTCGGCGCACCGCCGGCGGCGGCGGCGTTGCTGTTGTTGGCGTTGCCGGGGGCGTCGTGCTTCTTCTTGGAGCCGGTGAACTTGGCGCTGCCCGAGTCCGTCAGCTTCAGCTTCTCCAGCAGCTTGCTGATGGGCCTGTCCATGGCGATGCCTTCGGGCGCCGCGGGAAAGTACAGTGTCGCTCGGGGAGGTGGGGGGGGGGGTCGTACAGCAGAAGAAGGGTCGGGCGGACCTACAGGTGACCCCCCAGCATGGAAAGACAAAAACTGGCCTCAACTGGGGGGGGGGTTAAAAAGTAGGTCCGTCTATGTACAGAATAAATAAAAACAGATAAATAAGATGTCTACATGAGTCCTCTACGTGGTCTTCATGGGGGGGGGCAGGTAGTTCAGGAGCACGGTTCAAGTCAGTCCATCCAGGAAACACACACACACATGCGGGGAGCGCGCACACACATCCAGGACACCTGGGGGTGACCTATGGTCGCGGGGGGGCTCCTTCGCGGCCCCTCGTGCGGCTCCACGCTTCCATCACCGTCCCGGAACAGGCTCGGGTCTGTTGTCTGAGAGGGGGGGGGGTGTGTGACCCCCCCCGTGTTGAAAACTAAAGGTTCAGGATGCAGCCCGGCCCCTCATGGGGGTCCGGAGGGGACGGGGGGGCCGGTCCGGAGCAGCCTCGCCGCACATCTCAGGACCCTCGGTGGGGGGGGGGGGTCCAGGGTGCAGATCCAGCAGGAAGGCGGACGCACGGCGGTGGTGGAGGTGGTGGAGGAGGTGGTGGTGCTCCTCGGGCCCCCCCCTCCAGAGCCTCAGCACGCAAGTCCCGGTCGGCCGGAGCAGCAGCCCAGAAGTTCGGAGAGCCGTCGGCGGCCAAGGCTCATCCCCGCGGAGCGGCGCTGGGCTGACTGGGGCACGATCGCAATCCCACCCCGTGGCCGCTGCACGGACGACAACTTTGTTTCTTTCTTTCTTCCTCCCCCCGAAATTATGACTTACCTCCCCCTCTTTTTACGACAGCGTCAAGCCGGCGGACGCGCGGCGGCGTGCTTCCGGTCGCAGCCTTTCAAAGCCTCATGTCGCGACGACGCGAACCCACGCCCTTTGACCCCCCCACGGAAGCGGGGCGCCTCCCCCACCCCCTCGCCCATCTCCAACCGATCGACGAGGCGCCGGGCGTGGGCGCGGAAGGTTCTTGATCCATTCCTTCCTTTATTTTAAAGGAAAAACGTCGGCTCGGCCGCGCTTTATTTTGAAAGCGCCTCCCCGGAAGCGCGGCTCGCCCGACGCGGCTCGAGCGGGAGCTTGACGCGCGCTTTTATCAGCGAGCGGCGGCTGGTTTCCCCCACGGGCCGGAACACCTTTCCTCAGCCGCGGCCGCACACGCACGCTCACACACACGCGCACACACACACACACGCACACACACACACACACACACGCACCCCCTCAGATGATGTGTTTCCCCAGACCTGCCATTAAAGATTAAAATTAAACACCGTTTATTTCACTTGGCGGAGGAAAAGCCGGATTTCCACCGAGCGACTAAAACCTCCGCGCGGCCTATTTTACCGACGAGCCTGAGTTAAAATCCGATTAAAGTTCTCCATATAGTTGCTTTTTTTGTGTTTTATGTGCAGGTGATACAAACTTTGAATGGCGAAGCTGAAAAAGAAACTTTTTTTAACTTTTTTTTTTTTTTTTTTACTATTTTTAAATCCACTAAGCAAGTGCATTCATGTTTATATATTTTAAAAATAAATAAACTTACGAGTAAACAGCAGTGGTGTTGGAATAATTAAGGGTGTTAAATTAATCATTAACAGAAAAATGAAAAATGCTATTATGTCACCGTTTATGAGCGTGACGTTTATTTATGGGACTTGTGTTTTTTTAAAGGTGAGTTCTTGTGTGCTGATAGTTGTTTATTTATGATGTAGTTTATTTGTTCTTTTTTTCTTTTACAACGTGGACTTCTGCCGGTTTTCAGAGCGAAACGACTTTGACCCGCGTCGCTCGGGCAGCCGCACTACTTGACTGTACCACCAGCCTGTGGAATGCGCGGAAGGACACGGCGGCGGTGACGCGGCCGGTGGATGTTTTCGGCGTGTGTGAGTCTCCCGGGAGGATCCGGGGCCGGGACCCGGGACCAGGGGCCCCCGGGCCGGCCCTGGGCCCCTGCACACCCCCCCAGGAACCAGGACGACCAACGGCTGGGTCAGGACCAGCTACACCCCCCTCCACCAGAACCCCCCCGAGAAGGAGCTGCACATGGAGCCATTCAGAGAGTGTGGTTAACGGGGGGGGGGCAGACATGGGGGGTGGGAGAGGGAGACATGGGGGGTGGAGAGAGAGAGAGACATGGGGGGGGGGGGGAGAGAGAGAGAGAGAGAGAGAGAGAGACATGGGGGGGGAGAGAAGAGATGGGGGAGAGAGAGACATGGGGGGTGGAGAAGAGAGAGAGAGACATGGGGGGTGGAAAGAGAGAGAAGGGGGGGTGGAGAGAGAGAGAGACATGGGGGGTGGAGAGAGAGAGAGGGGGGGGGTGAAAGAGAGACATGGGGGGGTGGAGAGAGAGAGAGAGAGAGACATGGGGGGGTGGAGAGAGAGAGAAAGAGGGGTAGAGAGACATAGAGAGAGTATGAGAGAGGATAGAGAGAGAAAGGAAAGAGGTAGAGAGGGGGTGGAGAGACATAGAGGGAGACATAGAGAAACATTGAGAGAGAGAGAGACCTAGAGAGTCATAGAGAGAGAATCTCGCCCCCCCCTCGGTCCTGCCTGTGGTGACTTGTCTGAAAAGCTAACAGAGAAATTCTTCAGGTTTTAGGAGTCGAGCTGTTGATACACAACCCGAGCTTTGAAGACCTGCTTTATTCTCTCTCCGCACACACACACACACACACACACACACACACACACACACACACACACACACACACATACGTGCTCTCCTGCAGTCCCAGTCAGTGCTTACTTCACTGTGTGGTGGGATTTCATTTTTCCATCTTAAAAACCCCTAAAAATAAGACGGAGGGGCTCCTAATCTGGCTCCGGAGCGGATTATAGTTCAGATGAAACAGCACCGAGTCACAGAGGACGAACAGACGCAAAAAAGCGAGTTCGGGTGAAAGAAAATGTCGTTTTCGGGGGATTTGAAGTGCTCTCACCCCGGCACAAACAGATATATACATATAATTTACTCTGTTTGTACAGTCAGGATCAATGACGTTAGTCTCATGGGAAAAGAGACAGATTATCCTTCACTTTACTTCAGATTAAGTCAAATAGAAAATAGAGACGTCTTTAAATCAAGTGAAAACAAACATAAACGTAAAAAAACTCAGCTATTTGTTATTTTATTTGGCTGAATATAACTATGTTAAGTGCTCAAACATCCATGTGTGCACAGATTAGATGAGTAAATGTCGACTTTTATCGCCCTTCTGTCGCGCATTCCTTCGTCTTTGGCGCCACCTGCTGGCGGGAACGGGGCGGCGCGGGACAAGATGGCGGCGCCCGTGAGGACGTGGTTTTGCTCAGGTGAGGCGGAGGTCGTCGGTCCGGGACCTTTAAACGCTCCCGGTCGACGTTCTGGGACGGGTTTGGGTCCCTTCTGCCCGGCGGGGCTTCGAGGAAGGGCCGCCGGGGCAGCGGGCGCCGACGGACGCGCGGAGCTGCTGCTAATGCTAACCGTGTTTTCTGCTCGCCGCTGCCTCTAAAACCGTGAATTTATCTGTTTTCCAGCCTTGAGGCTCTCCAGACTACAGTTCAGCACCACGAGTGTCGCCCCGATCGGAGAGAAATGGAGAAAAGAGTATGTTTTCCCCTTCGTTTTTTAAATATATCTTCCTGTTTACATACAGGTACACAAAATGGACCCTAAATCACATTCTATTAGGGTGTTTTAATATTTAGCTTTTCTTAAAGGTAATAATGTATACAATTATATCAATAAGCCATCGATATTTTGTGATTGTGTTTTAATGGACAAATTAGATTCTAGCTGCTAATCCAGCAGCCGTCTGTAGACGAGGTGCATGCTGGGTAATGTAGTCCACTACACGACGCGCAGAATGAGTTAAAAACATTACGTTTTTGACGTAAAAAAATAAACACCTCAGTCTTTCCTTTTATGCACAAAAGCCGAATTGTGTCAAAGAAAACGTTCCTGTACATTAATTATCCGAGTCACACCACAGTTATTGAATTTGTTGTTCTTATAATAAATAACACACACCATTGTGGGTGCAGTTTTATACGACTCGTGTGTGATTGCAGACACGGCCTGGCCCGAACTGGAACAGAATACGGCCCTCTGACAGACTTGCCTGACTGGTCGTATGCAGGTATGCCCGTTTTTAAATTTCACTCTCGCACGACGTCCGCCCGTTCAAAGCCGCTGTATGCGATCTTTTCTGGTTCTTTTTTTTTTTCTTCTTAATGTCCGTGGGCAGATGGAAGACCGGCGCCTCCGATGAAAGGCTATCTGAGGAGACGGCAACAGAACGAGGCTTTAGCTGTGAGTGTCGACACCTTTCCCCCGTCATGTGTTCATTTATCTCAGCGTGACCTTTGACCCCCCCCCCCCCACCACCGCTCTTTCCTCGCAGAGACGCATCGTGATGCTGAGCGAGGAGGTGGACAGGGGGATCGAGACGTGGAAGAAAAAGCAGGAGGAGGACAGAATCGAAGGGGAGCGCAAGAACTCCCTTTTGCTCAAAGCGAAAGGGAAAACGTTGATGGCGAAGAAAAGGCGGAGCTAGAGGCTCCCGTATTTACCGCCTCTCCAATAAACGCCTTCCAGCCCTCGCCCTGCGTTAATGCGTCCCTCCTTCCACCAGAATGCAGCATTTCTCAGCTGCAGCGCGGGGGCTCCGAGCGCCATTTTGTGAGCTCCTGGCCGGTGAAGAGGAGTTCTGTTGTGCGGGCGGAGGAAGGGAGGAGCCGGCGAGCATAAAGTGGCTCTGATTCAGGGCCGGGGCTGTGTACACAGGAGAGCAAGCGCGCTACTGTTAACGCTCCGCACGCCGCCGGGCCCGTGTGCAACCTTTGACCCGCGCTGATTTCACCTTGAGCTGCTGCTTTCAGTCTGGCGCTCTCTCCAACGATAGGGGGGGTATGGGGGTGTGTGGGGGTGTCGCTCCTGTCTGGAAAAGCGATCAGCCGCGTTGGCGGTTGGTCTCGTCCTGCGGAGCGCGACGGCTTCAGAAATCGGGCTGGATCGGGAGAGGAGAGGCCGCTCCTGGAAAAATAATAACGGGGTCACGGGGTCGAAGCCGCTGCTCGAATCAAGTAGACGGTGGAGGCTCGGGGGGGCCCCGTGAGGCGGGATTTCATCTGGCTGCTTTTGAAGGCATTTCAGTTCCCCCCCTCATGTCGAAAGAAAAAGCTGCTTTCAGCTTTTTTCTGAAGCAAACTTTAAACTTTAAAACGCCTTTCGAGCCCTCAACCCTCCTATTTCTCTTTGTCCCTAATTCCCAGAAACACAGCTGAGGTTCTTGGTAATACCTTTTTTTTTTTCCCTGCACTGAATTTGTCCAGTCAGCGATAATGAAGTGCGGCTTATAAACAGAGTGTTTACGAAATGAGGCAAGTCTGTTTCCTTCAGCCCTCTCGCCCTCGCTCTCGCCGGCCTCCTCTTCCTCCGTCCGACTCCGTCTCCCCCTCCTTTTGTCTCGTTGCAGACTTCAGCAAAGTCTCACTGTAATTACGGCTGCTGAGTTGCAGATTCTTTTCTGTGGCATTCTCTCTCCTCTCTCTCTCTCTCCCCTTCTTCCCCCCTTTTCCTCAACTTTTTGTTATTTTTTTTTTCGTTCGCAAAGTTCACCAAAGCGGTCGACTGCTCGTTTACAGACGTGTGGGAGGCCCCCTGAGAGAAGTCAAAATATTGAACTTTTACATGAGACGTTATTATTCTAAGTCAGCTGACATCAAAATGTGAATTAACTAAGTAAAAATGATGGTTAATCCAAAATTAAAACTCTTAAAATACAAGAAAACACTGGTATGTCCGCATGTTGACCCTGATTCAGTGGAACTTTATTTACACAGCGTCTCCGTGAGGAGCGTGGAAATGTAGGAACGTGAAATGTCGACATATTAAAGAAGTTTTTAGTTAGAAAATGTCATCACATTTACGAAATGTCAATAACGGGGAGGGGGGCATAAAGTTCAGCAGCCTCTCTGACCCCGCCCACTTCCTCCCGTCCTCGTGTTGTTTTGGTTTTTTTTGTGGGGGGGGTGGAGAAATGAGAAACAGATGTGACTTATTGTGCAGGAGTCAGCGCTGGAGGAAGGGAGGGTTGGTGTTTTCTTCTTTTTCTTCTTGTGTATTTAGGGGAGGGTGGGGGTGGGGGGTGTTAGGTGAGGTCAAACCGCTCTGCGAGGAGGGCGAACGGACCCCCGAGGTCGGTTTCCTGGCTTGTGGGGAACGAGGGTCGGGGATCGTCTGATTCAGCACCTCGCCCCCAGAAGTGCACTTCCTGACCTGGGTGTTCCTTCACCCTGGGTCGTGTTTATTTGGGTTGAGTAGACACACAATTGTGGACCCGAAAGAGCTGAAATCAGTCATCATCAGACCTGCTGACTAATTTACATACTTTCCAGCGGCCGGAGAAGGAGAATGGGGGGGGGCCACAATGTAGGTCACTCAGGCGACGTCTCAGGTTGAATTACAAACAGCTGGGGCGACCACTTCCTGCCTGGCACGGCGGAGGGCTGCTGAGCGCGGCGGTCGGCCCATTGCGGCGAAATGGCTGACGGGGGGAGGACGAGGAGTGGAAGTCGACATGGCGGCCCGGAGGCCGAAGCCGAGCCGGGGCGTGGAGGGAGCACCGGTGTTGAGCCCCTGTTGGTGTCGCTACCCACAATCCTCCAAATGGGAAACAAATCAAGACGACAATCTTTGGGCCAACATCCATAATGCTTCACACACACACACACCCCCTTCCCCTCCATCCGAACTGGACGCCACCAGACCACCATCACCCCTTCGATGGTGTTGAGTCTCACGGGGGTCTCCGGCCAATGGTTTCCTCGAAAGTGACCCCGAACCAAGAAGGCTGAAAGCTTATCTGGCGTGAGCAAGAGAGTGGCGGGGAACGCCAAGTTGACGGAGGACAGAGGGAATGTGGCGAGCGGAGGAGGAAATGAGCTGAGCAGATGTCTGAGGTCTATCACCATTAGCATAGACCCCCTACACCTCCTGATGTATGTGTTGTTTTTATAATTACGGTCAAATAAGATTTAAAGGGAGCGTATCGAGACCACGTAAAGATGCTGGGGCTTGACCCCAGGACCTCAGACCCAAGCTGTCCCAATTTGCGTGCTCATAGAAAGAGTGGTGGGGCTTTGAGGACTTTGTGGAGAGGGGCAAATAACATCAAAGAGAAGAGTCAAGATTTGGGGGATCGGCCCCAGGACCTTATACAGGCAAAGCCAACGAGTTTGGACAACAGGGGGTAGTTCAGTTTCATTCATTTCAGCTCATGGTAGAAGTATCTAAAGGGAGCCTGCTGGGAGGTTCAAGATGGAGATGTTGAGGTTGGAACCCATGACCTTCTACATGCCACATCCCATACTTGTGTGTAATGCATATATTTTTTAAAGAGGGTGATTTCAGCCACTAACGCAGAGTCTGACCACATAAAGAAGGACGGGAGATGCTGGCGATTGAACCCAGGACCTCATACATGCAAAGCATGCTCTACCACTGAGCTCCATCCCCACTTCAAAGCCTTCCAGGCATACGTGAGCGGACAATAATGCATCAGGAATTTTCAGGTCATGTCGGTGGTTGTTTTTCCCCAGACCTGTTTACTGTCACGTTGACTCACCGGCAGCTTTTGAGGAGTTAAAACAGAGCAAGAAAAGAAAGACGTCGAAAAAAGAGCAGAGATACTTGTGGTAAGGGGAGGGAGGGTTCTGAGGCTCGTAAAAAGAACTATTTTGCAGTGGGCGCGGGAGCCAACAAACCGATTCTTTTCCCGAGATAATTCAGAAAGAAAAAAAACCTGCGTAGTTTCTTTTCACCTCACCTTGTCGTTCCCCGTTTTTCCTCTTTTCTCACTTCATTTTTTTTTTACAGCACTCTTACAGTAAAAGCAGTCACATGCTTCGGCCTTCAGCTGTTTTAGGGATACCAGATGCTCGCTTGGAGAGCGCTACTGCGAAAAAACGTGAGCGCTCCATCATTTTTTCCGCCTGGTTCTGGCGAGAGAGATGCCGCTGTGGTAACTGTACTCTGCTCCATATGTCCTGCTCACCCAGTTTAAACCCCCCCCCCCTCCACTTCCTTCATCACGTGTGTCTCAGTACTGTTATAATAATCAGAATGCAGATGAACTCATTTGTCTTCTCAGCTGGAGGATGATGGTTTCAAGGAGGAGGGAAGAACCCACGCTGATGTTGAGTAGAACTGCAGCGATGGGGGATTATTACCACCTAGACTCCAGCCAGACTCCTGGAGGTGTGTCTGGCACCAAGATGTGAGCAACAGATCCTTAGAGTCCTGTAAGTTGCAGGGTTGGGCCTCCGTGGATGGGACTGAGATCTTGAGATCTGTGGAATTTGGAGGCCTCGAACTTGTTGTGCTCCTAGACCATTTTACTAAGTTGCAGGGTGCAGTACCCTGCTGCAGGTAGGTGGTGAGTCTCAGACTCCACGTGGATGGTAGGAGCCAAAGGACCTCCCAGAGATTCCCTTCTTCCTATATCACACCCGGGCACCATGTGACCTGCAGGTAAGAGATAGCTTCTGTCATTGCTCCATGGTCCAACCCTGATGTCCACGGTTGGGGATTTCGGCAGAGGACAGGACCAGGTATGCATTCTATATCCTGACCCCCTATTATTGGAACCAGCGTCAACTTCTTTTGCAGTTTGAGCTACAATGACTCATCTGTTGGACTGGACTACCCCTGCCACCCACGGCCCCATCACTGGACTACCAACACCCATAAACTTGTCAAGCTTATTCAAATCGATTAAAATCACTCCATTTTCCTGCTTCTAAGACCAAAAAAATGCATCCTGGCCTGGAAAGATGACCATGACAGTTGCTGCTCATCGGGGTTTGATGGTGGGTTGCTAAATGTAAAATTGTAAAAAAAGAAAAAAACAAACAATCCTCAAACATCCCAAAAACAGCAACGCGAACAGGAAGTTAAAAATCTCAATTCCACTTTATTGATATGATCATCATTATAAATATCATTACCATTATCATTGTTATTGATTAAATTTAACTTCAATTTTGTTAAAGAAATAAAAAAAAATAAAAATAAAAAAAAAAACACCGAGCACCATGAAAATTCATAAATAGCACTGCTCCGGGTATTTGTAGGTGTTTTAGCGTGAAAAGAAACTCCCTGACGTCGTTGAACACGTGTTGAGTGTAAACTGGGATTCATCATTGTCACATCATGCCTCTGTCCAGCAGGACTCCAAATGACAATGCACAACACAAAATAAATGCTTAGAACTTTACCAGGAGAACAATAATAACAATAACCATACTTATAATAACAATAGTTTTCCATTACAAGATCATTTTTTGGTAAAAAAAAAAAAAAAAGAAAAATTGCACCTTAATTTTCGGAAAACGTACCGTTTTACGGATACAAACGGATAAGCAGCTCCGCTCTGTGACAGATTTATGGGAAGGTTTGAGATCTGCCATTTGCGGGATAAAAATGCTAACATTTAAGGATTATCTTTCCGGGCTGACTGCTTGCACTGAAAGAGGAAGTTTAAATCCCACGAGTTAGTGTTAAATCACATTGATTGGTAATAGTTTTCCATATTATGAAAGAAATGGTAATTGTTTACTGCCCCGCCCCTTAACTGGAGCTTTACCTTCTTTTGCCTGGGTGAGAATTTAGTTCTCAGTGGTAGATCACTTAAAAGCGCTAGGGGTCTGATTGGTTGCTACCGTAACGGGACCTAATTTCCTGGCCAAGAGGTTGGATAGAAATCCGCACTGTGGACGAGAATGCTAACGGAGACAGATTTTTTTAGAGGGGAAATGCATCAGACAGCAGTTCAGCTGGAGTCGTCTGGGTAAAGCAGGAGAGGGATGGAGGGGCGTTTGTTCTGAATACCTGGGACATGGGGAGGGAGGAAGGGAGGTCGCCGATGGCCATTTGGTAATCTCTGGACACGGAACTGTACATGGACATATTTAACATACAAATACACATCTTCCCTCTTTCAGTTCCTAGGGCCTCCGTTTTTACTTTTGTCTTCCGTCTCTTGGCCCTCGCTCTTTCTTACGCCCCCTGTCTTTCTGTCCCTCTGTGGCAGTCTGTCAAGCACGCCATCGCTCTGTCTACACCTTGTCCAGCAGGGATCTCTGGCAGTAGAGGAGGCGCCGGGGTGTGCCGTACATCCTGAAGAACAACAGCACCCCCAGGGTGGATAGGACCAGCACCACCAGGAGCAGAGGGATCACCACCGCCACCACTTTGGTGCCGCCCTGCGATTCGTCCACCTCGATGATGATCACCTCCTCCTCCCGACCTCTCTTCGGCTCCTCGCTCTCGCAGCCCATCCAGTCAGTGAGTACCGATTTAGGGTAGCCGGACTCCACCTTCATGTATTGATTGTTGAACTTCCAGTACTTATTGGCTTTGTAGAAGTACGTGTAGGCTGAAGAAACAAGTAAAAAAAACAAAACAAACAAGTTAAAAGTTAAAAAAGACCTCCCAAAAAATCACAACTACACAAGACCGCTTCAAACTTCTTGAAACTTTGGGACCACAGTAAACACAGAAAACCTACATCCGTCTTCGCTCATGATAGCGGCTTTGATGTTATCCGGGGCGCCGCTCCACGTGTTGATGGGCTTTGGGTAACCGCTGTTCACGGTGCGGGCCTGCTCATTGAAACGGTAGTATCTGTAAACAAAGGCAGAAAAAATGTTACCGTTAAGATCCAGGTAAGAATCAAACAAGTGTATTCTGAATTGAAACAATTTTGATTGTATAAGACGCTATATAAATAAAGATTGATTAATTGATTGATTGGGCTAGCTGGGTTAGCCAGTAGAATGTGTCAAATGTACTTTGAGGAGAACAGAACTCCGGAAATTAAACTTGTTGGGTTGGAATTCACTCTCAGTGTCGCATCTGCATTAAAGGAGAGGAAAGGCTTGGTCCTTCCTGTCCTTCATGCTTATCTGTTTTCAAGTTAGCGCGTGCCACAGCATGTTACATAGCAGCCTTTGTTTGGGTCTGAACAGACAAGATTCCATCACCGTAGCAAAGTTAAATCTCTCTTTGAGAGAGTTTTTCTTTTTTTTTTGTCCTGGAGGGACTCACTTGTTTCCTCTGAAAAAGTACGTCTGTCCTGTTATTGTGTAGAAGAGCGCGGCATCGATCTTGTCTTTGGGTAGACCCGTGCCCAACTCGCTGAGGGTCTTCGGGGAATCCTTCTCCATGGTGGACTCACTGAAGACCCAGTACCTGTCCCCTGGGAGAGAAGTCAGAGCCAGGCAGTGAGGAGAAGGCAGAAAACACAACTCACAAGGCATCAAAGAGCTCTCTATCGCTACCACGTGGGTCTGATCTCAACCTACCTTTGAAGAAGACAAATTTCCCATCATCCCTCTCGTAGGCTGCGTTGATGTTTGAAGGCAGACCCTTCCAGAAATGGCTGATGGGCATCGGGTAACCAGTCAGCACCTTGTTGTTACGCACACGCCAGAACCACTTATCCTAAAAAAAAACACAAGAACCCCTTGGAAATCCAGTCTTTGGTTTGGAGAGCCAACGACTGCGAACTCAAAACATACCTTAAATACAAACTTTTCCCCTCTGAGGATAGCAATGGTGTCAAAGTGTCCCTCGCATATGTCTGGGCCATGCTCTGGTCGAGGCAACTTTGTTGGCCGGGGGGGAGGGGGAGGAGGCGGAGCCCCTGATTTGCTTCCTGGGAGAGGAGGAACACAAGAGGAAGAGCATGAAGAATATTTGTTTAAAGAAGGATTTGAAACTTTCCAACATGCCTCAAAGTTAGTTTCTCCAACAGCATGAATGTGTCTCAGTAGACAGGTAGGGCAGGTTGGAAGGACCACCCACCGTAGATGGTCTGGATGCCTCTCCGATCATCATCTGGAAGCTGGAAGTTCTCTGTCTCGAACCACTGGTAGAAGGGGGCCATGATGGCTGAGGGGTCATTAGAGTGCTCCAGACCCAAAGCGTGGCCCAACTCGTGGACGGCCACCAGGAAGACGTCATTACCTGCAGAAAGACACAAAATAAGCAATCTTTGTCTTCCTTTTGTGTTTACCACCCCCCCCACACACACACACACACACACAAACACACTCACTCACCCCCCTGGTCAGCGCCAACGGTCCAGGGCTCGGAGAGGTCAAAGTGCGTATCACCCCCAATTCCGTTCCCAGGGAAGTAGGCGTGGGCCAGGAATCCCCCTTCGCCGTCGAACGGCGTGCTATCGCCGTGGAAGCCCTCTGCGAAGGACAGCATGATGTCCGCGTACTTGTCCACCTTGTTTCTTATGTGGCTGTAAGGAATCTCCCTGAACGTGAGCGGGATCACACTTTCCCAGACCCTGAAGGCTTTACGGATGGCTTCGTACGTTGCCCTCTCGCCTACCTTTGGGGTGTAGTTCTCTATGCTGTGAAAATTCGGTGAAAAATTGATTCGAGGAAATTGAAACCCTTGAGAGGATTGCGTTGGTTGTGTTGGCGTTTACGCACCTGAACGTCACCTCAGACTTGTCCCATTTCAGACCCTGGACGGCGTATCTCTTCCGCCTCAGGTTCGTTTTCAGCTCTGGGCCGAACTTGTCTGGGACACCGCATCGCGGCCGGCGCATCGCTCTGGCAACGACAAAATTAAATCCTCAACTACGCAAAGAATTCCAAGTTGGTCAGAGCCACATTTTTTGGGAATTTCCCTTCAAGACGCTTTCATTTCAAGGGATTTTGATGGCTCAGACAATTATTTGGCGAGGTTAAAACAACATATTTCTGTCAATCAGGACTCACTCTATAGTCTCAGAGTCTATGGAGCCGGTGACCGACAGACCGTAAAACCTCTGCATGGCCTTTATCGCCGTCACCACAGTTTTTGGTGACCGGATAGCCTGGGCTCGGACATCGCCTGGGGGCAGGTAGCCAAATTTCTGGAGCCAGCTCTACGAGAAGAGGAGAAAAACAAGAGTGAGTATCATTATTTGAGTATTGTTAACCACATTATGACATCACTCTCTCCCCAAACTTGCTTCAGTTCCAGAATTCGTTGGACAGTTGGATGTTTCCACTCTCAGATGTTTGAGCTTGTTCGGACTTGTTTCAGGTGTGTCATGCAGTTTGCTGGTATTTAGTGATAAAGAAAGTATCTTTCAGGGGGCTAACACACACCGAGTGGATGTCGTGTCTCCGGTTTGGAGGAAACTTTGTTGTTGGGTCACAAAGAGTGATGAAAAAAAAAAAAAAAAAAGGAACCAAAAGCCAAATAAAATGATGTCATTTTAGATACAATGACTCAGAAATGTGTCCAAACCATCACAACCAAAGACACAGAGCTGGAAAAATGAACAGATTCATCCCTCCCGAGCACTTTCACGCTGCCAAAACCCCTTTTTTTATACGTCAAACAAAATCACTATTTATCTTAACACATGAAAGGCAGGTTTATTCTTTCCACCGTCTGCCGCCTCTCGTATAAACTGGACAAAGGTTGCCATAAAGAATGCTTCAAAGACGAGAAATAATAGTCAGATGCTTGAAAGGCACTCCAGGTTTGGCCTGCAAGAAGAAGACTGAAAGATCTGACTTTTAAAGAGACCCTTTGTCCACAAACGGTTAGCAGGCTCGCTATTGAGGTGTCGGTGCACATCTGTCCTGAGGTGTAAGAAGTGTTTGATTGGGAGTCAGTCCTGTGATTTTGTTTTTAATTTGAGACTTCTCTGAATGGTTTAGCCACGCTGATGAGTCTAAGTCGCGTCCTGACTCTCTTTCCTCTCGCCGTCCATATTTACTCCCCCCAGCCTCTCCCGCTGACTGCTGCCAGTGTGCACTGTGGCTCCAGTGCGGTGACGCGTCTGCTTCTAGAAAAACACCGCGCCATCAAGACCTCCACTTCTCTCCTCCGGTCCCGGAGCTACCCCACACACCACCGCCACCGCCTCTGGTTAGGGACGCCAGGTATCCCAACGTGCGCCCATCCCCGTCCACCCCCAACCCCCCCCCCAACCCCCACTCCTGCTTGGAACTCCCAGTAGCCACCATCAAAGCTTCTATTTATTGAGACTTGTACATGGCTGGTATTGTTGGCTTGAGGCAGCCTGCTACGTGGCCATGTGTGGTCACAGGGCCTGCTTTGATAAACACACCCCTGGGTCTGCGACCGGGGGTGTGTTTGAGTGTCTGTCTGTAGGTGTGTGTTTGGTGACGTGAGGTCTGAAGGTAAAATGCACAGGCGACAGACTGGAGCTTCAGGTTGTGTACACGCTTACTTACGACACAATCTATTAATAATGCGACCATTTTAAACATGGGAAGGCACAACAATCCCAATAGCTGCGCCACTTCTCAGGCGCTCTTGTAATTGTTATGCTCTACACAATTTTGGTTTGCTGTGTGGTTACTCAATTACAGAAAAGCAAACACACGCAATGTGTAGACAAAACAGCACTTTAACCACGATGTCTGACCATATAACGGCTCCTCGTTGTGTCTCGTCTGGGAGTCTGAGGCCCATTTTATTCTCGCACATTATCCTTCTTGATTAGAATAACTCCCCACTTAAAAAAACCCCCACCAAAATCTGTTGCTCAAGAGCAACATGGACTAGCGGATAGAAACTAGCACGAAAACAGAAACGGAAGCGCACTCGCCAATTAGAGCATGTGACGCTAAAGCCAGTAGTCGTGTTAGTCACCCATGATGTGGACACCACATATCCGTAATTCACATGACAGAGCTATAAAAAAACGTCAACAAGTTCCCGGAACAACAATGGAAAAACTGCTGGTGTGCGTTCGTAGCACGACAACGACAAGAAGCCGCTGTTGCGCTACCTGTCTCTATTTATCGAACAAAATGGCCATTAAAGGCCGAACAAATGTCAAACCACCGTTACTTTATAGCCGATGCCTCACAAGCGCATAGCCTGTGATATTAAGGTTTTCAGGATGGGGGGAGAAGATGATGCAAAGTGCAGAGTGGCATTAGCGACGGCGAGGTAAAGACATTAGCGGTGAGGATGGCAGAGCGAGCGGAGGAGAACGGTCTGAATCCTGGCTTGAGTTTCGATTTGAGGGACTGAGTCACTTGTTCCTCTCGCCTCCTGCCAAAGGAAAAAAAAAAAACGGGCAAGAGTTTCGATCTGCCTCTCTTTCGGTCCCTGACCCAGTGAGCGGTGCTTTTACAACTGGTTCAGACGTGTCGCGGGCGGCGCTGGCTGGTTTTGCTCTGCTTTAGCCGCGGCGAGCTACCGCTAGGGGACCTGGTTGTGTAAGGTCCTCCTGGATAACGTCACAGGAACTTTGAAATCTGTATAAAATACAGTTAAAATCTCTCAATCTGACCCAACCAGACCCAGTGTAAACCAGCCGTGAAGGAAAATGTGGTATTTTCATTGGTGTTTAAAGGAAGATGGCCTCCCTGTCTGCCTTGAACTCATCAGCATCTCATTTGTGAGCCGTCTGATTATTTTGACAGCTCCTGAGCGACAGGCGTGGACTCTCAGAGACGTGTGCGGTGGATTTCATGCTAGCGTTCCTCCTTTGATGCTACCACAGCAGCCTCTCTGGCTGAGATGAAGAGAATTGGACCCAGATGTGTTTTCATCCAGATGAGTGGGGATCACCAGACATGTGTCTCCAGATGGGACAGTTATGTTTTGTTTTTCCCTTTCTCCAGATAAGGAGAGATCCTCGGCTAGGGCCCGATTTGTTTCATCGCAAAAGTCAAGCTAAGCTTTTTTCATTTTGGCGAAAAGGTTAGACGAGGCTAAAATCGCGAATGAAAACAGATGTCTAGGGAGCTTCATAGAAGTAGCGTCATTTTGGGACTAATTCCGTTATTAGTTCCCCTTTAGCTCGGGAGGGATGTTCTGAAGTTGAGTAACGCTGACAAGCTAAACCACAAAATTCCTTCATCCCATTTTTTTCTACTGTCTGTCCTGCCTTCTCAAACCGCCCTGTAAAATAAGTGTCGCTGACGTTGATCGAACCTTTATTGGACTCAGTTGCTGGTTTATTTGTCATTTTCCAAACTTTTTCTTCAACTCACAGCAGACAGACTTGGCATGTCATATATTAAAACCTCTGATCCAGTTTATCCAAAGCTTGATCTCGGTGATTGACTGGACTTGGTTAGGCTCTTGATTTGCTCCATAAGTACCCCCCAAGGTAGGGATGAGGCCATTTACCACAGCATCAGGAAGCAGACACTGGCCCCAAAGGGTCAATAACGGGCCCCTCATCACAGGAACCTGATTCTCAGATTGAGCAAAAAGGACAGAGGAGGAGGAGGAGGAGGGGAGGGAGGAGGGGAGGTAATGCCATGCCTGAGCGGTGCACAGTTCGGGAAACCTCAGCTGAGCTGCTTTGTTCTGGGAGGAGGGGGGGTAATGGATTTCATCTGTGTGCTCTCACAACAGGCAGGGCACGGGTCCCTCTGTGGTCCCTCTGTGCGGGCCCCAGTCGTCTGTGGATACTAAAGTGCACTTCAGTCAATTTTCTGCCAGGAGATCAGATGCAGCTCTGTAAATGATGGACTACAAGCTCCTGATTGCTCCATAAGTAACCCCCCAAAGTTGTCAAGAGGCCATTTACCACAGCATCAGGAAGTAGGCACTGACCCCCAAAGGGTCAATAACAGCCCCCTGTCACAGGAAACTGACTCTCGGATCGAGGAAGACGGACGGGATGCGCCTTAGTCAGCGACCACAGGCGTCTGTTAGCGTGTGATTCAGGGCCAGACGTGGCGGACGGCCGGTTTATGGAGGGGGGGGCTCCAGCGGTGAATGCACCAGTGTGATGAATGTCTGTAAACAAAGGGAGAAAACATGGTCCTTTACAGGCAGCCCTGGGGACGGCGGCTCCTGGGTGCCGCACAGGGGCAGGCGTGACCGTTTGCAGGCGCTCATCTCGTCATTTGGGCCGTTGTCCTCTGACACCGAATCAGAGGAGGACACTTTTATTACACTGGGACAGGGAGGACAAGTGGACTGGGTAGAGTGAAACAAAGAGCTCTCCCAGACTGGGACAGTGGGACGAGCTGTAATATCAGAGTACGCCTTGTTTTTCAAGGCCTGGATTTTCAAGGCCTTGAACTTGTCCTTGAGTGTCTGGTAGACCTACTAGTTTGGCCGTGATGTCACAAATTGTATCAGGTGGGTGCTAAGCTAACAACACAGATCTTGTCTGTGTAAGCTCTCATCATCCAGGTCCTGGTTATCCAAAGCTTGATCTCAGTGAACAACTGGACAGGGTTGGGTTCTTGAAGACCTTCGCCTCTTCTCCAAAAGGCTTCTTCAGGTCTGAAACGGTTGGAGCCAGAGCTTGAAGATATAGCCTTTTGGACCATTAGCACGCTAATGATCTGGGCGGTCAGTTGAGGGTCGTTCTTGAGGGCATTGAGCTAGATTGTCTGTTTGTGCCCCCCTGGTCTGTAGGGTCACATGGTGATGAGTCCAAGGATCCTGTGCGAAGGTGTGAACGTTTGGATCGTTGACAGAGGGCGTGTAGGACTGATAGGAAATGTCTCTTGACCTACCAGAGTACTACCAGCTATGACCAGCAGAAACCACCCCTTCATCTATGGACTGCCTGATGAGCCAAGACAGGTCTAGATATTTGGAGATGTTGTTGACGGACTTGAGGCTGCTTATATGGGTCTGAGGGGGATCCCTTGCTTGTGAATCTTGGGCAGTCCATAGATGAAGGGGTGGTTTCTGCTGGTCATAGCTGGTAGTACTCTGGTAGGTCAAGAGACATTTCCTATCAGTCCTACACGCCCTCCGTCAACGATCCAAATGTTCACACCTTTGCACAGGATCCTTGGACTCATCACCATGTGACCCTACAGACCAGGGGGGCACAAACAGACAATCTAGCTCAATGCCCTCAAGAACGACCCTCAACTGACCGCCCAGATCATTAGCGTGCTAATGGTCCAAAAGGCTATATCTTCAAGCTCTGGCTCCAACCATTTCAGACCTGAAGAAGCCTTTTGGAGAAGAGGCGAAGGTCTTCAAGAACCCAACCCTGTCCAGTTGTTCACTGAGATCAAGCTTTGGATAACCAGGACCTGGATGATGAGAGCTTACACAGACAAGATCTGTGTTGTTGTTAGCTTAGCACCCACCTGATACAATTTGTGACATCACAGCCAAACTAGTAGGTCTACCAGACACTCAAGGACAAGTTCAAGGCCTTGAAAATCCAGGCCTTGAAAAACAAGGCGTACTCTGATATTACAGCTCGTCCCACTGTCCCAGTCTGAGAGAGCTCTCTGTTTCACTCTACCCAGTCCACTTGTCCTCCCTGTCCCAGTGTAATAAAAGTGTCCTCCTCTGATTCGGTGTCAGAGGACAACGGCCCAAACGACGAGATGAGCGCCTGCAAACGGTCACGCCTGCCCCTGTGCAGCACCCAGGAGCCGCCGTCCCCAGGGCTGCCTGTAAAGGACCATGTTTTCTCCCTTTGTTTACAGACATTCATCACACTGGTGCATTCACCGCTGGAGCCCCCCCCCCCTCCATAAACCGGCCGTCCGCCACGTCTGGCCCTGAATCACACGCTAACAGACGCCTGTGGTCGCTGACTAAGGCGCATCCCGTCCGTCTTCCTCGATCCGAGAGTCAGTTTCCTGTGACGGGGGGCTGTTATTGACCCTTTGGGGGCCAGTGCCTACTTCCTGATGCTGTGGTAAATGGCCTCTTGACAACTTTGGGGGGTTACTTATGGAGCAATCAGGAGCTCGTAGTCCATCATTTACAGAGCTGCATCTGATCTCCTGGCAGAAAATTGACTGAAGTGCACTTTAGTGTCCACAGATGACTGGGGCCCGCACAGAGGGACCACAGAGGGACCACAGAGGGACCCGTGCCCTGCCTGTTGTGAGAGCACACAGATGAAATCCATTACCCCCCCTCCTCCCAGAACAAAGCAGCTCAGCTGAGGTTTCCCGAACTGTGCACCGCTCAGGCATGGCATTACCTCCCCTCCTCCCTCCCCTCCTCCTCCTCAACCTTCACAAGAGTTCACTCTTCCCCTCTTTCTGCTGGAAGGTCTCCCCTCACGCTGAAATCTCAGTTTCTCGATGGTTTCTGTGAAACATCCAGACTTTGGGTCGAGACTCACCTCGGCTTCGAGCAGGTTTGCGCTGACAGAAGTCGAACCGAAGCAGCAGAGCGCGCAGGCCAGAGTTAGAACCCGGGGCAGCATACTCCTACCAATAAAAACAACCGATGCCTACAAATCCTGTCCTTCTGACAGCAAAAACGACAAAGGGTGGGTTAAAAAAAAATCTGGTCCGGTTTAGGCTTGGGGGAAACTTTTCTCTCCTGACCGCATGGACGCACGCAGCGCGGCGCAGCGCAACTTCAGGGCGCAAAAACTTTAAGTCAAAAAACTAAAAAAGTAAAACAGCCGAAAAGGGCTTTGATAGGAGAACGATGCTCAGCCCCGGCTCTCTAAAGCTTCATAGCTCGGTTTTCCTGGGGATGGAGCGTCCGGAGCGTGCGTGGTCGAGAGACAATGAGGGAGCGGAGCAGAGAGAGAGAGAGATATATGGATTTTCCTCTGGGTCCTCCCCCAGATGTGCAGACGTCATTATTTTCAGAGTCGCAGCTGACCGAGTTGAGAAACACGATCCGGTGCGATTATTGCGAAGTTATAAACGCGCCGAGGACTTCCTGAGCATAAACAGAAACTTTTCATGCAAGAAAATCGAGCAGTGGACGCACGAAACGCCACGAAAAAGGAACCGAGGACATCGTATCCATGTCTTCAAACGTACATAAACGTTCGTGTGCATGTAAAAATCCTCATTAACATAGCAGCATAATAGAATTGAGTTTTTTTGTAGTATAAAACAGAAAAACCCAAAAAGAAGTTCATTATTTTCTGCACAATTACGCGGGGCAACACTGACACCTGGTGGTCACATGCGGTTTTGCAGCTCGGTTTATTTATTTTAGATTTAGTTTTTTATTAGATTTAGTGCAGACGTAATTTTATTAACATAACATTCATCTGTCTTTGTTGACGCGGGGAGCTTTAACATAATTTAGTATTAAGATATTTTCCAGTTAATGATATTAATGTTTTTTTTTATGAACGGACGCTAAGCCCCGCCCCCCTGCGTCATCGCTGAAACCCGGAAGCGCATCACCAGTTGTCAACAAGGGAGGCCGAAGGTAAGGTCCTCTCTTCTCACGCTTTTGGACCCGTTCTCACGCCGCCACCGCTCCCGGAATACGAAATACGGCGCTTCTGGGTCCTAATGGCGCTTGTCGTGGGGGGGTACCCCCCCGAAAAGGCAGCTTTTTTAACCAAGGAGAGCGCTCCGGATGTTAGCATTAGCCGTTAGCCGGGCTGAGGAGGAAGCTCGTCGCTAAATCTCCCGTTTCTGACTTCTCCCTCTGTCCCCAACCCTCGCTGGTGGCCCTGGCTCATCCCTAAGGGGCCCCGTGAGTCCCGCAGGGGCCCAAAACAGCGTCTTAGCGCGGTTCGGGGACCTTAAACGAGGCGGCGGCGGCGTCCGGACAGACTCGACCTGTCATCTAAAGTGACCCAGAACCGGCCCACATCCCGGTAAAACCGACAAAAACACCCTCGACGCGGATATTTGAAGCTAAAAGAGGAGGGTTTTTTTATTAGAAACCCATGTTCTGGCTTTTCTCGTCGACCGTCCCGTGACGTCATTCGCCGGTGGTGACGTCACGATCCAGCCCCAGACAGCTTAATCTTCCTTTTCAGCAGGTTTCTCTCGTGATCTGTTGTCTTGTCTTGTCGTCCTCGTCCCCGTGGACGCTGTCTCAGGGTCCCGTCCTCCCTCTGTTGCAGACGCCGTCTTCCTGAAGCCGCCATGGCCCCTCTCTGACCTCCCACACCTTCGGCCCTGCTCGTCTCTCGGTTCCCCCCACGTGACTGAAGAGGTGTGTGTGGGGGGGGCACACCGCCACAATGAGGGCGACCCCCGTCCTCCGCGCGCTCTTGGTCTGTTCCATCGCAGGTACGTGGGCCCGACGGGCGGTCGGGGGGGTTGTCGGGGCGCCGCCTGACTTCTTCTTCTCCTCCTCTCTGTTGCAGCGTGCGGCTACTTTGAGACGGCCTCCGGCTCTGGTGAGGACTCGCGTCCATCCCGTGCTTTAGGTTCTGCGCCTGCGGTCGCTCGCTGCCGACCGACAAATGTTTCTGAGCATAATGTGATTAGATTAAGCTGCCGCACGGACACAAACACACACACACACGCGCACACACACACACGTTCTGGTCTTTATGATCCAGAAACCAGAGGGGTTTTTGACAACAATCATTCCTTTCTTTCTCTCTCTCTGTTCTGTCTCTCTCTCTCTATTTCCTTCTCTCTCTATACCCTTCTCCCCCCCTCTCTCTCCCTCCCTCTCTTTCTTCCTGTCTCGCTCTCCCCCCAACTTTCCCTTCTCTCTCCCCCCCCCCTCTCTGTCTCTATCTCTCTCTATCTGTGTCTCTCTCCCTCCCTCTCTTTCTTCTTCTCTCTTTCTCCCCCCTCTCTCTGCCCCCCCAACCCTTTCTTCTTCTCTCTTTCTCCCCCTCTCTCTGCCCCCCCAACTCTTTCTTCTTCTCTCTTTCTCCCCCTCTCTCTGCCCCCCCCAACTCTTTCTTCTTCTCTCTTTCTTCTTCTCCTCTTTCCTTCTCTCCTCCCCCCCAACTCTTTCTTCTTCTCTCTTTCTTCTTCTCTCTTTCTCTCTCTGCCCCCCCCCAACTCTTTCTTCTTCTCTCTTTCTCTCTCTCTCTCTCTCTTTGCCCCCCCCAGTCCGCTGTGGCC
This sequence comes from Lagocephalus sceleratus, assembly GCA_911728415.1. Lineage (NCBI taxonomy): Eukaryota > Metazoa > Chordata > Actinopteri > Tetraodontiformes > Tetraodontidae > Lagocephalus > Lagocephalus sceleratus. The sequence goes on from CAJVRN010000234.1 coordinate 4,452,469, forward strand.
GTTCCTTTCAGGTTGTAGACGGTAAGGTCGGGGAGATCAGAAGCTCGGCGTACCACAGCTGGTCGTACCGCTACGGCTCCTCCTACGACTGCTGGGTCATCAGGGGTCTGGAGGGAGAGCCCATCGTTCTCAGGTGAGCGGAGCCAAACGGTCCCACCCTCGTGCAAGTGGAGCCATCTGTCCTGACCCCCCCCCTACCAGCTTCTCCCAGTTTTCAGCGCGGTGTCGAAAAGAATGGGTGTCGATAAAGTCCTCGGACGGCGGGGAGCCCGTTTTCCTTTGCGGCTCCAAGCTGCCCAAACCGATGGAGTTCCCGGGAGGAAACATTACAGTGACGCACCACTTCCTGCCGCATCTGTTTCCTGTCTCGTCCTTTCTGCTCAACTACGCCAGAGGTGCCCCCCCCCCCTCGCCGTGCCCCCCCCCCCACCTCGTAATGGGTCCCCGGTCCTACGCCTGTTTGTTCCTCCAGATTCCGGCGAGTGCCCGCTGACGTCCTTTGAGTGTCTGGGGGGGCGCTGCCTCCCCCTCGCGTGGCGCTGCAACGGTCAGGTGGAGTGTCTCGACGAGGGCGCCGCCCTCGGGACCGACGAGCAGGGCTGCGGCGCCGAGGCGGGGGCGACCGAGTCCCCGACCGACGGCCAGAAGGAGAAGCCCGACCCGGAGGGGGGGGAGGGCCCGACCGACGTCTGGACCCCCGAGAGGCTCTCCGAGAGCGGCCTGTGGTCCCTGTTCAAGGACAAGGTGGAGAAGGAGCAGACGCACGGCGGGGGGGGGGCGGCGGCCCCCGCCACGCCCGCCCCCGTGGAGTGGCCCTGCGGGGGGCTCCTCCAGACCTTCTACGGCACCTTCTCCCCCCCGGCCCTGCGGGGTCCCGCTCTGCTGTGCGTGTGGACCCTGGACCCTCAGGACTCCAGGCCCCTGAGGCTGGACCTGCAGCAGCTGGTGCTGGGCCCCGGGGACAAGCTCACCGTGTACAACAGGCAGGACGCCAAAGGGGACGTCCTCAAAATGGTGGGTGCCCTCCACAGCCGCTCAATTACCGTATTCACCGGGCGAGAAGCACCGCGTTTTTCCCCACGCTTTGAACCCTGCGGATTATAAACCAACTGGGGCGACCGGATGCAGATTCTCCAGATGTGGGACAATGTGGGACACCGATGTATCGAGGTTGTCTTCAGTAACCTAAAATACACCCACGACTATTCTGTCCTGTCCCCCAGCTGATAATATAACTCAGATTGACCATCTGGTTAAACACAACTATCAAATGTCTGATATCTGATTTAAAGGCAGCTTTACTGAAGTTCTCTCACAAAAGGAAACGTAATGAGCATGAAACGCTTGTTTTGGTTGATGTTAACATCTGGAGTCCGTCCACAACGACGTGGGGCAGCGTCTCAGTTTGCGGGTTGTGTGAAAAGTAGTTGAGATGCGGGACGTCCGGATAATCTCTGGAGTAACGGGGGCACTCGAGCTGGAATTGCAAAAAAAAACGAGACAGACGGAAGAAGTGATGAGGGAAAAAAACAAGACTCACACTCATGCTCACACCCTCATCACCAGTTAAAAAATATTTAGAAGTCTTTGGAAGTAACTCATGTGACAGCGTGAACGTTTGTGGTTTATATCTTTAAAAACATAATTTTCCTTTAAAAAAGTGGGTGTGGCCTATATGTAGGTGCTCTCTAGTCCAGAACACACGGTAATCCTTTCATTGCCCTAAAGCTTTGAACGTTCCCACAGATCACCAGCTCCTCCAACTACAAGTCGGTGCAGGTGGAGTCCAACACCGGGCTGCTGTCGCTCGCCTACGAGACGCTTCCGGGCTCGGAGGGCAACGGCTTCAACGCCACCTTCCACGTGGGGACCTACTGCCCCCCCTGGGAGGGCCGCTGCGGCGGTGCGGCGGGCGGGTGCTTCGCCCAGGAGCAGCGCTGCGACGGGAAGTGGGACTGCCCCGAGACGGGCAAGGACGAGGAGGGCTGCAGGGGCTGCGGCGCCAACCAGTTCGCCTGCGGCGCGGCGGGGCAGCGGGCGTCCACATCGGGGCACTTCGCCGGGCGGCCGGTGTGCTACCCCGTGAAGGAGCGCTGCAACTACCAGCTGTACTGCGCCGACGGCAGCGACGAGAGGGACTGCACCGTGTGCCAGCCGGGCACCTTCCACTGCGACAGCGACAGGTCGGTGGGGGGGGGGAGTGTCCTCCGTCCGCCGGAGCTTCACCGGCGGCGCTCCCTGCCCCGCAGGTGCGTGTTCGAGAGCTGGCGCTGCGACGGGCAGGTGGACTGCAAGGACGGCACGGACGAGCTGAACTGCACCGTCATCCTCCCGCGCAAGGTCATCACCGCGGCAACGGTGGGCAGCCTGGTGTGCGGGCTCCTGCTGGTCATCGCCATGGGCTGCACCTGCAAGCTGTACTCGCTGCGCACCCGGGAATACAGGTGAGGCCGGCGTCGCCGCGGCAACGGCGCCCGCTCGACGCCCGGACCGCTCGCCTGAACCCGCGTGTGTGCCTGTGTTCCGTGTCCGTGCAGCCTGTTCGCTCCAATCAGCCGCCAGGAGGCGGAGCTTATCCAGCAGCAGGCCCCGCCCTCCTACGGTCAGCTGATCGCCCAGGGCATCATCCCCCCGGTGGAGGACTTCCCCACCGAGAACCCCAACGAGGTGAGGAGAGCAGCGCCGGTTGACCCTCGTGTGCGGTGTCCTAACCCCCCCCTTGTCCCCCCCCCCACAGACTTCGTCTCTGTCGCTGAGGGGGATCCTCCAGCTCCTCCGCCAGGACGCCGCCAACTCCCCCCACCGCCGCCGCCGCCCCCGCTTCGTCCGCCGCGCCGTCCGCCGCCTGAGGCGCTGGGGCCTGATCCCCCGGCCGCCCACCCGGCCGAGCCCGCCGGCCGACGGCGGGCAGCGGGCGGCGGACGCCGGCCCCCCCGCCCCTCAGGCGCCCCGCGCGGCGCCCGCCGCCTCGTCCTCAGCGGTGGAGGCGCTCAACCAGCCGGTGCCCCAGAAGCTCGGCCTGCTGGCTCAGTCGCAGCAGCAGCAGCAGGCGGCGGCCCCGCCCCCGCCCGCCCCGGCCCCGCCCCCGCCCGAGGCGACCACGCCCCCGCCCCCTTACGCTCCCCCCGCCCCCCCGGCGGCCACGCCCCCCGTGGCCGTCCCCTCGGGCAGCCCCTCCCTGGCCTCCCTCTTCCACACGCTGGGCTTGAGCATCTCCCTCTTCAGGGCCTCCCCCTCCTCCTCCTCCTCCTCCCCCACCAACTCCATGCCCCTCTCCGCCTCCCCCTCCTTCTCCTCCTCCTCCTCGGACGACGACGTGCTCCTCATCCCGTTGACCGAAGACGGCGCCTCGGAGGACGACGTCCCCATGCTCACCTGAAGGACCCGCCCCCCCCACGTTGAAACTGGAGCACAGGAGCGCCGCCCCGGCCTCGCCGTGCCAAAGTCTGGTGCCTTTTTCTTTTTTTTTTTTTTCCTTTTTTTTTCCCGTTTGTTTTTAAATTGAGTCGATGGGAGCCGAGCGTTCGATTGTTTGGGCGAGGTGGGGGGGGGCGCCCGCCCGCTGAGCCCCAGGCTGCACACAGAAGCGACACTTTTGCACAGGCGCACCTCCCCCAGCTTGATTTGGACGGCACGGACGGCGAGCGCGTTTCAGTCTCAACCTCGACAGCGACGCCCCCGCCGTACGGACCCCCCCCCACACCGCCACCGCCGCCCCCCCCAGGTAATCAGACGCAGAGCAAGCACCGTTTCCTGTATTTAAGTGCCTTTTGAAGAGTTTCCTGGAGGTTTCTGATGGTTTCCTGCGATACGCGGCGAAGCTCTCAGGACCCCCCCCCACACACACATCCCCCCCCACACACACACACACAAACACACACACACTCAACACGCATCGCCACGCGAGTGGGTTCATCACAGAGAAAACACGCATGTCAGGAAACAGTGCACATCCAGGACACGGGGGGGTGAATGTACCATGCAGGTGTGTGTGAAAGACTCTGGTGCCTGACTTCCTGATGTGTGTGTGTGTGTGTGTGTGTGTGTGGGTTGTGTAAAGGGGGGGGGGGTCACAGAACAACCTCGACGTCAATCGACCCTCGTAGGGCGACGGACGGGTCTCTTTCTTTTTCCAGTTCCGCCACAGCAGCAGGCTTCTCGGTGTGCCATTCGTATTCCCGGACACGTCCCCCCCCCGTCCCCCCCCCCTCATTTTAAGGTCCCTTCTGCTTCGTTGAATGTATCAGAGTCGCTGTCAAGTCGCCGGAAATCCTTCATTTACAGAGAAAAGTGATTTTAAAGCTCGTTTAGGGTCGACTTCACTGTATACAAGTTAAACATTGTGGCTGAGATTAAAGACGATTTGCACTTTTAGGAGGAGGTGTGTGTTCTTGGGGGCTGTTCCTGGGGGGTGGGGGTGTGTGTGGGGGGGGTGACATTGTGCTTTGTATTCAAACGTGCGGTGACACCCGGCCCCCCTCCTGCTGCACGAGGCAGAAGGAAGCAGGGAGACGCCGCAGAGGGACGCGCTCCACGCCGAGGTGAGTCAGCGAGGTTGAACCAGGTCAGGACGACGGTGCTGCCCCTGAAAGGGTTAACCCTGCTGCTAATGGGGGGGGGGGCTCGGGGGGGTCCAGCTCTGGGCTGGAAGTGAGATTTAAATCAGGTGAAACGCGGAATGTTTTGGTTTAATTCTCTTTATCGGAGGGGGGCTGCGGTCCCGCGGGGCGCCGCCAGGGGGCTCTGTCTCGTCGCTCAGCGGTGGGGGGGGTCGATGCCGAGGGTCAAAGGTCACTGGCCTTGTTTGTTTTATCAACGCGGGGCGACGGTGGGGTTTAGTGGGCGTGGCTTCAGCCGGGGGCGGGCAGCGACAGTCCTCACGTTCTCACGTCAAATGCCCAGGTCAAAGGTCAGAGGACAGCGTGACTCCGCCCTCCCAGCAGAACCCATGAGCGCCTCCGTCCTGATGCTGTGGCTGGCGGTGGCGGTGGCGGTGGCGGCGAGGGCGGTGGAGCTGCACGCCGCCCCGCAGAAGTGCATCCACGACCAGGTCCAGGCCCACGCCACGGCCTCGGGGGGGACGGGCCCTCCCCCGGGACGGGAGTCGACGCCCCTTCATCACCTGTGGGCGCAGAAGATGGAGAGAGGGGGGAGGGAGAGGGGGAGAGAGGGGGGGAGAGAGGGGGGGAGGGGGGGGCCCCAGCCAATCAGGATCCGGGGCTGGATATCGAGGGAGAGCAGCGGCCTATCAGAGGACGAGAGGGGGAGGGTGGAGGGGGCGGTGGGGGAGGCTGTGGGGAGGGTTTCAGCTTTACTGTCAGGTGAGCACACACACACACAGTGCGCTCACACACACACACTCACAGTGCGCTCACACACACACTCACAGTGCGCCCACACACACACACACACTCACACTCACACCCCCAGGTGTGTTCAGTCCACAGGGCTCCAGGTCCGCTGCTGCTCAGCAGAGACTCTGTCAGGTTCTGCAGGTCCGTCTGGAGGAACCCGGCCTCCCCCAACCACAACAGGTCAGCACCCCTGGGCCGAGGGTGGGACTGGTGCATCCCTCACTGGGGGGTCTCCCCCTACTGGTTACTGGTGGAGGGTCTCCCCCTACTGGTGGAGGGTATCTCCCTCTACTGGTGGAGGGTCTCCCCCTACTGGTTACTGGTGGAGGGTCTCCCCCCTCTACTGGTGGAGGGTCTCCCCCTACTGGTTACTGGTGGAGGGTCTCCCCCTCTACTGGTGGAGGGTCTCCCCCTACTGGTGGAGGGTCTCCCCCCTCTACTGGTGGAGGGTCTCCCCCTCTACTGGTGGAGGGTCTCCCCCCCCTACTGGTGCAGGGTCTCCCCCTCTACTGGTGGAGGGTCTCCCCCTCTACTGGTGGAGGGTCTCCCCCCTCTACTGGTGGAGGGTCTCTCCCTCTACTGGTGGAGGGTCTCCCCCTACTGGTTACTGGTGGAGGGTCTCCCCCCTCTACTGGTGGAGGGTCTCCCCCTCTCTCTCCCTCCTCTACTGGTCACCCCCCCACTGGTCACCAGCAGAGGTTCTTGTCCTCCAGATGTGCTCGGGCCAACACCAACTACAGATATGAGACGTGTCTGGATGTGACGGTGAGTCCTGGACCTGAAGGTCGGCCCTCTGACCTCTGACCCCTGACCCCTGCCCCCCCCCCTGTCTCCATCCACAGATCCCTGACGATCACCTGGCCGGCTGCCGCGTCTACCCGGACGCCGACTCTCCTCGCAGCACCGAGCTCCGCCCCGACGGCCCCGGGGTCCCCGACGCCGACTTCCTGCTGTACCTCCACATTAAGAGCACGGACAAATGCAGAGCAGAGGTGCAGAGGCGAACCCTTCACCTCGGCTGTTCTCAGTGACCTCACCTGGCTCTCCTGACCCCCCCCCAGGCGAACGTGCTGGCCTACGCCGTCCACTGCAAGACTGGTAACCGCGGGCGACCGGTGGCGGGGGCGGTGGTGATCTGCCACCAGCGACTGGCGGAGGCCTCGTACAGCCACCAGACCACCGTCCAGGTGAACAGCACAACAACCATAGGTTAACGGGGGTTTTCCGCGCGCTGGTTCACCTCTGCTCCCCTTTTTTCCTCGGCTAGACTTTGATCCACGAACTCTTCCACGCCCTGGGCTTCTCCAAACATCTGTTCCACACCTGGAGGGACTGCTCCTCCACTTCTCCAGGTTTTTAAACATTTCTGAAATCACACTGCAACCACATATATACTACCCTTTTGGGCAAATTAGATCTAAAAAGTAGAAAACTTAAGGTGTTTAAGAGTTTAGTGATATCCCTAAAACACCAATCAGTGTTTTTGTTGCCTCAGGAGTGTGATAAAGATAAAGATAAACACTTAAATATCGGTGCGGGTCCCCCTCCGTGGAGGCTACTGTGGTTCTACGGTAGCCTAAAAGGACAGAATCTTGAGTTGGAAAACAAAAGTCAATTTTTAGACATAACATATAGACATTATTTCAGTTATTTTTGTTTTCTTTTTTTTATTTAGAAAGAAAATGAAGCCAAATAATTACAGTGGAATTATGGTGTAATGTGAGTTATGACCACTAGAGGGAGCCGCACACGCGGTAAAATTAGCTCTATACGCCTTTAAAGCAAGTTATAATTTAATTTGTAGTGGTTATAAAGATGGAGATTAATTCATTTTATTCATTCCAGTAATTCTAAGCAGATATGCCGACAAATAATTTGTCAGACATTCCAGAGACTGGAATAAAGATCGTTTTGTGGTGCAGGAGGAGCCGACTGTTCCCCTCGAGTCAAAGTGATTCACCCTGACGGCTCAGGCCAGATGAGGCTTTACAGCCCGTCTGTCATCGCGGCCCTCCAGGCACACCTGGCGTCCACGGACCCCGAGCTGGGGGCCCCCCTGGAGAACCTGGTGAGCCCCCTCCGCCCCAGCCGCCCTTTCCCAGATCCATCCTACGTCTAAAAGGCCCCTTTCCCAGATCCATCCTACTCTCAAAGGGCCCCTTTCCCAGATCCATCCTACGATTAAAAGGCCCCTTTCCCAGATCCATCCTACGTTTAAAGGGCCCCTTTCCCAGATCCATCCTACGATTAAAAGGCCCCTTTCCCAGATCCATCATACTCTCAAAGGGCCCCTTTCCCAGATCCATCCTACGTTTAAAGGGCCCCTTTCCCAGATCCATCCTACTCTCAAAAGGCCCCTTTCCCAGATCCATCCTACGTCTAAAAGGCCCCTTTCCCAGATCCATCCTACTCTCAAAGGGCCCCTTTCCCAGATCCATCCTACGATTAAAGGGCCCCTTTCCCAGATCCATCCTACGTCTAAAAGGCCCCTTTCCCAGATCCATCCTACTCTCAAAGGGCCCCTTTCCCAGATCCATCCTACGTCTAAAAGGCCCCTTTCCCAGATCCATCCTACTCTCAAAGGGCCCCTTTCCCAGATCCATCCTACGTCTAAAAGGCCCCTTTCCCAGATCCATCCTACTCTCAAAGGGCCCCTTTCCCAGATCCATCCTACGTCTAAAAGGCCCCTTTCCCAGATCCATCCTACGTCTAAAAGGCCCCTTTCCCAGATCCATCCTACTCTCAAAGGGCCCCTTTCCCAGATCCATCCCACGATGACCCGTTCTCCATCCTTTCCCGTCAGGGCGTGGCTCCAGGCCGGGTGTCTTCCCACTGGGAGTCGCGGGTCCTGCGGGGTTCCATCATGACGGCGGTGCTGGGCGACCCTCTGACGGTGCGGATCGACCCGGTGACCCTGGCGGCCTTGCGGGACACGGGCTGGTACGCGGTGGACCTCGGCGGGGCCCAGAGTCTGGTCTGGGGGAGCGGTGAGGCCGCCGACCTTTGACCCCACACACACACACACACACTCACACACACACACACACACCCCAGGAACCCTGATCAGCGTCCGCAAACGCCTTCGTTTTAGGCGAAGGAAGCGCGTTCGGTTCCGCCTCAACTTGTCGGGAGGACTCGCCCTTTTTCTGCACGGGCAGGTAGGCTGACCACGTCTCCGGTTGGGACTTGGTCTCCATGGTAACCTCCCGATCCGATCCCTCCAGCGGGCCCGGGTGTCATTACCTCCACCTCCACAAGGGGCGGTGCCGGACCGACCCGTACCTGGAGGGATGCCGCGTGTACCAGCCCCTCATCAACGGGGTCGGACCCCCAGATAAGAACATGACGACACGTTTCACCTCCCGTCAGCCGTCTCATCCCCTCTTCCTTCCCCCAGAGCGAATGCTGCACAGAGGACAACGGACGGAACGCCGCCGGTCCAAACTGGAGCGGCGAACTCTTCGGATCCGACAGCCGGTGCTTCTTCTCCAGCCTGACCCGACAGGTGTGTGTGTGAGTGTGTGTGTGTGAGTGTGTGAGTGTGTGTGTGTGAGTGTGAGTGTGTGTGAGTGTGAGTGTGTGTGTGTGAGTGTGTGTGTGAGTGTGTGTGTGTGTGAGTGTGAGTGTGTGTGTGATTGTGTGTGAGTGTGTGAGTGTGAGTGTGTGTGTGTGAGTGTGTGAGTGTGTGAATGTGTGAGTGTGTGTGAGTGTGTGAGTGTGTGTGTGTGTGTGAGTGTGAGTGTGTGTGTGTGAGTGTGTGTGTGAGTGTGTGTGTGTGTGAGTGAGTGTGTGAGTGTGTGTGAGTGTGTGAGTGAGTGTGTGAGTGTGTGTGTGAGTGTGTGAGTGTGTGTGAGTGTGTGTGTGTGTGTGTGAGTGAGTGTGTGTGTGAGTGTGTGAGTGAGTGTGTGAGTGTGTGAGTGTGTGTGTGAGTGTGTGAGTGAGTGTGAGTGTGAGTGTGTGTGTGTGAGTGTGTGTGTGAGTGTGTGTGTGTGTGAGTGAGTGTGTGAGTGTGTGTGAGTGTGTGAGTGAGTGTGTGAGTGTGTGTGTGAGTGTGTGAGTGTGTGTGAGTGTGTGTGTGTGTGTGAGTGAGTGTGTGTGTGAGTGTGTGAGTGAGTGTGTGAGTGTGTGAGTGTGTGTGTGAGTGTGTGTGTGTGAGTGTGTGTGTGTGAGTGTGTGTGTGTGAGTGTGTGTGAGTGTGTGAGTGAGTGTGTGAGTGTGTGTGTGTGAGTGTGTGTGTGTGAGTGTGAGTGTGTGTGTGAGTGTGTGAGTGAGTGTGTGAGTGTGTGTGAGTGTGTGAGTGAGTGTGTGAGTGTGTGTGTGAGTGTGTGTGAGTGTGTGTTTATTGTGTGATGCAGGCCAGAGCGGCTCACGTCGCCCCCTACAGGCCGCTCCTGGTATCGCACGTCGCTGTTGTCCGATTCCCGGAGCTCCTCCCTCCTGCCTCCAGACTGCTGTGCTCAACGGCTCTGTGGAAGGCCGGTGTTACCGGCACCGGTGCACCGGGCCCAACCGGTACCAGATCCAGGCGTCCGGCTCCGGGTGGGTGGACTGTCCGTCCGGGGGCGTCGTCCAGGTAACGGGTCGATGTGAGCGGTCGGTTCCCGGGTTTGTTGAGTCAGACTCACCTTCTCCTCCTCCTCCTCTTCCTCCTCCTGTTCTTCCTCTTCCTCCTCCTCTTCCTCCTCCTCCTCTTCCCCTTCCTCCTCCTCCTCTTCTTCCTCTTCCTCCTCTTCCTCCTCCTCCTCTTCCTCCTCCTCCTCTTCCCCTTCCTCCTCCTCCTCTTCTTCCTCTTCCTCCTCTTCCTCCTCCTCCCCTTCCTCTTCCTCCTCCTCCCCCCCTTCCTCCTCTTCTTCCTCTTCCTCCTCTTCCTCCTCCTCCCTCTCTTCCTCCTCCTCCTCTTCCCCCTCCTGTTCTTCCTCCTCCTGTTCTTCCCCCTCCTCCTCCTCTTCTTCTTCTTCCTCCTCCCCTTCCTCCTCCTCCTCCCTCTCTTCCTCCTCCTCCCCTTCCTCTTCCTCCTCCTCCCCCCCTTCCTCCTCCTCTTCTTCCTCTTCCTCCTCTTCCTCCTCCTCCCTCTCTTCCTCCTCCTCCTCTTCCCCCTCCTGTTCTTCCTCCTCCTGTTCTTCCCCCTCTTCCTCCTCTTCTTCTTCTTCCTCCTCCCCTTCCTCCTCCTCCTCCCTCTCTTCCTCCTCCTCTTCTTCTTCCTCCTCCTCCCCCTCTTCCTCCTCCTCCCTCTCTTCCTCCTCCTCCTCTTCCCCCTCCTGTTCTTCCTCCTCCTCCTCCTGTTCTTCCCCCTCCTCCTCTTCTTCCTCTTCCTCCCTCCTCCCCCCTTCCTCCTCCTCTTCTTCCTCTTCCTCCTCCCCCCTCTTCCTCCTCCTCTCTTCCTCCTCCTCCCCCTCTTCCTCCTCCCCCCCTCTTCCTCCTCCCCCCCTCTTCCTCCTCCCCCCCCTCTTCCTCCTCAGGTGGAAGGCTACCATGGCGCTGTTCTCTGCCCCGACCGAAGGCTGTGCCCGCCCTCTGCCCTGGCCCCGCCCCCTGAGGTCGCCGTGGCTCCACCCTCCTCAAGGTAAGTACGACATCCTCCCGGCCTCCGCTCCCCCTCCTCCTGTGGCTCACGCCTCCTCTCTCACTGCAGCCGGCCTTCCCACGACGTTCCGGCCTGGCCCCGCCCCCTGGCCCCGACGGTCGCCGCGCTCTGCGTCGCCGCCCTGGTCGCCGTGGCCGTGGCGTGGTCCAAGAGGTGGATCTCCCGCGGGGCCAGGGTCCGCTCGGCCCCGGAGGATCCCCCAAACGCGGAGCCTCCTCGACCTCCCGGTGACCCCCGGGCCCTCGAGTTACTCGAGGTGGCGTCCCGGGGTGATGGACGCTGAAGTAGACCGGGAGCAGCGGTGACTGGGGGGGGGTCGATAAAGGACTCTGGATCTGGGCCAACTAGGCCGAATCTCTCTCCTCCTCTGGGAGGGGCGGGGCCTACTGGTGACCTTGACCCCTGACCCCGCTCTCTCAGACAAAACTGGAGATAAAACCTCTGGTCCTCCCGCTTTTCTCCCCCGTCCCACCCCTGTCCCACCTGTCCCACCTGTCCCACCCATCCCACCCGTCCCTCCTCCCTCGGTGACCCTGGTCCTGCTCGGGGTTTCTCCCTGCTCCAGGTGCAGCGCCCCCGCCGCGCCGCTAGGGGGCAGCAGACGGCGTCGGTCACGTGGCGAAGGGCCCGCCGAGGAGCTTCTTTACGCAAATGTGCAGTGAAGAGAGATGGGGGGCGGGTGTGTGTGTGTGTGTGTGTGTGTGGGGGGGGGGTCTGCACATAGAGTGATCTGGTCAGCTGTTGGATGCTGGGGTGGGGGGGGGTCATCTGGACAGGCGGCGCATTATGTCTGACAAAGTCCCTTTGTGAGCCTCCCCCAGGGAGGTTTCTGTCCAGAGACAGTGGGGGGGGGTCAAGGGGGGGGTGGTCAAGAGTGGGGGGGGCTTTGTCTCCATTTGCCGTACCAGCCATCCCAGTTATCTTTGTGAGGTACGATACGCGGCCCATCTTGGTGGTGCTAATGAGGGGTTGCTATCGGCAACAGATAAAGGGTAAAAGAGGAGGGATTGGGGGGGGGGGGTGTGCGTGGGGGGGGCAGAGGCCCCGCAGGTGCCTGCACTTGAGCCGCCGCGCTGGTTAGCAACGGCCGAATTATGCGGGATGGATGTCGGAGGTCAGAGAGACGACGTCACTGAAAGCGGGCGGGCACGTTTGCCCCCGCCCCCCCCCTCCTCCCCCCCCCAGATGTTTACAGCTGTGTCCTCCTGCCGCTCTTGACTGATTTGTAGTTCTGCGGGAGAGGACGCCGCTAGCTCCGGCCACGCATAGCCGACACCCCTGCGTCGTCGGGGAGCACCGGGACGCCTTTACAAGCTCGGGGGGGGGCGTTGCCCGGCAGCGGGGTACGAACTCAACACCGCCCTGCGTCGGAGAACAGGCGGAAGGCCCTCGATTCACGCCAAAAACACGATTTCTTCACCCGCGTCGCCCGAAAAAAAACAGTCAAAACAAACGTAACCAACGAAGTTGAAGAACGACTGAAGCAAATATCTGAACGTACAGCGACGCTAGCGAGTCCGAGCTGCGTAGTTCACAGATACGATAACGTGATTACGATAAAAAGTTCAGCTACGGAAGGAAGCTAAAGACGGACGGTCCGAAATATTTGTCCTCTTAATCACAGTTAAACGTACTTTATTTGGTAGTTACTTTGCGGATAAAGTGAATTTTAGAGGAAAATTAAGATATTTTACGTTAACAATATAATTTTAATGCCTAAATTTGTGTTTCTTTTTTTTTTATTTGCATGTTTATTCTGGTTTATTACTATTAACAGAAAGGGACATTTCCGAGTGTAATTCTCAGAGTTGCTCAAAATACGTTGTTTTTCTTCAAAAAACTTTTCACCTCTTGATATTATTTACTTTTATATTCGTAATAAATATAAAACGAGCAGAAAACCCCGTAAATGAGCGAGAATACAAGTTTCAGTAGTTTTGATCCGGCATAAAAACGACGATTTAAATGAGAAAATAATATATTTAATGTGAATGAAAGGGCTGACTTGCAGGTTCGCCCCCCCCCCACTCATCTGTTCGGGTTGTTCCCCCCGAGAACACATGCGGGGGGAGGAGGAGGAGGAGGATGAAGAGCGGGAGGAGGAGAAAAGAAGCGACGCGTCGGAAGCGACGCGGAAGGTTCGAGGAAGCGGAGAAAAGTTGGTGCGCGGCGGGGCAGCGAAGAGGAGCCCCGGGGTCCGGGGCGGGGGGGGGGCAGCAGATCCAGAGCGAGGAGGGCAGGGGTCGAGGGCGACGCCTCCGGAGGAGGACGCGCGGCGCGTCATCGGGACGGCCCGGGCGCGCCCCCGCCCAGGGCGCGCGTCCGCGGGACAAGACAGCAGCAGCGGCGGCGGCGGCGGAGCGCGCAGAGGCGGCCCGGAGTCCTGCGTCCCTCTCCGGATTACAAACTCATGTCGTTCTCCAAACTCCTGGGGCCAGCGTGCGGCTGAGGGCCCCCCCCCCCGCACCTCCGCCACCGCCGCCCGGGCCCCCCCCCGCGGCACCCCAATTAACTCTCACCCCGGAAAAACCCAGAAAGAGAAAGCGCACGCAGGAGCCGCGGGGCTCGGAGCGCGGAAGAGCGCTTCTCTCGCCTCCCCGCCGCGGAGCTCCGGCTCAGCCCCCGCCGGGCTTTAGGCGTTGGCACCCGGGGGTGGGGGCCCCCCCCCCTCGCCATGGCCGGGGCCAAGCCGGGAGTCCATGCGCTGCAGCTCAAACCCGTGTCCGTCCACGACGCGCTGAAGAAGGGCGGCAAGTTCATCAAGTGGGACGAGGTGAGAGGGGAGGGGGGGGGGAGAGAGAGGGGGGAGAGGGGGGAGAAATGTGGCAACTGTTGCTGTTGACTGAGATGAATCAAGTTTCGGACTCTTGCGCAACCGAAGTGCGTGATCCACTTTCGCTGAACGACGGAGATCGCCGCAGCCTGGACGAGCGCGCGTGTGCGTGCGTGCGCGTGTGTTCGTGTGTGTGTGTGTGTGTGTGTGTGGGTCGGGCACAGGTGTGTGCGCGACCTCTAAATCACGCGCCGCGGGCGGGAGCCGTCCGCATTTGCCTGCTGTCGTTGATCAGATCGCGCGCGGTTTTTATTTATTTATTTATTTATTTATTTTTTTGCGTGTGAATTCTGGTCCAGCAGGTTTTTCTCCCTCACCTGCCCCCCTCCCCCCCCCTCACCTGTGGGAGTGCCCACCACCCCCCTCCTGGGTTCCCCTTCCCGAGAGGTCGTGAATGATTAACCGGCCTTCCCCAGGACCCGTCACGCAGAAATGGCGGCCGCCGTCGCACACACACGGACTCTGTGTCTGTCTGACTCGGAGGGAATTCCAAGGACACGGTTGTGCTGCCGATTAAGCGTGCGGACTCTCTGGGACACGTGCTAGCTTTGTTTTTTCTTGAACTACCTCGCAGAGATCGGGGAGTCGTCTGCAAAGAGGCGTCGCAGTTGCGCGGAACCCCCCCTCGACAAAGAAGACAAAACGGGAAGAGCGCTATAAAACCCTCCAACGTGGAGGTCGGGAGTTCTCGGATGGCGGTCCGAGGCACGCCGACCTTCTGATCGGAAGGTTCGGGGGATTTTCCCGCCAGTCCAGTTGTCCGGTCAGTTAGCGGTCAGAAACCGGGATTTACGCTCCCGCCGAACCGCTTGAAGTCAAAACTCCGCCTTCGGGAGCGTCCGAAGAACCTCGAAAAACGGCTGGCGAGCTTCGCTTTGTCGAGTGTTCCCAGAGAGTCGGGCGAAAGTCTGGTCCGTTTCGGCCAGCAGTGCTCCCGGAGGTAGCTCAGGTCCGTGGGGCGAAAAATAACGTAAAATAAAAATCACGTAAGCGGTCCTGGAGTCGGTCTCAGCCCGTTGAGGTCGCGCCGATTCAGGCGGGAACGTTCGATGAGTGTCGCGGCCCAACGGGCGGCGTGTGTCTTTAAGACCTTTACAGAGTGGGAGAAGGAATTTGCACACACACACACACACACACACACACACACACACACACACACACACACACACGTGCAGCGAAGCGGCCCGAGGGCAGCGGCAGAATCCCACTCCCGACCCCGTCACACCGGTTTTCGAGCCCCTTCCCTCTGTCGTCCCGGCGAAGTTGGATTTCTCCTCTATTTTTCTCCACGCTGCCGTCAAAACACACACTCGCACGCGCACACACACACACACACACACGCTCGTACGGGGGCGGGGGGGGGGAGGGGAGGGGGCTGGTTCCAGTCCGAGCTCGTGCACGCTGCAGCGTATGCGGTTGTTTTGTTTTGGGCGTGTGTGTCTCGTGTTGAATGACTTCCTGTTCCAGCTTGTTGTACATTTCCAGAGTGCCCCCCCCTCACTCCCCCCCTCCCCCCTCACCCCCACCCTCCACCAGCCTCCTGCAGCTGAGCTGCAAATCAATTTAACTGAATTCCGACTGGAATTCGTTTAAGATTCCGTCCCCCGAACGAGTCGATCAAACAGTGGAGGCGCTGGTTTGATCGGCGGAGCGCTCCTATGTGAATCTCGGATCAAAGGCATTGATAAAATTCTTTGTTCTTTGTTGTTGAGGGTTGTGTGGGTCTAAACTCCCTCCCCATATTTAGGTTCTAGAAAAGACCCTGGAGAATAAATGGGTGTCCCTGTTGTCCCGACTTAGCAAAGTTTTGGTCAGAACTCCGAGTGGAACCTTTTGAAGATGAAACCTTCTTGGTGGAACTTTTTTTTGGTGGAACTATTTCAGCACCTTCCTGAGAATAGAACCCTCGAAGGGGTCTCTAGATCAGACCCCTTGAGTCTTGTGTCCTAGGTGAAGCCTTTTGGGACCTTGATGGGAACTTTCCTCAGGCTGGAGGAACTCTCTGGACTCAAAAGGGTTCCTGTAGGAACGTCTTTATAGTCTCCACCGGGGGGGCGGTTCAGGCAATGGGTCACAGGGTGGAGGCCCGAGAAGCTCTTTGTTTGACCCACAGAACCTCCTGAAAGGTTCCGGCCAGGTTGCACCTTCAAAAGGTTCAAGAGCAAAACGAAGGAACCGAGGACCTCTCGCTATGCAGATGATGTGTTTCAATTCGCCACGCGGGGTTGTTGATGCAAGCTGTCTCAAGCTGACGGATGGTCGCCGAGGCACGAGATCGGCCTCGAGCTTCGTCGCGGCGGGGAGGCGAGCGGCCGCCAACGGGAAGGCCCGGGGGGGGGGGGGCGGGTAGTCATTACTCAGGAGGCGGCGTTGATGTTTGACTGACGCCGTGCTGAGAAGCGCCGCCGGTGTCCTGACAGGGAGGTGAGAAGCGAGGCCCCGGGCGAGAGCGAGAGGTGGAAGGTCAACCGCAGCCACATGTGGAGTGCGTGACTGACATGCGGGCCGCTCCGCCTCGGCTCCGCCCCCTTTCCTCTCGAGCCATAACTCGTCAACAGTTCCCCTTATTTCAGCGTCCTGCCACCCTCATGAATCAGAATTAGAGGAGTCGTTCAGGAGTTGGTCTCTAGTTGTCCCTCTTGCCCCCCCCAGTGCTTCACTTGAGGGTCCAAAGGTCACCTCCTCGTGGACTCCCGCCGGCGTTGCCAGGGCAGCGGCTCGTGCCCGAGTCCCCACCCTCTGATCCCCGCCGATCAAAGGGTCAGGTGAAGCGTTTGTAGGGTTCCCGATAATGGCTTCCCCCAGACCCACCGGTGGGGAGGGGGGCGGGATTTAGCCTCCTCGTCTCTGCCGAGAGCTCATTAGTTGGGACTAGCCCGCGGGACCGGCGGAGTGGAGATGGACACCAACTAGCCTCGGCTCAAGGGGTCTGATATATTAGGGCAGCGAGTGTGTGTGTGTGTGTGTGTTGCAGGAAAGGGTGCGCTCTAATAAAAACGGCGATCTTATTAACGGTGGGAGTTGTTAATGAACTCACCACCGGTGCTCGCAAGAGCGATTGCGAGGCCGAGATTGCGGTGACGCTCCGAGCGGTTCGTGGAAAGCGGCGGAACGTGCTTTGGAGGAAAGATCGTTCCAAAAGGGAAAAGAACACAGATCAAAAGAAGAGATATGCTACAGAAAAATGTGGACGAGCAAAAATGTGTGTGTGCGCGGGTGAGGGGCGAGGGGGGGTTGTGTGTCTGTGGGGCAGTGCTCGAAAGTAACTGCCAGGTATGTAAAAACAGATGGAACATGCAAATATGTCTGACAACTGTGTGTGTGTGTGTGTGTGTGTGTGTGTGTGTGTGTGTGTGTGTTCTGGCACAGGGTGCATCGTGAGGACCAAGGGTAGGCGGTTCTTTTGGACACGTGGGGACACTTTGAGTGATCTCCACTGTTAAAACCAGGGCTAAAGGTGAAGTGTAGGAACTGGGTTTAGACAAAGACGCGTGTGTGTGTGTGTGCGTGTGCGCGTGTGTCTGTCTGTGTGTGTCTGCTTGGTCAGCTTCCTGTCTATACTTGTTTCCTAGCAATGTTAGCATTGCGTGTATTCGTTGATCATCTGCGTGATAACCGAGTCAAGCGATACGCCTTACTGCCTGCGAAAGCGAATCTGTACTCTGGCGGTTTTCCTTCCACCTCTTCAGGCGACGACCCGTCAACCGTCAGCTTGCACGGCCGGGCTAGTGAACTTTGAACCCTTCTTATCTGGACAGAACCGCCGAAGACCGTTGGCCCGCCGGTAATTACGCAGAAGGCAGCCTTTGTCGTTGGGAGAGCAACGTGGCGGTGGCTCTGTAATTTCAGACTTATTGCGCGGCTAATATTACGAAAATGAAAAACGCTAATCTCCCATTAGCAGTAATGGCTGCTGCTGAAAGCTCCCGAACACCTTGGGGGAAACCCTCCAAACACACATTTTCAGAAAACTCCGCGTTGGGCTTCAGTTCCATGTTCACGTCAGCCTCGTTTGCTCCCGGTTTCTCTTTTTTTTTTATTGTTTTGATAAAGATCGAACATGTCATCCGATACATTTGCAGCTGCTTGACTGCAGGAGCGGGACTGTTTTCAGCCTTTGTGCTTGTTCCACCCTCCGTCGCCTCGGAAAACCAAACTTTGCCGGCGAGAGATAAACAGACTTAAGACGACGCAACCGCAGAGCGCCTCTCGCCCCAAAAGCCCGGAGCAGACTCCGTTGAAACAGCAGGCGAATCTACCGCCGCTACATATGGTTCCTCGTAAAGAGTGGCTACAGATCAGAACCCCTTCTACTGTATATATCTGTCATATATATCATATATGATGCTTGTTTACAACGCAGGTTGTCGGTTCCATACCCAACCGATGCCCTTAGAGGCTCACGTCGTGAGATTTTATAATCGACCCTCGTCGGGGAATTTGCGATTGCCCCTTTTTGTAGCCAACAGGGCACAGACATGCACCATATTTGATTCATCCCAATAAATTATTGAAAGTCCAGGAACGTGGTTGGGGCTTTTAGGAACCATTTCCAGCGCTCTGGCGCAAAAACCAGCCAAATTGGCTACGTTTTTATCTCTCTGGGAACGCGCGATCGGCGCCAAACGGGCCGACGTTCTCGCCGTGAATCACTCTGACGTCTCTATTTCTGTTTGTTGTTCAGGAACCGAACAGCGGACCGCCCACCCTGGTGACCCTGAAAGTCGACCCAGATGGATTCTTCCTCTACTGGACCGGCGGGCCCAACCTGGTGAGAACAGCACTCACTTACTCACACACACACACACACTCACACTCACACACACACACACACACACACACACACACCCACCCACCCTCTCAGAGAGTGAGCTAATACAAATGGAACACACATGTTTACTTGATCTCGACCACATTGCTCTGCGCTCCCCTTTCCTGTGAGCCCTTGAGCCTGGTCTCTGTATCTCGCCCTGCGGTTTTCAAATCGTCCATTAGCGACCTTCATCAGCTCGCGTCCGTCGCTCGACTGACCTCGTGGCTTCTTCCGTCTCTGTGACTACCGTGGTTTGGGGGCCTTGAGCCCCGAGGACGTGGCTACCTCTGTCGTTTCGCTGTACAACCAGCAGCCTCCGAGGGTGCACGCGTTGACAGACGATGTCGCTCTCTCTACACGCGAACGTCTCTGCGTCCACTTCCTGGCTCCAGAAAAGCTGCCTGAAATACCCGTTTTCTCCGGGTGACTCCTCCCGTCTTCAGGAGATAATAGGCCGTTTGTTGCCTCAGGCGCGACCGTGACACCGTTCTGACTCGGGAAATCTTCCGGGAACCACGAGCGTTCGTTTCCTGAAACAACCGAACCGGTTCGACCATACTCGGCCCCCCCCCGAGTGAGGCGACCCCCTGGGGGAAACCGAAACCCCTCCATCTCCGAAAACGTAGCTGTTTTCAGTGGAACCGCCCTGGCAAGTGCTTTATTTACATCCAGCTGAGTCAGACTGGATCCTCCAGCTGTTTCCCCTTAAAAACGCGTGCGGCGGCGCTCCCGCTCCCGCCGCTGGCACGACCGGGGCTCTCACGGTCTCTGAAGGCTTTCGCTGGCGGGGTTCGCCGAGAATGGGTTCGTTCTCGCCACAAAAGCGTTCCAGACCTCCCAGACCAAGAAAAGTCAATTATAGGTGTTTGCTCCTGGAGCAACAAGGTTGAAGAGCAGCGGAGGCCATCGGTGGCGTATTTTTGTTTCTCCGGTCGCCGTAAAGGTTTTTACGCACGCGGGTTTATTCGACGGTGGGGTTAGGCTAGCTTTTTTTTTTTTTTTTTAACTGGAACTCCCAGAAATCGGTTACATGGTTCTACAGCGGCCACACAGAGCGCCAAACGTACAGACGGGTGCTGACCTCGGGGGGGCTAGATCCGGTCGTAGAGGTACGAAAGCAAAATTCGTGAAACCCTCTGGCGTGATGGATATCCCTCGTTTTTCGCCCTGGCCTCCCGTGGTTTACCCAGAACCACCTGCCTCTGCTTCGGCTCCAGAAATCAAACGTCTACCCACGACTTGTCCAGTTTGACGTGAGAATCGGGGGGGTGAATGTTGAAGAAGGCGTCGCAGCCCCGTCGGGAACCTGAAGGGACGTCGGCGTGAGTCGGAATTGCGACGAAAGACCCCGACAGGAAGGTCTGGAGGAGGCAAAGAGCGACCGGAACACGGCCGGGCCTGCGTTCATTATTCATGAGCCTCGTTGTTTGGGTCGGCTGTCGTCATCTTCTCTGATTTATCGCCTTACTTCCTGCGTTGGGGTAATTGCGCCCCGTCTTTCTCCGGGTCCTGCCCCTCACCCCGTCCCCCTCGCTACATCTGTTTCATGTCACCCCTTCCCTCATCAGTTGCCCATCAGCCCCCCCCCCATCCGTCCCGTCTTTTAACGCCTCCAGATAAAGTCGCCATGGCGGCGATCAGCGGTGCGTATTTATCTAAATCGCCGATAACCGTGCTCGCGCTCGCCGGATTTATGGCGGCTGTTAATCCTGAGCTGCAGGCGTAAATCAGCCCGGGAACATCGGGATCGGATCTTAAGAAAATATTTAAACGTAATGACAACTGCAGCATAACACACGGGCCCAGATGTTAGCGCGGACGGAGGCGCCTCCCACGCCGCCGAACCGCCAGGCCCGAGGTTTTTAATCAAACGCGACGTTTGAAGCGTTTACGGGAGTTTCCTCCCCCGAGGCTACGGGAGCGGGGCCGCTCGTCCAAGAAACCGCCGGAGGCGAACTCTTTACTTTGTTCGCGGCTGCTTTCGCTGACCTCTAAAATACCAGAGGTGCCCGGGTTGGAAACCGAGTCGCCTTCTCGGTTTCTCTCTGGCGAACCCAGGGCGCATGCCAGCGGCTCACGGTTGCGCAAGAGGCTTCCAAGATCCACACATCTGTTGGAGTGCGCCCCCCCGTCCTTTTTGTTTTTTTCTTTAACTTTAACGTTTCCGAAGGGGGCGTTGCAGGTAGCTGCGGGGGGACCTCCGGAGAGGCTGGGGATGGACTCGCTTGATCCAAATGTGACGGGCTGTCGTTGGGCGTTATCGCCCCCCCCCTCCACCCCCATCTGTTTACCAGCCTGTTATCTGTGGCTGGCAAGGGGGGGGTCAGAGGATTCGCCGTTTGATTTGATCCGTAGCCTCAGCTAACCCCCCCGCAAGGGCAGCTGGTAGCCATCATCAGAGTGACGAGGCAAAAGTTCCTCTAACATAAACCAAGCGATGACATTTCCCTCTCTCTCTCTCTGCTCTCCATCCTCCCTCGCTCTTCGCCCCCCCCCGAGTGCACCATTCCTACTTCCTACCCGCAGCCACCGCTCGTTAATTTCTCGCAATCTAATCTCCGCGCTCGCTGTTTTGCCGTGGGAACGCGGGCAGGAAGTGGCTCAGACATTAAGATGGGTGTTCTGGGGAATTTTGTTGCCCCCTCATCCCCCCCCCGCTTCCCCCGCTTTCCGTAACCCCCCTCCCCCCCTCTCCTGTCTCCCCTTCCTTAAGTCCTCCGGTCGCACCTCCTGCTCACCTGTTCGATCCCAGAACGGGGCTCGAGGCGTCTTGGGTGTGGGTGTAACCTGGGAAGCCGAACTAAAGCCCAATCCCACAGGTAGCTGGAGAAATGGGAATCGGCGTAACAGGATAATCTGGTGAACTCGAGGGTGTCCGAGTGCGATGCTGCGACAACCAGCAGCTTCACACTTGGGTCACACGTTGGGGTTTTTTTTTCTTTTTTTTTTTTTCATCAAATCTCACTAGGAACTGAAAACCAAGTTTACAAAGACACGTCCGTTAGTGTCGATTATCGTTTCGGTATCGGAAACCAGAACAGAATAATTTGATCGACCGTAGCTCCGAGTGAATCGCAGCAGGTGTGTGTGTGTGTGTGTGTGTGTGTGTGTGTGTGTGTGTGTGTGTGTGTGTGTGTGTGTGTGTGTGTGTGTGTGTGTGTGTGTGTGTGTGTGTGTGTGTGTGTGTGTGTGTGTGTGTGTGTGTGTGTGTGTTTTTAAAACGGCTGTTGGCAGGTTTAAGTGCAGATCTAATAGAGATTATCTCTCTGGCTCAAATCAAACATCCACAAAGAATTAACTTGGAACAAGAGGTTTACATAACACACTCCAGGTCATTCTGTTTCTCACACGCACGACACACACACACACACAAACTCACGCGCGCACAGCAGAGGGAAGTCGAGTGTGTCAGTTGATAATCGAGCCACTTCCTCCGACTTTCGCTCCCCTTTTGCTTTCTCTATTTCGGGGTTCCCGTGTTTCAGTTTGACGTTGACATTATCTAGACGGCACACACACACACACACACACACGCACGCGTGCACACACTCACACTTGTGGTACACATGACAGTATCGGGTCCATCATCCGCGCAGATGCTTCCTTGAAAAGTTTTCCGTGGAAGCTCGTCCGTGATATCGCTCTGAACCTTCTGGGGGGGTCGATGACGCCTCGTCCAAGGACAGACTCCGAGTTATTCCAACCGGAGCCTTCTCGTAAATTTTCCGATTGCCGAGCCAAAAAGTCAACCTGCTGGATTTTTAGCTGTCAAATTTCAAAAGCTCGAGCCAGGTTTCCCGCGGTGGCCTGCTTTCAGTCGCAGCGTCCTGTTTCTGCGTCAGGTTTTCCAGTCTTCGCTCGCGGAGTTATCGCCCGTTTGTTTCGCAAACATCCGTCTGTTGTCCGTCCGACTCCGCCGCGCCGGTTTGTCATTTGCCCGATCGATAAGTGGACGTAATTGCTTTTATTCTTCAGCGCCGTTGACTTGGCCGACTCCCCGGCGTGTTGACTCGGAACAATCGGGCCTTCGGACGCCGTTCGTTAAACAAATATTGTGTGTGTGTGTGTGTGTGTGGTTACTTGTCTTTGGTACATTACGGGGACAAAGTGAAACACCAACCTTATCAGGACCTTTTCATTCTGAAAGGGGTAAAATGTTTCTACATCCATTTCTGGGTGTTGATAAGTTCCACGCTGCAGAATCTCGCGCGTGTGTGTGTGTGTGTGTGTGTGTGTGTGTGTGTGTGTTCAGTTCTGCCACGTGTATTTCCACCATAAGACTCGTTGTTTACGCCCGCCTTCATTTTCACCGATGTTCTTGTTTTGCCGTTTGCTGTTGTGAATTAGCCCGTTCTCCCCTCTCCATTTGGACTCCATTTATTCTCGCGCTCTCGGCTCTTTGATGTGCCGTCACTCCTCTTCCTCGTCTTCTCGCTCGGACGTCGGTCGTAAGTCTCTCCAGTTCGGGGGGGGGGGCGCCGGCGGAAGCTTTGCCTCTCCCTCGGTTTCTGGACGAGAGGCAAGCTCTGCAAATCGAAAACAATCGAGGCTAGCTCCGCAAATCGAAAAAAGGTGGCGAATGAGAGAGGATGAAAGCGTTAGACCGGGGGGGTTGTGTACAGGGGGAATATTACGAGGTGAGGGAGATTAATTTACGCAGCTTTTCTGTTCAGAAGCGTTGCGTGACCCTCTTGTCTGTCTCTTAATTTCCCTCCAAGGGGAACAAAACCTTCTTTTTTTTTCGCCCTCTTGTCGACCTTTAAAGTCGCTCCGTCTTTGTGGTTTTTTTGATAAGAACAGCGACTCAAAGTCCGACCTGGCTCCACTCTGGACTCTTTGGCGGACCCGTGGGCGCGTCACAGGAAAAGGCGCGGCGCTCCCTCGGCCGCTTCGCTGCCCTTTCATATTTTTCTAATCTTAAAGAGAATGAATGGGAAAAGGCGAGCAGCGGAGGCGAGGGAGGAGGGGAAGTGAGTGGTCAATTTCACAAAAAAAAATAAATAATGAAAGGAAGGGAAACGGTGCGCGAGCAGGGACTAATCAGATCATTTGAACATTTACCGCACTTGCGTTCAGTCTCTAAATATAAAGCCGACGGGCTTCGGAGTCGTTGCTAAGCGGGCGGATTAGAGCTGAGATTCATGGGAAAACTTATCTGACCTCGCAAAGCTGCCGCCAGTCGGTTCGCTAAACATCGATAATAAAAAAAGAGAGGTGAATCAGGTAAAGTGAAAGTGAAAGGATGCGGCTGTGAATTATTATTTTGAAAAACAAACAGCGTTGAATCATGCATGAGCGTCACACGGTAGTGCCTCGGAAGATTGTGAAAACTTCGTAAACTCTGCCTCATTGTTACGATACTCCATAGTTGGTCATTATAGTCACGATTTCCAAATCACCTTTGAAATCCTTAAACTTAAAACACACACCAGTGTCTTTTACAACCGTAGAAGAGTAGGATTTAAGTCTGGTGTGTGTGTGTGTGTGTGTGTGTGTGTGTGTGTGTGGGTGTGGGTGTGGGTGTGTGTGTGTGTGTGAAGGCTTCAGCCCGCTCTGAACGCAGCTCGCTGCACTCGCAGACACGCACCCTAACCGAGCAGAAGGCCGGAATATGCCAGGAATGCGCTTCACACGTACACACACTCAGCATGTCGCGCGCTCGGGTACAAGTCGCCCCGCCGACTTGGAACGCCGTCCCGATCGCACGCCGACACACTTGTGCCCGCGAAAGACCAGATTGCTCGAGGTGACCTGGCCGGGAGCCCTTGCGGGTGTTTTTTTTTGCCCCCCCGCCCGTCCTCTCTTCTTCTTTTTTTTAAACACACACACCTACACACATTCACGAGCCCGTGTTGCTCAACAGGTCCGGCTGTTTCACAAGTCGGGACCTGCAGGCTGCAGATACGCGTCAGCTTCCTGCCGCGAGTCGGTCCGGCCCTCACGGGAGAAAACGTTAACTTTGAGAGACAAACACCAGCGTGGACGGAAGCGCAGTTTCATTACTTCGGTCTCCAAGGAGTCACCATGGCGATGGCGGAATGAAGCCACGGCCTGTGGGAGAGGAGGAGGAGGAGGAGGAGGAGTGTGTGTATATGTGTGTGTGTGTGTGTGTGTGTGTGTGTGTGTGAGACCCAGAAGCGGTTTATTCTCCCAGGAAGTGAGTTACTCCCCGCAGGCCAATAGTAGGACGCCGTCTGCGGCTAGTTGGTGCGATTGGTCGCCGCTGACCCGACCCCCCCCATCACTCGCGGAGAGGCCGCGAACCCATGACATCACCGCACAAAGTGAAGCAATAAAGGAAGAGCTCGGAGAAAACATCTGGAAGCGAGCCGAGCCGCTGTAGGAAAACAGCGCGGCGGGCAGGTCGACGGGCGCGAACAGTCAAAGCCTTTGTGGGAGCGCGTTGAGATGGGCGAGCTAGACGGGCCGGCGAAACCGCTCAGAAGTGGCTTGGGGGGGGCAAACAAATATTTACAGTTTGTCCTCCGCTTCGTTTATGGCGAGGCACGTGACCACGCTTCCCACTCCCAGGGTTGTCTTTAGCCTCGTCTGCAGCTTCCCACCGTGTGTGTGTGTGTGTGTGTGTGTGTGTGTGTGTGTGTGTGTGTGTGTGTGTGTGTGTGTGTGTGTGTGTGTGTGTGTGTGTGTTATTGTACTTGCTATATACTGAGTACCAAAGTCCACATTCTACTCAAAGGGAGGACATTTTTGGGAAGTGAGGACATTTTGGCTGGTCCTCACAACTTTAAAGGATGTTTGAGGGTCCAGACCTGGTTCAAGGTTGAAGTTAACTGGGTTTAGGTTAGGTTAGAGTCAGTGGGTCAGGTAGGATGGTTTAGGGTCAGGGAGGATGGTTTAGGGTCAGGTGGGATGGTTTAGGGTCAGGTAGGATGGTCTAGGGTCAGGTAGGATGGTTTAGGGTCAGGGGTCAGGTAGGATGGTCTAGGGTCAGGTAGGATGGTCTAGGGTCAGGTAGGATGGTTTAGGGTCAGGTAGGATGGTTTAGGGTCAGGGGTCAGGTAGGATGGTTTAGGGTCAGTGGGTCAGGTAGGATGGTTTAGGGTCAGGGAGGATGGTTTAGGGTCAGGTAGGATGGTTTAGGGTCAGGTAGGATGGTCTAGGGTCAGGTAGGATGGTTTAGGTCAGGGGTCAGGTAGGATGGTCTAGGGTCAGGTAGGATGGTTTAGGGTCAGGTAGGATGGTTTAGGGTCAGGTAGGATGGTTTAGGGTCAGGGGTCAGGTAGGATGGTTTAGGGTCAGGGGGTCAGGTAGGATGGTTTAGGGTCAGGTAGGATGGTTTAGGGTCAGGGGGTCAGGTAGGATGGTTTAGGGTCAGGTAGGATGGTTTAGGGTCAGGGGCTGGGTAACACTTTGTCTCTGAAGGTCCTCATAAAGATTGAAGTACAAGGATGTGTGTGTGTGTGTGTGTGTGTGTGGGTGTGTGTGCATGTGTGTGACATTAGTATGCGGAATCCACTCTGAAGACAAATGTCTCTGAAGTTCTCAGACAGGTCATATGTCCAGGAGGGGGGGGGCTCTGATAGGACGGATAAAAGCAAATTTAATAGAAGGGAGGACAAAGAGCGCATTAGCTTTTAGCCCGAGGGATTAATCTCCACACAGGCCTTCTATTTAGCCTCCTCCACTTTTTCCAAAACAGCTTTTTTTTTTTTTTTTTTTTTCGTCCCATCAGCGTTTCTGACGCCGCCTGTGAGAACAGAGTCCCTCACAACGACGTCGCCGCGGCGCGTTCCCCGCAGCTCGGTCCTAGCGCAGTGATTTGAGCAACATGCTACCAGAGCACACAACCACAAACACACACACACACACACAGGACTTTTACAATGTTTGCAGTCCAGGTTTTACAGGCTTCCACGGCGATGTTTGACACACGGCAACCGGGAGTCGCCGTAGCTGCGTCGCGGACGTGAAAGTTTTCCGCGGTATGCAACGCTGCTGAAGTCATCGCGTGTCGTAACGGATAGATCGGGTCATGCCGTTGTCTCAATACTGAAATTGGGAAATGGGTGTACTTCCGCACTTTCAAAACAACACGCTTCCCTTGCAGTGTTTAAATGATTAAAATGAGGGGGGTTGGGGTTGTGTGTGTGTGGGTGGGGGGGGGGGTGATCTCTGAAACTTGGAAACCTCATGAACAGCTGACACTCCGTTCTCTTCCAGGAGGTGGAGATCCTGGACATGAACACCATCAGGGACACCAGAACTGGAAAATACGCCAAACAACCAAAGGTTTGTCAGAGGAGAGGACGAGGGGGGGAGGGGCCGACAACACCCCCCCCCCACCACCACCACCACCACCACCCCAACCACAAACATACACACACACACACCCAACCGCTGTTGATAACGTCGGCCCTTCTTTCCAAATGAGACTTTCGAGTGTGATGCCCCCGTTTCCTCCCCGAAGCGCTAATGAGCTCGCCAACAGATGGGCCGCCGGGCAGGAAGTGATATAACCGGCGACGGTTGCCGAGGAAGTCCTCGTGTAAGCCGACATCAGTCCGGCTGACCTGTTTCTGAGGACGTTTTTCCACGTTTGTCTTTGCAAACGTGCGTCGGTGCTCATCTCCTTGAGGGGTCTTTGAGAGCACCGCAGGGTTGTCGAGGTTGGATCGGAGTCACCCGAGGAGCTCCAGAGGACGGTTCTGCTCGGCTAATTAGATCAGGGAGATACGTCATGTTTACTTGTCCCAGGGACGCGGCGGTGGGGTGGGGTGGGGTGGGGGGGGCGTGTTGCTCCCAAACGCTAATGCGCTCATGCCTGTTCCAGGACCCGAAGGTGCGGGAGGTGCTGGGCTTCGGCAAGGGCGACAACGTGGAAGGGAAGCTGGTGACGGTGGTGCACGGCAGCGACCTGGTCAACATTTCCTTCCTCAACTTCCAGGCGATGCAGGAAGACACGGCCAAGGTGAAACGCGCTCCTCCACGTTCCCGTGACGCTACCCCACCCCCCCCGTCCTCAGGGCGTTAATTACTCGCATTACGACGTTGTCATAAAGGCATGTGTGTGTTTTTCAGGGTTGTAAAGAGGCACAATGTGTGTGTTCTTGTACTTGCTGCATACTGTGAGGACATTTATGATTGGTCCTCACAACTTCAATGGAGTGTTTGCGGGTTAAGACGTGGTTTTACGGTGGTCTAACCTTGGGTTTAGGTTAGGTTTAGGTTCGGGTCAGGGGTTACTGGTTATGGTTAGGGTTCTGGGTTGGGTAGCCCATTTTGTTGAATCATGTCCTCTTAAAGATAGAAGTACAGGAGTGTGTGTTATAATCAAAGCCGGTCAGTTGGTCCCAACAGTGTCTCTTTCATCACGTCAGATTTGGACCGATGAGCTCTTCACTCTGGCCACCAACATCCTTTCCCAGAACGCATCACGGAACACCTTCCTCCTCAAGGCGTAAGAAGTCCGCCGTTTTTCCTTCCTGACGCTCAAAGCGGCGCCGGGGTCGCCTCGTTGAACGTTTATCCTCCGCGTCTTCCCCAGGTACACCAAGCTGAAGCTGCAAGTGAACCAGGACGGGAAGATCGCCGTGAAGAAGTGAGCCGACGACTCGCCGGGCCCTTCGCTTTCTGTCTGCACCACTTCTTCTTTCCTTTCCTCTTCTCTCTTCCACGTGACTCTCGGGTCGCCTACATGAGCTGAGGCACTGAAACCGACGTCCGGTCGCTCTCCGTTCCGTCCCTCGGCGAGTACGTTGTAGCCTCAGAGACGGGGAGGAGCCCCGGAGGAGACAGCCGGGGTGGTTAGGGCTGGTCAGGACGCCTCTAGGGCATGAGGAGTCCCCAGGACAGACCGGAGACATGCTGGAGAGATTACATCTCTGGGCTGCCCCCCCCCCAGGGGCCACTGCCCCTGTAACCCTGACCAGATAACGGGTTGAAGGCCTATTTATTCACACCCTCTATCAGCGTCAGGCCGACAGGTGACGCAAACTATGCCGAAAAAGTAGAAGGCTCGTTGTTAGCGGTCCCAAACGTCCCGTACCCCCCCCGATGCACACAAATTCTTCTGCCTTTCACGCTTTTATCTCTGTCTTCCAAAAAACGTGCCTCGGTCCTCCCGAGCGTTTCAGCTCGGCTATTTTGGAGTCGGGGGGCCCTCTGAGACAGACGCCCCCCCCAAAAAAAACCCAAAAAAACCTCGGCTCTCTTGTCTCTTCCAGCATCCTCAAGCTGTTCTCAGATAAGAAGCGAGTGGAGACGGCCCTGGAGCAGTGCGGCCTCGTCAACAACAGGGTAATTAGCTGAGCCCTTTGTTATTACAGATGTACCAGATGTGGCCCCATGTTGACATGCGGCGCTCATCTCCACGTTGGGGTTTACTTAATGACTGCATTTACTGTGGATAGTTCTGCGATTAATCGGGATTAATCAGCGGCCCTTTGTGCTCCTCTGGCGCCCCCTGTTGCTCATTTAGTGCAAAACACAAAGTTGCCGATGTTTGCCAAACTCGAGTGCCGACGTATCTGAACCCAGCCCACCTCTTCCTTCTCCCCTTCTCTTGCGCAATCGTTGCTCTGAGCAGTCCGAGGGAATCAAACCAGATGATTTCACCTGGGAGGCCTTCCAGAAATTCCTGGACAGCCTCTGCCTCCGGCCTGAGATCCAAAGCATCTTTGAGGAAAGGTATCCTCCCTCCTTTTCTTTTTTTTTTTTTCCTTTCCATTTGTTTCTCGCTTCTATTAGAGTTCTAACAGGTACATTCCTCACTGCCGCAGCGGCTCCAAGAGGAAGCCATTCATCTCCCTGGACCAGTTCATGGAATTCATCAACCGCAGGCAGCGCGACTCCAGGCTGAACGAGGTGCTGTACCCCCCACTGAAGAGGGACCAGGTCCGACAGATCATGGAAAAATACGAGACCAACACCAGCCAGCTGGAGAGAGGTTCTTGTCTTTTTATTCCCCTTTTACATCTTTGCAAGGCAGCAGTGATCAAAGCGAGCACGTGTTTGCCCCCCCCCCCCTTTCCTGTCCAGACCAGATCAGTTTGCAGGCGTTCACTCGCTACCTGGGGGGTGAAGAGAACGGAATCGTGCCCCCGGAGAGGCTGGATCTCATCGATGACATGAACCAGCCGCTGTCTCACTACTTCATCAACTCATCGCACAACACGTACCTCACAGGTACCAGCCTTTCTCCAGAACCCCCGCCCTTGCTCCACCTCATGCCCCAATTCCTCCGGACTATTGCTTGACTATTTTACCGCCGACCGGGGGGGTACTCATAGATTGTTTACATGTCAAATCTAAATCTAAATCTGGGCCTTTTCCCCTTCGAAAAGAAACTTTCCACGTCTCTTTTTTTACTCATTTTGATGCTTTTGGCGCTCAAGTGACCGAGATGTAACCGAGAGGATCCGGTCGTTTTTCAAAATAAAAGATTGTTCAGACTCAGATAATAAATACAACAGAAATAGTAAATTATTTCTTGGTGGCCCGGTACCGATTGAACAACGGACCGGTCCCGGTCCGCGGCCCAGGGGTTGGGGACCACTGTTTGTGTTGGCCACCAGACATATTAACAAGTAGGTAACTGGTGTCGTGCTAACCCCATCTGCAAACCCGCACGTCTCCCAGTGGGTCAGCTGACTGGCCTGTCGTCGGTGGAGATGTACCGGCAGGTCCTGCTGACCGGCTGCCGCTGCGTGGAGCTGGACTGCTGGAAGGGCCGGCCGCAAGATGAGGAGCCCTACATCACCCACGGTTTCACCATGACGACTGAGATCCCCTTCAAGGTGGGATTGTTTAGTACCGCAGAGGTCTCATATTTGCCAACAAAAAATTGTGCTGCTTGATGTATATTATATGTTGTTTATGTTTACATTGATTGAGTATTCTGTACAGATATTATCAGCATACTGATATTATCGGCCAATATTGTCAATGAAATGTATTATTTTAAATTATTGGTATTGTTTTTTTCCAGTTTCAAAATGTCATGTTTTCAGAGTTGTGATGTTAGTTACCCAGAAAAAATGTATTTGGGGAAGGGTCCAAATATATTGGTATTGGTTGATATTGGTAACGGAAATTAAGAATTGGACAGTCTCTATATGTTGGACATCATTAAATATAGTATTATATTAAAGTATTATAGTATTTCTTTTGCCTTTTGCTTTGATGTTTCAACCAGATTGCTTTGCTCTTTCTTTCCTGGACTGTAGGAAGTGATTGAGGCCATAGCAGAGAGCGCCTTCAAGACTTCACCATACCCCCTCATCCTTTCTTTTGAGAACCACGTGGATTCGTGAGTTGCAACGACCTGCGCCGCTGTGAATTTCTGGCTTTGTAGTGACACCCCCCTCCTCCGCCAGAGCCAAGCAACAGGCCAAAATGGCCGAGTACTGCAGGACCATCTTCGGAGACGCTCTGGTCATTGATCCGCTCGAGAAATATCCGGTAGGACCAGATCTCTGTACAGAATTGTGAATAAATGGACTCTAATTACTGTATCTTCAAATGTCCGTGTTAATTACAGGAAATGCTTAAACAATTATAGGTCGTTATCCTAATGGCAACTCTTTCAGCATCGTAACTGTAAAAAATCACACGTCCAATCGTTTCTATAAACTCAAGCAGGGTGGTTAAGCTGTCGCTTCTGTGTGGCTTTAGCTGGAACCTGGACATCCACTCCCCTCACCTCAGGAGATGCTGGGGAAGATTCTGATCAAAAATAAGAAGAAGCATCGTTACCACAGGCCCTCCAACGGCGGCAGCATACGGCGGCGGGAGCACGGGGAGCAGTCGTCGCCCAACAACGGTGAGCCGCCGTTGCTACTCGCGCTCGGACGCGAGCGAGCGTGGCGTCACCGGTCACAGTTGCTGTTTCTCGGTGCAGACTGTCCCCTGAATGACAGCGACGGGAGTCAGCTCCTGTCCAACGGTGACGAGAAGCTGGCCGAGAGGTTGATCAAAGACTCGGAGCCCCGCAAATCCTTAGGTGGGTGGGAGGGTAACCTAGAGAAAAGGCGCCGCTACGCCGCAGTGTGTCGTGTTTAATCTGTGACTTCCGGCCAGGAGGTGAAGGTGAGAGCGAGGAGGAGGAGGAAGACGAGTCCGTCACGGAGCTGAAGAAGCCAAACTCTGATGAGGTGAGAGGTGTCGGGAAGAGGGCGGGAAAGGTCTTGGGGGCGGGCCGCCCTGTCTGAGTGACTGATCGGCGGCGTCCTCTGTGTCCTCAGGGGACGGCCAGCAGCGAGGTGAACGCCACAGAGGAGATGTCGACTCTCGTCAACTACATCGAGCCGGTCAAATTCAAGAGTTTTGAAGTGGCCAACAGTAAGTGCAAACACACAGCTTTTTATTGAGCCCTTAAGCAACCCAAAAAAATTGAACCCGGCTGAGCTGATTTTCTCACCTTTCGCCCACCAGAGAGGAGGAAGTTCTTTGAGATGTCGTCCTTTGTGGAAACTAAAGGAATGGACATCCTCAAGGGCTCCCCCATTGAGTTTGTGGAGTATCCTTGAAAGCTTGAAATTTACACTGCGGCCTCATCGCGCTGTAAAAATCAAATGTTGGGCCTTGACAAGACTCCTCCAGGTACAATAAGAACCAGTTGAGTCGAATCTATCCCAAAGGCACCAGGGTGGACAGCTCCAACTATATGGCTCAGCTTTTCTGGAATGTCGGCTGCCAGATGGTGGCGCTAAACTTCCAGACTCTCGGTAAGGCCCCAGCTTGTTTCCTTGGCGATTGCGAACATTTAAGAGTCCTCCTTCGGCGTTACCTCTTCCCGTTCCTCTCTACCAGACCTCCCGATGCAGCTGAACATGGGCGTGTTTGAGTACAACGGGGGCAGTGGCTACCTCCTGAAACCCGAGTTCATGAGGAGGACAGACAAACACTTCGACCCTTTCACCGAAAACATCGTGGACGGGATTGTCGCCAACACCGTCAAGATTAGAGTAAGCCCAACGCGGGTCGGCTTCGGCCTCGCTTTAGTGTGCCGTGCTCCAGTAAACGTGCTCAACACACCCACCAGGTCATCTCAGGCCAGTTCCTGACGGACAAAAAAGTGGGCGTGTACGTGGAGGTGGACATATTTGGACTCCCCGCTGACACAAAGAGGAAGTACCGAACCAAAACGTCCAATGGGAACTCCTTGGACCCAGTGTGGGATGATGAAACGTTTGTTTTTAACAAGGTAGGCTTTTAGAATGTTTGTCACATGCTCGTCACTGTCGTCTTACGCTCTTTTAACGCCCCCCCCCACAGGTCGTCCTGCCTACACTGGCCTCTCTGAGGATAGCAGTCATTGAAGAAAACGGCAAGTTTATAGGACACCGGATCCTCCCAGTATCGGCCATTAGACCCGGTCTGTAAAACATGCACTTTTGTTTCTTTTTCGCTCTCTTTCACGCCGTTTTTGAGCGATCTACATCTTCCCTCTTGCTCCATCTCTGCAGGCTTCCATTACATCAACCTGAAGAACGAGCTGAACCAGCCTCTCCTGCTGCCCTCCCTGCTTGTGTACACTGAAGCTCAGGACTACATCCCTAATGAGCACCAGGGTACGTGCGCCACATCCTCAATGAAGCCGACACTCCAGCTAATGCGCTGTACTTGCACTGAAAGCCTCTTGACAAGAGCCCTGATAAGTTATCATTATGTCATTTTTAAAGAAGTGCCCACTTTTCAACCTCATGACTGTGTCTCAGGAAACTGGAAGCCATAATTTAGAAAACCTATCAAGTTTTTTAAGGCCAAGTTTCAGCTTTTGCTGTGGGTTAGCATTTGAGGACTTGGGAGTCCTCCTTATTGCAATCAAGTTTGTCATGAACCACAAGACTCT
Source organism: Lagocephalus sceleratus (assembly GCA_911728415.1). Classification (NCBI taxonomy): domain Eukaryota; kingdom Metazoa; phylum Chordata; class Actinopteri; order Tetraodontiformes; family Tetraodontidae; genus Lagocephalus; species Lagocephalus sceleratus. The sequence goes on from CAJVRN010000234.1 coordinate 4,485,865, forward strand.
TCACCGGAGCCTCTTTGTGTTAGAGTACGCAGAAGCTCTCACCAACCCCATAAAGCACATCAGTCAACTGCACAAGCGAGAGACGCAGCTAGCGGTCCTCCTGGAGGACAACAGCGAGGTGAGGAAGGGCTGCTGGGCAGGGTAAGACCCAAAGGTCTCCATCATCTGGTTCTTAAACAACATTGTTTCTCCAGCATGTCCCCGACCATTCCACAGACAGAGAGCCTGGGAAAGAGAGCGAAGTGGTGCCAGGAGGCCTCTCCCCCTTCCCCCTCCCCCCTCAAAACGCGCTCGATGACCCCCCTGACATCATCAAGTTACCCGCATCAGGTAGAACCCTCGTGTTGACCAATCCACTAAGAGCAGATCAAAGGTTTTCATGCTTGATCTTTTATCGCCGGTTGCGTAACACTGCGAACATTAGCCACCTTGTCCTGCGTTTCAAGTGGAAATCATCGATCCCTCGTCGTCGTTTTCAACTTCCCTGGCAAACTTCCTTTGATGTCGGCTCAAATGGCTGCGATTCATACGTGGATGCTTTGTTCTGGCCAAGAACAAAGCAAATTTCTGTCCATTGTCAAATGCCCCCATGTCACATGCGTCGTCTTTGTGCTTCCTGTGTGTGTTTGTAGCACAAAGCCAGAAAGGCGACCTCATAGCCACCGTTTTGGCAGGTAAGCGTCCTCATCCCAGAACATCAAAGCCGCCCTGCTTCGTGGGTCAAGTCCCATGATAGGAGGAGGGCGGGGTTTGTCCGTAACTCTCCGCCTGTCCGCCCCAGACGTCCAGCCGCAGTGTATCGAGGAGCTGAAACAGCAGAAGAACTACGTGAAGCTGCTGAAGAAACAGAGCAAAGAGCTGAAGGACCTGCGCAAGAAGCACCTGAAGAAGGTGAGGGGGGAGCCCATCTGACGGGGGGAGTCCTGGAAGAGAAATCCTGGAGCGGGTTTGTGTTTTCCAGGTGTGGAATCTGAGCAAGGAGCAGAAGAGCCGCAGCAACCAGATCCAGTCGGACTCCCAGAGGAGGCGGAGCCAGATGGAGAAGAACCTCAAACGTAGCATCAAGAAGAAGTAAGGCTGGAGCACATCGCGGCTGGGGTGTCGGCGAGGTGCCGCGGCGTCACTGAGTGTGTTTGCCCCCCCGGTCAGCGAGCCCCACGAGCCGGTGCAGCGTGAGCTGACGGCGCTGGATCGGGAGATCGAGAAGCAGACGGTCCAGCTGAGGGAGTGGCAGATGCAGGAGCTGCTGAAGCTGCGGCAGCAGCTCCACGCGCTGGAGAGGGAGGCGCAGCAGACGCACCAGCAGGAGGTGACCCCCCCCCCGAAAGAAAAAACAAAAACGATCACTCCGAGCTAAACATCAACCGGTCTCCGTCCGTCCCCATCAGGCGTTCCAGAAGCTGAAGGAAACGGCTCACGAATGTCAAGCAGCTCAGCTGAAGAAGCTCAGGGAGACGTGCGAGAAGTGAGTGTGACCTCTGACCTTTGTACGCCGCTGAACGCTGTGCGCTCACCCGGAATACCCCCCCCCCCCCACCGCCGCAGGGAGAAGAAGGAGCTGCAGAAGATCCTGGACAGGAAGCGGCAGAACAGCATCAGCGAGGCCAAAAGCCGTGACAAAGACAAAGCTGAAGTGTAGGAAACGCCTTTGATGTTCCGCCCGGGTCTCTTTGATCCCCTGCTTGCCTTTGATGGGTCTGTCTCTCTCGCTCTCTGCAGGGAACTGAACGAGATAAACAGGAAACACATACAGGACTCGGTCGCCTTAATCCGCAAGGTCAGACGCGCGCGCTTTTACCGCCGCGGACTTTTACGCCTCTTTGTAGCGCTGCCGAGACATCACCGCGCCCGTCTTTGATCTCTCCCCCCCCCAGCTGGAGGAGGCTCAGACCAGGAGGCAGGAGAAGCTGATCCTGAGGCAGCGGGAGGTGCTGCAGCACATAGACGAGGAAATCCCGCTGGTGAGCCCCTCGGACCGTACCACCGGAAGCACGCGGGAGTTGGCAGAGAAAATACCGTATTTTCAGGACCATAAGGGCACCGTATTTTAGGGTGCACCTTCAATGAACGGCCTGTTTTAGAACTGTTGTCATATACAGGGCACACCGCGTTATAAGACACATAGAATAGAAGCTATGGTCGTGGCTGAGGTTGACGATGCATTCACTAGATCGAGCTGCGCTAAAGGGAATGTCAATAAAACGGTCAGATAAGTCAGTCAAACTTTGTTAATAGAACACAAACCGGCGTTATCACGACTCCATTCACTCCCAAAATGAATAAACAGCTATTTTATTATTTTTCCCGAGTGACAGTTCTTTAACAACAGCAAGTTGTTAAAGGTAGTGCAACATTTTTATCATGGAGCAGATAGTGGAGTTTAATTAATCTTCGATTTATTAAACACGTAAAAGAATTAGTCTGATACCGTTGCGGTAAATCAAACGTTAGTGCGAGCGCAATATAACTCTCGAACTCTCGTCACTCTCTAAGTAGTGCAACAACAAGCCAACGTTGTTCAAACGTTAACGTCCATATTCACAGTGTGATCGGCCTTGGTCAGTTGTAAACGCACAAAAGAAACACGTAAAGCTCACTTTATCGTTCATACCGCTGTTACTTCGGTCAAGCCTTCTGACTACGGTAGCTGCGATTAACCAATATTAATCCATACAAATATTACATCATGACCTCCGACCCCACTGACCCACTCAACTGGCAGCTTATTCTATGAAATGTATTTCTGTGTGTTTCTATGATCTATGCCTCTCCTCTCCTACCAAGTCTATCATGTACCTGTTCTATCCTCTACCTGTTCTATCCTCTACCTGTTCTACCCTCTACCTGTTCTATCCTCTACCTGTTCTATCCTCTACCTGTTCTATCCTCTACCTGTTCTACCCTCTACCTGTTCTATCCTCTACCTGTTCTACCCTCTACCTGTTCTATCCTCTACCTGTTCTATCCTCTACCTGTTCTACCCTCTACCTGTTCTACCCTCTACCTGTTCTATCCTCTACCTGTTCTATCCTCTACCTGTTCTACCCTCTACCTGTTCTACCCTCTACCTGTTCTATCCTCTACCTGTTCTATCCTCTACCTCCTACCTGTTCTACCTCTACCTGTTCTATCCTCTACCTGTTCTACCCCCCCCCCCTTTTTCTACCCATCTGTCCATCAGCAGGAGGGTTCCCCCTACATGGTCCTGCTCAAGGTTTCTTCCTGTTAAAGGGGAGTTTTTCCTTGACACTGTTGCTTGTCTGGGGTTAGGCCCTGGGATCCTGGAAAGCCCTTGAAACTATTGTTGATTGTAAAAATAAAGATTGTATAAATAACGATTGATTGATTGATTAACTGATCAGGCGCTGACAAAAGGTGCACCGGGTTAAAAGCCAACTGTCGACTTTTTTAGATAATTCTAGGCTTTTAGATGCGTCTTATCATCGTGAAAATGCGGTAACCGTTTCTATGGCTTCTATTCAAGTCACGAGTTCCCGCCTCCCTTCCTGTTGCAGCTCCAGACCCAGCTGCAGCGGGCCCTGGAGGAGGAGCATCAGCATCTCCCAGACGAGATCTGCCAGCACCTTCAGCTGGAGCTGGAGAGCAAAGGCCTCCGCAAGGACGCGCTGTTCTCGTCGCTGTCCTGCAACAGCAGCCCCGGCTCCGGCTGCGGCTCCAGGCCGCCCTCCAACTGCTCCACGCCGTCCTACCCGTCCACGCCGCACCGGACCAGCTGGACCACGGACAATAGCCAACACAGCAACACCTCCTTCGCCGACTCCACGTCCTCGTCCACCACGCCCGTCCTGTCGGAGTCGGAGATGTCGTTCGGCTGAAGTTATTTGTAAAAAGGAAAAAGCGTACGTTCATCTGGGGTCAAATCGAGTTATACATCGGGAGAGAAAAATATTAATTATTAACTAATTTTATTCTTTTTTTTTAATCAGACGTTTTTTTTCTTGTCTGCAGAGCTATATTATTTTTTAATGTGCTGTTTTCGTCAGGTATAATTATGCCTTTTTTGTTCCGTGAGAATGACGACTTTGACACTTTTACATCATCTCTTTGTCTTTCTTTTTTTAAAAAAAGCCTTCTTTTTCTTCGCGTCATTCCCATTTTTGTTCGGTCAGTAACCTTGAGGAGGGTTAAAACAAGTGCATTTGATCAACAAACCCGAGAAGTGTTGCTTGTTCGGAGGGAATAATTGGCTTTTTAAATCCTTCCCTCGTAAAGTTGTCTCGGCTGTAATGGCAAAGGACGGCCGCTAGGTGGAGCTGCCGTTCAGGCTCCATTTCGTCGAAGTATTTAGTTTTATTTCTCCTCAATCATGAAAAAAAAAAAAACTCCATTGTTTTTGTACTTTTGCGACATACTCAACAAAGTTATCGCTCAAACACAAAGTATTTGCTTTAATACTGGTAAATGACGTCATAGGGGCTTCTTATAAGCATCTTGACTGTGGAAAAAAGAGAAAAAACACTTGATTCCCTGGCAACACTTCCATGTTTTTCCACTTTTTTTTGTACATGTTCTTCTGTATATGTGTTGACTACTGACCGTGTGTGTTGAGCAGGGATGGAGGGATTTTCTCCTTTTTTATTTTGGTCTTTTCTTCACTGTGAGCACTGGTTGCCTGTCCGATCATCCCCCCTCTCATATATGTAAACTGATGTTCTATTTAAATAGAATTTTATCAACTTTTATTAACGTTTGTGGTTATTTAAGACACTGAGCACGGTCGCTGTGGTTACGTGAAGTCCACCCTCGTCATGATTGGTGCCAAAGTATTTGAACAGGTCGATAGTTATTCATGGGTGCTGCTTTCTTCTGCTTTTTCACTTAAATTTCAGGCCAAAATGTCTTTAATTCTTCTATTTCCTGTTTATTACCACCTTTTATTTTGACGGCTCTGGTTTTATTTTGCACTTGTTTTGAATTTAGCGGCTGCGGAGAAATGGGGATGGAAGCCGTTAACAATTTTAATTTAATTGGTGAATGTAGCCTCAAACAAATTCCATTTCCAAATCGCCTCAAATTTCATTTTACCTGTAAAAGTCAAGTTTAAACAAGTGTGACCAGTAGTTAGATGCTGAATTTGACTACGTGTATATCTGTTAAAAATGATAGGTCCAGTTCCAGAGTGTTAGTATTTAGGTACTTTTGTTCCTTTGTTAATTTATTTTGGGGGATTTGTTGTGATTTAGGTACAGAATGAGCGTCGATTGATCAGAAATATTTCCGAGTTCCCCGACCGGCTGTTCACCTTCTGGATGGATTCCTCCACCTTCAGCTGCTTCAGTTGATTGAATATTTGTCATAAAGTTTCAAAAACGACTGTCGGAGCCGTTTGTGCGGTTTAAATTTAAGCAAATTCAAAGATTTGTCGTAACTGCTAAAGCGATGAACATTCCTTAAGTTGGCCTCCCAGCGACCTTAAACCTACCTCCCAGTCGGTTGTTTTACGGTTAATCGGCGACTCCAGACTTGTAACTTGTAGAATTGTTCCATTTTTAAGTTCGGCCGTTTTGGCCCTGAGCTCGCTCCGTATGCTACCGCCGTGAGCTAGTCTCAACACATTTGGCGTGACGAGGCCCCCCCGGACCCCCCCCGGGGTTCGCCCCTGAGGCCCCTGGCTCTCGTCTTTTTCCTCCATCTTTGTCCCATTTCTTATCTCGGCACTCTCCTCCGATTACGGGGGCGCATTTCACTTTTATCGACACTGGATCGGACTTGTGGAGCTAAAGGGAACGGCGGCGGTTTTACTGTCACGTAGTCGTGAATGTCAAATGTATCGTCTTGTGTCTGTGAACGGGGACCTTGCATCGATGTTTCCTGTGTAATAAAACGTCTGTCTCCACGGTGACGTGTCTCCTGGTCTGGGGTTTTCGAGCTGTCTTCACTTCCGTGACTTTAAAGTGACATTGACGCGAGCCAAACGACGCTAAAACCACCGACGATAACGCAACAAGGTGAAGACAATAAAACCTGTAACGACTCTTTCAGGCGAACTTCGACAACTAAAGTTAAGGTGGAATTTTTGAACACTTAAGGTGAATGTTAAATTCTTCGGGATAGCGACGTCTGACATACGTTAACGTTGCTTTTCTTCAGGTTCTTCTTACTTTTACGCTGTTAGCCGCGAGCCTGCTATCTATCCAATGATAATCCCAGACTTCCTGATCCAGCAACTTTTCCAGGGATCAACCTGGATACGGGGGGGGCTTTAGCCTCCAGCTGTCTGACGGTGCGGGGGGGGACAAGTCAGGGTGGGAATATAATCCCTCAAATCCCCGGTTATCGGCGAGGAGCCAATCGGTAGATTACGGCCGTGATGCACCCTGATTACCAGCTGCGTCGCTTTAAACAATGAACAATGACAATAATAAACTTCTGCTGCAGCTTTTTGGCCCGATAACGAGCCACAGCGCTGCTTTTTATTCCTCCCTTGTTTCCTCTCTAAATCCACGACTCCATGATCCCCCTGTCCTCCGTTGCTCCGCTCTCTGATCACATCTGCTTCCTTTTTCCATCTTCTTTCTTTCTTTCTTTCTTTCTTTCTTTCTTTCTTTCTTTCTTTCTTTCTTTCCTTCCAGCTATCTGACCAACCTTCTATCTATCTAACAAACTGCCCATTACTGTCTAGAGGTTAGCCCAGAAGTTAGAGGTTCTGCCTGGAGTACAGAGGCTCATGGGTTCAATCCCTGGTCCTACCATCTTCTCTACTTCACACCCTGGGTCTACCATCTTCTTGGGCCCTGCTTGTACCATCCTCTTAAGACCTCCTGGTGTGTTCAGCTCCATTTATGACTTCCGGACCACCTGGAGCAGCTCCTGGGTGGCTCAGAGATTCTTCACCCTGACTCTGGTGTGGACACCGATGGTTCAAATCCCTGCCTGGCTCTGTAGGCCAGCCCTTGTGTCACCTGTCTCTACCTCTACCTTCGACGCTGCGGCGTCTCTTTGACTAAGGTGCTACGGCAAGGGGGAGCCAGGACGCCAGGTGGGGGGTTCCATCATCACCCCTCCTCAAATGGAGCTTTAGATACTTCAACAGCTGTTGTTCAATTATGATGATTAGATAATGAAACTTAACATATATATTGATTTACTCTTTAAATTGTAACTTAGATGATGTAGAACTAAGTAAAGTTAATTAAATTTTTTTACATGTTTTTGATGATGCAGACTGTATTGTGTACTTGGAACAACTGCTTTGTGTTGGGCAGTATGTTCAACAAAACACAAATTTACATGCTGCAAAGATTCTTCTAATTAGCTAGTATTGATATCCATCTAAAAGTGTTCAAGTTCAATTAACTATTGATCTTGATTACTGGCTTTACAGTGATTACATGGACTGCACATTGCTTTTAAAACTAAGTTTTTAAAGTGTAGTTAAAGAAAATTAAGTGAATAATTGAACAAGATGACATATCAGCTGAATTATTGTATCAAGAAGAATTCTATTTTTAAAGAATTTTAGATCTACTTACAATTTAAAAGTGAACCTAATTTTGAAGGACTTTTCACATCAAGTTTATCAACTAACCTAATTGAACAACAACTGTTGTTAAAGTATCCTAAAGCTCCATTTGAGGAGGGGTGATGATGGAACCCCCCCCACCTGGCGTCCTGGCTCCCCCTTGCCGTAGCACCTTAGTCAAGGAGACGCCGCAGCGTCGAAGGTAGAGGTAGAGACAGGTGACACAAGGGCTGGCCTACAGAGCCAGGCAGGGATTTGAACCATCGGTGTCCACTCCAGAGTCAGGGTGAAGAATCTCTGAGCCACCCAGGAGCTGCTCCAGGTGGTCCGGAAGTCATAAATGGAGCTGAACACACCAGGAGGTCTTAAGAGGATGGTACAAGCAGGGCCCAAGAAGATGGTAGACCCAGGGTGTGAAGTAGAGAAGATGGTAGGACCAGGGATTGAACCCATGAGCCTCTGTACTCCAGTCTGGACCTTCACCCACCAGGCTATGGTGAGATGGAGGTGAGGGGCCTGTAGCTGGAAGGAGCCAGCGTCAGGAAACCACTTGGGGAACTTTTCCAGCCTGTTTCCTCCAACTTTCTTGGGTGCTCAGGTGGATTGTTTTTATCAGGGAGCCCCCCCCCACCCCCAGATGTGACCTGTCTCTACCTTCGACGCTGCGGCGTCTCTTCGACTAAGGTGCTACGGCAAGGGGGAGCCAGGACGCCAGGGGGGGGGGGAGTCCATCATCACCCTATTAGGTTAGATGCTTGAAGCTGCTGTTTTTAAATTAGTCAGGATTAGTTAAGTAAGTTATGAGTGTAGGCTATTATAGATAATTGCATGGCATATAATTAGTTATATTAGAATATATGTTTGAGGATGACATTCATTTTAGGTGAAAACCCCAGAAAATGGGTCTTTAGTCATCATCACAATTACAGTTATGTCTGGGAATTAATCATGATTATGTGTTAAGTGTGATTATGTGTTAAGTGTGTTCATAATACGATGAAATTGTGAAATTACATCCATTACATCCTTGTAGGTTCAGTAAGTTAGATTTATTTTTATCTTTTTATGCCAACATAAAACACTAGAAAATGGATATTAATGTAGCAGGAAAAGTAACCAAAAAAATACAAGAACATTTCAAGTCAAGTAAAAATCACCATTCCTCAAACAGCAAAAAGTTTGAGGAAATATTTTTCAACATTTCTTCAGACCCTGAGTAGAATCATTCTGACTGAGGACCTTTGAGAAGACCACACGGTGCAGGCACAATAAAAGACAAAACTCAAAAGACCAAACTTTAGAAGTTAGTTGACCTGGATGAGTTTCATGAGGACGTTTCGCTTCTCATCCACGAGCCTTCATCAGTTCTTATTGTTCTCTTGGATGGGAGGCGAAAGGTCCTCATGAAACTCAACCAGTACCAGCTGCTATGATTCAACAACCAGAATTACCATGACTGAGAACTTACACAGACATTCTAGAAGTTAGGGTCCAGAAATCTGGCGCCTTCCCGTGTTTGTATGGTGGTTTTCTCAGGTGCTCTACTGCCACCTGCTGGGCCGGAGTGTCGATGCATTTCAACAACAATCATGAAAGCGAAGAGATGAGATGTAGCTTTGTGATGTTAAGATAACTTTTTTGTTTGTTAAAACCGTAGAACTAATTCTTACTAAAACCTCCGGACTCGGGAGTAATGAGGCTGACGTAGTCTGATACTCGCCGTCTTCTTCATCCTCCTCGTCCCCCAGGATGAGCGTGTGACAGCTCCCTCCCTTTCTTCCTCCAACTCTCCCCATCTCTTCCTCATCTCCGTCTCTCCTCTCCCTCGGGGAGGCCGCCCTGTTTACTCTTCGACTCGTTCTCCTCCAGCGGAGGATGGCGGCGCGCCCCGCCACGGCGGTTAGCGTGGAGCTAGCGTGGGAATAACAGCTGCCACTCGGCTGTTCTGAAACCGACGGGGAAGAACGAGGGGAAAAAAAGGAGAAGCAACAGACAAAAAAATAATACAATACAAAGACATAAAAAAACCCACAAACTTTGGTTTTAATTCGCCTAATGAGGTTTAAAAGGCAGCGGTTGTTCCAGATGTTGCCGACGCTCCCCTCTAGCTCCTGCTGGATAATTAACTGTGTTTTTGTCAAAACAAGAGGAGCAAAACGCAGCGAGGCTGCCGGCCGACCTGGATTCACCGGCAAGATTATTGAGGTCACGCTTCCGTGACATTCATTTTAGCACAAAACTGCTAACTTGGGGCGCAACACAGTTGTAACAGTTTGATACCAAACGTACACGCGGCGTTGTCTCTACGCTATCGAATAAGCAACTAAATAAACTAAATAAGGGATAAAGAACAGAATTCATCTTAGATCCAGTTAACAATAACTTTCCAAAGATTCCCTTTGGGTTGCACCATCTCAAAATTCCGACTTCGATCGGCAGTGTTCCCACCCCAAACCCCCGACATCACCCGCGTTTGTGGCGTGATCGTACCTTGTGTTTAGATGCGACGCTTGGAAATAAAACGATCAGGAAAGCGCGCGGGAAGATCACTTGCGCACTCTGAAGCGTTTTTTTTGGGGGTTTTTTTAAGTTGGTACTTTGACTACTTTGGCCTTCGCCGCTTCGGCTGCTCGAAGGGGGGCCGTGCGCGTTCTTCAAGCGCACACTCGAGTGCTCGTTTTATTCCTCGGGATCGGGTGGAGCTGTGTGCCAGGATGAAACGCGGAACTCTGACACTTCCCATTATCTCCGGCTGAACAGAGCCCCCCCTCCCCCTCCCCTTCCACTCCCCCCACCACCACCCCCCAAGACACAAGCCAGGCACAAATCTGCGAACTGTGCACAAACCTTAGCAGGAATTCAGCGTAAATAGGAAGACGAAGCGGGAGAATTACGTCGCATAGATGCGGCGGCTAACCGCGTTAGTCTCTCTCCCCCCCGGGCATGAACGACGCGAACGCTCCTGCACATTTCTTTTTCCAGTCATGTTTTTATTTTGTCTTTGAGAGGAAAAAAAAAAAAAAAAAGACAGAAAAGTTTGCTCGTCCGTAAACATCTAGTAGCAGTTTCCGTGTCTTTTTCAGCTTTTAAAAACGTTATTTATTTTTTTCTTCTTCTTCACTACGACGTTTCATCAACACTGTACTCAAAATGAGGTTAGGTCATGCATCGGCACACTCTTGGATGGAATGATATGAAGAAAACGGACGCGCTCACACATGAGAGGACCGGGGGCTGAGTCCTCCTCTCTAGGCTAACGGGTGGGGGGGGGTTCTTTAAAAAAAAATATAGAAAACATTTCACCAAAACGTCACAAACAAGAAACAAATGCAAGGAAAAACATGTTTCAAGAGTCTGTGGAAAACCAGAACAGAATCATATCAAAGCACTTTTGGCCTCATAAAAGGGGCCACGGGGGGAAAAGAATTATTCAAAGGTTCGGAGGGCTACTGGAGTTCATATCAACACATTTTACACAACAGATCGTTTTTTTGAGGGGGGGGTTGAGTCATCACCGCGAACATAGCCTTTGGACACCAGCACAAATTCGTCATTTCTGTACGGTTAATTTTACGTTAAAAACAACCAAAACTGAGTGGACGCCACTTGGCTATCGAACTTTTTGCATGTACGGGAAAAAAAAAAGAGTTTGTTAACCGCTAACTAGCTTAGCTGAAATGCTTGAAAATGGGTATAGCCTGAAGTCTACGCTCCCCACAGTTCCGGAGGGACGGGTCTGATGGGCAACATTTCTCGTTCAGGGCACGGGGTCACGGCGAGGTCATTAAGAGGAGCAGCCTAACGCTACCCACATCAGCATTTGTGCTAAGCTAACTAGCGGTCAGAGAAGAAGAGCATCTTTTCATTGGAGGTACGAGGTAAACAACGACGATAAAAGTGTTGGCTGACCTTGGAAGTTACTCACACAGTATTGCTTTCGGGCACACATACATACACACCCACATCACACACACACACACACACAGAGGTGAGGTTGGGTCGAGAACACACCGACTGACGCGTGCACACGCACTCACACAAAGGCACGAATATCCATGCAGAATGACACCGAACAGATGCGTCGAGACGGGCTTGCTGAGCGCAGAGAGGGGAAGTAGGGGGGGGTGAGAGGCCGCTGTCGTGTTCGTGAGAGGAAGGGGCAAACGGGCGGAAACACACGTGGTGGCGACAGCCAAGGGGACGGTGGCTTTTCGGACAGATGGTCACTAAGCAACAGGCGAGGGTCTAAAAATATGGCTGCGGGGCTTCAAAATCCTCTAAAGCATGCACACGCGCACGGACGGACGCAGTCTTCCGCCTGCCCGAGGAGACTTGACTTTTGGAAGCGGCCAGTCTCGGTGTTACACGGTTGCCATGGCGTCAGCAGCACGAGCGACGTTCAGGGAGCCTTCCATTACCTGACCTTCAAGGTGGAGCTAAACGAGGTCGCTTGTTGCTCCTCGTGGGAGATATCTCAAATTCCTGCAGCCAAAACAAACTAACAAAGGGGGGGAAGCGGCAACCAAAGACGGGCGTTTTGCCTGACAGTGAGTGTTGTGACCGGAGCGATGTCGTAAAACCAGCATTCAAACTGGGCAGAAACCAGCGAGGATTCTGCCCAAAACCCACACCGTCAACTGCGGACAGGTAAATTGCTGTTTTCTCTCCCTCAGGGAACAAAGGATCAAAGCACAAGAAAAAAGGCTAAATTACAGTTTTCAACATGTTTTCTGTGATGTTTCCAAACAACATCGAAGGCAACCGAGGACCTCGTCCCTCCCAACAAACACTCGTGCTGCTGCTAAGAGGGACGCTTTCAAAAATCGTCCATGCGCTGTCCCGCCTGTCTCGTTCTGGCAGGGCGGGCGAGAGACGCAGATGTAACAAACACCAGACAAACCAACACCAACAGGATGGTTGCGTGACAAGGGGGGGGGGGGGCGTAGAGTCCCCCCGTTAGCTTCTTTTCTCACCATAAGAGGAAAAACAAAAACAAATAGCACAGCTGCTGATAGGGGCTCGTAAAGAACACCGAAAAGATTCGTGTCGCCGACGGTCGAGCAGAAATCTTTGGATAACAGATTTATTCTCTCCTCTTCCTGACAGAACAAAATCCCGGCTGGGGCGGAAAAGTCCCTTCTTCCGCCCTCACGGTCCTCCCGACGGCGAACTCTTCCCTTTCCTCTGGGGCGGACTTTGAGCAAGTTCCTGGAAACATCGGGTATGCCCCAATTTTTGATTTGTAATCCGCGATCCACAGGTCTGGCGAGTTCTCCCATTTGGATTGAAACTGGTTTATCGCAGTCCCGCTGGGGCGGTATTCAACGTTGGGCCCCTCATTATGGCCTTTCCTCCCCAACGTTAGTGTGTAAACAATGAAGATGTTCTCCGGGTAGACCGTTTGAGCTCCTCATCCTCCATACTGTCACGTTTTTATAATATGCATACAAGTTTTTACAATTGCACGTTAACTACATCAACACGTGACGCCACTCACGAGTTACGGGGGAGGGGACGAGGGGAACTTCGGCGCAAAGGGGGCGGGGAAACTTGTCGGCGATGACAGCGACTTGTCGTCATGGCGGTATTCTCTATGGGTGGGGGGAAGGGGTGGGTCGATGCGGCCCGCTGGGCGATTTTTGCACAGTGGAGTCAGAAAGAGAGAAAAAAGAGGAGAGGAAAAGAGGTTGGCAGTTTTTAGCCCCGCCCTTGCTCCGCCCCCCCGCACGTTAGCGAGCATTCCTCCTCTGCAGAGTCACCTGAGGGCGCCAGAGTGTCGGAGAGAGAGAGAGAGAGAGAGAGAGAGAGAGAGAGAGAGAGAGAGAGGGAAGGGTGGAATCTGTCTCTTCTTTCTTATGTTGCGCTAACATTATTTGTCCGCTTTTTGATGGCGTGTCATCTTTTCCTGTCGATGTCCCGTTTGCCCTCCTGCGTGTGCCGCCGATGACCCCGTGTGGATATTTTAGTAATTCGGACATAGACTGGGTGGGGAAGGGCACCCCCTGGTGGCCGGAACATAAGATCTTTTTTGGAATAAGGAGCTTCTCTCTCACGCTCTCTCCCTCCTCCTCCTCCGTTTAAAATATCGGTAAATGGCAGTAGGCCTCCAGCGATGCCAGGAGGATATAAATAAGCCATAGCGACACAAACAGGAGTGACGTTAGCACCTTGGAAGTTCGTGGCCCGCCCAGCTCGCCGCCGGCCACGGACGCCCGCCGCCGGTACAGGAGCGTGGTGACGCACACCACGGCGAGGGCCGTGAAGAGGCCGACGGAGAAGGCCAGGTTTCCCGGGTCCACGTGGAAGCTCTTGCCCTTGGTGCGCCACGCCACGGCCGCGATGGTCCAAGCCACGCCGATGCCGAGGAAGACGTTGACGGCGTTGGAGCCGGTGACGTTGCCGATGGAGGCGTCGGCGTACTGGTCCTGGATGGCGGCGACCTTGCTGGCGAAGGTGTCTGGGCGAAGACATCAAAACCTTGGTAAAGCTTTTGTAGTGTCATATGTTTTTGGGTTAGCTCTGTCCAAATATGGTCACTTCCAAACATGAAAGAAAAAGAGTTCAAAGCTGAATGAAAGCTTATTGGCTGGCATCACTGTGATTTGTTCTGATGTATCACATGACTCGTTAATGTTTCCTTGTTTAACTTCTATCAGGACACTGGGGAAAGTGCTTCTAACCTCGTTTGTTGAGACCGATAATGATGCATTTACTCTGAATTGATGTGTTTCAAATGTGTTTTACAGCTGCTCTTATGGCTTTGGTGGTTCGCTGTTTGTCGTTCTCACTGTTTTCTCGAGAAGTACGGGCTAATTCACGCGTATTTTAAGCACTTGCCACGAATTAGCGTGCTTACGAAAACTAAAATTAGAGAAATTGAGTTTGGTTATGGACGGTGAAAAAGGAGGTAAAGCTCCAGCGGCGGAAAAGGGGCCGAGCTTGAATTTGCCCAGGCAGGCAACGCCAGGGGCGCTGCGGCCCGCGGGAAACGCCCCGAAAGAAGAGAGGCGCCGGTTGCCGCGGCAACGGACACCGCACAGGACAGTAGAGGCAAATCCCTAACGACCCGCGGGCCGTTAGAAAATCACGTTTCCATCGGCGCGCACCTGCGTACCGCCGCCGAGGCGGGACAGGATGATGGATGACCCAGTAGTGGAGGGTGAGGGTAAATTGACCCAGATGAGGCGAGGCAACAGATAAGAAGAGGGGGAGGGGCCCCTCCCACTCACCCGGTACCGACGTCCCCAGCGCCACGAACACCACGGCCGTCACCGAGTCCTTCAGCCCTATCGTGCAGCCAAAGTGCGAGGCCAAGTCGCCGGTGATGGCCGTCAGCACGCCGATGAGCGATATGGAGACGAAGAAGCACGCCCAGCCGTTCCAGTACTCGGTGGGGGGGACGAAGGCGAACAGCACCTTCCAGAAGACGGTGAGGAAGTGCATGATGTAGTCGAAGCAGGACGGCAGGCGCTCCTCGCCGCTCTCCTCGTCGTCGTCGTCGCCTTCGTTCGGAGAGGTGCTACAGGTTAGCCGCCAGCTCTAACCGCTTTTTTTTTTCTCCCCCCCGAGGGCGACTCTCACCTGCGCTGACGGTAACGGCGCTGACGAACTGCTCCCTCCAGCTGCTGCTCCCCACCACCAGGGCTAGGTTGGTCTTCTTGATCAACTTATCTACCGTGTTCTACACACACACACACACACACACACACAGAAACGCGACACATGCCAGCGCACAAAGAAAGAGACAAGCAAGAGTTTCGTCACAGGGTGCTAAGAAGAAATACGAGACGTTCGCGAAGTTTTTGGCGAGCAGCCGTCAAGGAAAGCGAGGACGGGAAAGCGTAAAGTTTTTAGCAGGTGGAGCTAGCGGAGCGAGAGAGGGCGAAGATGAAGCGCGAGGAAGCTGCTTAACCTTGTTGACTTTCCAAACAAGCTCATCTATGCCTCTCTGCACACACACACACACACCCAAAAAAAAGAGAAATTAAGGACATGGGAATGAGCGGTGGGGTCGGAAATTCAAACAGCCCGCCACTCGACTGACCTTGAACTCGTAGGACTCCTCTATCACCACCTCGATCTGGGTGTGCTCCCCCAGGCTGGGACAGCCCATCTTGGCCACCTCCTCTTCTTCTGCTCCCACCATCGGCTTGTTCTCGTTGGAGTCGCCTGGAACGTGAAAAATAACCCTTGATCCATTGTTCTTTGGTGATTGAGGGGCGTCTCGCCCCCCTGCTGGCGGACATCAGTCCCTTTCTAGCGTAGCTATCAACTCTCAATTAATCGGGTTTTCTCAGGCACTTTGACGAATAATCTGAGCGCGTGTGAATCCCCGACATTTGTCAGATTAAAAGTTATCATTCCGACTTCCAGACGCAGGCGGGCGTGACAGACCGTCATTTAAATGCTAATACCTGAACCGCAGCCGTCATTACAAGAACTTTTTTTTTCCCCCCTCTCCTTGCGCCCTAACGAAGGCTCTTAATTGAGCCACCCGTTTCCACGGCAACCACGTGTAAATGCCATTGCGCTTGATCTTTGACGGCCTCGGAGCGCGAATCCCATTACAACGGTGACGAAATACTTCTCCCCGACCGACAGGCAGAAGTCTGAACCCGCCCCCCCCGCCAGGAAACACTTGGTATTCACCCACCGTGTTTCTGCCCAATCTCCAGCAGCACCGGCTCCCCCAGCTCGATGGCGAAGGCCTTGTTCTTCTCGTACTCTTCGTCGTCAATGATCTTCACCTCGATCACCTTCCTGTTTTTTTTTTTTTTTATTATTATTTAAAAAAAAAAAAAAAGGGTTCAGATGAGTCATCTTTTTGGGTTTTACGCCCCGGTGCGTTTACTGTCGTCGGTAAATCTGACGCTCGGGGAGGACATAAACCAGGACTCGGGTCTGCAGACGGAGACCGGGGTCGATGCGGCGCTGCGTGGGGGCCGAACCGCTTCCCCGCGGGGCCTAATATTTTTTTCCCCCCGTGGCTGACAGCGGCCACAGCTGAGAGATTTTCAATTACGGGGACGCAGAGAGAGAAAGGGGGGTGGTGGTGGTGGTGGTGGTGGTGGTGGGGGGGGTAAAAAATAAAACCCACCGAATGTCTGGGAATCTGGAGAGATGGAGGCGTGTAAGTTCAGCGGCGAAAAGTTCGCCCAGGAAGCAAACTGGAACCCCCCCACACACACACACGCGCGCACACACCCCCCAGCCGACGCGGTGTCGGGTCGCCTCGCTCCCCGGCCTCGTTACGATTCGACACCTGCCCCCCCGTCTGCCCCCCCCCCGTCGAGGCGGCCTGTCAGCGGCGTGACACGCGGATGCAGGGTTCACCGAACGCCGCCAGGAATAGAGACGGGGTGGAGGAACGGGAGAAGGGAGGTCGCCGCCGAGGGTCGGCGCTTCAAATGAGTGGTTGTGGGTCACGTGACCCCCCCACACACACACACACCCCCCCCAACCCCCCATCTGGGAAAGTCGTCCCAGTTACTGACAGGCTGATGGGAACACTGGAGACCCTGTTGCATTACTTAATGAACCTGTCACATCTCTGTCTCCATCTCTCCATTTACTTCTGCCCCAGTTGTACTTTTGAGAGTGTGAGTGTGTGTGTGTGTGTGTGTGTGTGTGTGTGTGTGATGTAACACACACTGAAGT
This sequence comes from Lagocephalus sceleratus, assembly GCA_911728415.1. Classification (NCBI taxonomy): domain Eukaryota; kingdom Metazoa; phylum Chordata; class Actinopteri; order Tetraodontiformes; family Tetraodontidae; genus Lagocephalus; species Lagocephalus sceleratus. The sequence continues at coordinate 4,503,005 of CAJVRN010000234.1, forward strand.
GCAACAACTTTAAAATAAAAAAATAAAAACACTCATTTTCTTGAGTGTGGCTGATTTATACACACACTTGAGTTTTACAGAGACTCTGAACCTCTAAATCTGTCCCTGACACACACACACACACACACCCGCACACACACACACACGCCGCGCGCACGGACGCACACACACATACATTTTTAATTCAATTCACTTCAACTTTATTTACATGGTGACAACAACAAGGCTGGCGGCCCCAGCAGCACCATCCACAGATTCTCTCATCGCATTGGTTCAGTTTCAACTCCGCGTCCTCTCCTCTCCCTCTCTCCCTCCTTCCTCCTCCCCCTCTTCCTCTCATCCCCCCCCGGCTCTCCTCTTCCTCCCGAGGAAGAGGAAGTCGGCGACTCTGCCCCCCCTGAAGGTTTCCATGGCAACGTCTCTGATCTACGTCACGTCATCAGCAGGTTGTTCACAGGTTTCTAAGTCACCTCTCCTGATATATTTAGAACTTCTGAACACACTCTGTGTGTCTGAAGGCTGTTGGTTCAAGCCTCTGTTGGGCTGTTGTTGACTCGAATCCGTAGAGGGTTCAGGTTCAAAACTTTTTCTTTTTTTGTTTTAGGTCCCTGAAATAAAAGCAGGAGGCGTGGCGGTTCTTAGATCTGGTAATCCAGGGGATTAGGGCGCCTTCACTGGCGCGCTGAAGGTTGTGGGTTCAAATCTCTTGAGCTGGGGTGGGAGTGACGATGAGGAGGGTGACTGGGGAGGAAGGTGAGGTCTGAATCGAGCTGCTGGCGCGTCTCCCTCTTGGCTCTCTCCGGTCCGCTCCCTCCGAGGGAGGCGGTTTCTCGGGTCAAAGGTCAACTGCACGGGCGTTAGGAAGGCCGCGGGGTTACCATGGCAACCGCATACTTGACAACAAAAGTGCAAAGGGTCAGCACCGACGCGTAAACAAGCGAAGCAGCGAGGGCCGGGGGGGCGTGGCCACAGGCTCCGCCCCCTCCCCGATCCACTAAGAGGCAGGAAGGACATCGATGTGAGGCTCCCGCGAGCATCGGGACGGGGAGCGAAGCCGGTTTCCACCGCTCAAACACGCGCGCAACCCTTCCTCCTCCTCCCCCTCCCCCTCCCCCTCCTCCCTCCTCCTCCTCCCTCCTCCCCCTCCCCCTCCTCCCCCCCTCCATCTGAAGAGCATCGCCGGGGCGAAGGATCTCATGAGAACAGGGCCGCACTTAACCGCTTTAAAGAGGGAGCAAACGAGGGACGACACGCACAGGAAAGTGTGTGTGAGTGTGTTGTGTGTGTGTGTGTGTGTGTGTGTGTGTGCATTAAATATTGAGGCAATGGATGCGAAGGCGCGTTCAGCGGGCAGCATCTGCACACATGAGCGCTCAGCTGACGTTCCGAGCCCCCCGACTTGGATCACGCGAGACACATCGCCGTGGCGACGGCCTCCCCCCCTCGCCAAAGTTGCGTGCACTCGAAAGCGCGAAAAAAAGGCGTCCCGGCGACACCAGAGAGGCCCCCCCTCCGCCTGGAACCCGCCCCGATCCGTGACTCAGCCGATCCTCGACCGCGTTTGCGTAAGAGCTTATGTAACAACCGCGGCGGCCATGTTGAGGCAGCTTCACTTTTTCACGGGAGAAGTGAAGGATTCTGGGACAGCGGGAGTCGGGGACTTAATCTCCGCCGCCGCTCAGCCGCTTTTTCAGTCATCGGGGAAAGGGGGGGGTGGAGGGATGGGGGGGGGGCGCAAAACAAGAGCGGCGTTCAAAGACCGAAGGTTTCCTCCTCTTCTTCTAAGTCCCCTCGCTCCACTCGTCTGTTCTCATGTATGTTTCAGAGCTCCTCATCACAGATTTATAATCTGGTCAATCTGGGAGGTTCGGCGTAGAGAAACACAGCAACGGGGGGGGGGCAAGAGGGGGGGAGAAAAAACGGTTATTTTGATGCAGCTGCATGAAAAATTAACATAAACTAGGGGCAGGAGCTTCTTTAGGGTTCATCGTCCATTATTCAACGATAAAACCCCTCGCCTGGGCGGGGCCGTGGCCTCCTTTGGCGTTCGTGGTCTGTGATTGGTCAGATACCCGGAGGGGGCGTGGCCATCGCCCAGCGTTGAAGCGACTCCCTCGCTGGTGGTGAGGATGTGCTAAAGAAACTTCCCGCTGACCTCCCTCCCTCCCCAGCTTCCTCTCCTCCCCCCACTTTGTTCCGCCACATCCAGCCCCGCCCACAGACCCGGTGCATCCGTCTTTCGGCGAGGTTAAGCGATGAAGGGGGGGGAGCTACATCACCCGGTAAGATGAAGAGGGTGACAGAGGTGGCGCGCTGATGGGAGGAAAGTGGAGAGAGACGATGGATGAACGGTGGGAAGAGGGAGGGAGCGCGGGTGGGGGGAGTGATGGATGGCGGTGGGGGGGGGGTTGAATCGGGGGGGGCAGAGTGATGTTTAGACGGAGAGCTTGGGTGAGTCACATCATCTGACATCACCCTCTTTCTCCTGTTTCCAGGCGACCCTGGGCTTGCGCAGCCTGGAAGTGGCTCGGCCCATCCGGAGCGACGCGCCGCAGAAGCAGATGGGCGAAAAACCCGACCCCCCCCCCCATCCGACACCCGCCCCCCCTTGACACCCGCCCCAGGATCACTCGTGCAAGCTACATTCGTCCACTGAGCTAATTGGCGCTGACGGTGCAGCGCTGGGCTTTAAAGTGGTCTGTCTGGGACGAGGGGGTGTTGGTGGTGGTGGGGGGGGGTGTACCCTGTTTAGGCGCTAATCATGAGCATGGAAGAGCGGGGGCCGCTCACGGTGGGGCCCTCGACCATGATTACAGGGTGGGGCCCCGCAGGCTTGTTCAGATCCACCAGAGGTTTGGGTCTGAGGTCAGCGCGAGTAACAATATTTGTTCTAAGACCTTTTCAGAGGGCTTTTGGAGTATGAAGTCAGTAATATGCCCACACACACACACACACACACACACACACACAACACACCAGGGACAACTAGCAATCTACAGGGGACTTGAAAGTCTTCAAATCTTTTGTTCTTTTTATAACTAACTGTCAGAAGTCCCGAAGTGCATGTGTGTGTGTGTGTGTGTGTTCTTGCACTTGCTTCATACTGAGTACCAAAATCTGCATTTCAGTGAGGACACTGTCTGGTCTTCACAAATTCACAGGACTGTTTGAGGGTCTGGTTTTACGGTTGGGTCAGGGGGTGAGCCGTCAGGGTGAGGATGAGGAGCTGGGTAATACATCACATCTCTGAACCTCCTCACAAAGATAGAAGTCCAGGATGTGTGCGTGTGTATGTGTGTTACAGCCAGGAGCCCCGCGGGAGTGTGGTGGTGGGGTGTGGGGGGGGGGGGGGACGCTTCGTGCTTTTGCCTTTTGGAAAAATCGTGAGGTGAATATCAAACGAGCGAACGGCGGACATCGATTCCCCAGCATCCTCACGGACAGGTAAGCTCGGCTTAACTGTGAGCGAAGGGGCCGTGGGAGGCCCGATGTCATCGAAATGAGCAGAAAGAGAAGGAAATCACTCAATTAAAAATATATAAAATATTTAAACATTCATGATTCCCTTCTATATGCTGATAAATACGTCATTGAATTATTAAAATAAGTGTTCGGCTGCCCTTTTGTACGCGTGTCATTAGCATATTCTGTCAGTTTTTTTAATCTGTGACAGTTTTAACCTTTTCATAATTAATCTTTGATGAATATTGAAAATGCCGCACTTACATAATGTAAAAACACACAAATATTTCAAGGATTTTGAAGCAGCGAGGTACACGCGGACACTAATATCACCTGTCCTGATTTATGTTTTTGAAATAAATCAACTCATCAGGTGGCTGTGGAGGGAAAACGCTTCTGGAAAACTTGTGTACAAGTGTGTCTCCCCCCAGGAAGTAGCAGATCAGTATCAGCCAATCACAGTGCTCGCCTGCTGAGGACGCAACATGCCATTATTTCTCTGTGATGAAGGTCAATCCGGAAGTTCTTGATTGGAATAGTCAGCCTATTGGGGGGGGGGGTAGGCTTCACTACCAGAGGGGAGGCTTTGCGTCGTTAAGAGTCAACAGAACCTGTCACTCAAGACACGCTTAGTGCTTTCTCATCAGTTTGACCTTTCACCCCTTGAGCAGTGGGGCTGGACAGCCCCCCGGTTCCTCCGGGGAAACGTATCGACCAACAACTGACGACGGGCCGACAGTTAGCAGCTCAAATATGTCGTCGGGATAGCATTTTGTGTAACTAAGTAGCGAGGGATGAAAGAGGACAAATGAAACCTTTGCGGACTTTTCACAAATATTTGCTACCAATCTGGTAAAGCTATCGCATCGACCAACTAATCCAGGATTCCCGTCACATTAGCATCAAAGGTGTGAAGATTTTAAGATCTTCTCTCCTGAATGGGAGACGTAAACCTTCGCTGCAGCGCTAAAAAACCTGGGGCTTTACCTGAAGCTATCTAAATAACCGCAAATCCTGCTTTTGAAGAGAATATGCCGCAAGTCAACAGACAGAGATCCACATTTGTGGCGGGATTATCCGAGTAGTCCGGGTATTTTTTTTTTTGTACTCCCTCCTGCAATGGCTCAAATCGTAAACTGTGGCTCTTTAACGTTACCTACCTAAGCCTAAATGCTTAATCCTGAAGTCAAGGTCTCAAAGGCTTTCCAAAAGTCTCTCCATTCCCTCACACACAGTCGTAATACTGTGGCCCGTCTTCCCCGAACCTCCAGCTACTGTTTGAGACTAACCTACTTCTGTCATCACTAATCGGGCAGCACCCTATAGGAATTCGACAACTTCCTCCCTCTACCACATTGGCCCCGAGACCATGGGTGGTCCTCATGCAGGTGCTTTAGGAAAACACACTCTGCCGGTAGATCTACGCCCCAGGAGGCACTGTGGAAAACGCTTTTCTACACGATTTATTGTGGCGGTCAATTTAGCACAGCTGACATCAGCGGAATAAAAATACCCGCGCCCGAGGCCGCGGGAGCCAGACTCATCCGTACTCACATCGTCTCGTCGTTCTGAAACTCCAGCTTCCCGGCAGCCAGTTCATAATCCTCCCCGCCTTTGGCGGTGCCATCCACAGCACGGTAGGGGATGGCCACCAGGCCCCTGGCCCCCGAGGTCCTGAGCACCTTCACCTCCATCACCCCGACGCTCTCACTCACCCTCTGGCTGGAGCTCTCAAAGGTGAAGATACCTGAGGCAGAAAGAGGCGGATTAACGGGCTCTGCGGGGTGGGGGGGGCCGGCGGCTCGGTAGATGATGAGAGTAATAAACACCCACGCTCACTCCCATGCTTGCTCTCCAAGGTGGAGCGAATACACAATACACAGAGAGCAGGATCATAGATTACCTCCCACTCGCTCTTGTTGCAGGATAATGAGCTTCATTTTAATCCTCTCTGGATGTTATCGAGCATGGGAGGACTGCGGGCCTAATTGTTAAATATCTCGCTCTGCCCTGCAATGGAGATTCCGAGAACTGACGCAGTCCGGTGAGAAATAGGCCCAAAAAAAAGCTGAGCCATCTGTGTGCTTCAATATCAGCAATCTGACTCCACATTTCCCAGGCTGGCTTATGGATTAAAGAAGGGGGGGCAAACAGTCCCTGAAAAAGTACTTAGTGGGGGAGGGAGGACTTTTCGGATCCTTGAGAGGGCAGGACTGAGCTGAAGAAGGATAATTGGTGGAGCACACTTACAGCCTTTATTACTATTAGTACACGCGTTCCTTCCTTTGGTTTGTTGTTGGGAAAATGGGCCGAATAAGTGGCTCCTTTGCACATATTTGCCGAGGAAGGAAGTTAGCCGGATTTCAACTGGGTGACTCACTACAGCCGAGTGTTTGGAGGACTATTGCCCCTTCCCCCCCACAGCTCATCAGCCTGATTTGAATACATTTTCCGGACATTCGAGGTGCAGTGGTCTCGAGAGCTGAACAGATTACCAGGATTTTTATACCCAACGAGAATTCTTGGAAAAGTTCGGCAGGTGCTCCAGGTCTCACCTGCGTGATCGTCGTCGTAGATGGTCACCGTTGCTGTGTGGTTGTCACCCAGCACGGCCTTGGGGGTCACACTGGCATCCAGCGGGGCAGCACCGACTTCGGGATATCCAACCACTCGCGGGTTGCTAAGGTGGACGTAGAAGTACTCGTCCTCCTCGAAGATGTCATCGTCGATCACCCCGACCGTGATCTCTGTAATGACGTGTTAGGGCTGAGTTTGGTGCAGCGTTCTCGGTTTTTACTGACATTTCTGCAGCGAAGGCTTTTTTCACTTGGCACCTTTAACTGTCTCGCCGGGCTTGAACACCAAGGTCCCCTCGGCAAACTCGTAATCCGAACCCGCATTGGCAGTGCCGTCCTCTGTGCGATAATCCACCTTGGGGACGGATCGGGACGCCAAGGAACAGGAGGCAAGGTGAGAGCCGTCGGAGATGAAACGAGTTACACAGGCAGGGAGAGGAGGGTAGAGATCGAGGGGGGGAAGAGGGGAGGGGGTTCAGGCAGATGTGAGCAGGGGGTAGAGAAAACAAGAGAAACTGCTTCATTAAACCGAGCCCTCTGGTCAGATCGAGCCCGATAAAGACTTTGAAGATGCTACGACAGAACATTCCTGCGGTCCTCTCCGTTTGTTCTGCTCGTTAATGCTCTCCATGCTCAGTGCGCGCGCACGCAGGGCGACTCTCCGACAGCTCCCTCGCGGAACGGCACAACATCCTCAACCGTTACGTAAGAATCACAGTAATCCGAACAAGTTTATTCCGGCTACTGTCGTCCCTCTGGAGGTTCTTGTTGAAGCTAAAGGTGAGGCGGCGTGAGCTTTGATGTGATTCCTTTGAAGAGTTAAAGCATCCAAACTGCTTTGGGACTCGCTAGGCCTGAATAAACAACATGGGATTTTGGCGGGTTCGTGCTATTTCCCCGCACAATGAGTATTGTTTGCTCCCTCTTCTAGATTGCAACAACATGTTAGCTGCTCTTCTTACCCTTGTTAAGCTAAATAATCGTGGGACAAGAAAAGTGGGCGAATCAAAGAACGAGTCTTTTTTGAATACACAAACAACCACTGTAAATTTTTGTTTACAAGTACAATTACTTAAAATACTTTTGTTTTCTTTGTTTGATACCATTTGTAATTAGAAGTGTTCCTTCCTTTTTTGTTCCAAAACCCTTTTATTTTGAAGGGCAAGGACACAGTGAGAGAGGGAAAAAAAGGGAGAGGAAGAGAATAAGGAATACGGTAATGTTTGTTCACACTGCAAAGATAAAAGAAGTCTTATATTTGCCGCAGCTCGTTTTCATCCGGAAGGCATTTGGTTACCGAATGTGTCGATAATTACGTGATTTCGCGAATTTTGTCAACCCAACAGTCTGGTGATGAGCGAGGCTTATGCTTGCTAGCGTTTTCCAGATTGTTATCCAAAGTGTGGGTGGACGGAGCAGAAATGACGCAGCCTCCCGGAGCTTTGGATATCGAGGGTTGAGAAAGACTTATTTTCAGAGATGGAAGCTAACGTCCAAAAATCAGTTAGCTCGTGGAAAGGGAAGGTTTCTTTAATTTGACACTAAAATCAAGGTTTCGGGAGACTCGATTGATTTGGAGACGAGTAAAACTGGCACATAGTTTCTCTCTACCTTGGCGGTGACGGTGGCGTCCCCTCCGTGTCTGGCGACGGTCAGTTTCAAGGAGCCGCAGTTTTCGAAGCACTGGTATAGAGGGGGCTCAAACTCGATCCTGACGGTGTGGGGGTCGTCCTCCTGGGCCTGGGTCTCGTTGCTGCTCACCACCTGGTAGCAAAAGGCCACGTCACGCCCCAACATCACGGCTAACAGGAGAAGGAGGAGGAGGAAAGGCAACCTTGCGAGCCTGGTCGGCCGCGTGCTTCTTCAGGATGTTCCCAGCTCCGATCATCATCCTTGTGGCCTGGATCCTGTAAAACGCCCGGCTCTTCTGCTGCTGCATCAGGACCTGAGCACAACACCAGTCGAGAAGAACTGGCTCAGAAACGACCCCTCAAATCCTCCTATCTAATGACTAACATCAATCTACATAATCATTTTAAGGAAAAGGCGCGGGCCAACATTCGTTTCAAACCCGGATAGATCTTCAGATTAAGTGCAGCGCTGGCAGCGGTGTCATCTACTTAGATTTAAAGCCAGCGGACCAGAAATTTTTACTCCGGGGTTTTTATCGCTCTTGCGTGTCTTGAGAGGCACTCAGTAATTTCCAATTCAATTAAAAACTTCGTCTGTTTTTGTTGAGCTAATCCAACCCCGGGACCGCGAAGTTATGGCTGAATTGACGACAGATGCGCACGTGTGTGTGATGAAAGGCCACATACGCTGCACCCATATACGCATATTAACATAAAACGGCTACGATGGCAGTAAATAGCTCGTAGCTGTGATTAGCACAGCTCTGTATTCACGCGGAGGGGGGGTGCTTCGGTAAAACAGCCCCGGGTTGCTCGGAAAAAGCTTTATCACCTCAAACACCTTGTTTTTCATGCAACGTCGCCCCCTCGCTCGCACGTGAAATGTGTGGTTACATCCTGACGACTAACGGAAGAGCGAGGGCTTCGGGGGGGGGGGTGAACAAAGATAAAAGAAACTTGATAAAAGAAGATAAAAGAAACATGCTTTGGTTTCAGCTCATCAAAAGTTCTTCTAATGTGACAGTCTAGGTGCGTTGATGAGCTTTGATCCCCTGAAGTTCTTCCTCTCAGCCGCGCTAAGCTAAACGCTAATCAAGATCAAAGAGCGAGCGGTTACTTGATTGGGCCTGCCGACCTGATAGTTCGCCATCTCGATGAGCTGCTCCATGTCTTTGTCCGGGTGCCGCTGCTTCAGCTCTTTCAGCGTCCTTGCCATGTCCCTCCGGGCCTCGTCTTCCTCATCCTTGGCGCCTCCGTCCTCCGTCGCCCCCCCATCCAACCCGCCGCCGTGACAGTTGAGCACGAGCTGCCCGTCCAGCTCCAGCATGTCGATCTTCGTGAAGCCCCCGGGGCCGAGCGCCCCCGCCCCCACCCCGCCGTCCATGCCTCCCAAGCCTCCGTCGGCCCCGCCCTCCGTCTCGATGATGATGCCGCGGGCCTTGTCGGCGCGGTAGTGCTTCCGCATGTACTTGTAGATGAGGAGGCGGCGGTCGGCCACCCAGGCCTGGACCACGCAGAGGGGGAAAAAGAGGAAGGTCAGCACCGCCTCCCAGACCTGTGGGCGAGAGGGGACGCCGTCAGTCCTCGTTTATTTTCGTTCGTTATCAAGGGTCAAATCAGATCTCTCACCGCCACCTCCCCGGGGGAAAACACGCTCAGGATCAGGTAGAGCCAGATGTAGGCGAAAATGCTCCACGCCGCCGTGACAAAGAACACCCGCAGGTGCTTGATCTTGCGCGTCTCCCCGTCGGGGACCACGTAGACGCAGATGGCGATGATGACGAACATATTGAAGGCAGCGCTGCCCACGATGGTGCTGGGGCCCAGGGAGCCCGCGTCGAAGTTGTGGCCGCACACCTGCGAGACGGAGGCCCCCCCCACCGGTCAGATCATCCTGCTCCCGTTCTGCCTGAACCTGGCGAACTCACCTCGATGACGGACAGCAGGATCTCGGGGGCGCTGGAGCCCAGGGCCATCAGGGTGAGATTGGAAACGGTCTCGTTCCAGATCCGGACGGTCGCCGTGGTGGTTTCCCCATTGGATCTCTTGATGGTGATTTCCTTTTCTTGGGAGGTGATGACCTGGGGGGGGGGGCGGGAGTGAGAGTTTACAAAGATGACATCCCAGAAAATCAGGCCAAAGTACATCTGATGCCCCCTGGCGGCTGGTGACGAGAAATAAAGAGTAACTGAACCCCCCAAATTGAAACAAATGTATTTCGGGAGGAAGTCATGTTGGTTGATTGTGGTCCAATGCATTCAACATTTTAATCGAGGTATTTCAAGTTGGTGTATTTTGGTGTAAAAGCATAAGCGATTACCCTCTATGGATCTAATTTTGCTATCGGTCCCCTTCCGCTTTTCCTTTTTTGATGGAGGCCAATGATGTTTTGGAGGCAGCTTTCATTGTGAACCACCATTGTTGGCTCCACCCCCTCCAACCACTTCACAATGCAAACAAAAATGGTTTATTACGTTTGTCCGAGTTGCTTGTGTTTGCCAATTTTACCTTATGCATGTGCTACTGTGAGTATAGTGTGGCGGGTTGGGTGGGCATGGCTTAACTGGTCCAGCAGCCTCGCCCGCCGTACAAACCTCAGGATTCAGTTACTCTTTGGTAGAACCACCTAAAACCCGTGAAAGGTCACAAACCTCTATGGAAGACATGAACCGATCGGCGATGATGCTCATGCCCAGGAACATGTAGATGAGAGCTACGAAGTAAACAATGGCGCGGGCCACTTTGTCCCCTACGGACGGGTTCTGGGGGTTCCACACAGGCAGTATAACTCCTGAGAAGTACAAACAAAACAAGATGTAGCTCCATGTCAGCGCAGCCTGTTTTAGAAACCCAGAGGAGTTTGAGATTTCCTTGTTCGTCCTACTAAAACGTATTGAAATGGATCAATGCGCTCTACTTTTGGAGCTGCTACAGGGGAACTGCGAGCAGATAATTTATGCTTGCTTGGGCAATGAAGCAGCTTTGCAGGTTTAGGAATATTAATTCGAGTGTGATCCGAGGGAGGCGCGGAGTCGGTCCACCACCGTCCCTCCTTATCAGGTTTTAATTCATGTTCATCCGTCGCTGCCCACCTTCCTGACAGGCGTCCCCACTGGTGGAGCAGTTCTGCTTGGACGACCCCGCGTCCACGGGGCCGGGGCACCCCAGCAGGAGGCAGGAGGCCAGGAGGAAGAGGAGGGCCGAGGTGAGGGGGGAGGCCATAGTCCTAGGAGGGTGCTGGGGCGTCACTGGTCTCTAGCGGGTTTGTCTGGGGACGGCTCAGCCTGGAGGGACGCTCCAATTCCTGGATGGGGGGGGTGAAGAGGGGCGGACTGTTAGTCGGACCCGTCGTTACATCAGATTTAGTTTTTAAAACCACATTTAAGAGAAATCCTTCTTCCAAGCTAAGAGAGAAATCTCCACTCTGTTTTTTTTTCCCTCCACATCTGCCGCTCAAAGCGGCTGTCGCATCCGCCCATTATCAAGCGGCTGGAAGCCCCGCAAGAGGCAGTCAAGTAGTGATACTCGATGCCCCCCCCCCCCCGCCACCCGCCACCCGCCCGCGGCCCTCTGTGGGGAAACCAATCGCCGCGGACCCCCCCACCCGCTGCGGCAAGTCCCCGCGGAAGGGAAAATAAAAAAAAAAACAGACAATCTTCCCCGAGTGCACTTTCATCAGTGTTGCTTTCAGCTTAAAACCCCCCCCAAACCGATTGGACGGGGACGGGGCTGTGGTCCGCAAATGAATGAAACGTCTAAACCCTTAAATGTCCCGGGATGTCGCAGTCCTCGTCGATGCTTTTGAGGCTCACAAAGAATTACTGTGAGCTCCGCCCCCATCTTAGCATTGCGGAGCGCATTTCGCTTCTTCTGATGGAAAAAAATCGGAATTCAACGGCAAGGAAGAAACGACTATCCGACGCTGATCGTCCCGGGAATTTTGGACACTTGAGGCGACCTCGTTCCCGATTCGATAGGGGGCAAGTTTCCCAGTTGCAGTTCCAACTGCACCAGTAGGTGGTGCTGTTGGGCAAAAGGGATTCCTCCCAGCCACAGCTGAATGTTCTGAACGCGGATGAAAGGCGGGGTATTCCCACGTTCTTTTCGGTATCCTCTCGGGCACAAAAAAAAAAAAAAAGCCCTTTGGTGTGCGGATCTTGATGCACGTCAGCGGAAACTCCTGTGTGGATTTCATGCCCAGGCGGCGCACGTTAGCCGAGCTGGGAAATTCACCGTGGAGGAAGCAGGCGGGCCCTCCAGAAAAGGGGAAGTGGGACAGTTCAGACTGGGAGCGCTGGGTCAGCGCTCGCCGCCGTGATGTCGTTGACCTTGCGCTTGTTGCTTGTGCTGGTTTCCGTCGCCGATGCGCGACCGCAGTCGTTGCAACACACACGCAAACGCCTGTGGGCCAAACTGCCGACCCCACCCCCTTCACCGTTTACACACACACACACAAACACACACACACACACACACGGGCACTTAGTCATCTGTCATGACATTAGCGGTGAGTTCCTGACCTTGTCTTCATCTATCTTCCAGGGTCTTCCCTCTCCAACATCAACCTGTCACTCCGATCCCCCGTTAGCTCCTCTCCCCTTCTCTTTCTCCTCGCCAGCACCCTGCCGCTTTCAGTTCTTTATTCTTTCGTACATCTTTCATACATCTTCCATCAGAGGTCACGCCCCACCGTGATTTCTTTTGTTGGGTAACATCGCACTTGTGAGGCAAATCCGTCATCCATAAAATTCCTGCAGAATTCTCCGTTCCCTCTCCTTTACTTGCTTTACTTACCTCCACCCCCCTCCAACCCCCGACTTTAGCCCTCTCTAACATGCTGCCCTTTACCTTCAGCTGGACCTTTACCTCCCCTCCCAGGGTCAGGTCTTATCCCAGCCCACAGGACCTGGTGGTGCCCCCCTCTTCCAACAGGCGGATTCTTTTTAGGAGACGGCGGACAGCTTTTCTGACACCAGCTCGGAGCATTCTCGCCCCGGCGCACACTCGACAAGAGCGTTAATGCGTGCATTCTGCATGTCCAGAAGGCTTCCCCTCTCCGGATGTGAACCGTTCTGACTGATCGCACGAGCGCTGCGAGCTCAGCCGGACTGGAAAACGCGGCCGAGGACTCGCAAGAGCGGTCTCAGGCGAACTCCGGTCCCTTCGATGCGGCGCGATCCAGGTGATCCGGCGGCGACACGGCCAAGAGATTATGAGGCAGAGAGGCGGGAAATCTACTGCAAACTCCACATTACGTAACCCCGCACTCGTGCGTCACTCCGTTAATGCTGCGCCTGAGCCGGCGGTCTTCAATGCCGCTGCCTTCCAGTCTTACTGCTACCGGTGGTCGCATCCCTCGCTCAATAGGCCCGTGTCGCCCATCCTTTCACAACACCACTAATGAGTGACGCGGCCTAATATCGAGCCGAAGAAGCCGCAGTAATGAGATCACACCCGACCCTCCCCAACCACCTGCGGCTGCCAGGGCGGCCATCGGGAAACCAGAGATGGATTTCACCCGGAAGTCTGCCGATCGGATCGCGGGTAATCGGATTACTGGGTTGCGTGAATGGAATTGCGAACAGCGGTTGGAGGGTATGATCGCATGCAGGATGGGGGCGTGAAGCGTGAAAGTCATTAGCGTGGCGTGGGGATGCATTTAGCGGGGTTGCTGAGGCTCCGCGGTCGCACCGCGTGACATCAGGACTTGATAAAGAAGCGAATCAAGGCTGCAGCCTATTTTTAAACACAGAAAAACCAACGGAATGGACGCATGTGTGTGTGCAGAGGGCGCAAGGCGAACAGGTTTTTTATTGCAATGTCCCTCCCCCTCGCCTGCCCTAACAAAATTACCTCTCCTCCACAGCAAAGGGAGGAAGGGGAGACAGATGAAGCCAGTGTGGCTGGTCAGAACAGCATGTGTTTGTGTGTGCATATGCACATATGTGTGTGTGTGCTGGATACTGAGTGGGTTACCTGGTTTTAAAGTTGAGGTTAGAATTGGGTTTAGGTTAGGTTGGGGTCAGGAGGTCAGGTAGGATGGTTTACGGTCAGGGGGTTTCGGGTCAGGGGTTTTAGTGTTTGTTTGTTTTTTATAGCATACATTATGAAGGCGTTCAGCCATGTTCAATCTAGCAGTGTGACTGTGAAGTGCTCTATGTTTTCTTCCTGAAACCAAGTATTAAGCTTTTAAGTGTTAAGTTTAAACCAAGTTTTTTTTTCTGGCTTGAAAAAAACCCATAATGTCGAGGAAATTAAATCTGTAGTCGCACCCAAAAGGCGAATAAGGAAGGAAGAAGTTTGAACTTTGAAAGGCCTTAAAACATGTAAAATCATTGTAAAAAAATAAAACAGTTTATGTCGCAGATTTCATCTAGAAATATAAGGATATGTGTGGGTTTGTGTGTGTGTGTGTGTGTGTGGGGGGGGGGGGGTCTGCAGTTGCAGAGGCCCCGGGCCAAGCGCTGGGGTTGGGGGTCGATGGTTCAAGGAGGCAATGAGGCGACAAGGCCAAAACTGAGTTGGAGCAGCTATTGAGGAGAAAGCGGGACAGCAGTGGTGGGGGGGGGGGGGGTGATGGTGGGTGGGTGGATGGGTGGCCCCGGGTGTTAAGGGCTGGGATCCTTGAGAGGAGAGACACAGATGCAGAAAAAGAAAAGAGGCTAGAGGAGGAGACACACAGCCACCAAGAGGAGGCTGGGAGTGCGGCTCCGGGATTACAGCGATCGGGCGGCCAGAGAACCGATGGGACGCATAATTAGCCGGATCCGACCACGCCCCCCCCCGGCGGGCCACCCGGGTGTGTCAGGGAGCGCGGCGGAGCGAGACCCGAACTCCGGAGTGGAGATAGGCGATTTGGGTTGAGACGAGCAGCTCTTTAAGAGGGCTCAGACACACTTAACCAACACACACTCTCTCTCTCTCACACTCTCTCACACGCACACACACACACACACACACACACACACACAGTATGGATTCCAGATCTGGGAGGTATATAATAGAATCATGCTTGATTGATAAACCTCAGTAGCAGCGACGGAGCAGGATGGGATTGTGTGTGCTATATAGATGTCAGCTTTAGTCATATGATACGCGCAAAGTCGGATCAAGCCTCCAGCAAAGGTCAGGAAGGTTAAGAAGGAGAGAGAGAGAGAGAGAGAGTGAGTGAGTGAGAGAGAGTGAGTGGGGGGGGGAGTATCTTTGCATAATCCCACTGGTCTGGGGAAAAAAAAACTCTCGACTTTTCCCTCATCCTGCCTGTGAGCGAGGCAGATTCTCATTTAGGGAACGACACACACGAAAATAAAAAGGTGAGGCAGGTTTGCGGAGGGGGGGGGGTCTCGAGGGCCCCCGCTGCCCCGCAGAGTTGATGAGGGTTAATATCTCTCCGCCCGAAGCAATAAAACTTCCATTTACTGCTAATTCCTCTCCGTCGTCTCTGAGGGCTTCGGAGTCTTAAAATGTCGTTACGAGTCGGCGATGTTGGAAAAAAAAAAGTAAATAAAAAAAACACAAAGAAAGAAAAAAAACAAAAAACCTCAGCTCGCGTTTCGCATTTCCAGCGAGCGCATCCATCAGCGTTGCCGCGCCGATGCGGAGAAGCTCTGGGGGCGGGGCCGGGAAGCGGATGGTAGAAGGGTTTTAATGGGGTGTGATATTAAAAACCGAACAAACTCAAGGAAAAGGAGGGGTTTGTGTATGTTGTAACTGTGTGTGTGTGATGTGAGGTCAGGGATGGAGATCAGAGACCTCACCGCGTACCGCCCACCGAAGCTTCGCCACAGACAATCGACACCTTCTCCCGATGGGCGTGGCCTCCTCCAGGGGGCTGACGCGCCCCGCTACAGAACAAAAGAAGGTCCGGGGGCCGGTTTCAGGAGCACAACCACCAGGCCGAGGTGTCGCCTCAGCCTCCGAAGTCCCCAGATCCCAATCCAACTGGGCGCCAAGTCCGACCAACGCAAGCCCCGCCTCCCAACATGGCGGCGCCTCTACACACAACAGCTCCATCAAAGCTTTTAGGAACTAATCCAGATCGTCAAAAACAAATCGTTTAATCTTCCTCATGGGCCTTTAAAATCTAGAACACATTCTTCCCCTCGCCTAAATAGGACAGAAAGCGAGCTCTATGAAGGCGAGCTTGTCCGTTTACGCCTCGACCGCATTCACCGTCGGCCCCTCGCCTTCGTTCTCGCGGCTCCACGCCGGCGCAATGTTAAAAACACGACGACTCTTCTGAGAAACAGGCGTTGTGAGGACACGCCCACGTGGTCCTCCTCAGTGAAAGAGCACGCCACGACACCAGAGCGCACCAAAACACCGGTTTGACCCTCCAGGAGCCAACGGGAGCTGCCTCTGCTGTGGGGAGGAGTCACTTTCACTTTCATTTTCCACTGAATTGATGCTGAGATCATCCCGCTATCTTGCGGAAAGTCTTTTTGTTCTCCCTCTCTTCTTCCTTAGGTCTTATTTCCAATCCTCTTTTCCTCCCCGTGCCCCCCCCCCCATATGTCATATAACACAATCCTTATAAAAAAGGCTGAAGAAAAGCCTCTCGTCAGTGACGGCTTAGAGGAAAGACAGTCTACTTGTGTGTGTGTGTGTGTGTGTGTGTGTGTGTGTGTGTGCCTGAGAGCGAGAGTGGGGGGGGGATGGGGGAGGGACAGAGAGAATGGGGGAGATAGAGGGAGACAGAAAGGGAGGGACAGAGAATGGAGAGAGAGAATCGGGGCAAGAGAGAGAGGGAGGGAGAGAATGGGGGGAGAGGGAGAGAGAGAGAGAGAATGGGGGAGAGAGAATGGGGACGAGAGAGAGGAAGAGAGAGAGAATGGGGAGAGAGGGGCCAGAGAGGGAGAGAGTGTGGAGAAAGAGAATGGGGAGGGATGGAGAGAATGGGGGAGATAGAGAGAGAGAAAGGGAGAGACAGAGAATGGGGAGAGAGAGCAAGATGGAGAGAGAGAGAGAGAGAATGGGGAGAGACCCATGAGGGAGAGAGATTGGGGTAGAGAGAGAGCGAGAGCGAGCGAGAAGTAAACACAAGGACAATAATTGAAAGCTGTTTTAATCCCTTTTTATCTCACTCGCTTCTGACCAGTAATTTAGGCGTACACGCATTTTACACACATCCACACACACACACACACACACGCACACACAGCCTAATTTATGTCGTTCGTCCTCACGTCCGTGTTTTCATCGTCGCACAAGAACCTCTCCGCACTATGAGGTCATAATTACTTTGGCAGCTCATTAGTCGCCGTGGTAACAGTGAGGGGGGGGGGTCACCCCCGGGGAGGCTCTCTCTTCCATATTTTCCACCTCGCCGTCTTCCAACAGAATTCCGCCGAAGAGCAGCGAAGCCGTTCGACGGGAACGAGCGGACCGACGGCGTTCACCGAACCGCCGATCCCAGAAGGACCCCGGACACGAGCGAACGAGACCACGAGGGGGCGGAGCCAACAGGCCGCGCGGTTAGCCGCGTGATTAATGAGATGGGGAACTTATTATGGTTATGAGTGTGAAGCGAGCGCGCATCAGGCAGGGAAAATAAAGCCGGGGCGACATGAGCTGATTCAATTAGAGGCATTTCCTCATAAATCTGGCTGTTAAGTGGAGATTATGATGGCGGGCTGGAACAAACAGCGGCGCCCGACCGGATCCGGCTGCCACCGATCGATCCTCTCCGGACCGCGAGGTGTTATCTTTGCGGCAGGCGCTCGGGTTTTGGCGCGGGGACCGAGCGCCCGGGTCGACTCGGCTGGCAGAGCCGGCCGGTTTTTGATTGTTTACTCCTCTTATCGATGCCGGCAACGCCGCGCTGCTACGGGCGCGATACCGGAGCGCCGGAGCCCCGGGAGGCGGGGCCTGCTGGAGGTTTCCTCCTGTTGGGAGGGAGGCGCCTCGCCCTGGGCAGGAGCTGGAGGAATCAAGCTGAGTGACATGGATGGAAGGGTGCTGGTGACTTCCTGAATGAGATGAAGGTGTTGAGATGAAGGGAAGGGGGGCGGGAACACACACACACTCACAAACACACACTTGTACTGCTATCTTTGTGAGGACCTTCAAAAGTGTAACGATTACCTGATGACCCTAAACCATCCTACCTGACCCTAAACCATCCTACCTGACCCTAAACCATCCTACCTGACCCTAAACCATCCTACCTGACCCTAAACCATCCTACCTGACCCTAAACCATCCTACCTGACCCTAAACCATCCTACCTGACCCCCTAACTCTAAACCATCCTACCTGACCCTAAACCATCCTACCTGACCCTAAACCATCCTACCTGACCCTAAACCATCCTACCTGACCCCCTGACCCTAAACCATCCTACCTGACCCTAAACCATCCTCCCTGACCCCCTGAACCTAAACCATCCTACCTGACCCTAAACCATCCTACTTGATCCTAAACCATCCTACTTGATCCTAAACCACCCTACCCTAACCCCTGACCCTAAACCATCCTACCTGACCCTAAACCATCCTACCTGACCCTAAACCACCCTACCTGACCCCCTGACCCTAAACCATCCTACCTGACCCTAAACCATCCTACCTGACCCTAAACCATCCTACCTGACCCTAAACCATCCTCCCTGACCCCCTGACCCTAAACCATCCTCCCTGACCCCCTCCCCAACTCCCTGACCCCCTGACCCTAAACCATCCTCCCTGACCCCCTGACCCTAAGCCATCCTCCCTGACCCCCTGACCCTAAACCATCCTACCTGACCCCCTGACCCTAAACCCAGTTAATCCCAACCTTAACCTGACCCTCAAACATCCAGCCAGAATATCCTCACTCTGTTGGTAGAATTCTGGTACTTGGCGATCTGATACGGACATCACACACACACACACACACACACACACACACACAGAAATTGAATATTAATAGAGTTTCGTGTCAGCATCATGATGAGTAGTGATGGTGCCGCTCAGGACCGGCGCCATTAGCGCAGTCACACGCGGTGGCGGCGGCTCAGCAGCAGATGTGGCGGGTTGGCACTCGAAAGCAGCTGGAAGACAGACAGCCAGGCCGGCGGGGGAGACAAAGACGGGAAGGGGAAAAAAAAACACAAATGACAGCGAGAGGGATTTAGATTAGGGGGCGAGGATTTTTCGGGCTTGGCAGCGAGTCAATCGGAGGCGCCGGGGGTGGCGGCGGCGGCGGCGGCGCCGCGGCGGCCTGGCAATCAACGGGCTGGAAGGCCCTCGTTACCTCAAGGTCAGTCCACGCACACAGGCCCGACGGGGCCCGCGGCAGGTCCACCCTCGTTTCTGTCGCCATTCTTTTGTCCGCGCCGTCGTTATCGACCGTTCGGGGGGGGCGGGGCGAGGGGGCGTTCCACGCGTGCCGACCCTGAGATCACGTCCCGTTGACGGATTCGCCTCGTTCCGCGAACTAATTGCGCGATTCAATAATTCGGGCAGTCCGCGGAAATCTCCCGTCGCTGACGAGAGCGGCCGTCTCTTTCGCCGAGCGCAAACTCGGCGGGAAAGCTCGGGCGGGGACCGGCGATTCTGGAGAGCGACAATGAGGCGGAGTAGCGGAACTGGAAGATCGAGAAGAAGAGGGAGCGAGGCGGCGGCGGTACGAAGCCCAGCGCGCGCGAGGACCAAAGGCTCTCGAGAGCGAGTAAAACTGGATGATGAGGTCACGTCAAGGTCAAGAGCATCCGCATGAACACAAGCGGGGGGGGTCACATGACAGGGAGGTTTCCAGGGAAACAGCTAGGAAAACCTCGGTCTCCACGACGTTCCTGAGAGACAGAGAAACAAACCTGGCAGCGTGTGTGTGTGTGTGTGTGTGTGTGTGTGTGTGTGTGTGTGTGTGTGTGTGTGTGTGTGTGTGTGTGTGTGTCTGGAAGCTGGCCATTTTCCAGCCGTTTGGTGCAGAACCCCTTCAGGGCTGCGGCTGAAGCTTCAGTTGAGCTGCCGCGACCCGAGTCGGCCCGACCGGCCTGACCTCGCTCCCGAGTCTCCCTCGTCGGGCGGCGCCCGCGAGGACGAGAAGATTAATTAGCTGGTGGCGTTGGGGGAGGGGGGGGGGGGCACCTGGGGGACGGGGGGGGCTCAGTTACATCCGGAGGGACGGGGGGCGTGACATAGGTGGGAAGTTCGGATCCCACCTCATCGCTGTGATGATGAGGGCCTCTCGGAGTTCGCCATTAATTACTTGGCTGAGTGTGTGTGTGTGTGTGTGTGTGTGTGTGTGTGTGTGTGTGTGTGTGTGTGTGTGTGTGTGCGCGCAGCCGTGAAAGCACCTCTGCAGCCGGGAGACAAAGAGACGCGAAGGAGTCAAAATGTAGAGTCCCCCAAACAGGTGCGTCTCGTCCCTGACTCACCCCGACCCCGTGTGCGAGGGCTAACCCCCCCCCCCCCGGGGGACCGCACACGGCGCCACCATCTGCTTTCCGCTCGCCGCCGCCGCCGCGTGCTCCTTTGATTCCGGCCGCCGCTTTCGCCGCAGAGGGCGGCTCGCCCGGTGGCGCCCTTGGCTTGCCGTTACCACGGAAACGTGGGAGATGGAATCGGAACTTCGGGGCGGGAGCAATGAGGACGTCCTCGGATCGATTACAAAAATATCCCAGCTTAAATCAATCGAGATGCAAATGTCTCCACACACACACACACACACACACACACACACACACACACACACACAGTTTTTTCGGGTCCCCCGAGCTCTTGAATTAAATCAGCAACGTCGTGTAAAGCGCCGCTAGCGCTCGGAGGTCGACATAAACGTCCTGCGGCGCGCTTAGAAAACAAATACGCCGATAAAAATAAAACCGCTTGTCAATATTTAAGTAACTCGAGCGACCTCCGACTTCGACCGAGTCGCCTCTCCTCGTTATCCGCGTGCACAAACGAGGCCAAACAGCCGTCGTCTTTGGGGGGGCGTGGCCTAAGCGACGACGGAGACCACCGAGGAGAAACGAGGGCGGCGGAAGGGCGGACCCGGCGAAACCGTCTTTGATCTTTTTTTTTTTCCCCCCGAACGCGTCTGTTTTTATTTTAATTCATCAAACGGAGGTTTTACGCTACCAGCCTCTTCGGCCTTAAAAGGGCGAAGTCTCTCCGGCGGGTCCCCAGATTTCGATAAAGACCTTCATCCACTTCAGCCCGACACAACGACGGAGGCCGGGAAGCGGTTCTCCCTGATCAAAGGGCCGGATTCTTTACCGCCGCCGTCATGGTCGGTTCATCAGATCGAACCTCCGTCCTCCCCCTCTTCTTCGGGCGCTCTCCCTGCTCCGCTCCGGTTCAATATTCGAATTTGTCGCCTCCCCTCCGCCGGGGGCTCCATCGATCGGCGCCGATCCGAGGCCATAAAGCAGCCCGCGCTGGCGCGCGTCAGCATCTCCGGGAGGCCGCGGCCACAAATTACGCGCGGAGGACGGCGAAACTGATTTACCTCGTCCCCGGAGACGGCCGCGCGTGACGCTGTTCCCCGACCGAGACGGACGTTTCTAATTAAATACGCGTGCTGCCCGCGCATCAAAGGAAAGGAAAGCAATCAAAGCATCAAAGGATTGGGAAGAAGGCTTCGCTTTAATTACCGCGCCTCGTTTTAATCTCCCTCGGTTTGACTCGGACCCCCCCCCACGACAACGCTTTCAATTGTCTGCGGTGTTCTTTATTGATTAGCCGATGGTGAGTATCGGACAACTATCAACAACCACGCGCGCTCATCACAGCCGAACAAACATCCGAACATTGTCGTCACGACGTCGCGTTTCAGCCCAGCGTCGCATTTGTGTCCCTTTTGGGGGGAAATGGCCTCGCAAGTATAGTAAGACCCTGCTGCACTGAGTCCCGGCGGTGTGCGCGCGTTTATGAAGCAGCAGTGCATGATGGGGGATTTTCGAAAGGTCAGAGTAGAAACCAGATGGTTTTCAACCACAAATACAAACAAGCGCACACATACACACACACACACACACACCCACACACACATACACATACACCGATCTGTTGAAATGGCACCACGTTGAGTTGAGGGTGACTGACTGTTCCAGGAGACTGCCTATTTGGTTGTTTGCTTTGTCGACGCGCGCACACACACACACACACACACACGAAACACACACTCTCTCTCACTCACACACTTTAACACACACACACACGCACGCACACACACACACTCTCTTTCACTCACACACTCGCACACACTCTCTCGCACACAGACACACACACACACTGTCTCTCACACGCACGCACACACACACTCTCTTTCACTCACACTCTTTCACTCACACACATGCACACACTCTCTCGCACACACACTCTCACGCACAGACACACACACACACTCTCAACTGAAGGTGAGTACATTGGGTGACTCAGGCCAGCGTCTCCAGGCGCTGAGGGAGTTTCTGAGCATCGCCCGGTGCGTCACGTGAGTGCGAGCGCTACCTCGGTATCGCCCGGACCGACGTGCTTCTGAGGGACCTGACCTTCTCTCAACGTTATTCGAGATCTCTCTGACATTTGGAGGAACGCGCCTTCCTCTCCAGGAGCGGACCGGCGCTACCCGCCTCGTTTCGGCGCAATAAAGCGACACCGGAAGTGGGACGCCCTCGACCTCGAGTCGAACGGGGATCAACCGTTGGGGCGACTCTTCACGGAACGCCCTCGCCCACTCGCACGTGCTCGAGCGCGCAAACGACGCGAAGGCAGCGGAGACTCGGTGGCGTTGCCGTGGTGATGAATGAGCGACCAAAACCACTCTAATGCTATCGTCAGAGTTAAGAGAGAGGTGGGTGATTAGAGCCGTTGCGACGAAGACAAGTGGAACGAGGATTAACGAGTTGTGCGTACGAGCCCCCCCCCGACCTCCCCCCCGAGCTCGTTTTTTTCGGATCTTTGGATCAATGCCGTCTTCGCACTTCTAAGCGGGACATTATTTGACCCAAGGGGGATCCTGAAGGAGGTCAATAACAACACGCGCATTACCGAGTTTTTTTTGGTTTTTTTTCAGAGTAAATTGGATCGAGATCAGCTTCCTGTCCGTCGGGGTGACGGCAGGGTGACGCGGCGAAAGGCGGCGAAGGGATACGAGCAGTCGGGGTGAATCGTGGATGGATACGTTTGGTAAAGCGGTAAAAAAAAAACATCGGAAACGCACCGGTCGTGTTTCTGGTACGCAAGTAAGTACTGGTCATACGGCTAACTGATCACCCAACCCTCCCCCCACCTCAGCGACGACTGCGTGGGTGCCTCTGCATCCTGGGATTGATTAGCAATGTCTTGCCTAGCCACTTGAAAGGAATTAAGTCCGATTAATCGATCCGCCGATCTCGAGGTTGGCGCTGAGGGGCGCCTGTGAGATTGTTTGAAGCGTTGCATCCTGATCCGAAAAACCTCCGGGGGGGCCAGATCTGAGAATAACAAGTGCTCATCTCACACACTCACACACACACACACACACACACACTCACACACACACACACACACACACACACTCACACACACACACACACACACACACACACACACACATACACACACACACACTCTCTCGAGGGAAGCAAAGACGGGATATTTCATCTTCCGTAAAAACAGCACGCTCATACATATTTAAACATGTGTCCGTGTTAGCTGCGCACGTGCGCGCGCAGCATGGGGACGCGCACGTGCGAGCGCGCACGTCAAACCCCTCACCGCGGGGCTTTGATGTGGCTAATCTGCGCGGGGAATCGTTAACGGGGCAGGCGCGCCACCGCCGTCGCGGCTGAACGCGCGACCGGAGCCGCAGACGGTCTGCCGAGCGAGCAACAGATTGTAGAGTTCCTCGGAGCTGGAAGAGTGTGTGTGTGTGTGTGTGTGTGTGTGTGTGTGTGTGTGTGTGTGTGTGTGTGTGTGTGTTGGGGGGGGTGATGAGATACGGAGGAGGAAATGAGGAGAGCTGGAGACAAATGGATAGAGACACGGCCATGAATGTTTCAAGATGAAGGCCGTATTACAGCGGCGACTTAATGAAGATGGTCCTCGGGGTGGGGGGGCAGGTGGGGGGGGGGTCAATGGCTTCTTAACCAGCTTTAAGGGGACCTGATGGGGAATTGGACGACCTGCTGGGCCTTGAACGCCATCGATCGCCTGGAATCTCCGACGTGTCCCACCGCATCTGAATCAGACGCTAAGTTAAGTAGCTGTGCGCCCCCCCCCCCCAGCACTGTGACAGGACCCCAACTGTGGCTTTCGGTAATCCACATAATGCAATGTATGCAATCCCATAATGCATATTACTCCTGCGCTGTTACGCAACGCGCGATCGGCATAATCTCCCCGCTGCTGCCGACGGACGGCCTCGGAGCGACGCACGAGAGCAGGTCGGGCTGCAGATGTTCCTATTTGGCATCGGGCTGCCTCGGTTAATTTGCCCAGTTGTGTGCGTGTGTGCGCGCGCGTGTGTGTGTGTGTGTGTGTGTGTGTGTGTGTGTGTGAGATGCTGAGGAGCAGTGGCAGTGCGGTGCTCAGACTTTCCTTCCTTGGTAATGTCACACACAGAATGGATAAAAGGGAGCCTGAGGGAGCGAGCTCGCTGGCACACGCGCATACACACACACACACATACACACACACACACACAGACACGCTTATGCATAAATAAGATTGAACATTTGAACTTGGTGTACTCACAACAAAGCACAATGCTTCCATGCTGTCTGTTCTATAATGTTCTTTTACTCTTGACTTGGTATCTCTCTCTCTCTCTCTCTCTTTCTCACACACACACACACTCACTCACTCACACATGCGCGTGCACTCACACACACACTCGGGTACAAGCTGTCCATGAAGTGTTACTTTTTCCCGCTGCAGGCCTCTGTAACACCCAAACACGCACTCATTTAAACTTTTCTCCTCCTCCCGACACGTCCGAACCCCCCCAGCAGGAACACTGTGCCAAAGTCATCCTTCCCCTCGTCTCAGAGCCTCACCCGCCCCCACCCCCCCACCCCTCCCCACCCCTCCCAGCTTAATCCCCCCCCACACACACACACCTGTCACTCACCAACCTTGAGACGCGCATCTGACAGCGTCGAGCCGCGTTCACCGGCACACTCCCTCTCCTCCATCTCTTTTTCATCTCAGAAGAGAAGAGCCTTGCCAATAAAAGTGTGTGTGTGTGTGTGTGTGTGTGTGTGTGTGTGTGTGTGTGTGTGTGTGTGTGTGTGTGAGGCCTGTGTGTGTGTGTGTGTTCAGGAAGTGGTAAAACTAAGGAAGTCACACGAACTCTCTCATTAGAATCCCCAGCCACCAAGTCTTTGTACGTATACGTGTACACACACACACACACACACACACACACACACACACACACACACACACTTCAATTGTGATAGCTTTCATAGAGATAATTAATAATTAATTACCCTAACCCTTGTCAAAAATTCCAATTTCAAAGCGAACCCTTGAAAATTTCTCACGAGCACAATTTTTTTAAAGGTTGGAAAATTTGCAAATCTCCGTTTTTTTTTCTTCTTCTTCTCTTTTCCCCCGCACTCCCGTCGTCCAAACTGTTTGATTAGCCGACGCGCGGGCCCAGCCGTCGCTCCAGCTCGCCCGCCTTCGCGTGGATCTGTTCGAGACAGAAGGGCTCGGCCCTCGCCGGTTTGATCCGAATCCGCCGCTGCGTCGGAATTCCGCGATTTTTTCGGG
Source organism: Lagocephalus sceleratus (assembly GCA_911728415.1). Taxonomy (NCBI): domain Eukaryota; kingdom Metazoa; phylum Chordata; class Actinopteri; order Tetraodontiformes; family Tetraodontidae; genus Lagocephalus; species Lagocephalus sceleratus. The sequence continues at coordinate 4,528,355 of CAJVRN010000234.1, forward strand.
GCTTTTTTTTCTTTTTGCTATTTTTGCCAACACCGCAGCGCAGCGACGCCTAAAAATATATGAAAGTGATGTTTGAGCAAAGGAAGAGAGGCCAGGAGGGAGGCAGAGCGACTGCAGTGGCATGACAACAGAGTGGATTATGGGTATTTAGGGGCCCCGTGTCATCCACTCCTGTTTCCTTTCATTTTTATTGCACTCCCATCTATCGCTTTAGCGCTTATGATCCTCGTCCTTCCTCTAATCCAATCAGAAAGTCACCAGACACGGCAACCCCCGACACGCGAGCACGCCCCGCCCCGGCCCCCCCGGAGACGACGCTTCGGATCGGGCGCGCGGCTTTTGCATGGTCGCATGCAAAAGCAACCTGCAGTCATGCATGCGACGAGGCCCCCGCGTGGACCCTGATCAGATTATGTAAGGAAGGTTCCAGCGCTCCGCTGCGACAGATTACGCACAAATGAACAGAAGAAGAGATTGGGAGAGGGAGCGGGAGAAGACAGGGAAGTAAATTGGTTCGGGGGGGGGCAGGAGAAGCAGCTGGGCAGGAAGAGACGGGAATAACAGCAGCATATGAGCGGGATGGTGGGGAAGAGAAGGAGAGAGGACAGATAAGGGGGGGGTAAACAGGGATGGATGGATGGGGGGCGGGGGGGTTAAGAGAGGTGGGAGACCAGCGGAGTGATCCGGCAGGTGAATCAGTAGAGAAGCAGTGAGACGGAGAGAGGGATGGGAATGGGGGAGGGGAGGAGAGGAGAGGAGAGGAGAGAGGAGTAGGAGAGAGGAGAGGAGAAGAGGGGAGAGAGGAGAGGACGAGAGGAGGAGGAGAGAGAAGAGGACAAAAGAGGAGGAGGAGAGAAGAGAAGGAGAGGAGGAGAGTGGAGGAGGAGAGAGTAGAGGATGTGGAGAGAGGAGAGGAGGAGAGAGGAGGAGGAGAGAGGAGAAGATGAGGAGAGAGGAGAGGAGGAGAGAGGAGGAGGAGAGAGGAGAAGATGAGGAGAGAGGAGAGAATGAGGAGAGGATGAGGAGAGAGAAGAGGAGGAGAGATGAGAGGATGAGGAGAGGATGAGGAGAGAGAAGAGGACAAAAGAGGAGGAGAGAGAAGAGGAGGAGAGAGTAGAGGATGAGGAGAGGATGAGGAGAGAGGAGAGGGGATGAGGAGAGGAGAGGAGAGGATGAGGAGAGGATGAGGAGAGAGGAGAGGATGAGGAGAGGATGAGGAGAGGATGAGGAGAGGAGGTGAGGAGGAGAGGAGGAGGAGAGAGGAGAGGATGAGGGGTGAGGATGAGGAGAGAGGGAGAGGATGAGGAGAGGATGAGGAGAGAGGAGGAGGAGGAGAGAGGAGTGAGATGGGGTGGGGATGAGAGGAGAGGAAGAGAGGAGGAGGAGAGAGGAGGAGGAGAGCAGAGGGGAGGAAGAGAGGAGAGAAGGATGGGGAGGAGTGCAGAGGAGAGGAAGAGAGGAGAAGGAAAGGGGAGAGAGGAGAGGAAGAGAGAAGAGAAGGAGGAGGAGAGGAAGAGAAGAGGACAGAGGAGTGGAGGAGAGGAGAGGGGAAGAGGAAAGAAGAGGAGAGGAGGATCTGCTGATGCTAAAGCGCGACCTGTCTGAGGGACCGCTCACCTCTGCCCCCTGGTGGTCGACCCTGACTCTTAAAAACACTGAAAACGTGGCTCAGACCTCACGAAAGGGACGTAAACACGGTCCGCGTAAACCGACGACATCACAGCGGTGATTGTGTCCCTAATTATACGACTTAAATAGAAATTAAATGTTTATGACGAACCAGGTCGCCCATAGCAACAGAACCACACGGAAAATAGCTACTACTCATACTCCCGAGAACACGTCACGTAAACACCACCCAGTTTCTCGGTAAGAGCGGGGGTAGTCACGACGTCGCCTGACCCCCCCTCACCCCCCCTCCAGGGACGCAACAGTCCAGAGCCGTGCGAGTCGGGTTAATTAATGACTCGAGAGGGCCCAGAGGTGGGAAAGTCACTGCTGCCGCGTGCTCGTCTTGATGCTCGCCGAGGTCCCAGAGCAGAAGGAAAGTCACGGATGGGGGGGGCGGGGGGGGGGCATCCAGAGTCCAAAGACTGTTCAGTAAACGGGGTTTTAGCCAAGGTCAAGGCCGGGACGTGCGATCTCTGCACAGGGCGAAGGGGCTCCGCGGGAGAGGAGCTGTCATCCCGACCACCTGCCTCCTCCGGAGGTCGATACGCCGGGCTCGTCCGCGCCTTCAAACAAGGTTGCCGAGTCTTTTATTGTCGGCCGCGGTCGGAGGCAATAACGCGGAACGCGCGATTCAATAAATCTGACTGTAACGGAGGGCCGAGCGTCGGCTGATTGAAAAACGCGGAGCGACGGAGAGGAGACCCGAGCTGGTGGGAGGAGAGCGAGAAGGGAGACGGGGAAAATTAAAGCGTGGAAGCGGAGCGGAGCGGAGCGGGGTCGGGAAGGTACAAAAATGTTGGGGGGGGTTGGGGGGGAGGGTCAGCGGGGTTCGATCAGCCAAACGCGCTCTTGCTTTTCGCCTCCGCCGCCGCTCACCTCGCCGCTCCTTTTTGAAAGCCCGACCACAAAAGCCTCCTCTTCGCCCGTTTTCACGGTCGATTGGACGTTAAAGGAGCGGACTACTCCCCCCCGGGCCTCTTCACAAACCTAACAACAGAAAAGACGGACGGGCACGCCAACGGCTCTCCTTCGCCTCCTTCAACAGGTTACCGCGGGTTCGAATCCCAAACCCGTTACAGTTCCCCCTTCACGAAGTAGAAAATCGATTTTCCCTCCCTCAAGTGCGTCCCCCTTCTCGATTTAAGGGCGGGAGGCCCCCCCCCCCGGCGCCTCCCGGTGATGGATGGGTCCGCGTCCCCCTGATGAGTATCGCCGTAATGGAACCATCTGCAGAAATCGACACTGTCACCCTGTAGGAGACGACTAAGTGGACCGCCTCCCTCTGCCAGGGGCCGGTCTCGAGTTCCCTCTCTATAAAGATACACTATAAGGACTGTATATCATTATGGGATGTTTCACGGCCTATTAAACGCCAAAGGACTAATAACGTTAGCAAGGACGCCCGGGCCGTCCCCTCCACTCGGACCGAGAGGATAAACGGCTCCCGACGCGTCCGCCGTCGCGGGACGCTACGCCTCTGTTTGTCAGACGTCGCTTGGAGCAGCGAGTGACACACCGGTGCCAAATCGGTCGGCCGAGCGAGCAGGAGGAGGTGGGGGGGGGGGGGGGGGGTAACGCCGACTGAGAGTAAAGGTGTCGGGGGCCTGGACCTCTGTGGGCCCCAGGAGGGAGATGAGAGCGGGGTCGGGTCCCTCTGTTAGGGCCAATGCCGATAACCAACGACTGCCTGCCCCTGGGGGCCGATACCGATCTTCGGATGGGACCCGAGGGGGGGGTCATGTGACCTGAGGGTGAGGGAGGAACGCGTCGCTTCTCAATATGCGTACTTGCGCTACGTCGTGCGTCGGCACTCGAGTACATTTCTAATTCAAAGTACTCGTCTCATCCCGATTCGATACTTTGGTCGATACCTCGGATCAGAATGGCCCGATACATGTATCGGATCGGACTAAGCCTGATAATGTTTATAGAGGAAGACGGTTGTGGAACTGTGTCGGCTAGCAGAGGCTTGTGAAGCTCCGATAGCACGAACAATCGCAACGCTTACTTTAAAAACTAACGTAACAAACCAGTTCGAATGACCATAAACACAACAAACTGACATTTTGAGGCCGGTGGTTGTTATTGTTTCGCATGGTACGACATCGTGTTTCGTAATCAGCTCCTTGACATTGATGAGCGAGTTAGCACTTTACTATTGGAACCAGATTTTTTAAAAAAACCTGGATGTGGATGACCGAACAAAGTACGCAAGCACCACAGAGTACGCTCTAAGTCCCGATACGTGCACTTGTTCATTTATCACGTACGCGCCAGCCTAGGCTAGTGTGGACGGCTAACCATCCCACGATACATCTCACCCCAACAACAGCAGCAGCAACGAGGTACGCACTCGCTTTACGACTGTCTTTGATCCGTTCATCCTAAATCAAATATAGCGCCACCTAGTGCTGGAACGTTTGAGCTCCTGAAAAACTGAGTGTGAACAGCATATAAAAATACGTTATGGTCTGATAAACTTATCAAATATAAGAAAGCACACTCAGATTTCCCAGTAACAGCCGTACAGCGGACCAGTTTGGAGAGCGACTGGAAGGGACTTGAGGATGACTGTTTTTTTTTGACGGTCCTAAAAGAAGCTCTGGAACGCCGCGGCGAGGCCTGCGCTCTGCTTGGGCATTACATAACATCAATCCAGCCAGCGGGCCGGTGCTACCCGCTGACTACAGGGACTAATATCTGGGGTTTTATAATCGGCCCCTTTGGGAGTCAACAAGGACGTAAAAGCAGTCTGAGTGCGGGCAGGAGAAAGAGGAACGCTCATGGGACGACCTCTGACCTCTGAGAAGACACCGACAGGACTGTTTGAACCGTGATTGAGCTGCTCTGACACACACACAAACAAACACACACACGCGCGCAGAGTAAAGCAGATTATGGCCACGGGGACTTTCCTGTCCCTCCAGACAGGCTCTCGCCGACAGGACCGGGAACGACGGGATAAGTGGGGGCCGTGGAAAAGACCCGGAGTCCTGCGCCAACAACACACACATAACCAGATTACAGCAGACAGGAATAGAGGCCAAAATGTGGGTTACCACCTTCCATGGCTGGGAAGAGTTTGATTAAGTCGTTAATGGATTAGGAGGAGAGGAAGTCTGGGTGCTCCACACAGGCGGTGTGTGTTATGTAAATACACCCCCCCCCCCAGGTGAGAAAGTGAAGACAGTAAATAAAACAAAAACAGAATCCAGAAGACATCAACACGGTTGATTAGTACCGACCCTGCAGATTCTTTCAATGTATGCTAATTAAGAAGCCCCCCTCCACCCCCCAGCCCCCCCTGAATAATTCAGGCATCAGCTGTTGGAACATGCTCACATGAATTATGGATCATCTCTGAACAAACGCGTGAACTCAATTAAGGGAGATCGGGGTGTAATCGATAATCGCACCCGGTATCCCCCCCCACACACACCCCCAACCCCCCTGACCGGGGCAGACCCGGTCCAGGCTCCCCGGACCTCCACCCCCCCCCTCCCCCTCCCCTCCCCTCCCGCGCCGCGTCCGTGCGCTCCGCCGCGGCGAAGGCGTCTCCGGGGCAGTGCGCGCCAGGTGGAACCGGAGATGCCTCCGCCCCCCCCCGTCCCCCCCCCAGACCTGCAACCTGCCGTCACTCATTCGTCCTCTGCCCCCCCACCGTCGCGTCATCCGGCGGATTTCGCGTCCCCTTTTTACGCACGCACGCACCGATCTGCGCAAACCGCTCGGTCCCGGCGATTGTCTGGTATTTACTCCTCACACACCGCGTCCTCTCTCTCTCTCTCTCACACACACACACACACACACACACACACACACACACACACACACACACACACACACACACACACACACACACACACACACACACACACACACAAATATATGACAACGAGACGCCGTCGAACTATTGAAATGGACGCACGTGTGGAGGAGAAGCGGAAGGTTCGGACGCGCACGCCGTCTGCGCCAGCTCACCGGTTCGGTTCCCGGGTCAGGATCCGCTCATTCACTCATCCTCTTCTCCCCGTTCATCCTTCTCCTCCGCTCGCTCCCTCATTCAGCAGCAGAATGAAGGGATGTTCTCCTCTGTGGCGGGGAGGGAGGGAGAGAGAGAGAGACAGAGGGAGGGAGGGGGTGAGAGAGGGAGAGAGAGAGAGGGATGGAGGGGGTGAGAGAGGGAGAGATGGAGAGAGAGAGAGGGATGGAGGGGGAGACAGGGAGGGAGACAGAGGGAGGAGGGGGGGAGAGATGGAGAGAGAGAGATTGAGCGAGAGGGAAAGAGGGGGAAGGAGACCCCCCCATGTTTCATACGTGCACACGCGTGGCCCAATCCTGGTTTTACTGTACTAGTGAGGACATCTTCAGGTGTGAGGGTTGGGGTCAGACCATGGTTCTTCGGGTTAGGGACCTCCGTTTGGAGCGCTACGGTCTTTAAGAGGCTGGAGACCGTCCACAAAGGTAGAATTACACGTGTGTGTGTGTGTGTGTGTGTGTGTGTGTGTGTGTGTGTGTGTGTGTGTGTGTGTGTGTGTGTGTGTGAGATTCCACTGCTGAAGCGCGAAGGCGAAGCGAGCAACTTCTCGGTTATCTATTACGGGTTACAGACAAAGAACCGACCTTAACTCAGTACCGATGTTCTGAGGTTCTGATTCACAAACTGGAGGCTCGCGGCCCGCACGTGGCCCGGCGCATGCCAGAGTGCGCCCCCCCCATATCCCCCGTCTCAAATTTAGTTAGTTAGTTAGTCGACCCCCTTCTCACTTCCGCCGCTCTCTTCCTCTGCGTTTTCAAATTAGCAAAAAGGGGGTCACCATGGCAACACTAAAGAAACCAACGCTAATGAAAGCACAAACTTAAAGTGGTTCGTGTACGTTATTTTTTTAATGAACAAAACCAGCATTGTCACGCGGAGAGAACATGATAGGATTTAGATTTAATCTCAGTAAAGTATTGAGCCTCTCTTTTTTTTTAAATATGCCACCTAGATTAGTAACCATTAGTAACCAAATTATATCTATTAATAGCACCGCCAGCGCCCCCTGGTGGCTGGGTGCTGCAAGCGCGTTAGTCCCGCCTTAATTATCAAACAACAGAATGGGATTTGATGGTATCATGTTGTGTTCCGTCTCAGTCGGAGTGTTTTTTTTTTGTTTGGTTTTTCTTTTGGGGGGGGCGGTTGACCCAAGATCCTTTTAAGCGAATATTTTCAAGGTCTGTGTGGAAGTCTACTGGCAGATTCGCCAAGCAGTCGGGCTCACGTCGTTTTTCTGCGGGGGCGGAGGAGGAGGAGGAGGACGTTATCCAGCGAGACAGGAGATGAATGAGCGAGGGGGGGCGAGGGGGGGGGGCACTGAGACAGTGTGTGAGGATGGAGAGGACGGAGGTGAACCGAGCGAGGAGTCGGTGTAAATAAGTGGGGGGGGGCTCTCGCGCGATCCGTCTTTTTGACACAGCTGATCAGAGTTCTGTCTCTGGCCTTTACGTCGCCAGCTAATTCATGCCTGGGGGGGGGCAGCGCTTAGGTCCGCGACACACGTCCGACCGCGGCGTTCCGGGGGCCTGACACGAGCTGATTCATCGCCGGGCGATCGCACGCACAGAGCGACGCAAATCGGCCTGACAGGGCGGCACGCACAAGCACATGTGCGGACGCCAACGCGAGCGCACGAGGACCCGATAAGACGCTGCGCGTTGGATGGGGGGGTGGGGGGGCGTCGAGGAGCAACGGCCGAGTTCCTCTTTCAGCCCATCGCTTTTTTCCTTTTCCTGATTAAAAAAAAGAACGTAGACGAGGCTTTTATATCAACCGCAAGCAACTGTTTTCCTCGGGTGAGCGCCCCCCTGCTGGCACGAGTAAAGTCGAGCGTTCGTGTACTCGAAGTTTCGGCAGCTCGAGATGTCGTTCAGCTTCAGGAAAACGGTTGTTAAAGAGATCTGCTTGCTTATTACGAGCCTCAACCCACGAGCCTCAACCCATCACGTAACATGCGTTTTATTTCCGACGTATTACGGACGTAAACCGGAATCAAATCCTCAGGAAGATACAAGGAAAAAAAGAAACCTACAGCTGGTTTCTATGGCGATGACGGAGCCCGTTTCCCCTCTACTGTAATTTAGTTCAATACAGTGACGGGCTTAAAGGCGCCTTTGAACGCAGCGTGTGCGCGCTGTTGCTGCCTGGGGGGGTCATTGCTGAACGTTAATTTCTTCGGCTGCAGACTTGCGTCCGCGCTCCGCCCCCCCACCGCGTTAATGCGCGAAGTCGAGTTTAACCCAACCTGGGGGAATCTTTCTGAAGCGGGGGGATCCGTCGACGGGAACAATTATCCACGCGGTTTCTTAAGCGACGACACTAATCTCGCTCTTCCCCTGATCCGAATCGCTTTCCACGATAAAAGGAGATCGCGTACGGAGACCGGAGCCAAATCAGGGAGCCTTTGAGCGGGAAAAGACCACCTGTTCCCGTCTTCCTTCAGGGACTCCAACAAAGTGCTTTCGGACCGATTCCCTGGGCGGAGAGCGCGTTCCGCCGTGTTAGCTGGCGCCGTTAAAGTCGTTTTTCTCCACGTTAATTTCTCTCCTCGCAACCGAGGAATCGCTCCTGCGTTCCCGGTCAGTTACGAAACGGAAGAGCAAATGAGGGAAACCCGCTTGGGTGTTAAGAGGCTAATGGAGGTGGTGGCTCCCACGGTCGTGATCGGCGACCGATAATCGAGCCGCGCATCCCGGTGGAGGGAAAAAAACGACGCTCGGCCATATTGCGCTGGACCACCGCAGGGGCCACGCCCGGAACCTTCCAGGGGAGCCGTGAAACCCAACTAAACGAGGAAGACTGAAATGAACGCAGCAGCGGGGCGGTAAAGTTCTTCCGAGGTCGGACCGGGAGAGCGGGCCAGGAGCGGAGGCGGGAAAAAGAGGCGGGACTTCCGCCAGGCCGCCGTTTATTGGGGACTTGGCTCTATCGATGGGCCCAACCGAACGTCTCCCAGGGAGGTCTCCTCAAAGGAGACGCTCGCCCGGACCCCCGTTGAAGCGCCGGAACGCCGAGGCGGAGCGCGGCCGGCGCTGGGATGCCCTCTCCGGGTCACGCGCGCCGCTCGATACGAGCCGCGGTGGCGAAAAGAACGAAAAGGCCTTGAAAGCGCGATCCATCACTTCTGTCTCCGGCGCTTCTTCTCCCCTGGAGCGCTCTCCCGGACTCCGACTCACAGCCGCACGCAACCCGCCCGGACGTGTGAAAGAGCGAGCCTTTTCCCAGAAATCGGAATCGATGAAGAAGCCTTTGAGAAACTAAACGTCTTATTGGTGAATGTGTTTCTTCCCCTCCCCACTAACGACAGTCATCCATCACCACCCGCCTTTCACCGCTTTATGTAGATTTTTCATATCGTTATGCCGACGCTACGGTTATTTTTCCCGTTTCCGGAATGCTGACAGGGAAAACTCCCAGCCTGGGGGTTCTTATTAGCATCCGGGGGTTTGTTAATGTCCTCGTTCAACTGTTTTCGCTGCCGTTCTCATCATTTACAGTAAAAGACCGTTTCAGTGAAGCCAAATCGCTTCGGAAGAGAGTCGGCCCGCTGCTGCCGCTCGGCATCAATTAAACAGGAAGAGTGACGCCATCCGCCAGCAAGCGCCGCGTGAACTAGTTCAGCCATCAGCCCCGATAGACGGGCGGGGGGGGGGCAACAAAGATGAAACAAGATGGAGAGCATGGGGGGGGGGGGTTGGCCGATAAAGATTGAGACTTTTCCGTTAACCAGGCTGTTGCCTGACCTCCGGACGGGCGTCCGAAGTCGTGGAGCGTCGCTACATCGACGCTAGGTGAGTTAGCATCTGCGAATTAGCTCGCGCCTGCTCCTCCTCCCGACGACGCCAATCCACTGGCTCCGCCCCCTCGACGTCTAAACGCGGGGCTCGACGGTGACAGGACCTCGGCCGCGGGCCCAGGTTAGCCACAGTCGCGTTTAATCGCCTTGAGTACGCTTAGCTTTCGTTGGCGAATCACTTCTACGGCTGCCAACCCGCGCCTGCAGCGAACGCAATTTAATGCCTCGCCTGCCGCCGCCACCTCGCCGCCGTATATTAAAGCGCGGGACGACGGGGCCGTTACCGAGCCTCTCGGCTAATTCATCATAATTTGGCTTAAGTGATTAGCTTGGCCGGCGGGACGGAAAAGCGACAGGCGAGGGAGGGGGGGGCTGGACGCGAGGTCTTGCGCTCGGGCGTCGCGGGGGAACGCTTCCGCCACCAGGGGGCGCTGGGACAGGACGGACGGACGCCGGGGACGTTTGCGAGGAGGCAGCTGCGCGAGGGTGGAGCGGATGGGACGAGAAAGCTGCCACATGCGAGCCCTGTGATCACGGAGGGAGCGGTCCACTTAACGAGCACCTACCGGCGGCCAGCCGGCCACCGGGGCAGGGGGCGGGGTTTTCTCTCTGATGTGGGCTCGTTTTTAAGGTCGCAGCCTCCCGTCTCCATCTGCACTTTCAACTTGAACCTCCGGGACCTCTTCCAGGGAGCTCCTCCTGTTTCAGGGAACCAGAATCCTGCAGGAATATGATGTGAGGGAGACTGGGAAAGGGCTGCTCACACACACACACACACACACACACACACACACACACAGTCAACTGAGTGGTGGCTTAGAGACTGTGTGGGAGCGCATACGCCTCCGTTTCCCAAAATAACCTCCAGATGAGGGGCAGGGAGGCAGGGCGAGGTTTGCACAGGCCGATATAAATGGATGCTAATTGCACGGCTCCTTCAGATTACACTTAAACCCAGCAGCTCCGCGCACAAACCCTCATTTCGCCCTCGTGCGCGTTCGGGAGACCGACGCCGCGCCGGCTCGCGCGCTGCAAAACTTAGCGCGCGCCGGGCTTTTGCCGCGCGCTCACGGTACGGACGAATCAAAGCAAAAGGGAAAAAAAAAAAGGAGAAAAAAGACAACTCCCATGTATTATTTCTATAATCCCTCCCAAAATAGATTTGAAAAGAGGCCAGTCTCTGCAGCCTTCCGCTGGAGCCGCTCCATCCTCGTACGGGCGTAAGGAAAAAGCTGAGTGCGCGCAGGCTTTTTGGGCCGTCGCAGCCGGATTGGGAGAATTGTCAGGAAAACTGTGATCATCCGGCTGGAGTGTCTCTCATCTCAGCAGAGGCTCCGAGAGGACAATTACGCGGTTGACCCGGCTCGGCCGACACACAAAAGGACGAAAGGAGTCGAGGAAGGAGCGCCGCAAACACACTGATGATGCGGAAACATCGTTCAAAACAATTGTGTTTTTGTAATTGATAGTGTGAAAGACACTAAAGCGCTTTAAGTGAACATACACAGGACAACAAAAACCTTCCCTGTGAAGAACTACAAAAGAAAACGAACATTTTAGATGATACTGACACGCCACGCTGCAAAAAATAAATCTGTATTCTCTTAGATTTGAGGAAAACTCATGCACATCGGCGTGTGTCAGTAGGAAAAACTCCATCGCCAGCCTTTTTGCATGTGCAATCTGCAGATAAAGCGACGCGGGAGCCCAACAACTGCAGACCGAGCCGCAACGGGCAGCCCTGCCGCGCCACCTGCCGCCCAGTGTGGGCGTAGCAGCACACCGAGCTGACGGCGCTGGGAAGAAATGGGCACAAACACAGCGCACGACCTGTGCATGTCGACACATGCAAAACCCCCTCTCTCCTCCACACACCCCACCCTCTTATCTGCCTCATCATCTGCTGAAAACCATGTTTTTTTTTGTCCTGAAGGATGCATAGACCAAACATGATCACACGCTTGTTATTATTAGTATTGTTGTTGTTGTTGTTGTTGTTATGGTTGTTATTACTGTAGATCTAAATGGAATGCAGCCATCGTCCCTTGCTGTATATTACGGTGCGCATTATTTTTCGACCCATGGTGGGTGTCCCATGAACGAGGAAGCTCCCAAAAATGAAACATATGCGAATAAAAATGCGTCTCAGAAGCTCGTGAGCGCACGTTTGCGGTCCGATTGGTTTTTTATAAAACGGTCGTTGAAAAAAGAAAAACATTAAAAAAGTAAAAGGGAAGAAATAAGGCCGACGTCAACCCGCTTGGATTTGGGCTGCGCGTCTCCACCAGACACTACGGGGACCCGGATGAGACAAACAAAGCTCGGGCCCGGTCCTTCGCCCGCAACAGTGACGTCATCGCGCAGCGGCGGAGCGGCGGCGCGCTGCGATTGGGCGAAGCGGGAGGACCGGACGGAGCAAAACAAGCGGCCCGGCCGCATGAACCGAGCCCAGGACCGGCAGGGCTGACGCGGGGGGAAGCGTTCGGGTGAGGGGGCTCCGCCCGGGGGGGTTGTTTGTTTGTTTGTCCAGGGGGGGGTGTTGTTGTGGCGGCGGCGGCGGGGCCGCGTGACGTCAGCCGTCGGTCCGTGTTGCGGCTTCCGCCCTCCGCGGAACTTTCTTTTGTCCTCCTCAGTCAACAACGACGACACCCGAAACGGCCCCGACGTCCGCGTCCCGGGGGCGAAGCGTCGTCAAAGTCCCCCCAGGAGCAGCCGGGGGGGGGCTGTGACACTAAATACCTTTGGACTGGGAAACGGGGGGGGTGACCGGGGTGTGTTTGGCCATTTTATGACTCGATGGTGCAGAAAGTAGAGCCACTGGGGGGTACCGGTGTCCAGCTCCAACCAGGGGGGGACTTTTCTGGTTTTTGGGTCACTGGTTTTAACAGGAAGTGGCCTCTCGACCCCCCCCCTCTCCCCAGATGTCACGATGGCTGCCAGATTCAGTCTTTCCAGCGACAGCGACTCTGAGCCCTCCGAGGAGGTGGAGGAAGGAGAGGCGCTGGGTTCCCCGGGCGAGCAGGAGAGCCAGGTCCTCCAGCGGCACGCCCTCACGCTACCTGAGCTCAGGAACACAGGTGGGGGTTTGAACCAGGAACCGGGTGGGGGGGACCTCCCCGTCTGCTGACTGAACCCGACGTTCGGGGCGACGGGCCTCGTGACTCCCCGGGACATCTGGGAAAGGTTTAATCCAGATAAAGGCATCATTGTGCGGGCCAACCGCTCTCGTCTCCCCGCAGCCACCGCCCGGATCAGGGTCAACTCCGAGTCCCAGGCGGCCAAAGTCTCCAGGGAGGAGGAGCTCCAGGAGGACGAGGCCGGGACGCCCACCGACGGGGCCCCGTTCAGGGGGAGGTCCAGGTCGGCGCCCCCCGCCCTGTGGGCCGCGAAGAAGTACGGGCGGCAGCTGCGGAGGATGAGCGACGAGTTCGACAGCTTGCTGGACAAAGGGGTGAGCGGGGAGAGGTGTCTGGGGGGGGGGGGGGGGGGGGGGGGTCCAGGGTGAGTTACTGAAGGTCTTCGTCTTCAGGGGATGAGGAAGACCAGCAGCGCCGGGTCGGCCAAGCAGATGCACCACTCCCGGAGCTGGTGGAGCTACCTGTTCAGCCACCAGGAGACGGAGGGCGAGAACAGCCACCACGAGGGCCACACGCACCGCACTGAGTAGGGGGGGGTCGACAGGGGCCGGGAAGCCATTCGGAACAAGGAAACCTCGGGCAGAGGCTTCGTTTTTGACAAAAGAAAACGAAAAAAAAAAAAAAAAAATTAAGGCATGATCAGTTTTTTACGCGATTCGTAACTACTTGTAAGACTTTTGTATTTTGTGTCGGTTGTGATGTGAAAAGAAAATGTCGGTGGGCAGCGCACTGTGAAGAGACACGAGGCGGGCGGGTTCGCTATCGGAAACACACGGAACAGGTTAAAGAAAGAACGAACGAAGGACTCCGGGACACAAAGTCCACGTTTTCCCCAGATTTCCCCACCCGCCTCACGGACCCCTCGCGTTCCGGGGAGCGTCGGGAAATCTCTCTGTGCCAAAACAAATCGGGACAGCTTTTCCGTTTTTTTTTTAGTTTTTTTTTTTTACCGTCTTCGCCCGGAGCCTTCGCCCGGCTTCCTGTTCTTGACACTCGACTATCATAAAACTGCTTTGCGTCAAAAGAGGAACAATCTTGTATGACGACAATCTCCGACCGTGCAGAAAATACTTATCTTTTGTAAAACTTCAGGGTTAGATTTTAGCCGAAAGAGAGACCGCGTTACAAGCACAAATCGATAGCAGATCTATCTTTTTAAGAAAGAAAACTCGGACGAGCGAAAGGAAAAAAAACTGTCGGGACTTTTAAAGTGTAAATATTTTCCGGACATTCATATGACGGGGCGTGGAGTTGCGTGGGTTCTATTTTACCGGGGTTAGTGCACCAGGCTACCCGAGCAATAGGCAGTGTACAATCTATGGCTGTTGTTGGTGTTTTGTGCGTATTTAAGGGGGGGGGTGAATTAACTGCTGTAGGTGGAGCCGACACTAATATGTGGTTCACTTTATTCACTCCGGTGCTTCAAGGTGATGGTAATGAGTCAGATGGCCTTTATCCAGAGGTTTATATCAGTCGTGTCTTGCTGGCCTGGTGAAACTGTGTACAACTGCGCTGGGAGGTTCTAACAAGGATCTCGTCTATCCGATGTGCGATCCGACTGGGGCTCGTTTGTGACTCGTTGGTCCATGTGTAACTAATGGTAATGGGTTCGTTCTACTGGTGTCTTATTCTCCCTACGGAGGCTTGAGTCGTGACGTGGTCTGTTCTCTTTGTCTTTCCCCCGAAACTTTTAAAGGGCATTCCGTTAAATCAGAACTCAAGACAATCGAGGGCAACGTTATTTTGAATCTAGTTTGCGCTTGATGAACCGTTAACGAGGAACGCTCGGCGCCCTCTCTAAAGCCGCGTTACAGTTAATTGACTTTTGATACGGATTTCCAATGGATTTACTTTGGATTTGTTCGGAGCACTGTTGCATCAGCTCAGAGAATTACGAGACGCGCTTCGCCCCCTTGTAACCCAGAGGAAGGACGCCCTCACCCGTGTGGGAGGGGGAGAGGGGGGGGTGTCCGCATATTTCTGCCCGTTTACCCAGCTACAGCGCCTTAAAACTTCACCGCTTGCTTTCGCTTGCTGCCTAGAACCGAGAAGCACAATGAACGAGGAGGGTTTAATTCCACCAAAATGATCAGAAAACTTATTCCTTGGGTCTTTTTTTTCTTTTTTGTTTTAAACCGCAGGTTTGTGGCAGTGAACACACCCAGAGGCCTCACCTGCCTGGGCACATTTTTGCAACCATCCTTGATATTACTTGAATCTGGAGATGACATGTATGAGAAAATTTTATTCAGTCTGTTTGTTTTTATCGACTTTTGTAAATGTATTTTCTCTACAGCTGTGAAACTTCTGGTATATGCTGTCCTGAATAAAAAAGAACTAAAGAGTGGTTTTATCGTGAGTGCTTTTATTCCATCGTTGGGAGAGTACGGCTGGTGAACGCTGAGGCTCGTTTGGAGGACTTTTAGGGACTTTATTAAGAGGTCAAAGCACCTGTGACGGATCCCAGCAGTACCTGTGGCCGCAGTCCAGAGCTGACAGTCTGTCCATGTCTGAATCGCTGATGGAGAAGTCGAAAATCGCGGCGTTCCCAGTTATTCTGTCCGGATTGGACGACTTGGGGAGCACGGGGACGCCTTGCTGCACGGCCCAGCGCAGCAGGACCTGGAAAGGAAGGAAAGGGGCAGAGGTTAGGGTTAGGGTTAAAGCCAGGATGATGTCTTCAAATACCACAGCAGGGGTTCATCATGGGAGCGTGAGAGCGCGTACCTGTGCAGGTGAGCGCCCGCAATTCTTCGCCACCTCAACGACAGTGGGGTCATTGGTCAGTTCTCCTTTCCCCAAGGAGGTGTAGGCTTGAAAACACACCCCAAACTCCTTACACACACTCCTCAGCTCAGTCTGGCACAGCTGGGGGTGAAATTCCACCTACAATAAAGGGATGAACAGTGTTTTTTTTATGGACAGTGAGCTGAATGTATCCTCTCACCACAAATACACGATACCTGCAGCACAGCAGGAGGGACTTTGCAGCTCTGCAGCAGCTCTCTCATGTGTGCTGGCATGTAGTTGGAGACTCCAATGGCCTTCACTTTCCCCTCAGCGTGCAGCTCCTCAAGCACACTCCAACTCTGAGCCCGATTACCTGAGTTAAACATTCGTCAACCCAAGTTACTCAATCCTAATCTTTGCTCAGTAAGAGGACAATGAGATAACAGTTTGAAAGGAGGAGATTCGGCTGCGTTCTTCACCGGGGTTGCGTTGGTCAGACACGGACATGTTCTGCGTGCCGGGCCAGTGTATGAGGTAGAGGTCAATGTAGTCCAAATCAAGCTGAGACAGGCTGCGGAGGACTGCTTCCTTTGCCCTCTCGCCCTGGTCTTTGGGATCCAGTTTGCTGTGGAGAGGTTATTTAGCGTTATGAACTGGTTTCAGGAGAGAGGGAACGATGTTCGTGTTACCTGGTGATGAAAACATCCTCTCGGGTCAGACCGTATTTAGGCAGGAGTTTCTTCAGGGCTTGGCCCAAGTCCGATTCGTTTTTATAGACTGTGGCGCTGTCGAAGGCCCGATACCCAGCAGCCAACGCGGCGTCCACCGCCTGGTGCACGACTTCGGGAGACACCAGTTTGTAGGTTCCCAACCCCAAGAGGGGCATGTGAACCCCCGTGTTGAGGAGCACGGTGTGAGAGGTGGACGAGGACATGATCAGACCTGTTACCGCTGTCAAAAGGGAGACAAAATGAAGTGGAAAAATAACTCTGACTTTCTCACAATGCACAAATGTTCAGCTGTAATAACTGAAAAATTCTGCATGAATCCTTAAAACCCTGATGTGACAGACCAAATGATCACCAGTGATGTGTGCTCCAATGTTACAAAACCATGAAATTACGTAATAAAACACGTGCACAGGACAATAAACCATAGTTGCATTAATAGTTTATAGTTCATTTAAAATCGTATCCTATATGCTACACCTAAAAATGGTGTGTTAGATACTCAAAGGTTACGTTAAGAAGATGTACATTAAAGTTTATATTCTCACCTTGTGGACCTCACCTTTAGTTGCAGGTGGAGATTAAAATACTCGTTCCTGTGAATAAATGGACGGAAAAGAGGAGAACTGCCAGACGAGGGTCGCTGATCTGAACTCTTTAAACACTTTCGGTCCCACATGTGCGTCGTCAGCTGACGGTCACGTGACACTTTGGGCGTTTCCATGGCGATGCCTGCTCTCATGCCGTGCCGCCGCAAAACAAGCCGTTTCGGTTCTTCCACATCAACGACATAAAACCCTCGATAGTCCCACGCATCTTCAGTATATCACCGTCGTAGCGGAGTTTTACGTTCTGCCTCCAATAAATTAGAATTTAAAAATCTGCCGCCATATTAGAATATTTGTCACCCAACTTCCGTCTCCGAGCGGAAGTGACGTTTGCTTCTGCAGTCACCATTCACCTTATTGATCATCTGCTGCTGAGAAGCACAAATAACGAGGGTTTATTCACACCTAAATGACCAGAAAAGTTAGTCCTTGGGTCTTTTTCTTTTAATTGCAGGTTTGTGGCAGTGAAGACACCCAGAGGCCTCACCTGCCTGGGCACAGTTTTGCAACCATCCTTGATATTATGGTCTGTTTGTTTTTATCGACTTTTGTAAATGTATTTTCTCTACAGCTGTGAAACTTCTGGTATATGCTGTCCTGAATAAAAAAGAACTAAAGAGTGGTTTTATCGTGAGTGCTTTTATTCCATCGTTGGAGAGTACGGCTGGTGAACGCTGAGGCTCGTTTGGAGGACTTTTAGGGACTTTATTAAGAGGTCAAAGCACCTGTGACGGATCTAAGTCGGTCCATCGGCCGCAGTCCAGAGCTGACAGTCTGTCCATGTCTGAATCGCTGATGGAGAAGTCGAAAATCGCGGCGTTCCCCGTTATTCTGTCCGGATTGGACGACTTGGGGAGCACGGGGACGCCTTGCTGCACGGCCCAGCGCAGCAGGACCTGGAAAGGAAGGAAAGGGGCAGAGGTTAGGGTTAGGGTTAAAGCCAGGATGATGTCTTCAAATACCACAGCAGGGGTTCATCATGGGAGCGTGAGAGCGCGTACCTGTGCAGGTGAGCGCCCGCAATTCTTCGCCACCTCAACGACAGTGGGGTCTTTGGTCAGTTCTCCTTTCCCCAAGGAGGAGTGGGCTTGAAAACACACCCCAAACTCCTTACACACACTCCTCAGCTCAGTCTGACAGTGCTGGGGGTGAAATTCCATCTACAATAAAGAGATGAAACAGTGTTTTCTTTATGGACAGTGAGCTGAATGTATCCTCTCACCACAAATACACGATACCTGCAGCACAGCAGGAGGGACTTTGCAGCTCTGCAGCAGCTCTCTCATGTGTGCTGGCATGTAGTTGGAGACTCCAATGGCCTTCACTTTCCCCTCAGCGTGCAGCTCCTCCAGCACACTCCAACTCTGAGCCCGATTACCTGAGTTAAACATTCATTAACCCAAGTTACTCAATCTAATCTTTGCTCAGTAAGAGGACAATGAGATAACAGTTTGAAAGTAGGAGATTCCGCCGAGTACTTCACCAGGGTTGCGTTGGTCAGACTCAGGAATATTTTCTGTGCCGGGCCAGTGTATGAGGTAGAGGTCAATGTAGTCCAAATCAAGCTGAGACAGGCTGTGGAGGGCTGCTTCCTTTGCCCTCTCGCCCTGGTCTTCGGGATCCAGTTTGCTGTGGAGAGGTTATTTAGCGTTATGAACTGGTTTCAGGAGAGAGGGAACGATGTTCGTGCTACCTGGTGATGAAAACATCCTCTCGGGTCAGACCGTATTTAGGCAGGAGTTTCTTCAGGGCTTGGCCCAAAACTGATTCGTTTTTGTAGCATGCGGCGCTGTCGAAGGCCTGGTACCCAGCAGCCAACGCGGTGTCCACCGCCTGCTGCATAACGTCTGGAGACACCAGTGTGTAGGTTCCCAACCCCAAGAGGGGCATGTGAACCCCCGTGTTGAGGAGCACGGTGTGAGAGGTGGACGAGGACATGATCAGACCTGTTACCGCTGTCAAAAGGGAGACAAAATGAAGTGGAAAAATAACTCTGACTTTCTCACAATGCACAAATGTTCAGCTGTAATAACTGAAAAATTCTGCATGAATCCTTAAAACCCTGATGTGACAGACCAAATGATCACCAGTGATGTGTGCTCCAATGTTACAAAACCATGAAATTACGTAATAAAACACGTGCACAGGACAATAAACCATACTTGCATTAATAGTTTATAGTTCATTTAAAATCGTATCCTATATGCTACATCTAAAAACGGTGTGTTAGATACTCAAAGGTTACGTTAAGAAGATGTACATTAAAGTTTATATTCTCACCTTGTGGACCTCACCTTTAGTTGCAGGTGGAGATTAAAATACTCGTTCCTGTGAATAAATGGACGGAAAAGAGGAGAACCGCCAGACGAGGGTCGCTGATCTGAACTCTTTAAACACTTTCGGTCCCACATGTGCGTCTTCAGCTGACGGTCACGTGACACTTTGGGCGTTTCCATGGCGTCTCCATGGCGACGCCTGCTCTCATGCCGTGCCGCCGCAAAACAAGCCGTTTCGGTTCTTCCACATCAACGACATAAAACCCTCGATAGTCCCACGCATCTTCAGTATATCACCGTCGTAGCGGAGTTTTACGTTCTGCCTCCAATAAAATAGAATTTAAAAATCTGCCGCCATATTAGAATATTTGTCACCCAACTTCCGTCTCCGAGCGGAAGTGACGTTTGCTTCTGCAGTCACCATTCACCTTATTGATCATCTGCTGCTGAGAAGCACAAATAACGAGGGTTTATTCACACCTAAATGACCAGAAAAGTTAGTCCTTGGGTCTTTTTCTTTTAATTGCAGGTTTGTGGCAGTGAAGACACCCAGAGGCCTCACCTGCCTGGGCACAGTTTTGCAACCATCCTTGATATTATGGTCTGTTTGTTTTTATCGACTTTTGTAAATGTATTTTCTCTACAGCTGTGAAACTTCTGGTATATGCTGTCCTGAATAAAAAAGAACTAAAGAGTGGTTTTATCGTGAGTGCTTTTATTCCATCGTTGGAGAGTACGGCTGGTGAACGCTGAGGCTCGTTTGGAGGACTTTCAGGGACTTTATTAAGAGGTCAAAGCACCTGTGACGGATCTAAGTCGATCCATCCGCCACAGTCCAGAGCTGACAGTCTGTCCATGTCTGAATCGCTGATGGAGAAGTCGAAAATCGCGGCGTTCCCCGTTATTCTGTCCGGATTGGACGACTTGGGGATCACGGGGACGCCTTGCTGCACGGCCCAGCGCAGCAGGACCTGGAAAGGAAGGAAAGGGGCAGAGGTTAGGGTTAGGGTTAAAGCCAGGATGATGTCTTCAAATACCACAGCAGGGGTTCATCATGGGAGCGTGAGAGCGCGTACCTGTGCAGGTGAGCGCCCGCAATTCTTCGCCACCTCAACGACAGTGGGGTTTTTGGTCAGTTCTCCTTTCCCCAAGGAGGAGTGGGCTTGAAAACACACCCCAAACTCCTTACACACACTCCTCAGCTCAGTCTGGCACAGCTGGGGGTGAAATTCCATCTACAATAAAGGGATGAAACTGTTTTTTTTATGGACAGTGAGCTGAATGTATCCTCTCACCACAAATACACGATACCTGCAGCACAGCAGGAGGGACTTTGCAGCTCTGCAGCAGCTCTCTCATGTGTGCTGGCATGTAGTTGGAGACTCCAATGGCCTTCACTTTCCCCTCAGCGTGCAGCTCCTCAAGCACACTCCAACTCTGAGCCCGATTACCTGAGTTAAACATTCGTCAACCCAAGTTACTCAATCTAATCTTTGCTCAGTAAGAGGACAATGAGATAACAGTTTGAAAGTAGGAGATTCCGCCGAGTACTTCACCAGGGTTGCGTTGGTCAGACTCAGGAATATTTTCTGTGCCGGGCCAGTGTATGAGGTAGAGGTCAATGTAGTCCAAATCAAGCTGAGACAGGCTGCGGAGGGCTGCTTCCTTTGCCCTCTCGCCCTGGTCTTCGCGATCCAGTTTGCTGTGGAGAGGTTATTTAGCGTTATGAACTGGTTTCAGGAGAGAGGGAACGATGTTCGTGTTACCTGGTGATGAAAACATCCTCTCGGGTCAGACCGTATTTAGGCAGGAGTTTCTTCAGGGCTTGGCCCAAAACTGATTCGTTTTTGTAGCATGCGGCGCTGTCGAAGGCCCGATACCCAGCAGCCAACGCGGTGTCCACCGCCTGGTGCACGACTTCGGGAGACACCAGTTTGTCGGTTCCCAACCCCAAGAGGGGCATGTGAACCCCCGTGTTGAGGAGCACGGTGTGAGAGGTGGACGAGGACATGATCAGACCTGTTACCGCTGTCAAAAGGGAGACAAAATGAAGTGGAAAAATAACTCTGACTTTCTCACAATGCACAAATGTTCAGCTGTAATAACTGAAAAATTCTGCATGAATCCTTAAAACCCTGATGTGACAGACCAAATGATCACCAGTGATGTGTGCTCCAATGTTACAAAACCATGAAATTACGTAATAAAACACGTGCACAGGACAATAAACCATAGTTGCATTAATAGTTTATAGTTCATTTTAAAATCGTATCCCATAAGCTACACCTAAAAATGGTGTGTTAGATACTCAAAGGTTACGTTAAGAAGATGTACATTAAAGTTTATATTCTCACCTTGTGGACCTCACCTTTAGTTGCAGGTGGAGATTAAAATACTCGTTCCTGTGAATAAATGGACGGAAAAGAGGAGAACCGCCAGACGAGGGTCGCTGATCTGAACTCTTTAAACACTTTCGGTCCCACATGTGCGTCTTGAGCTGACGATCACGTGACACTTTGGGCGTTTCCATGTTGTCTCCATGGCGACGCAAAATCAGCCTTTTTGTTTCTTACATGAATCCGAACAAAATTAAACCCCAGATTGTTCCACAAAATTCATTATCTCGACATCCTAGTGTGATGTGTGTGATAAATAAAATGTAATGATAAAATCTGCCGCCGAAACTAGGGCGATTATTAGAACGTTTGTCACCCAACTTCCGTTTCCGAGCGGAAGTGACGTTTGTGACGTCTGTATTCGCCACTCAACTTATTGATCTCCACTAAGTTCGAGAAGTTTATATCTAAACTGTTAAAACATCGTTTCTAACACTGTCTCTGTGTTTTGTCAGCTAGAATATCTTTCTGGTTACCAGTGCGGAGAAAGCAACGACAACGTTTGTGTGAATCAGTGCTGCTTGTGAACCAGATATGTGTACGATTATACTGTATACTCCTTAAAGAGCTTACATAATAACTCGGTTTAAAAGAACACAGCAGCCAAAGCAACAATGTTTCCAGCATAAAGGAAAGAGGTGTGGATGTTGTGGCGCTACATACAACCTTCACCCACCTCCTAAAGATGAGCTCGGCCATGAGGCCCCAATGAAAAGGGGCTTGTGCATCTTTAGTGGTTAACGACAGAGTGACAGAACTGCAGGCCTCGTTCAGCCCCGCGCAACACTTGAAATTATATTTCTAACATCCAGAGCTCCTCCTGAGGTATTGCATCTGCCCACGTCTTCTACAAGTCTGAATGTGACCAGATGATTCATATTCTAATAAAAAGAACACTGATCTTTTAAAATGTGGGTGATTAAAATTGTGATTTTAATGGTTGGTTTAATGGTTGGTTGCGTTTATAAAATGTGAATTAAAAGTGACTGAAAACTGGAGCACAGGGTTTTAAGGATTAGTAAAGGACTTAATGTTATTTTAATCTTTACAATTGGACATTTCCTCATTCAAACAGCAGTTACAATGGAAGATCTCCAGGCACTCAAACACGCCCGCATGATGCTCTGTTTACATCATCCCACAGAGCTGCAGCATCAGAAGTACCTGAGCCCCTGACAGCGAGGTCCGACCTGTCAGCGGGGGGACAAGCTGTCAGCCGACTTTCAAGAGAAGTGCGAAAAGAACGAGGGCTGAATGCACAATTAGGCTGGAGTATCTACGGGCTGTTTCCCCGGGGGGGGGGGGGTAAATGGCAGTACCTCTCACAGGGTTGTTCACTTCAATACACACACAGACAACCACCACCAACCAACACAAACACACAATAGTCAGACCGGTGCATACCCTCAGAAAAATGTGGAGGGTCGGCCTCAGCCTCACTTGTGGGACAACCCCAAGAAACTCAACGCATTAAGAGATAATGCAATAAAGAAGGCCATAGAAAGGGATCTTCTTGGTTCAGATCGCCGTCAAACGCCCCAGAAAGTAGAAAATAACAAACACATGACACTGACCTTATCACCACTCCTGAGACATCTCCAGTCTGCTGTGTGGATGGAACCAAAATCAGGATTGTCACAATCCACAGAGAGCGCTCCTGAGAAGAGAAAGAAATCATGTTTATTGTTCCCTGCGTCATTTTTAACCTTGTTGGTATTTTAAGAGCTCCAACAGAACATGAACTAAATTAAGAGGTAAAGAAAACAGCACACATGGAACACCAGGTGTAAGAAGAAACTGGATGAACCAAGAAACCTGAACCAGCCAAAGACCTAAATGCTAGGATTACCTTCACGTTACAATATGCGTTACAAGTTACATTTAAACGTTACAAACGTGAAGCAGAAGACAAACAGACCTGTGGGAGCCCCTGATTTAGTCTCATTCACTGGTGAAATCACACGCAGGTCGAACTTACCCACAGTTGAGCTCATGTGGACTCAGATTAATAATTTCCAGCAAATGATTAGTTTGTCGGGTGAGAGGAGTTTAAAACGCTCAAAAAGAGGTGAAGCGACCGGAAGCGGCCGCGACCAGGAGCGGAAGTAGCGGCGGATTGGAAGTGGGCGGGGCTTACGGAGTTCCATTAGACACCCGGAAGGCGGGAAATCGATGAAGAACGTAGCGGCGTCGAAAGGCTCTAATCTTAACCCTTATTGAGTTTATGGTAAAGAAAAGGAGAGCTTGTGTGGGTGTGTGTATGTGTCTGTGTGTGTCTGTGTCCTTTATGCAAATTTCTGCCCTAGCTCATTAGCATTTTTCGTATAGGTGCATACTGTGTAGGTAGCATGCTAATTAGCATTTAATCCCCTACAAGTGGGTTTTTTTCAGGATCAACGAGTGAATAATTTAAATTTAGTGTTGAGTATACGTCATAATGTAATGTAGGGGTGTTTTGGTGGTTCTTGTTTGCAGCCATGCAGCCCGAGGCCTCCCGTCTCCCCCTGTCTGGACGTCAGTTCTTCAGAGCAGGCGACGTCATGTACAAGTTCAGGATCAAGTGTAACAGCGGCTACAGGCGAGACCCGACCCCCCCAACACCCCCATCACCAACTCCCAACACCTCCACCACCCCCCCAACACATCCTTACGTCAGCTGACACAAAACCAGGGGCCTGTGGACAGACCTGGAGGCGGCGACGCCAGGAGAGCGAGCTGATCAAAGCATGAAAGCTCCTGGTTTGCTTTCATCCGGCTCTCTTTCTAATCACGCTCCTGAAAGCGTTTACAAACTGTTGGCGAGGGCTGTGCTCCAGGCAGCAGTGGAAACATTGATTTTTCATCTGTTTCAAGGCCTTTTTTATTTTATTTTTTTTCTCCCTCTGTTTCGGCTGCCGTCACAACCGTCGGTTAAGCTTAACGTTTTGCTTCATCTCAGCTCCCGCGGCAGCCGTCTGCCTTTGATCCAATCCCAGTTTTAGAGATCTAACACCTTCCCGGGAATCCTTAATGCCGCCTTTGGTTCTGACTCTTCATTGAAACCTAATATTTGTGCTAACTTTGTTGTTTTGTCAGGAGACAAGGCTTCAGTCAGGAGCTGGAGGTAATCCTACATGTTTGGTTGACTCCCCAACGCTCCCATTCTTCCTCATTATTCAAAAACATCAACTTCTACTCTGAACTAATGAGTTATTACCTAATTATTAACACCATCTATTTTTATTTTATCGCCTCTCTTTGACAGAAAATCATCAGAACAGTCCTCGGCAACCTGAACTGCCTCCGGCCTTTCTCCAGCGTCCACTTTAATGTCTTTCCGTGTATCCTTTACGCATTTTAAGCATATTAATTTAGTCATTATTATAATTATTGTGCACACATGTGCTCTTGTTGAGCGTGTGTTCCCCGTTCTGCCTAGTTCTCTGTGTTCTCTTAACTGCAGCCACCAGATAAGAGGCGCTGGAGGGGGGCAGCGGCGGTGATGTGCAGCCGCCACGAGAGGCATTTAAAGGTCTTCCCCTTCGTTCTGACCGTCTGCCTGGAGGAAAAGCGTGAGCAGTCCGAGTCCATTTGAAGCGTCCCGCTATTATTTACAAGGTTGCCGTCTTTTTCATTTATTCTTTCATGTTATTATCGTTTCAGGAAGCCAAGCAGGCGCCAGTCTGAGCCCCGCGACCTGCTCAAGAGAAGACCGGGAAGTTTCCAGCTTCATAAAGGTTTTCCTTTGATTCCACTGGATTCATTCATCATTTATTCATTTCATTTGACAGTCGGGTGCTTTACCTACTATATATATATATATGTTATTATATCGTATTATATTGTGTGTTTTGCAGGGGGGAGAGGGGTCAGAGCAGAGTGCCCCAGTTGCAAAGCGTTGTAGAACAGACTCGCCAATAGAGGACGCCATACTACAGGAGTTAATGAAGGAGCTGGAGTACGAAAGTAGGGTCCCTGTGATCAGGTAGTGCTGACATCCCTTTAAAATATGACGATTAAATGGCACATGTTTAATTTATGTTATATGTAACAAGTCTGAACTCTGATGCACCAAAGGTCAGAGGTCGCAAAGGTGGCGCAGGCCCTGATTCTGCTCATGTTTGAGTTTTTCTGAAACATAGAACATACATACATGTGCATGTGTCTGTCGAAAAAGCTGCATACTCTCAGGAAAGTCTATTTATTAGCGTCGTTTTTCAATAATGTGCAGATAAAATCCCATTTGGGAGATTCAGCGGAGCTACAGTTACTGATGATGTCATTATTTGTCTTTAACGGGAGAAGCACACCTGCAGCAGAACATCGATCAAAATGGTTCTAATTCATATCAACAGACACACACGCTCCACTGATTATTAATGTTTTAAAGAGAAGCCAGTTCAGTCACGTTGACAACCCCCCCTTCCCCCGACCACCCGGTTTAGGTAATGAATTTATATAAACCAGCTGAGGAACACACACTCAGA
Organism: Lagocephalus sceleratus; assembly: GCA_911728415.1. Lineage (NCBI taxonomy): Eukaryota > Metazoa > Chordata > Actinopteri > Tetraodontiformes > Tetraodontidae > Lagocephalus > Lagocephalus sceleratus. The sequence goes on from CAJVRN010000234.1 coordinate 4,554,202, forward strand.
TGCACAAACTGGGAAAACATCCTGCAGACACGACGGTGTCAAGCCATCAGCGCTCAGCAGGAAATCGCCTCTTTCACCGCGCCGAGTCGCTCGCTGCATCCTGCTGAGTGTCTCCGCCGTGGCCCGGGGGGACGTAGCGCTAAACGCAAGGTGACAGCTTCCGTGGGGAGCCCCACTGAGGTTGCCAGCGAGACGTCCGATCGGCCGCACACTCGCTCCGAAGATGAAGCAGATGGAGAGTTTGCGCCGTCGGAGGTTTTTTTTTTTTTTTTGTTATTAATACTGCCCCACAGCTGCTGCAGCTGGATGAGGTGAGGCGCACCGTGGGATACCGAGCTGTCCCGAGTCCACGCAAGTCGTGCCTGATGCACGCTCGGTGAAAAGGGGCGGAGCAAGCTCACTGACGGGAAATTTGTAGCGTGCTCAGCAGCTCCGATGTGGAATTGGAACCGTGAGTGGGCGGAGCCTGACACTGAGCTCCAGAACGTTGAATGTTCGTGTGTCGGGAAGCGACACAAGTTCATAAACTGCCGAATCGTGCGAGCTCACAAACCCCGAGTGGGGACTTGGGATGTCCCACAATGCATTTTACCTCTAGATCAGTAATTATAGAATCTTGAAGTAATCAGACTAATAAAGAACTTTGAAATAATCAAAGAACAATATTTTTAAAAAATAATCAAAGAATCTTGAAAAATATCAAAGAATAATCAATGAATGTTGGAAGATTCAAAGAATAGCAATCAATGAATCTTTACTCAAAGAATAATGGAAAAAATCTTGAAAGCATCAAAGAATAATGATCAAAGAATCTTGAAAGAATCAAAAAATTATCAAAGAATCTTGAAAGAATTTAAGAATAATAATTGAAGAATCTTGAAAGAATCAAACAAAGAATCTTGAAAGTTGAATAATAATCAAATAATCTTGAAATCATCAAAGGATAATAATCAAAGAATCTTTGAAGAAGCAAAGAATAATAAAAGAATCTGGAAAGAAGAAAAGAATAATCAAAAAATCTTGAAAAGTTTGAAGAATAATCATGAAATGTGGTTTTCCTAAGTTGAACACTTTCCTTGTTTCTGTCCTCGGTTCCAGCCGTAACTACAGGAGAGCGTTTGCAGGCGAAGAGGTCACCGAGCGCTCTGGAGATGTTGACGAGGCGAGTGCCTTCATGACTCCGTGTGGCTCAGCCCGTTACTCATCGCGTTTCACCGCCTCTCTGACTCTCCCCCCTCTTAAATGTCAAATAAAGGCATCATTTCTGCCCCCTAAAACAATTCGTCTTTCAATTCGAAACTCATAACAGGCTTTTGTTTCTTCTCGACCGCGTATATAAACACGCGCGCTTCCTGCTGCGCTGCCTCCGACGTAGCCCCGGGGCGAGCATTAGGATAGGCAGGTAGGATAACGAGTATTATTAAGGTTAATAACGGCATGACATCAGAAGAAGCCGGTCCACGTTTCTATGCTCGGGCGCTTGTGTTTCTGCTGATACGCGCCAGTTTGGGTAGCAACAAAGCCGGAAAATTACCCTCTACCCCCGTTACTGTTGTTTTTTCCTGGTTGTTCGTCTCCACGCGTGTTCCCAACTCCTTTCTCTGCCCCCCCCCAAAGTGGAAAAAGTGATTTAAGGTGATAATGTCAGCCTTCAAGCAGATTACGCTCCGACAATGAAGGTGATCATTAGGCGTGGGTTCAGCTCGCACGGGTTTGAGAGGCCGAAGAACGACAACATCGGCTTTAGATACGATAAAGTTCAGCTTTCTAGGTCGCCACCGTCTCTTTGTTGAGTGATTGCGTTCTCCCATGTTTGTGAGAAAACGGTCAAGGAGCGAAAACGACTAAACTAAGTGAGATCTTAAAAACACGTCCCTACGGGAGAGTCAAAGGCATCGAGAGAAATCGTAACAATACATTAAAACCCAGTTTCTTCTCTTTTCTAAACTGTCTGAATAAAGTTGTCGAAATCGATAAATTGTTGAAATCGATACATTTGTTGAAATCGACAAATTGTCGAAATCGATACGTTTGTTGAAATCGATAAAATTGTTGGAATCGTCTGTGGATTCAGTCTTAATAATCATAAATTGAGCTCCGTTAATTTTCTTTTTTTCCGAATTGGCAGAAATCAGGAAGCGGACCTCCGGGCGATGTCCATCCCGAGACCCAAGAGAGCACCAGCGAAGAAGAATCGGACAAGGGCGAAGGGGACACCCCGCCAAGGCCGGGACTCCTCGCCCGCCTGGCCAGGTTAGTGGGGGGGTTGATGATGTCACCGCTCTACGTTCAGTTCGGTTGACTTCCACCTCCGCCGAACTGAACTGAATTGTCAGTCGGGGGAAATCCAAGCAAACAGACACGACATCGTGAAATGTCCCGAGGCTCATCCAGCGTCCGCCTGGTGCTGACTCAGCACGCCGATGCTAGCGGTGGCGGCGTGCCGCTGAAGCCAACTCTCTCCTCCCGCAGCTTCATCTTCCCGTTCTCGCTGTTCGCCAAAGAGCCCTGAGGGAGGCGGGCGCGCCAGGATCCGCCCCGCCACGTTCGTTCTACGCTGACTCCGTGAGCTCCTGATCACGGACGGGATTTTCCGCTGGTTCCGTTCCTTCAGCTAGCCTTGCCCACCTTCTTCGTTTCATGTAACCCTTAAAATTGTTTTAAAACAGGACAAAGGACACATGTCGTTATTTCCACCTCCCTGGTTGGTGTGTGTGTGTGTTGGTGTGTGTGTGTGTGTGTGTGTGTGTGTGTGTGTGTGTTGCTACATACTGAGTACCAAACTGCTCATTCTACTATCAAAGTGAGGACATTTGGAGGTTCAGGGGGTTTAAGGTTTAATCTGGTTTAGGGTCAGGTAGGATGGTTTAGGGTCAGGTAGGATGGTTTAGGGTCAGGGAGGAAGGTTTAGGGTCAGGGAGGATGGTTTAGGGTCAGGGAGGGAGGGTTAAGGTCAGGGGGTCAGGTAGGATGGTTTAGGGTCAGGTAGGAAGGTTTAGGGTCAGGTAGGATGGTTTAGGGTCAGGTAGGAAGGTTTAGGGTCAGGGAGGATGGTTTAGGGTCAGGTAGGATGGTTTAGGGTCAGGTAGGATGGTTTAGGGTCAGGGGGTCAGGGAGGATGGTTTAGGGTCAGGTAGGATGGTTTAGGGTCAGGGGGTCAGGTAGGATGGTTTAGGGTCAGGTAGGATGGTTTAGGGTCAGGTAGGATGGTTTAGGGTCAGGGGTCAGGGAGGATGGTTTAGGGTCAGGGAGGATGGTTTAGGGTCAGGTAGGATGGTTTAGGGTCAGGGGGTCAGGTAGGATGGTTTAGGGTCAGGTAGGATGGTTTAGGGTCAGGTAGGATGGTTTAGGGTCTGGTAGGATGGTTTAGGGTCAGGGGGTCAGGGAGGATGGTTTAGGGTCAGGGAGGATGGTTTAGGGTCAGGGAGGATGGTTTAGGGGTTTAGGGTCAGGGGGTCAGGTAGGATGGTTTAGGGTCAGGTAGGATGGTTTAGGGTCAGGGGGTCAGGGAGGATGGTTTAGGGTCAGGGAGGATGGTTTAGGGTCAGGGGGTCAGGGAGGATGGTTTAGGGTCAGGGGGTCAGGGAGGATGGTTTAGGGTCAGGGAGGATGGTTTAGGGGTTTAGGGTCAGGGGGTCAGGTAGGATGGTTTAGGGTCAGGTAGGATGGTTTAGGGTCAGGGGGTCAGGTAGGATGGTTTAGGGGTTTAGGGTCAGGGGGTCAGGTAGGAAGGTTTAGGGTAACACTATGTCTATGAAGGTCCTCACAAAGGTAGAAGAACCAGAGTTATTGTGTGTTCACACTGGTTCTTTCTGCTTGTTTAAACTGGTCACGTGTGTGTGTGTCCCTGTCTGCTTCGCTGTCCTTGTGAGGACCAAACCGGGGCTTAAGGACGTCGGGACGCTCGCGTCGCGGTTTTTCGGGTTTATGTCCATATGGTGTTTTACGAGACATCTGACTAAAACGAGCCGAGCCTTTTTCCCATCATAGTACGGTCACGGATCCAGGAAGTTCAGGCACGGTTGAGACATTACAGGCCACGAGCCGTGGGACAATTAGCCAGCGGGCAACGGGGGCCGCGTCCCTCCGAGCCCCAAAGTTCAGACCCTCAGCGGGGGGGCTCCTGACAGCGCTGAGGGGCACGTGTCCGAATTGGTCCACGTGCGATTATACGTGGGGGTAACTGGGTCGACCGTCGCCGTAGAAACGGGAAAACTTTGTCTAACCCTCGACTCACATTCAGTCATCGCGCTCAAAATAAGACACACACTCATGCCGCGATGCGCACACACACACACACACACACACGCCGCGTCACGTTCGCACTCCCGAACGGACGCGAGCGAGATTAAAATAACAGAGCGGAAGCGGATTAACGACGTTATGGCGATTCAAGATGGCCGAGCCGCACGCACGAGAAAAGTTCGTCAAGGCCCTCCCGAAGAAAAGCCGCCTTCATTAAGCCCCCCCCCCCCCCCCCTCCCCAGTTGGCATGGAACCCTGAGAAACACACACACACACACACTCGCCGTTGAGACGCTAATTGTCTCGTATCTTCGGGTGTCGTGACGGCGGTGATGTCACACGTTCCGTTTCCGTTGACGTAACCGGATCGGGAATGCTTCGGCGAGGAGGGGCCAGAAGACGATAATTGTGTTTAGCTTAGCGGGTCCCCTATCCCCACCCTCCCCCCTCCCCCTCCCCCCTCACGTCCTCCTCCGCTGAGGCTGGAAGGGGGGGACTATTTCCCGCGGCGTATTAACGCTCGTCTGCCGCTTTCCGTCGAGCGTTAAGGTCAGAGGTCAGCGTCACGCCGCTGCCAGCTCGGCCCAGTCGGGCCCTTCAGGAAAAGCCATTTGTCGTTTTATGGGCGTCCGTCAGACCTCTGAGGGGACGTGGAAATAAAAACGCCGCTGGGCTCCGGTTCCGCGCGCGCTTCGCCCGGTCATCTGCGGTCTGAGCGCCATCTCGCCCGAAGGTCCGCATACCGCCAGACTCTATTAAAGACAAGACGCCTTGACTGGAGACCAAAGCCCTCCCCCCTCACCCCCCCTCATCTCACGCCCCCCCCCCCACCCTCATCTCACCCCTCCCCCCGGTGCCCTCTGACCCGACCCGGACCGTCCCGCACACGTCTGCGGTTCCACCGCTGGGCTCTTCGGCGGCGATGGAAAACCTATCTAGTTTTCCTCTGTGTCACCCCCCCGTCCCCCCCCCCCCCAAAGGTTTAAAGCTGGGAGGAGGGCAGAGGGACACTGAGATGGTACCAGGACCGGGTCGGCTCAGACGCGTCCGACGGAGCTGGGAGGGTTTTTTTTTTTTTTTTTTTTTTAAAAACTTTCAGGTAGAAAAAAACAAAACAGAGATTCGCCCTCTGGGCTGGGGGGGGGGGGGGGGGGCGTGGCCACGGCTATAAGGGCCCCTCGCTCTCACCTGTGTTACTTATACCGGCGGATGAGCCCCAGGACGCACACACACTCCTCCACACACACACACGCGCACGCACCTGTCGGCCGACACACCTGCCCTGCATCCGAGGAGCCGCTCTTCGTCTCCAGGTAAGAAGCCTTCCTCCTCCTCCTCCTCCTCCTCCTCTTCCTCACACCTGAAATGAGACTCAAACTTTAGCGGAATGCACCTTTAATTTCACCTCTGCCTGCTGACGGACGTCCAGGTGGAGTTACTTTTAAATAACCTTCACTTTTACAGCCTCCACGTGAGCGTAGGTCTTTAAATCGGTGGTTTTTGTGTTTTAATTTGTGGTTCTTTGATGTTTTAGTGGAACTGAGTCATGAAATTTGCTTTTGGGGTCAATTTTAAACAAACTTGGACACAATTTCAATCAGATTTGATCAAAAAGTGAGATTTTTGCAGCTTTTTTTCTTCATCGTTTTAGTCGTTTATTTATATTCTATTATCTATCTTTAATTATCTTCTATTATCTGGGGTGTGTTTTCCAGGGTGTGTGTTTTAGTCGGCCCCTGAGGTCTCGAACCCTCAACCTTCAGGTCGGGGGGGGGCGTTTCCGTTTCCCCGCGGCCTGAAGAGCGAGGTAATGGGCTCGTGACCCGGCCCGTCAGTCGGAGAAGTCGGGTCAGGACCCCCCCTCCCCGGGGCAAACCTTGACGGTTGTTTACACACGTGTTCACGCCGCCCCCCCCGGCCCCCCCGTCAGTCAGGTCGCTGTGAGATGAGGCGCACGGAAGCCACGGAGACAACTTCGCCCTGGCGGGCAGTCGTCTGAGTGACGGGCGGGAAATCACCTGGGTGGGAGTGGGAGGGGCCTCACGCCCGAGACCACCTGTGGGCCTCCTCGCCTCGCGGGTACCGCCCCCCCCCCCACCCCGGCCCGTCGCCACGGCGACGCCTCACCCTCTGCTTTGCCTCCGTCCAGATGTCGACCTCACATCTGTGCCTGCTGGTCCTCCCGGCGGTGTCGCTGCTGCTGCTCTCCCCCGTCGGCCGGAGCCACGACGGCCGCGGCGTCGCCCCGGGGTGTCACCTCCACCGTGAGTAGGGGGGTGGGGGTCGACCTTTGACCTCGCCCCACCACTAGAGGGCAACCCAAGGGAGTGAATGGAGAAGGGCAGGGGTGTCGGGGTTCGGTCCTCAAGGGCCCGGATCCGTCCGGGTTTTCCGATCTACCGGGTGCAGGTTTCCACCCAGTAGATCGGAAATCCCGGGGACGGATCCGGGCCCTTGAGGACCGAACCCCGACGCGCGTAGATCAGGGAAAGTGGGGTTTTCAAGCTGGGGGGAGGAGGGTAACCGTCTTTCTCGGCCCGCCAGCGTTCAACGTGACGATCCGCAGCGACCGGCGGGGCACGTGCAGGGGGACGCACCAGGTGTACGCCTGCGTGGGCTACTGCGAGTCCAGCGCCTTCCCCTCCAGGTACTCGGTGCTGGTGGCGTCCAACTTCACCCACAACATCACCTCGGCCTCGCGCTGCTGCACCATCAGCAGGGATGCAAAGGTGAGCCGACGCCTCCCGGGGGGGGGCGGGGTTTGTGTGGAGGGGGGCGGGGCTTCCTCTGCCTCACACCCTTCTCCGTGCTCTCCCAGGTCAAGGTGCGCCTGGACTGCCCCCGCGGACGCCACCACGACGAGATCGAGATCCTGACGGCAAAGGCGTGCCGCTGCGACATGTGCCGCAAGTCCCGCTACTGAAGCCCCAAAGCCCTGGACCCTCCGTGGCGAGGCCCCCCCGCCGTCGTTTCACTGTGGGACGTCTGTACAGACGCGCGCTAAAAAATGTGACGCACAAACCGAATCTTTCGCTTTTTATAAAGAAACAACACACACACACACACACACACACACAATAGTTGCACTGTTTCCAAAACTTTCAAGGAGTTTCACACTGATTCAAAAACCTCCAACGACTCTCGTCAAAGCAAATTCAAGGCCATCCCTCAGCCCGACCGCAGTAACCACTAACGGAGAGCAGACCAGAGAATGTAGACGTATTTATATTTATGAATCTGAGCATCAGCTACGGGTCAGCGTGCACGTGAGCGAGAGAGCGCTGTTGGGGTGTGAGGACCTCGTGTTTCAATAAACTTCTGTTTCCTGCCGCTTGAGCTTCGCTTCTCTGCCTGGTTTTTTTTTTTTTTTTTTTGTCGCGTTCGTGTCCGCTTCGTTTTTCGTCGAGCGCCCTCGAACGAGACACGAAAGATCACAAACCGCTACTTTGTTGCGTTTTCTCGGTTTTTATTCAGAGAAAAATCACATCAGGGATGACTGGTGGGGGGGGGGGGGGTCGGTGGTGGGGGGGGGTCAGAAGGTCTCACACTCGGTGTCCAGCGTGGAGCAGACGGCGCAGTGGCACTGCAGGGCGACGGGGTAGTGGTACAGGGAGGAGACGTTGGGCTGGCAGCCCGGCAGGCGCACCGTCACGTGACGCATCTGGCTGTACATGCACACGCGGTGGTGGCGGTGGATGTAGGGCGGGTCCGGCACGGGTTTCTGAGGGCGCACACACACATAGAGGGGGGAGGGGGGGTTAGGATACGCCGGTAGGGGGTTAGAGTCATAGAGTCCGGTCCACAAGGGCATGATCTGATCCGGGTCGGGTTTTCTGACCTACCAGGTGGAAAACAGGTTAGCGCAGAGGAGTCCGGTCCAAGAGGGCCGTGATCCGGTCGGGTTTTCGCTCCTCCCGGGTGGAAATCTCAGCCTCACCTGACTGTTTTCCCACCTGGGAGGAGCGAAAACCCGACCGGATCACGGCCCTCTTGGACCGGACTCCCACGCCTCTCCATCACCTCTAACCTGTTTTCCACCTGGTTGGTCAGAAAACCCGGTTGGACGAGGGGCCTGCGAGGACCGGACTCCGAAGCCCCCGGTTCCGGACAAAAGAACGACTTTTTTTTTTTTAAAAAAGCCTCACTCGACCGCCGACTCCGACCTTTCGCCCCCGGTGGGGACGCTCGGGTCGTTAGCCGGGCTCCTCGCCCTCGAAAGGGTTTCGAGCTGACTCAGTTCCCCAACGCTGTAAATTTGGTTTTCCAATTACGCGGAGGCGAAATCCGAACCTCTGCGGACCAGAACGGGTTCAGTAGAAGTTCGGCGGCCCGCCCCCGCCCTCGAGCCGTCCTTAAGTGCTTGTGGGTACGAGTCCAGGGCTTGGTCGTCAGCCTTCCTGCGGTTTGGGCCCAGGCCCGGGTCATTCCTCACCGCCTGGCGGTCCCAGACGACCAGCGTGACCCGATCCGAGCGCCGGCGTGGAAGCCTTACCTCCCAGGTGTGGCAGCGCCCCCAGCAGGCCTCCGTGGTGACGCGCAGGCCCTTGCAGCCGGGCTTCTGGGCCACGAAGGAGAACTCCCGCACGGCGCAGCCGCGGAACCCGTGCAGGGTGCTCGTCACGGCGACGCACGCGGCGACGGTCCCGGCGACCAGGAGCAGAAGGACGGAGCGGTGCATCCTGGGAAATGCGACAAATAAATAAGAAATAAAATTATTAGTATTCAGGGTAGATTGAAATAAATCTTGAAACATGCAAACAACACAAATTCTTAATTTCTGACATGTTTAATATAGCAATAATAACATTATATAAAACATAACTTATTCAAATAATCCATTAAACAGGCAGTAGTTTTATTAATTTACGCATTTAAAACATTAATAAGGATCACATTCAGATCAGTGAGTCGCGGCGCCCTCTGGTGGTCGTGACGGTAACTGCAACCACAAAACGATTCTCCATCAAGTCAGAGAAAACTGTTTTTAAAGCAAAGAGCAGCTGAATAAAGGGGATTATCGTTTATTTCAGTAGAAAACGAAAGAACTCTGAGCTGTGGGGGGGGGTTGTGCTCAGCGAGCAGCTCGACGGAGCCTTCGGAACCAATAAAAATAGCTGCGGCGCGAAAAGAAACGCTTATTAAAGCCACGAGACCGCCACTGACCGGCTTTACTGCTCCCATCGAGAAATAAAACACAGGCGTAAAATAACGGGAGCGCGTCTCCCTCGAACGACGGCGAGACGCGCCCTCCCCGTGAAAGAAAAAAAAAAGAAAAAAAGCTGATTTTAAAAGCATCCTCTTACCTTGTGCGTTGCTTTGGTGTGAAGCTGCTGGAGTCCTGCGTGTGTGTGTGCGTCCGCCTGGACAACAACCAGCTGAATGGAACCAATCTGCCCTTGTTGTTGTTTTTAGAAGCCCGTCAGGGTGGACGGACAGTCTGACATCATGGCAATTACAATGAAATACCATTAGAGACCCCAAGCCTGAAATAATGGAGACTCCCTGGAAAATACGCAAACTTGTCGATGTTGTCTTAACCTCAGCGTGTGTGTGTGTGTGTGTGTGTGTGTGTGAGTGTGAGTGTGGCTCTTTATCCAACTTCGCTCGGTCCTCTGGAGGTTTGTCCCTGCTTAACTTGATACTCACTAAAGCCCAACCAATAAAATAAAAAAAAAAAAAAAGGGACAGAATTTCTGGGAATTTACGTAAACTTTGATTTTTATCCTCAATATTTTCGGGCTGTTGGGCTTAAAAGCCCATCGAAAAGTGGCAATAAATACTTTAAAAGTTATGCTTTAAGTCAGGGATATTTTAGAATATTTGCAAATAAGTTTGTAAAGATCATAAAAATACACATTGAGTGAAACGACTTGCAAGAGCAAATCGTTTTGTTGCATTTCATCTCATTGAGAAGATCAAACTGTCACAACAACGATAATGTCTGTGGAAGATAAAATATCTGAGGTGAAACTGAAAGAAAGAGTAACTTCAGAATTACTTTAAAATGGTTAAAAATCAAGATTTGTTTTGAAATAAACTGCAGAATCTAAAGAAAGTTTAGTAGAAGCAGAAAAAGGAACCAAGTCCTTCACAATAACTTTAACACTTTTCATTTCTTACAACATAAAGTCGTGTTTTTCATGTTAAGCTTCAGATTTTTGGTCGTGAGAGATATTTTGCTGATTAAAACTTTTTGTGGGGTTAAAAAAAAAAAAGGGGGGGGGGGTCCAGGCGGACTTCCACATCAGCCAATTTAGCCGTTTTATGATCCGAATCCGACTTCCTGACCGACACAATGTCCGATTATCACCTCATAAACCTTTTATGCCTCTTTTTAATTTACTTTCTGGGGTCGCGGCCCCCCCGGCGCCCCCCCCAGGGGAAGGATCTGGCTCCCGCGGCTGCCTAATTGCAGACTCGGGGTGGGGACACATATTTCGGGGTGAATGTTGAGACAGAAGACGGGAGACAAAGACCACGCCGACTCGCAGAGACTTTTCTCAAAGTGAAGTTTCATTTTTTTTTTAGCACATATTTTTCTCCATTCTACGTCCCCCCCCGCAAGGTTACATCCATAGTACACCGCTCTACATTCAACTCCCCCACCCTCCCCTCTGCTGCATTGGTCCTCCCCCAAAATATACATTTTCATCTTCATCTGCGTCATTTTAATCATCTTCTCTACGTTTTTTTTTTTTTTCTTTTTTTTTGTTCATCAACACAACAAACACAGACCGTTGGGCGAACAGTGCAAATCTAGAAATTCTGTGAAATTGCTACGTAATGCGGTTGTTATGTCTCGGTATCCTCATCCTGCGCTCGTTTATTGCCATTCCACCGCTAAACTCCACGTCTTTCCTTTCCTCTGTCTTTGGTCCTCCTCTAATTCGCCGCTCGGGTGTCGAGTTTCGTTTCAAAACCGAACAAAACGAGGCCAAAAAAGAGGGGAGAAGCGACAGCGAAGACGTTTTTATGGCTGTATGTGGCGACACCAGAGCTCTCTGCAAACTCTCCTCTCTCACTTCCTGTTGTCCAAGAAAGTACAATAAAGTAGATAGTAGATTAATTTACAATCGACCAATCGGGTTAAGAGTTCCAGACCAGCGGGCGGGGACATCTGAGCGACTGACGACAACAATCAAGTGAGCTCGCTGGACGTTCGGAAAAGGGAGGCGAATTTTTACAAAAAACGGGTTGAGACTTTTACTTTTACGTTTGTTTGAATCAAAAAGTCTGAAATCAAACGTGATCGATGATTGCTTTCGTCTCCCAGAGTAACAGCTACGGGAGCATTTTACGACGCGTGAACCCCGAACTTTCGCGCCTTTCGCGAACATTTGCTGACGGGCAGAAACCAATTCTCTGTCAAATCTTTCAAATCTTGAAAAAATTGTTTCAAAACTAAAATCCTTAAAAAGACAAAATTTTAAGTTTAAGTTTTTCAAGGTGACGACGTCGAATGTCGGCGGTCAATTTTTCGGAAACGCTTCTGTGATTGTAAGAAAATGTTACATTCGATAAAAACATTCAAACCTCACTTTGGTCAACTTTTACTTCAACGTCACCGACTTCGACGGCTCCTCGGACACTCGTCCGACAGACCGACAAAGGTGGGGAAATTTCACGAAATTTGAAAGCGAGCTAACGCGACGGCCGGATAAAAGTCACAGGTTCGCGGTCGAAACGGCTCAACAGACCCTGAACTGTCACTCTGGGGTCGAGTCCGAACCTCGTCGACTCAGGCGGGGGCTGGATTTTTTTTTTTTTTTTTTCCCGTTTTTTACAAACTGCTGGTCTGAAAGTTCGGAAGATGTTTGGTTGCGAAGCAGGCAACAGGTAGCGAGTGTCGAAAGTAAAGAAACAAAAAAAAAAAGCAAAAACGGAACAATCAGTTGTTTTTCGCGATACATTCGTAATCAGACCCTGCCCCCCCCAGGAAGGAGAGAGAGAAAAAGAAACAAAGAACCAGGTTTAGCCCGTTCTCGATCGCTCCGTCTACGCACGCCTCCCGCTCATTCGCTCCTCGGACACGCGCACACGCACTCACAACCTGCCCGACGTCTTCAAAGAACTTCCTGATCAAATAGAAAATAAATAGCATCAGTTTGTTTTGTTTTGTTTGTTTGTTTTTTTTTTTTTTTACACAAAATGAACAAGATCGTACAAAAAACGAGAAAGAATAAAAACCGAACAAAATACAAAGCGAAATCATTTTCCCATCAAACAAATTTACACAGAAATTACTCCTTAAGACAAAGTGAATATCAAGGACGCAACAGGAAGTGTGGAGGGTGAACATTTGACGTGACGCCCACTTCCTGTTAGACCCCCTAAAAACACAGATTATCCTGAAAGAATGAAAATATTGCTAAAACATTTTTGTCTTTTTTTAAACCCCTCTTTCTTTATCCATTTTGCTCGAATCGGTGACGTCCGCGCGGGAACAGACGGCCGTTTTTTGTTTGTTTGTCGCGTCCCACCGGCGCTCTGTGTTGTGGCCACGCCCCCTCCCCTCCCAGGCCCCGCCCCCTCCCCCCGAGGGGTGGGGGGGAGGGGGGGGAGCGCTGCGAGAGATCTGGAGAAAGAACTGGACAGTCGTGTTGCTTGACTTTTCGATGGGGAAGCCGGGTCGGGCGTCTCCGTTTGCTTTGGCCCGAAGTTCGGAATCCTAAACGTTTTGTTTTGTTTTAACGACGTGGCCGGCGAACGTTGTAGAAACAGGACGCGTTTAACGCGGTAACGAGGGTTACCTAAGCGCTCCCCACTCTCTCCGCCCACGTTGGCGTGGACCAACACACGTGATTCCGAATAAACAGCTAATCGTCCCTTCCTGCTGCACAGTCGAAGACAAAAGTCTCCCAAGTCGTTATTCACAGATTTGAGTCATGAATGTCTCCTAATTGAGCAATTGAGGTTAATAAACCATTTATTGTGCTTACGTAAGGCTTTTTCATGAAACGGTCACTTCAGAGGTGTTCCACGTTTTCAACTAAGAGTGAAGTTTATCTTAGTTTAATTATTTACTTCTGGGCCTCCTTGTGTGACTTAACCGTCGCTTAACTCTTAATTACCGTTCGCCCTGCTGGGGATGGAGGTCTTAATCAACCTTTAATTACTCCTCGTTTCGGCATTAATCGCGATCTCGTTTTGCTCGGGATTCGCCAAGGCGACGGCGCGAGCGGGTCGGTTTTTTCCGGCACCCACGAAAGGCAAGCACCAGTTGGGTCCAGTTCGTGGTGGGACGGTTGAGGGTCGGGTTGGAAGGGGATTCAGCAGAATGTGAGCCAGATCTCCCCCTTATGGTGTCTGCTACACTAGTGTTTCTCCCATAATACACTACAGAAATAACCAGAGACAAATGTATATATATAAAAACATCATCAGTAGTACTTAGATTAGATTAGAGTAGTAGTAGAGTAACAAGTAAGAAGTAGTTACAGTATTGTACTTTATATCACTATCGCCAGTGGTAATTCATCCTTGAGGAACTTTAGGTTCGTCCTTTGGTGGAACCCAACAGAAAGGGAGAGGAGTCGGCACAGAACCTGCTCCTGTGTGTGTGTGTGTGTGTGTGTGTGTGTGTGTGTGTGTGTGTGTGCCTGTACTGAACGGCTGTACCTGTGAACCTGCAGAAGCCCCGCCTTCTCGTATTTACAGTGGACACGGGTCAGCGTGACGGTTTGCGGGCCGGATCGGTTCGGGGGTTGGGGGGGTGGGTGGGGGGTCACGTCGGACGGCTCGGGAGGGTGAGGTTTAATCTGTCTCGGGAGGGTGGGGTGGGGTGGGGGGGTGAGGTTGATTAGAAGCAGGTTTCCATGACGATATTCGTCCTGATCTTTGTGAGGTGTGTGAAGGAAAAAAAACAAAACAGGCTGTCAAAGAAGGAGCAGGTTGAAGGACGGAGAATTAGCTTTTTGTACCTTTTCAACTCCTCATCGACCCCCCACCCACCCCCACCCCCCCTCCCGTTACATGGACATCTGTGGTGCAGCACCTAGGTGGCGCTCTCCGCCGCTCCCGAGGCGTAAGAGGGGGCCCCCCCGGACTTGAGCTCGGGCTGGTCAGCGCGGGCCGTCTGCGGGGACGAGGGGGCGGGCGTCTCGGCCCGCTCGCCCCGCTCCTGGAGGTTGCGCTGGTTGCGGGCGGCCTCGGTCAGCATCTGCATCCGCCGCTCCTGGTGCTCCTCCAGGCCTCGCCAGAGCTCGGTGCGCTCCCTCTCCCGCTTCAGCTCCCTGAGCGGAACAGAGACAAAACCCCCACACCTGAGAAAACACCCGTGAGGCTGATCGCCGCTGACTGATTATCGAGGGGGGGTGGGGGCAGAAAAAAAAACAGCGGAACCACTCCTTGAAAAATCCCCACCGGCCTCGACTATCCCGACTTCGGGATGGGGTAAGTTAAGCGGAATTACGGCGTGGTGCGGTGACCTCAGCGATAAATGCTCACGACGTGAAATAGAAAGTGACAGCTAACGGAAGAAATACCGTCTGAAACATGACTTAAGAGACAGCAGGCTCTCCCTGTTGTCAGTGTGACACACACACACGCACACACACGCGTGTGCGTGTGCAGGGCGCCTGAGTCATACTCACTTCTGTTTCTCCACTTTGTAGGAGGCGGTGAGGTCATCAAACAACTTGCTGTTCATCTCCATGAAGGTCTTCAGCACGTTGTAGATGAGAGACACGATGGTCCTGGTGGGAGGGAGCGAGTCAGGAGGTCAGAACGGTGATGTCACGCCAGCGGCGATAAGGCGGTAAGGCGCGCGCGTGGCCCACTGACTGGTTCCAGTGCTCCTTGGAGACTCTGTAGAGGGTGGCGAACACCAGCGGCAGGATGACCTGGCAGTTCTCCTCGATCAGGCTGAGGATGTACTCGTTGTTCCAGAAATAAAGAGCCCGCTCTGCTACCTGAGACGCAAGCAGACGTGAGAGGACAGAACGCGGGTGTGTTCCCAGCCTGTGTGCGTGTGTGTGTGTGTGTGTGTGTGTTACCTGGAAGTGAGGGCTGGAGATGCAGGCTGCGATCTGCTTGAAGAGCGGCTCCTGGATGCGGATGAACTGGGACGGCTCGATCACGTCCAGGATCTCCTCGATCTCGCCCAGGAACATCACCTGAACGCCGAGATCGTCCAACAAATATAAAAAAAACTAGAAAGCACTCGGAGAGCGCAGACCTCTGCTAAGTTCTAAATTGCAATAAAATCCGTCTTCTGGATCAGATCTGGATCAGCCTTTGGAATATGATAGAGGATCCCATTGTCCATCCTTGAGTCACATCTCATGGGGTTTGGTCGATAATTAACTGAGATATTGAGAAACAACCTTTTTGGCCCCATTTACCACAATGTTAACGAACAAACGTTTTCTTCCGGATCATCCCCAAAATGAAACCAGTTCTTCCTTTTCACATTTCCAACAAACCCTGAAAATTTCATCAGAATCGGTCCATAACTTTTTGAGTTATGTTGCTAACAGACAGACAGACAGACAGACAGACAGACAGACAGACAGACAGACAGCAAAAGCACAATCTCCTTGGCGGAGGTAACAAAAAAAAGCTTTTCGAAGGTTCTCGACGCTGCTCACCTCTTTCTGTGTGCACGTCTTGGGCCAATACTTGAGCAGTCCTCTGATGATCTGCGGGGAGGAGAGCAACAACGGAAGTAAACACCGAAGCACCCGCGCAGGACACGTGCATTCACGTCTATCTGGACATCTAACGTTCAGAAGAGGTTAGTAGCTCAACAAGCCTCGTTAATGTGGACTAAAAGCTACAAACTGTGAATTAAATATGAGATCATGAAAAGCAGCCTCACATATTCAGTCACGGTAGCATCTTTCTCCATAAACTGCACCACACAGTAGGCAAGCTGTCAGGACAGAGGTCACACGGTTAGAAGACAAGCAGCCGCACACCAAGACGCGTCCCCGGAGGTTTAGTTTGAGGATTACACTCGGTTAAAAACGTCGGAAAGAGGAACCGTTCCTTTGTGTTCGCAATCATCCCCGATTGTCCCGCCGGGGCCTTCCCCTGCGTCTGTGTTGGGGTTGCCTCTTTCCGCCCGGGGCGGTTGCCGTGGCGAGAGGGCGCCAGCGGCGACGCGAGGGCTCGTGCGCACGCGCGTGTTTACTTCGGAAGGAGTGAGGTCACGCGCGAGTCCCCCAAGAGCGGTGTGAGCTGGAGGTTAGCTTCTGACGATGCCTTAAATCGCGACGCTCTGCCTTTAAAGCAGCCAATGAAATCATCTCCTTTATTTTTCCTCCTCTCTGTTGTCCTCTATTTAATTGTATTTTCACTTCATTTGAAAGCAATTAATGAAGGGGCTGTTGAAAAACAGCTGCAATACCGATAGTGTCCACTAGGGGGTTTAACGATAAGCCGTTTTTTAATGATCACCAGCAGACAAATAATCACACATTTATTTGTTTTCTTCAAGGTTTATGATGTTCAACAAAGCTGCGTTCAGGTTATACAGCCTTTAAAGTCGGTCTCGTCAATTATGGATGTCATTGATATTTAACGGGGAATTCAGGATGTTGCAACGCCTTCATTAAAGCTGCTGACGTGACGGGCGCATATTCCCACTGCGCCGGAGCACGTCCTCCAGCGGCCCTGCATCCCCCGTCACCCTGTCAAACATGTGTGTGTGTGTATGTGTGTGTGTGTGTGAATTATGTATGTGTGTGAAGTGCGAGGAAAGACGGGGAGGGCAAATGTAGGGCACGCTGGTGCTCCGCGCGCACACCCGCACGCGCGCGCCTGACCAGTTTGTCGAGAACAAACAGTACTTTCTGCATAATTAAATCATGTGTGACATGAATGAAACGCTCTCACATCTGCGGCTCGACTGCGCCCCCTAGCGGCGGAGCGAGCGCACTGCGCCCCAAAAAAAAAAAAAAAAAAAAAAAACCAAAAAAACGCTGCAGCGATGAACCAATAAAGACGCGAAAGAAGGCGAGGCGAGCGCGTGACTGACCTGTGCGTGGAAGATGGACAGGGACCTCGCCGTGTGCAGCGGGATAAGAACCCGGACCAGGAACTGCTTATGCTCGGCTTTCAGAGGCAGCGCGAAGCCGTTTATGATGCTGCGGAAGACAAGGATTTCAAGTTAATGTCACTTAATCCACCCTCTTTAAAGTTTTATTCCCCGTAATATGGCCCCGAAGTCCCTCGACTATCGCTTGTGCTGTCACGCCGGCTCGCACGGCGCCGGTTTGTAGGTGAGAAGCTCCGCTTCCGAACACGGAGCGGAGCGTACTACGCTGACTGACGCGGCTCGGTCTCCGGAGGCCGGAGCGGCGGAGGTGTGGGAACTATCCGTCTCTGTCTCCGTTTGTTTTCTTCCGTCTCTCCTCGCTGTACGCTGCGTGTGGGCGGAGCTATAAATACCTTCTGTTACCACCAGGATGAATGCGGCTCCCCCTCCCCCCGCTACTGACTCACCCACCGCATCCTTTAGTTTTTCACCGTGTTTATCTAATTCCACGAAGCCCTGTGGCCTTCGCCGCGCGATTGTCGCGATCGCGAGTTCGGGCCGGCGCTCCGCCACAGGCTCGGAGTGGCGGCGGGTTGACCTTTGACCTCCGACAGGCCGAAGCAGCTGAAGAGCCGAAGACACCAACCTGCCGAGGATCTCCAGCAGCTCCGCCACGCCGTTGAAGTGCTCAGTTTCATATATGAACCTGGAACACACACACACACACACACACACACACACACACACACACACACACACACACACACACACACACACACAAAATGAGCGATGAAAGGCAGAGACACTTTTTTCGGAAACGCATCGCGAGATTGCGGGCGAGAGCGTGGGGCCGACGTGACGAAGGCTGGGGGGGCTGGGGGGGGGCGACGACGGGGCCTTGAATGTGAAACGCGTACGCGCGGCCCCGGTGAGTCACGCGGGATGAAGTGGGAGAGCGCCGCCGCCGCGCTCCTCTGTGTTTCAGTCACACATCAATCAGCGCCGCCTTTTCTTCTTTCTCCCAAAAAGGAAGAAAATTATTGACGAGTTCAGGATGAAAAAAAGAGAGAAAAAAAAAAAAAAGGTAAAGGAGCCGGTGTTCTTGGGGCGGTAGCTAGGATTTAACCTCGTTATTATTAGAGTCATTCTTCCTCGAAAGAACAACCACGGAGACTCAGGCTACAAAACGACAGCTCTCGCCGTGTCGTTGGTTCCCGATTGACGCGCTGGTGTCAAAAGGCTACGGGTGCAGTGGGGGGGGGTCCGTACCTGAGGAAGATGTTGTTGATCTGTTTGCGGATGTAGGCCCGCAGACCCAGCAGCTTTCCGTAGACGCGGTGCAGGATGGTCTTCAGGTACTCCCGTTCCCTGGGGTCCTCGCTGTCGAACAGCTCCAGCAGCTGCGCACACACACAGTCCCAGTCAGGCGGGGGGGGGCTCTAGTCGCCTCGCCTTCCCCCGGCGAGTGAAGGAGGTAATCCGTCATAACGTGTCAGTCGGTGAAGGCGACACAAAAATACGCCATCGAAACGCCCCCTGCTGGCCGCTCGAGGCATCGCAGGTTCGATATTTGAAACTGGCTTCAAATGACATCACACTCATGTTTATCTGGGATATTTCAGTTCGTTGGGGGGGGGGGCTCACCTGCAGGACGAACTTCTGGTCCACGTAGCGTTTGGCCATAGAGGGCTGGAAGTCCGGGCTCTCCAGGAAACGCAGAAAGAACTCGTAGACCAGCTGGGATGAGGGGGGGGGGGGTAAAGAGCAAACCAGACACTTCAGAGCCCCAGAGCCTGCTGGGTATTCTAACATGCTCAAACTGTTGTTTTCTCCTCTCAGCAGCAGATTTGAAACCATATCGGGACTTTTGGAGCTCATCTGTGGTTCATTTATGCGCAGATGAATGCTGCTCTGGCAGAAACAGCCAGTGGGAAGTGTGTATTGTTCTGCTGCGTCCATCTAAATATAGTCCATACTGTGATATACTCTATGCTACAGCGAGGCTCCTTCGCACATCAGCACAGTTTTCCTGTTACGAACCCCCCCAAAAAAGGGCTATGGGGTTTGGAGGGTGGGGGGGGGTACCTGCAGGTGAGGCCAGGAGGCCTCCAGCGTGGGCTCGTCCTCCTCCGGGTCGAACTCCGGGTTCTCGCTGGGCGGGAGGGTCCGGAAGATGTTTACGGAAATCTGGGAAGGGGACAAGCAGCTGGTGTCAGGGATTAAATCTGAGCGCCCCCCCAACACTTGTAGTAAACGAGCCCCCCGGCTGCTGCGGGCGAGCTCCCGCTGCTGCTCGCCGCCTCGTTATTTATTGAACGAGCGCTTCCACCGGCCACTCAGAAACGCCCTCTGCCTCATTCCTCCAGGTTCTCTCCGTGTTTCCTCAGGCCTCCGAGTGTTCGCTCGCGCTGATGGGGGGGGGTGTGTGTGGGGGGGTCCTCGCCGCAGCTATAAACCTCCTTTAAGCGCTTAATCTTTTATTATCTACCGTGATCCAGGTCTCATCAGCGCTGCGCGTCAGGTTTCCCACGCTGGGGCTGTCAGCGCTTGGTGGGACCCCCCCCCCCCCCCGCCTCGGAAATTAGAGCGAACCCATCAAGAAGAACCCGAAAACAGGAACAGAAAGAGGCGTCGCTCAGCTGGAACTTCGCTCAGGTTCAGCGGAAACAGTTTTTCTTCCACTTTCCTGATTGTTTTTTCCTTTTTTTGTGACCTTGTGGTCACACTTTCATCAGCAGCTTCTCAACCGCTGCCTCCATAATAACCCCCCCCGCGCCACACCCACCCCCCCCCACCCCCCTGGGACCCCTCCCTTCATTTTCTCTCCATCTGTTCAGCACTTTAGCACCAAGACTGTTCTTTTTTTAAATTCCTGCCTATACTCATAACACAGGGTGTTTATTGCCCCCCCCCACATGCCCCCCCTCAGTCTTACCATCTTGATGGCCTCTGGGTAGAGGGGCTCTATGAGGACCCCTCTGCTCGTGGCCACGCTCTCCACCAGCTCATTCAGCGCGGCGCGCTTGATCTCCTTCCCCTTCAGGTCGGCCACGCAGTCCAGGAAATCGAACATCACGCAGCACTGCTGCAGCTTCTTGCAGAACAGGTCGTGCAGCTCTGCCACCGGGGCATCTGGAGGCGGGGGGGGGGGGGGGGTCAGAGGGCGAACACAAAGAAGCGTTTGAGGGCGTCGGATCTCGGTCCCCGTCGGACTCGCTCCCCTAAAAAGCCGGGTTGTCGCGATGAAAAACGCCTGATAGGTGCAGATTACAGCGAAGTTTGAATTGAATCCTTTGGGGGGGGGGTGGGTGGTGGGGTGGGGGGGGGGGCGAGGATTAGCCCAGTGGAATGACGTGAGACAGGGAGGAAGGGACCCGATCGAAAGTCTCTGCGGGCCGGCTGATCAGCGATCTCGTGGAACGCGTAGATTGACGGCGCGCCGCTGCGCTGATGGTGTAACGAGGTCTGCGGGAATCCCCCCCCACACACAACGCCCTACGGCCCCGGGGACGATGGATCCCACGCAGGGCGATAACGAGATTAACCGAGGAACTGGATCGACAGGCGGCAGCGTCTGGCTATCAGCAGAGCAAATATCTACGACCCCCCCCAACATGAAAGCTCCAGAGACGTTTGGAGGAATCTGATACGGGAGAGGATCAGGTTGAACTCTGCTTAACCCCCCCCCCCAGGCTGGGTTAAGGGGCCCCCACTGTGATCCTGCCCCCACCCTTCACCTCTTAAGGGAACAACGGGGGCCATCTGCTCCGCTTGGCATTGAGCGGCCGGCGAGGGCCGCCGCCTTCGAGATCCCTGGAAGTGACCACGCGTGTTTTATGGGTGTGTGTGTGTGTGTGTGGGGCGGGGTTACTCACTGCTGCACCCTCTCACTTCACCCGTCCTCTCCGAACCCGGTGATGCGGCGTTCAGGGAGCGGGCCAGGAGACGAGGGAGCAGGACATTAGGTGAGAACGGGCGCGGTGGGGGGGGGTGTCGGTGGGGGGGCAGCCATTATAACTCCGATAACCTCAAGTGCCAGCTCTGAGAGTCGGACTCCAACTGGAGCCGGTCCCAACGCGCGTCCCTGTTTACCTGACCTTTATCGCCGCTGATTAAGCGGCGTGGTGCCAATCTGGCCCGCCGTCGCCATAGAAACGACGCGGTGAAGGCGCGGCGAAGCCCGTTGGAGCGGAGCCACCTGACTCCTAATTGATTTGTCTTTGTCTTTAGCTCCAAATTGGACGTCTCTTACCGCTGAAATGAGGATTAATTGACCTTTAATTCTTAATTCACACCTGATTTTGACTTGACGCGTTGACATTTGGACCCTCGCTTTCATCCTCATTTCGACATCAAAGCAGAACCACCGCCAGGACTCTCTTTGAGGGCGCTCCTTGGGCGGTGAGTCCATTAGCCGACATCCCAAAAGTACCGATGCACTTAGGCTGAAGCGAATTTGCACGCGCCGCGGAAAAGCGATCCGGCAGCGAGTTCCCTTGAACGGCTGGTTGCCGGGGAAACAGCGGCGTTGTTCTTGACGCCATCGGGTGACGAGCATCGACGGGGATGCGGGATCGTGTCACGTCGGGGGGGCGGGGGGGCGGTGGGTGTTTGGAGAAATGAGCAGTGAAAGATAAGAATGAACGGCGCCACGTTCCCCGCAGTGGCATCAAAACAACACACACACACACACACACACACACACACACACACACACACAGCTGCACAGGTCTAAATATAGTCCTGCTGGAGAAGCGGGGAGAGGAAGCAGGAGGGAGGAGAAGGGAGCGGTATAGGGTTAAGCGATGACATCATCCCCTCCGTCCTCCTCTGCTCCGCTCCCTCCATCTTCCCTGACTCCGCCCCGCTGGGCTGCGCTCTTCAAACGGTCGCCATCCCGCCGGCGAGCCCCCCCCCCACACACACACACACACACACACACACACCGACAAGAGGGAGAGGGGAGGGCGAGCGTCGGCTTTAGACGCCCGTCCACGCCGCCGTCACTGCACGCCGATGCTTCGTACAGACGCGGTGACGCATGGGAGAGGAGGGGTTGGGGGAGGAGGGGAAGGAGGGGGGGTGAAAATCGGTTAAAAATAGTTGGAGGATGCTGTAGACGCGCGGCGGCGTGCGACTCGGAAGTCGGGGCCCTTATAAATATCACCTTAAGGGGATTAAGTGACGCACTTGAGGTTCATCTGTAAACAATCTAATCCTCCTGACGAGATCCAGGACGGACCGTCGAGGAAACGCAGCCTCTGACCCCCCCCGGCCCCGGTTAACCAATCGCGCGGCCGCTTTAGCTCCGAAGGGGCGGAGCCACCAAGCGGTCACGTGGTTTCGCGGGAACAGATAATTATAGCAGGCCGTCGTCGGCGTAGAGCGCGAGCGAACTGCTGACTCTGCCGCCGGAAATAGATCAAAGGGGCGTCTTATCCCCATCGAGTGCGTCCCTCGCCAGAGGTGCCGTCCGATTTTACGACGTCGTTCGGCTCGTTGCGCGTCCACGCCTCCCGCTTGGCGGGCAATGTTCACCGCGCCGATGTAAACAAAAAACCCAGATCGCCCCGCCCTCATTGGTTCCCGTTCGTGTTTCCCCGCCCCCGACTTCCCTCCCAGCGAATCAGACGGGGTTTTGGACGTTGCGACGCCCCCTGCTGTGTGATGTCCTCCGCCTTTGGCTCTGCTCTCGTCTCGCCGCCCCCTCCCCCTCCACCCCCCCGTCAGCGTGACGTCCGTCCACCCCCCCCTCTTAATTGATCGAGAATCCGCCGCTTGTGTAACCCAACCCCGGGCCCGTGCCCGTCCAGCTGGCCTCGCTCTCCTCGCACAATCAGGCTCCCACGTACAATCTGTGGCGATTATTTTAGAGCGCCGTCCGGGCCCAGCGGTCGTAGATCGGCGATCATGTGGACAAACACGCGCGGCGGGCGACAAAGCATCGGCGAGACGGACTTTGTCCCGACTTCCTGCGACTTAACATTAACCAAGGGGGGAGGAGGGGGGGAGGAGGGGGGGGGAGGGTTGTCCTTTAACAGATCAGCAGAAGGTGATAAAAACCCCGCGGCTCCATTTTGAGGAGCTCCGAACGTAACTCGGCGAGCTTCCGAGGCGCCGCGAACCGACGAAAACAGGCGGACGCCGACGCCGAGCCCCGAGTCAGGCCCTGAAATCAAAGCCGAACCTTCCACAAGCTCGACTAAAACCCCAGAACAGGGTCGGACGGAGGCCGGTTTTAGCGTTTCGCGTCCGTCGGGAGCGACACGAGGCGCCCTGAAAACAGGATTTCAGGCACATTCCCGAACACCTACTTCAGAATTTCAAGCAGGCTCCGACACTGCTGCTCATCGCTGCTTCTGGAAGGTTTCGCATGTTCCCCCGTCTAATCTCTCCATTGTTTGCGGGTTTAAAAAAAAAAAAAGCCCGTTTTTGAGGCCATTCCGAAGCACGTGTTTTTTTTGTTCTTTCCCAGACGACAGCGGGAGCGCTGGGAACGTGCTCCCTCTCATCCCATCGTGGAAGGAATAAGGCTCCTCTGTTGTTCGGCGCAGCTCTTGAGCTTATCGGGTCTCCATCAGGAACCATCTAATGAACTCTTTTCCCGCCCGCGGCGTCCGATGTCCCGGCCGCCGTCGCCTTTGGCGCGATGCCGGTTTAGGCGCGACCGTCTCGTGACTCCGGAAGGACCGGGTTTCAGTTCGGAAAACAGACGCTCCCGCGAGGTGCCTCGAAAGAGCACCGTTCCACGGGGCGCTGGGCCGCGGCGGCTCCCGAGGCCGCGGCGCCCGTTGACCCGGAATGTCAAGCGGGAGCCCGCTCCCGCGAAGGCCCCCGACTGGCGTTGAATCCCGCGCTCCCCGCGGCCCTGCCCCGGCGCCAATTAGCCGCCGCGTTTCCATTGTTTTCGCTCCCGTTTGCTGTGATGGCGCCGTCGCCCACGCCGGTGATTCACCCGTGTATTTATACATTCCGACACGCGGCCGCGACACCTCCGCCGCGAATTCGGCGCTTTGCGGGAAGCGGGACAAAGACGGGGGGGGGGGGCGGGTTTTGGGGAAAGGTTAGCTCGGTTATATTTCGAGTTGGCCGACTGGATGGCGGGCGAAAAAATGCGACCTTGGCCGGCGGCGGCGGCGGCGGCGCAGCGCCCGAGGGACAGCATCGCCGAGGGTCCTCCTACCCAGTGGTGCAGGGGCTATTTTTAAAGCGGAGCGGGTCCCGTTGGATGGTCAAAGGTTGCTTGTAGCTTTGAGGCCCTGACAAATGCAGATGGCGCCGAGGTTTCCGGGCCTGCCCCGGCCTCCGTCAGGAGCCACCCCCCTACCTCATAGTGTGACGTCGCCCCGACCCCGACCCTGACCCCGACCCTGACCCTGACCCCGACCCCGACCCCGACCTCAACACAATTCTAACCTCCACCTTCAAAGTCCTTTTGAGGTTGTGGGGACCGGTGAAATGACCCCGCCTCACCTAAATGTCCTCACTTTACTAGCAGAACCAGTGGGGGTACATGTAGCAAATACAGACACACACACATCCTTGAGTTTCTATCCTTGTGAGGACTTTCAGAGACATGATACATGACCCAGCTCCCTACCAAACCCTAACACCCTAACTAACCCGCTAACCTTAACCTAAACCCGAGTCAACCTTAAAACCAGGTCTGGTTGAAAATGTCCCCGCTTTGCTGGTAGAATGAGGGCTTTGGTTTGTGTATCGACGTGTAGCAAACACACACATCCGTGTGTTTCTGTCTCTGCGGGGACTTTCATTGACATGCTCCTAACCTCCCCTGAACCCGACCTCAACCTTACACCAGGTCTGGACCCTCAGACTCTCCTTGGAAGTTGAGGACCACCCAAAATGTCCTCACTTTGATAGGAAAACAATTGATTTGGTGCTCAGTGTGCAGCAAGTACAAGAACACACACACACACACACACACACAGAGCCATGGTGCAGATGTCAAAGTTGTCAACGCGAGGGGGGGGGGGGCACCATTTGGGCTAAAGAAGGACAGACGGACGGCTGCTGAGAGACGGACCTCGAAGGAGAATTCTCACCATGAATCCTGAGTTCGGCACGAGCCGGCGGAGGCCTTCGCGCTCTGGTCCGACCACACGCGCCTCAGGTGCGCTACCGCCAGCGTCGGGGGCCCTTTACCCCCCCCCCTTCATCTGTGGCCTGATCGGCCGGGCTCCCTGGGCCGCGCCTGCTGCGCCGCTATTCGCCGCTATTTCGGCGTTCCGGATCCCTCCTCCGGTTTACCGGAATGCCGCGGGAAACGGGCTTTTTTAAAGCCAACTTTTGAGCAGCGGCTCGGCCGTTACGGCTCCACGAGGCGCTGCTGTAAAGGTGAGGGGGGGGGGATTAGCTGAACGCTCTCCTCCCCGGAGATCGCCGCACCCGCAGCTCTGTCTACACTTGGCCTAGATACCGGCTCTGACAGACTTCCCCACGCCTGCGTCTCCACCGCTGCAGGATCGTACTACCGGCTCCTCCTGGGGACCCGGGCGCCGCAGCGGTGCGGCTAAGCTACGGGTAACCGGGACTCCAGCCCCCCCACAGGCAAACCCCCCCCCACCTCCACCACCACCACCACCACCTCCCATCATCATCCAAGGAGGCGTTGAGATCCCAACCCTTAAAGCCAGAAGGTCATCGGGGTGAGACTGCAGGAGATGTGACAGCGGGGGCCACCTCCGAAGGGGTCGGGGGGGTCGGGTACGCCCGCACGCCACACGAAGGCCAACACCGGCGAGGAAGATGAGCTGCAGCAGGCGTTCGAGTTAAAGAGGGATGAACAACGGGCACCAGAAACACCAGGTAGGCCTGAAGGCTTCGAAAGCAACGCCGGGCTTGTTCGGGAACATCGGGGGGCGGGGGGGGGCACGACCATCAACCGGTCGCCATCTCATGCCAGCGGCGTCACCCGCAGAGTCGTTGACCAACGATCTGGTCAGAGAACGAAGCCCGTGCCTCAGGACCCTTGAAAAGTCCCATCAACAACTTGGGGGGGGGCTTTACGATCGGATGCTTCCTGAAGGTGGACTTTGGTGTCAAAGGTCTACGGACACGTTTACCGGTGCACGAAGCTGGGAACGCTGGGAACGTTCGGCTCCTTGTGGGGACGTTCTGGAAGCGGAGACGTCCCGTTGCTCCTGATAGAGAGGCAGCGGAGAAGCGGGAGAGGCTTATTTCCTACGCGAGCCAGCCACCAGGGGGCGACGCGGCGCCGCCGCAACGTTTATTCGTGGACGGTAAAACAATTAGACGAGGATCGGCCGGTATTCCAATAACCTGACCACGACGACAGGACGCGCGATTCTCTCAGACGCAGCGGAAAAAAAAAAAAAAAAGAGTCTAATTTGTCGTTAAACCCGTCCCTTCCTCACCGCCGCTCGTCCCTCCCGCCGCCTCGTCTTCCACTTTTAGACCGTTTGATCCTCACACGCTCACGGGAACGACCGAACCGAAGGTGCGGAACGGGCGCGGAATTGCGCGATTAGTCGGGTTAGCGCGACGAGTTTCGTTCGGGATGTTTTCGCCACGGCAGGTCCCGCGAGGACGTGTTTAGCCCGTAGGAGGGGGGAGGTGGGGGGGGGCATTAAAAGAAGCCGGAAAGAGGATTGCGTGCTTTTAAAGCCTCCGCTGTCACCTCTGGCGATTCGGGAGGAGGACAAGGGCGTATCGGTGGACGTCTATTGATAGAAAGTCCATCAATAGACCTTTTCCGGAGTGTCGTTCCATTGGGCGTCTTGGGGATGTGATACCCACCTACGTCTGGGGGGGGTGAGAACACACAGGGGGGGGTAGACGGAGAGAGCCTCACCTTTGAGCAGGGGCAGCGGGGTGAGTTCCACCTGGGAGCTCTGGTAGCGGAACTGGGACGAGCTGTGGGACCGCCTCTGCCGGGCCCGCCGCATGGACCGCCGCGGGAACCCGTCCACCTTCTCCGCGGACGGCACCAGGAAGCCCGTGGTCGGCGAGGACGGGCTGGAGGGAGGCAGCTTGGTCGTCTCCATGGCTGGGGGGGGACGGAGGGACGGCGTCGGTGGCGGCCTCGCCGCTCAAACGGGGGGGGGTTGGGGGGGTTGGGGGGTGGACGGTGGAGACTGTGGCTGTCTGGATTCGCGATTGATCGGGACGAGGAGGCGCTCAGGGGCGGAGGAGGCGCGGAGGGCGAAGAGGAAGGGTATTCGCTCGGCGCCCGGCCCTCGCCGTGTCTCTCAGATCCCAACAGGAAGTGGCGGCAGCATCCCCGATCCTTCGCCCCTCTGGTTCTTCCTCACGCGCGGACGCAAATATCACTTGTGTGTCATCCCTGTGGAGAAGTAGCCCGCACAGATGATGCTCAGACAGGCGCGTCCCCTCGCACGCACGCACGCACACACACACACACACACTCTCTCACACACACACACACACCTCTAGTGGTGTCACATACACACACACGCTATGTCATCGGCCTCGAGCTGAATATGGATTGTGAGCAACAATTAGCCTCCTTCGCGACTCCAGATGGAAGAGAGAGAGGAAAAAACAAACAAAAACAAAACAATAGGTGGAGAGGTTATCTGATATGTGCTCCCGGACGGTGGTCTTGAGGAACTAGTTCGCGGACTGGTCCAGGGGAATCGGGGCCCACCTCGGCTGCCGCATCACAGTTTCGGACCGATCCGCGCTCGGACATTTAAAACGGCCGCACCTGCTGTGTTTTGTTCTCCTCCCCGACGCCTCTCTCCTCCTCCTCCTCCTCTTCTCTTAATCTCCCCCCCTCGTCCCCGTCGTCCCCCTCGTCCCCCCCCTCCCGTCTGGACGCGTCTTCCCGGGGCTCCTCGGAGCTCGGAGGGCCGGAGGAGGGCTCGACGCGCGCGGAGAACCAGCCGCGGCCGCACCGCGACCCCCCGCCGCCGCCTCCGCCGCCGCCTCCGCCGGAGAGCACGCAGGGAGAGGAAAATAGAGCCCCGGGGCGGCGAGAGGCGTCCTTCCCGTGGCAGCGGCGGGAGTTTGCGTTAAAAAATGAAGCAATGAAGCGGGAACAGGACGCTGCGGGTCGGACAGGAGCAGCCCGGCCGGCTGTCAGACTCTCGGCCCTTCCTCGGATCCCGTTATCCGGTCGTCCGAGCGGCGTCAAGCTGGAGGCGGGGGGGTGGGGGAGGCAGGAAGCGGGGGGGTCGGACCTTCAGAATAAAGCGCGCTGTAGACGCTGAGCCGCCGTCGCGTTATATAACTGAGAGGGGGGGGGGGGGTCGGTGTGAAGGAGCCGGGGGGGTAAATGAGTTAATCGCATGCAGATTGGTGCGACGCGAGGCTGCGAACTGGCGCTTCACAGGCCCGGAAGGCCTCCTGGTCGTGGTAATTTTGCATTTGAGAGCAAAAATTGAGGCATCTGGGAGGATTTGCATTTGAGGGCAAAGCAAAATAGCACTAAAGGCGGGCGCGTTAAAGTAAATCTACCTCCTCCACATGCACGTGGCGCCTGCGTGAGGGAAACCTCGGTGCATTCCTCTCGTTGAGGGAAACGCTGTCAACAGCTCGTCACATTTTCAACAAAAACTAAGGTTTAAGGCAAATCAGTTCATGTGACAACTCCTCTTCTTTTTCTTCAGGCTTTTCCCTTCCGGGGTCGCCACAGCGGCTCAGTTGCCTCCATCTGACCCTCTCCTCTATCTTCATCGTCCTCTTCACACCAACCACCTTCCCGTCCTCTCTCATCTCTAAACCTCCTCTTCGGTCTTCCTCCAGACCTCCTGCCTGGCCGTGCATATTCACCACCTCTCCTCTGGACGTGTCCCAACCATCTCAGTCTCTGACTTTATCTCCAAAGCCTCCAACAACCCTCTCATGGCCTCATTCCTGATCCTGATCCACCCCGGTCCCTCCCAAAGAGAACCTCAGCGTCTTCAGCTCACCTCCCGTCTTGAATATCAAAAACCTTAATTACCCTTTAAAGGTCGTGGTTGTTCACTTCTTGCACGGCTGATCGAGTCCACAGCCGCTGGACATCCCACGAACCTCGCGATCACTTCAAACGCTGCACAACATCCTGACCCCCACCCCCTTCAAATCACGCTCCTATCGGGCAGTCGTCTTACTTTGAAAGGCGCGGCCGGAAGCGCGGCGGCGCGCCGCGGCGCCCGCTTGACGGCTGCTTCTCCCAAAGGTGGCGCAGGGAGAGCGAGTCTCCTCCACTGCGGATGACGCTATAGCATCCACTTATTTATTTATTTGCCTCTTTTTTTTTTTTTTTTTTTTTTTATTTGCGTGGCGCCGCTTCACCTCCATCCACCGCGTGTGCAAGTAAAAGAACAAACCCACCCCCAAATAAACCCTCAATGCCCCCCCCCCATCTCCACCTCTGCAGAACCTCTGGCTGATGTTTCACCCTGATGTGAAGGAACACTCTGATCATCCTCTCTCACCCCCCCTCCCCTCTCACCCCCCCCCCTCCCTCGCTCCCTCGGTGGGCGGGTGAGCGTCGTTCCTCTTTTGCAGGGTTTCTGTCTTCTGCCCCTAAAATAATAAAACCCTTGATGGGGGGGTTATTTGCAGGTGTCAGGGAATTTCCAGTTCCCTGGGCGCGGTTGGACTTTGCCCCCCCCCCCCCCGCCTTGACCCCACCCCAGCGGCGTTTTTCCACCCAAACGGGCCTTCCCGAGGCCCGGAGCTGCTCTTGTGCAGTTATGTTAATCGCCGGTTCAGGAGGGACTGAGCTAATAAGTCAGCTTACGCTTGTGGAACTTTTCCTTGAACACAAAACACACACACACACACACACACACACACACACACACACACACACACAAATACCTAGCCGTGCTAATCACAGATTAGTTCGTTTTACGGGGGGCCGGGAGATGGCGAGCAGACGCGTTGACCCCGTGCGTTGGGCGTTGCGGGGCCGTTTAGGGGAGAACCGGCGTTGTTGGAGGTGCGCTCGACTGTGCTCGACCTCGTGTTTCATCAAACCCTACGCGTCATAGAAGCCAGAACACGACGACACGGGCAGAGCCCTGCTGGTACGTGACAGGCTGTTGGGGGAAGCACGAGCGAAAGTGTGTAAGCGGCCCAATGGCAAACTCCTTACTGTACAGAAAGATCTGTATTGTTAAATTCTGGGAAAAGACGCCCTTTGGAAGACGATCCAGGTGAGCTTTATTCAGTTTTCCATGTCGGCCTGTCAGCAGTTCACCTGATGACCTGACGGGGGCGCCACCGTCCTGTTTTTTTTGTTTTTTTTAAGAAAAGGTGAAATAACGACTTAATTTCGTGGAGTTCGTCAGCTACAGCGGGCACCACGGTTCAATCCTAAATAAATAAAAATAAAAGCACATCAATCCTGCGGGTCTTCCTTTGAAAGCCGCAAAAAGAAACTCCACGGTGGATTTGTTGCACGGTAGAAAAGGAGGCAGGAAGGGCTTTGATTACCAAACTACGGTTTTCATAGTCACGAATCCACAGCCATGAAGGGGAATGGTTAATTTTTAATATAATATAATTTTTAATATAATATATAATATATTTTTTAATGAATATTAAAGTTAATCAATATCCATATGGATCGGTGCAGTTAACCGGACGCCCACCAGAGGGCGCCGGCGAGGCCGCATGAGTCACTTCCTGTTCTGACCCCAAAGAGAAAATGAAACATCCCAGCACAGCTTTGGTTTGAGGAGGTAGATGCGAGGTCACGTTTTATTTAAATTAAACAGCAAAGGAATACGAGTTGCGATCAGGACGTTCGGTTAAATCACGTTAAAACTAACTGCCGGTTCACGGGTTAACATGATAATAATAATCAGAAGCAGCAACGGTCGTCGGGCTCCCTCGTGATTTCACGCTACATTAGGTCAAATTAATGCTCCCTAATGTCGAAGAGTTTCCTTAAATTACACTGGACAAATAAAATAACATATGAGTTCACAGTCTGTGGGTCGGGGTTGCGTCAGGCTCGGTCAAGACCGTTGCTCATCGCAGTTCCTTGACAGTTCGAGAAAAACCCCGCGTCAGAGTTTCCCAGAAGGACGTTCCCCCGGCGTCACTTCCGTCTTGCGGATGACCCAAGAGCACGAGCGCTGCATCCGGACTTACTAAAGTGCAGGGACGCCGGATGACCTTCGCCGACTCGCCGGGGCGAAGCCTATTGCTCGGGAGGCGCGGGGTCGGCGTCGCCCTGCTGGAGTATCCAGTCGTTGTCCTCGAGGAGCTCCAGAAAGCTGAGGTCTGTGGAGGCGCCCCCCAGCGGCGAGGGCGGGGCCCCCGGGGAGGCCTGGGGTCCCGCGGGGGGGCTGGGGACGGTGAGGCGGGAGAGGAGGAGCCCCGGGTTGGTGTCGGGGTGGTAGCTGTAACTGGGTCC
Organism: Lagocephalus sceleratus; assembly: GCA_911728415.1. Taxonomy (NCBI): domain Eukaryota; kingdom Metazoa; phylum Chordata; class Actinopteri; order Tetraodontiformes; family Tetraodontidae; genus Lagocephalus; species Lagocephalus sceleratus. The sequence goes on from CAJVRN010000234.1 coordinate 4,585,788, forward strand.
GGGATCCACGGCGGGATCCAGGCGAGTCCGGGGGGCGCTCCCGGGACACGGCGCGGGGGGCGGAGGGCAGGGGGGCCCCTGGAACAAGGAGTGAGGCGTGAGGGCCACCGCGAGGGAGGGGCCCGGGGGCGAAGCGGCCGGGGTCAAAGGTGAACGCCCTCCGCGGGAAGCCGAGGACGCCGCCGGAGGGGGAGCCGAGGTGGAGGCCTGGGCGGGGGTCGGGCACGGCGCGGGAGGAGGGTCCGCCGAGCCGGGGCCGGGGCCATGGAGGCAGCAGAAAGGCCTGTGGCGACTCAGGACGGCGGCGTAGAGGACGGCCTCCTTCCTTAAGGACTGTATCTCCTTCCTGAGGGCGGAGTTTGAGCCCTCCAGAGACTCCAGCTCCTGGGGGGGGGGGGACAACCAGACGATGAGCTCAACCAGGTCACGTGTCAAAACTGAGGGTCGCGTCACATTTCATGGTCACAACCCCCAGAAAGAGGGACGCTGACTCTCGAATAAAGTCGCTTGAGCTCAACTACAAACGATAATTGCCCTTAATTGTTCCCTTACATATTCATAATTTCATCTAGATTACTGGGATTATGATATGTTCATAATTTTTTCTGGATTCTGGATTATGATTTCACGCAGACAACAGAATCTCGCCTGAGAGAGTTTATGTAAACGTTATCAAAACTTCCTGGTTATACCCAAGAGACAGAAAAACAACGCGCGGGCTCAAGGTTATTAACGCACAAGGTGCCGTTGATAATGGCTATCTCTCGCCGAGATACGGGCGCGAGCGCCGCGCCGGGCGCTCTCACCAGCAGACGGAGACGTGGTGGAAGAGAAAATCCGAAAGGAAGAAAAGCGAAAGCACGGATTCCTTAAAGAATGAAGGCTCTCCCGTGTGAGCAGAACAAAGAGCGACGGGTGTCGGGTTGTGGTGGAAACAGTTTGTTTTTTTGTTTTTTTTCATGGAGAGAAAGAGGCTTTTATCGGCCGCGTGGTCGCTACAGCCCGAGAATAACCCCGCGGCTTCGTGATTGCGCAATGAAGCGATTTTTAATCCACGAAACCACATCAATCCAAAGTTAAACTTTTTTCTCGTTCCCTTGACGGCTCTTTAGAGAAACCTGTAAATGTGTCACAAGACGTAAAGATACGGTGTGTGTGTGTGTGTGTGTGTGTGTGTGTGTGTGTGTGTGTGTGTGAGAGAGAGGGCTTGTTCAGACTGAGAGCTCTTCTGTGAAGAGGAGAATTTACAAGAAACAGCCAAAGGGTGTATTACACAATCCACACACACTCCTAGTCACACCGACCACGCGAGAATGTGTGTGTGTGTGTGTGTGTGTGTGTGCTTGAGAGAGAACCTGGTGAAGTTGGTCAGCCCTCTCCGTCTGCTTTTTCCTGCTCTTCCGCGCCGCCTCCCTGTTCTTCTCCTTCTTCTTCATCCCCGGCTGCCCCGTCCTTCCTTCCTCTCCGTCCTGCTCCTGAGGACATTCATCACATTTGGGGGTTTTTTTTTTAATTCCCAGTTTTCCACGGAACAACCTCGCTGGGACGTTTCCAACCTCCCAACCCCCCCCCTCAAGGTTCTTCCACACAAACCTTGAACTGCAACCCCGACCACAAACAGGGCACGTAAAAAAAAAGAAAAAATCAAAACCGAATGTGCTCCCTCGAGTAAAACAGGAACTCGAGAGGCCGGACTGGAGGCGCAGATCCTCCCAGGGCAAATATAGATGAGCTGTGACAGTAAATGTGTCACCTTCCGAAGATTCCTCATCACGCCGTCGTGACCTCGGGGGGACTTCTGCGGCCCTTTGAGGGCTTTGGTCCCATCCCCGCCCCCCCTGTATACGCGCTATCCCCGGGGTTCTTTCATTCACGCCGAGGATCTCTGTTGGTACGTTCTTCAGGGAGTTACCGCAGTTGTTGGATCTGAGGCATTTGAACATTTGCAAAAAAAAAGTGGGATTTTGGGTTTAAAACCCCTTTAGGAGGTGATGCACATAGAGTGGACCCCCAAAAGAGACCTCCCCAAATGTTTGGACCAAATTCTCATTTCTCTGATGGGTTCATGGCTCTTTTAGTGTCTTTATTTCTTTAAAGAATTGGACTTACCGAGCCCGTGTTCGTGTGTCTCCCCTCTGGGGACAGGGAACTGGAGCTGTTGGACATGTCCAGGCTGGAGGACATCACCCCTCCCTGCAGCAGATCCTCCAGAGACCCTTCACCCATGATCCACGCTGCGATCCCGCCGGAGAGAGGCCATTCGGTGGGGGGGGGGGGACGACGGCGGAGGTGGTGGTTGGACCAGAATATCCCGGGAATGAAGGGGCGCCTCCACATGGACCGCCGGTCTCTGATCGATCTGTGCGGATCCACGGCCGGACTGCTGCTTTTGTGTGTCGGGAGGAATCGGCGAGCTTTCGCTTTCTCTTTATTTTAAACTGACCCAATGAGCGGCAGCGGGGGTGGGGGGTGTGAGGGGGGGGCGGTTCACGTGCGGGGGGACTCGTCGTTTCACTTTCTAAATTAACTAAAAAAAAAAAACACGGAGAAAAAAAAAAGTTGCTTGGTGAGTTTTGAAACGGGGACACACCGCCGGTAGGGGCCGTGTACGACGGGCCGTGAACGCGTCACCGGGAATGCCCGAACGAACGGGAGGACGGGGATTTGGGAATTCGTGGGCGTCTTGCAGGAATACGACACACACCTGCAGGAAGAGCCGGGTTCAGTTACCTGGGACTGCCACTTTCGGTGGAGGGGGGGTTTACAGTGCTCCACCAGGAACAGCGGTTCATCATCTACCCCCACACAATATTAATTACACTTATTTAGACACGTCTGTGTTCTATCTTGGCAATATTGGTTTAATGTGGCGGTCTGAGAGGTATTTGTCAATCAATTATCAGGTATTTGTGACTCACGGGTCGATTCCGGGCACAGCCTCACGGGGGCGCTCGCCCCGTTCAATCAGCCGCTATGACAGCAGCGCCTTGGAACCATAACTGGCCAATCAGGAGGCCCCCGCTGTGTTTTTTCAGCCAATCAGGTTTCACCATCCCCGAAACAGGCCAATCGGCGGCGGAGCGGGGGGCGGGGCTAGAACCCGGCGTTTCCGGGGTCCAGGATGCTCGCTCGTGTTTGAAGAAAAGCGTCAGGAAAAGGTAACCTGCGATCGTCACCTGCGCTCGTGCGGAGCCGGGACGGCGGCGGGATGGGTCTGCTGACGATCCTGAAGAAGATGAAGCAGAAGGAGCGGGAAATGAGGCTGCTCATGCTGTATCCTTGGAGCCCTTAGCTTAGCTTAGCCTGCCATCGCGTCACAAACTCCTCGTTTATGCACCTTTAGACAATCAGCCCCCCGGGGGATGGGGGGGTGGTCGCTCTTGTGTTCTTTAACCCCCCCCGCAGAGGGCTGGACAACGCGGGCAAAACCACCATCCTGAAGAAGTTCAACGGGGAGGACGTGAGCACCATCTCCCCCACGCTGGGCTTCAACATCAAAACCCTGGAGCACAAGGGGTGAGACACCCCCCTCCCTCCCCCCTTAACTCCCCCTCCCTCCCCCTTAACCCCCAAAACACCCCCCTCCCTCCCCCTTAACCCCCAAAACACCCCCTCCCTCCCCCAAAACACCCCCTTACTCCCCCTTAACACCCAAAACACCCCCTTAACACCCAAAACACCCCCCCCTCCCTCCCCCCTTAACACCCCCTCCCTCCCCCTTAACACCCAAAACACCCCCTTAACCCCCAAAACACCCCCTCCCTCCCCCAAAACACCCCCTCCCTCCCCCTTAACACCCAAAACACCCCCTTAACCCCCAAAACACCCCCTCCCTCCCCCAAAACACCCCCTTCCTCCCCCTTAACACCCAAAACACCCCCTCAACCTCCCCTCCCCCAAAACACCCCCTTCCTCCCCCTTAACACCCAAAACACCCCCTCCTTAAACCCCAAAACACCCCCTCCCTCCCCCCTTAACCCCCAAAACACCCCCCTCCCTCCCCAAAACACCCCCTCCCTCCCCCCTTAACACCCAAAACACCCCCTTAACACCCAAAACACCCCCTCCCTCCCCCAAAACACCCCCTTACTCCCCCTTAACACCCAAAACACCCCCCTCCCTCCCCCTTAACACCCCCTTCCTCCCCCTTAACACCCAAAACACCCCCTCCATAAACCCCAAAACACCCCCCTCCCTCCCCCTTCCTCCCCCTTAACACCCAAAACACCCCCCTCCATAAACCCCAAAACACCCCCCTCCCTCCCCCTTCCTCCCCCTTAACACCCAAAACACCCCCCTCCTTAAACCCCAAACCCCCCCTCCCTCCTTAAACCCCAAACACCCCCTCCCTCCTCTTTAAACCCCTGTGGAGGTCACGTGATCACCACCAAAGCCCCCCCCCGTGTCCTCTTGCAGGTTCAAGCTGAACATCTGGGACGTGGGGGGGCAGAAGTCCCTGCGCTCCTACTGGAGGAACTACTTCGAGAGCACCGACGGGCTGGTGTGGGTGGTGGACAGCGCCGACAGGCTGCGGCTGCAGGACTGCGCCAAGGAGCTGGGCGTGCTGCTGCAGGAGGAGGTGAGGCCCGGAAACCCGTGTGGGACACACACACACACACACCTGTCTGACCCCCCCCCATCACAACGCCCCCCTCCCTTGTCCCTCCAGAGGTTGGCTGGTGCAACGCTGCTGGTGTTCGCCAACAAGCAGGACCTGCCCGGAGCGCTGTCCAAGGACACCATCCAGGAGGTGACCCCGGAGCGCCCTCAGGTCACGTGACCTCACCGCTGACCCCCCCCTCCCCCTCCCGCAGGCGCTGGCCCTGGACGAGATCAAGAGCCACCACTGGTGCATCGTGGGCTGCAGCGCCGTCACCGGGGAGAACCTGCTGACGGGCGTGGACTGGCTGCTGGACGACATCGCCGCCAGGATCTTCACGGCCGAGTGAGACTTCCCGTCGGGGCTCCGGAGGACTGAACCGACTCCTGCTTTGAGGAACCGACCCGAGGACGCGGTCTCGCTTCGACAGCGGAAGTCTGGTTTTCGGGGGGCAACCGGCTCACCGCTTGACGCCCACGCCGTTAAATTAAAACACACGCTTGTGTCTGAAACCTCCGTTTTTTTCAGTTTTAGTCGGATATTCGGAGAGAATGTGACCTGGGAATAAACCTCAGGGAAGAGCAGGAAGGCCCCCCCCCAGGGCTGGTTTATGTAAGCTCGCATGTACTGAGGATTGAGTCATTTAAACCCCCACAGAACACACACATTTAATGTCACACACTTTATTGATCAAACATGTAGAGTCAGTCCAGCACCAACAGATCTGGAGCGTCAAATGGCGCCACCTTCCGTCTGAAGCCTGTAAAGACAGCGTGTGTCACTTGTGCTTTAAACCAATTAAAACTCGTTTTGTTGCCACGTGGGTTGAGGCTTTATTCAGAGAATACCGATCAGTCACCAATCATCAGACTGGGGCGGTAGCTTACTCATCATTTCACATTCCCCCTCGTCAAGTCGCCGCTTACCTTCGCTCGTCCGAGCCGACGCCCGACTGAAGATCTCGATCCGCTCCCACCTGCAACACATCGGCGGTTAGTTCGTCTGCTCCGGCGGAGGCGTTCGCGGCGGCGTGACGTTCCAGGTCAGAGAATACCGATCAGTCACGAGTCATCAGACTGGGGCGGTAGCTCACTCATCATCTCACGTCAACGTCTGAGTACAACCGCGCCACGCACGTACCTCGGATGAGACGCCGCCGCCCCGGTCGCCTTCGTCGTCGAGTCTCCAGCGAGTCCTCCAGCTGCAACCAGAAGGACAGTGAGACCGGAGCTCCGCGGGGGGGGGGCGAGCGCCGACCGCTGGTTTCCATTCAGACGGTTGGTAACCCCAACGAGTCCTCCCCCTGCTGCCAAGGCCACGCCAGTGGGTTCACCTTCTCAGGTTCTGGCGTCGACGCGAGGCGTAAGACGCGTGCGGGCGTCATCACCATGGAAACCAGCTTAAGGCATCGCGGGGGGGGGGGTCACTCACCGGGAGGAAGATCTGAGGCTGCGTCTTCAGCACCCGACATCAGGAACCTGCAAAGGAGGGACACCTTTAAGCGGAGGGCTCGCTGGTGTGCGCACGTTAGCCCAGATCTACGCCGATTCAGAGATTCCGTTTCTCAACAGCTGTTCAGACGAACGAGATTCCAAAGTTATCTCATCATGGTCAGCGGGTTTGGGACCCCTGGGGTCGCTGCTGCGGCTCACCTTCTTGTCCGGAGGGTCCAGGCCGGGTCAGGGGAGAGGCCGGCGGGGCATCTGTGGAAGAGGAGAGACCCCGGGTCAGATCCAGGTTGGATGGGAACAAGAGGAGGACGGCGGTCGGGCGAGCGCAGCTGCTCAGATGTTCCTGTCGTTTCACGTGGGGTCAAAGTGAGCTAAGTTTCATCATCATTGAGCTGCGCCGCCAACGCAACAGGAGAGGGGGGGCTCACCTGGCCACGCCGTGAGACCCTGGACGTCCACGAGAAGAGCTGCGGGGAGAGAGGAGGGGAAGGGGCGTTAGAGACCCGATGAGACCGCTTCCACACGGGGAAATGTGACCGTTTGATCAGGGCTTTGGTGACAAACTGCCATGGGACAATCGCCGTCCAGGTGTTTGATGGGTTTAACCCCATTTCATCCTTTCAAACCGTCACAACCCTCGGTGACGCGCGCGTGGAACCTACGTCTGCAGACGTCCGTGCTCCCCCGGTGCACCCAAGGAGGCGTGTCCACCTTCACAAGTCACACCTGGAAGAGAAACGCCACTTTAATCCCACATAAATGCACCAAAAGCTGCGTTTTACAGCCAAATGGGGGATCAGATTCAAGTGTGGCATCACTGCAAATCAGGCATATGCTTGTCTTTAGTTAGAATCATCACGTTCAGACCCCAGTCGTTAGCTGAGGGGGGGGGCATTTAGGTCACTCACCTGTCCAATGGGGCGGATCATTTAGGTTCAGCAAGAGCAGAGAGCATCTGGAAGGAATAGCAGAAGTTAGGTGTGCAGCAAAGGGTTAAATATATGCATATGCATTAAAGTGGGCTTATCAGAGTTAAAGTAAGGCATCACTACAGTCAGGCATATGCTTGTCTATGGAAATCATCATCAACTGTAGCCAGGGGCAACCGGGTTACCGGCTCATTGTAGTTCTTACCTGCTCATTTCCTTCATTTTCAGCCTGGGTCAGACATCTGGAAGAAGAAAATAATCGTCTCACTTGAGTGTAGAGGAGTTTCAACCCTTCCACTAGTGAAAGTGAGCTCATGTCCTACTCAGAATCTGGTAAAGACACTTCTTCAAAAGCCAATTCAGTAAGAGAGAGTTCTGAGATTCATCACTGCAGCACAGAGTTAGAGAAGGCCATTTACCCAGGATGTGAGGAAAAGTGCTTACCTTAGTCTTTTCAAATCGTCTTCTGGCCTGGAGGGAACAAAACAAGAGATTAAGACTTTAAACCACAGGAAATAAATCACACGTGCACACTTGGATGGCTACTCAGCAGGTTGAAATAAGAGTTTCCTCAATGGATTATCAGTGAGAGAGTTCAAGAACATCACAGTAGCGCCTCGTTCTACTGCACTTTGGCCAACAAAATGAGATCAATCCAATAATATTTACCTCCTGCATGCCGTTGTCCTCGCCGTCCCTCAAAACGTAAACCCGTGTTAGCATGCGGTGTCTTCGCCGTCCTGCAGAAAGAAACACGGTTAGCCGGCGGTGGCTAAAGGGCCGTAGCTCCCGAACACGTGCTGGACACGTGCTGGGGGGCGATCAAAGGCGATTTTGAGGGCGTCTCGTCAGATCTGATCGTTTCAGTCACAGTAAATTCAGTACAGGTCTGTGAAAAGTATCATCATAGAGACGCCATCCGGCTTAAAACCACCTTTAGAGCCGCGTTTAAAGTTAATCTTTAAACATCGACGGTCGGAGCCGCGGCGCCGCAGCGCTCGAGTCCCGCCGCCCTTGACCTCCAGCGGGTGACAAACGCGGTCCTTGTGCGTTTTTTGGACGCGTTTGTGGATGATTAACGCGTTTAAAACACGAGTTTGTTCTTACCTGCGACAGAGGAGCGGAGGAGTGGGACGAGCAAACCGGTCCGCCCGCCTTATAAGTCCCCCTCGTCCCGGCTCCTCCTACCGACACGTGTTTGAAACGCTGGACTTTTAAAATCATCTAACCTGCACTTCAGGGGCTGCTTTTGAATACTATAAACGTATAAAAATATATCCAGGTACAAGTTACTCGTTAGTATTTAAAGTAAAGGTTTTGCCTGTATTTTAACGATTTTTCTGGGGGGAACTGATTTTCGCGCTCCTTCGTGACGTCATTTCCTCTTTTAAAACGTTAAATCCGCAAGATGGTGACAAAAAGTTATTAAATGATCACTAAATGCCTCATAATCAACAAATCAAAAACCTGGTTTCGAACGTTCTGTGTGTATTTGTTCTTGAATGTGTCTTCATTTTGGATTTGGATTGACTATAATTACTCATTTCTGTTATTTTTTTTGAATGAGCATTTTAAAGCATCACAATGTAAATAACCATTGAAATGTGAATACATCCGGAATTCGTGGACTATATTTACATTATTTAGCAAAATACAGCATGAACCTGTTATCAGGCTGCTGTTTTTAACTGCAACCGTGAGTCAAAACGCAATCATTTGGAAAATGAATGATGGAAATCCAACACAGCTCAATAAAATAAATCTTTATTTACTTGGCCCCTGCAGAGTTTTATGACTTCTGTACCTCTGGTGACAACCTCACGCGCCACATATTTCACTTTTATAGACCTTCAGTCAGCATTTGAAAAATAGACCTCTGCATTTCTAAAAAACCTCTCGGGCCAGAAAAACGAATGCGCGGCGAACGTTCCGTTGTCCCGTCAGGGTGTATGACCTTCATCAGGACACAGCGAGGAACGTTATCTCACAGGGAAGTCAAACACAGACAGGCTGTCCTATCTGCTCACACACACACAAAAACACTGTTTAACAGGTTAAAAAATAAAAACACTGTCAAATTAACGATTATCGCTTTGCCAAACAGCAATAAATAGCCGATTAACGTCCAGCGGGTATAATTCGGGCCTAAAGAACGCACCATTTCCTCTGGTTACACATCAACTCTTCGCTAGTTTCATTGTGCTCAGCCAAAGTTTTCTGGTGCCTCCAGCTCCGGAGGGGCGACGTGATCGTGAATGTGCGCAAGCAGCGAGCAGCGGAGCTCACAGGTGACGCCGGGGGGATCGGAAGGTCGAGCGTCCACGTGGCTCCGCGCGTCCCTCGGGTCGGTTAAAGCGGCCGGTTCGTCACGTTGAACTCGGCGGCGGCGGCGTGGTCCCCCTCCCTCTTCGGCGAGGGCGAGTTGGCGGGCGTGAGCGTGACGCTGTGGAGGTTGGTGATGAAGGCCTCCCAGCCCCTCCGGAAGGCTCGGTCCAGGGCCTGGGGGGAGACGGGCTCGTGAGCGGAACCGAAGAGATCGACCACGGAGGCGTTTGTGCGCTACAAATGTAAATAAACGATCACACCTGGGTGATTGGTCGGAACGTTCTATAGACTCTGGACCCTGCCCCTGATACACAGCTGAAACCAGCGAATCCAGCGGGAGGTCAGGCCCCGGGGGGGGGGGCTGACGGGGGTGGAATGTGTCTTTAATGCCCTGGGCTTTAGCGGGCCTGATCAAAGGGCGCGATATAGGAGGCTCAGGAATGTGTGTGTGTGTGTATGTGTGTGTTGATGGCGTAAAATCTGGAGGAACATGCGAGTCAGGTGATGGACGGGTGCAGAATGTTCCCAGAGCTTCAGCCGGAGTCGGAGCGAATGGGTTCGACGTGGCGTGTGACCCCCCCCTTAGACGTATACGTTTAAGTTAAAGCCGTTGCCACGGTTACGCCCGGCCTTTTACCAGCAAAGTGGGGACATTTCGAGGAAGCGGGGACATTTTGTCTCGTCCCCACAACTTCAGAGGACCGCTTGAGGGTCCAGGTGTGGTCCAGGTTAGATTCAGGGTCAAGGTCAAGGTCAAGGTCAGGGGTTAGGAGCTGGAGAATGTGTTGTCTAAGAAAGTCCTCACAGAGATAGAAGGACCTGTGCATGTGTGTGTGTGTTACATAATCCCGGGAGCTTAAATTTTAACCTGGTGATTTACATTTGGAGTTCGTGCAAACAAAAGCGTCCCCCGCCTTTCGCTCACCTTGCGGTAGTTCCTCGCCGTCATCCTCTTCACCATCTTCATCCCTTCCTCCTGCTCCCTCGCCGCCCTCCTCTCCCCCTCCCCCTCCCCCGTCTCCCCCTCCCCGTCCCTCCCCCTCTTCATGTGGCGGATCAGGACCCGGTCGTCCGCCTCCTCCCGGGGGGCGAAGTGGACCAGCGGCAGCGGCGGCGGCTCCTCCGTCCCGCCTCGGCGCTCTCCCCCGCCACCTCCACCTGGAGGACCAGCTCCTGGTGGCAGCCGGGGGCCTCCCCGGGGCTCTCGACCCCCCCGGGGGGGTCGCCTTCCGCCTCCCTCCGCTTCCTCCTGGAGCTCCGTCTCCACCGGCTGCTGCGGCGCCCGCCGTCCCTCTGGAGGAGCGTCTCGCCGTCGTCCCCCATCGCTCCCTCTCCGAAGTCCTCGGCCCTCTCCCCCCGGCCCCCCTCCCCCTCCCCCTCCCCGCCCCCCGTGGGCTCCTCCAGGCGCCAGTAGAAGCCGCTGGCCTTGTCCAGGAACTTCGGGGCCCTGATGGATCCCCTCGCCGAGCCTTTCCTGGAGCTCCTGCCGATCGTCATCCTCTCGCCTCTCTGCTTTTCCTCACTGGGGGGGGTTACAGATTAATACGATTACACAACCCTCACCCTTACTCTTTGGGCCCTTTTGACACACAGCTCAAACCGGAGCTCCCGGTCAATTGAATCTAAAGTTCAGGACTTGGGTGATAAAGGCGCTCCAGGTGTGCACGGGGACGGCGTTATCAGGGATTGGGGCGATCACCGCGTCCCCGCCGGAGGAGACTTTGACTCCCTCCGGGCCAGTTGGACGCTCCGCCGTCATCGGTGACTTCACGCTGACTCAGATCAGCTTCGCCCCCCCTCGTGACTTTCCACCGACTCGGCGGCAGGTCGGGGGGGGTCGGGAAGCAGCTCTGCGTCTGAGGGCGGCGGTTTATCGTGGTTCTTGCATGTTTGCAGAAGGAAGCCAAGCGTTACTGTCCGAGGGGGGGGTTGGCGGGGGATGCAAATCATGCCCACAAGCCTTTTTTTTGGGGTTTGTTTTGGTCCTACAAGTTAATTCTAGCTAGATTTGATAGAAACTTCAGCTCGACACAGCAAACAGGAGCTCTAAAATACTGTGAAATGTGAAGAAAAGCTCTCAATTTGTTTGAAAATGTGAACAAATTGTCTTTTTAGGGGATCAAATCAAAAACATGCACCCCAAATTTTAAATTTGAGAGTCAAAAAAGCAATTTGATGGAGGAAAGAAGTACAGAAAATGACTCGGAGCACTGGAATGGAGCTGAATGTGTTTGTAATAGAAATCTAAAGAATATGAAACAAAGTTTTTACCTTAGATCTTGCTGTTCTCTCTCCTGCCTCGAGCGTGCATGTGTGTGTGTGTGTGTGTGAGGAAAAACTACCGTGGTTGACGGAGAGCTCAGGATACTCCCCCTCGAACACGTCACCCTGACTGAACCTGTCGTCACACACGTGCACGCACACACACACACACCCACGCACAAGAGCTCTTGCTCTCAAGGGTTCTTTGTGTCCCTCTTCCTACCACACACACACACACACACTTCCCTTTTATGTGCTCAAACACACTGTGGCTCAGAAGGGAGTGATTTACAGACAGAAACAAACAAGCAGCTGGGACACGACGGCTTCAATAAATCCAGTTGGAACGGAGCAAAAAAAAAAAAAAATCAATGGTCGTCAATCATTAAACCTGAACCCAGTCTGCAGGGTGGACACGTGACAGGCTGGACTCCATAATCCATTCAGGAATTTTGATATAATCATTAACAAGAGCAGGAAAAGCTTCATCCTGCAGGCCTGTTCCAGGTGTCTGTTCCACTGGCCACCAGCAGGGGGCGGTCCGGGGCGGGCCCCATTAAAAGCACACGAGCGAGGACTTGAACCCGCAACCTTCTGACTGGGCTGAAACATACGAACGTCTCGGCTGTGCGTGTTCGAACAACCGCGTTAAAGAGATAATTGAGGGGGAACGTCGTGACCGCGCAGACGATGACGACGTCAGCGACGAGACTTCGGTATGACGTCACCCCGCCCCTCGTCTGATCCAGCTCAGGGAGGGGCGGGGCGACTGTCGCCAGGAGGCGTAACCTGCGCTGACGTCAGGGGGATGTCCACGCCCACTTGGAGGCGCTCTCGACACTCAGGCGAGTTGCCATGGCTACAAACCGACGCTGACGCAGTAAAGTTTGCAACAAAACAAGCACCGACCATCAAAACACCGGTTTTAATTGTTCCATACATTAAAAATTACATTACACAGCCTTGTTCACACGTGTAGAAAGTTTATTTACTTACTACTAGGTCATTGTTGACCTAAGATTTCTCCATCCATGCATATTTCTGCACATTTGAAGTAACGCGCACAGATAAAACCAGACTTTTCAACACCTACAGACTTGTTAACTCATTGTTAACTGCTAAATTGGGGCTGTGACATCAGGCATGTTGTTTGCGTGACACGCGTCGGGGACTCAGAGGCGCAGCCGAGGCCTTCGCACCACCGACCTGTCGAGTCAGCGTCGGTCGAGAAGGGAAAAAATAAACCACCTTTCGCCTGTTCACCCGTGAAGCTTCAATTAATTTTACAGGAGAGAAAAAAAAAGAGAGTGGGTGTAGTCAGTTTTCCCTAATCTGTGTTTATTTTCAAGGCTAAAACGAGACACGACCACTCTGAACAACGTTACAGTCGAAAACGAACACAAGGAGAAAATGACTCACAGGCACTAATCACATTCAAGCAGGCACTAGTGCTGGCGAACAACAACCCAAGGACTCGTTTTTGAACACTTCACTAAATAAATATTCCCTCTAAATAAATACTTAGACTAGGATGAAATACAGGTATGGCAATTTTCTGTTCAAGTCAGTGTATTTTCTTGTCGTCGGCATGCGAAAGACGCACTTGAAGTGCTGGGATGAGACGTAAAGCTTAAAAATGTAGCTCCCAGTTTGTCTCTAGAAGAGGCTAATAAGTCCAAGACTGTTGATCTATGTACAGCTGCTTCACAACACAACTATTTTGTTCGTTATAAGGACGCTAATTACTGAATGATCACAAGACGTCTTGCTTAAATGCAGTGCTCTGCCGTACCTCTACTCACTTTTACAGTATTTACACCGAAGGGTCAGGTGTGTAGTGTCAAACAGGGGTTTACTTTCTGTGTGTGTGTGTGTGTGTGTGAGCGTGTGTGTGTCCCTCAGACCTCCACGGCGGGGTCTGAGCCCAGCCCCTGAGCCTGCAGGGCCTCCTCCCGCTTCATCTTCGGCTTCTCCGTGCGCGTGTGCCACACCAGCACCTACGAAGCGCACACAACACACACAAAACAATTACAAATGTGCTGAAACACATCCCCGACTAAAACACACAAAAATACTCTCCATCACATAAAATGTCCACATCTGGAAAAACAGACTTAAACAGCACTTTTAAACTCTAAGAATGGGTAGTTTATAATCTACGGAAGCCCGTTTGGGCCACTATGAAGGCTCAAACGATTGGAAACGACGCACTTTGGAGCAGTTGTCTGCTTTGGGCTCCAGCTCATCCATGGTCACCAGGCCTTTGAGGAAGCTGCTCTCCAGAAAGCCCATCGGGGCCTCGCCATCGAAGCAGGCGTCCGGGTTGGCCAGGACGAGTTTGAGGGAGACGGCGAAGCCGGCCATGTCCATGGGGAAGGGCCGACTGGGGCGCCAGCCGGTGTGGAAGCGGACCACCTTGAGGGGTGGGGTCATGAGTCATTAGTTACCCCGATTAAAGCCCCTTGAGGAGTCCCAGGCACCGACCTTTCCTCCCTCGACCACGGGCCTCTCGTACTTCATCCCTCCGACCAGCCCCACGGGCCACACCGACACCCGCTGGGTGCTCCGCATCTGCGCCGTGACGACACCAGCGTCTTTAACCCCGCAAAGAGCGACACCGAACCGATGCCGGGAACCCCCCCCCCCCCACCTCTTCAAATATCTGCAGGCTGTAGGTGTTGTCGTCGTCGGCGAAGTAGACGACGCCCCGCTGCCTGTCCTCCCCGGGACGAGGCCTCCGGTCCTCCCTCAGCCAGCGCAGGCCCTCGTTCCTCTGCTCCACCCCGCGGGGCTTCAGCCAGCTGGGGTCGCCCTGAGCGCAGACGCGTCATCCCCGATGCCCCCAAGCCCCCGCCGTGGGCGGCGGGAGTTCGGTCCTCAAGGGCCCCGGGATCCGGCCCGGGTTTTCCGATCTACCGGGCGGATCTAAAACCCGGGTAGATCGGAAAACCCGGCCGGATCCCAGGGCCCGTGAGGACTGAACTCCCGCCACCGCCGACGCCGGATCGGCCTCACCTCCTGCAGCTTGCGGTCCTTGGCGGTGGGCACGTGCAGGTGGGTGTAGGTCAGGCCGCTCTTGGCGAGGAGCTCCGCCACCAGGGGCGTCTTGTGGGGGGCGTCCTCCACCACCACCCAGTGCAGCTGGGGGACGTGGAGGAAGGTCTGGGACAGCCGGGTCAGCTCGGCCTTCTGCACCAGCCTGGGCGCACCACCAGGGGGGGTCACCACCAGGGGTCACGACCAGGGGTCACGACAGGGGGTCACGACAAGGGGGGTCACGACCAGGGGGGTCACGACAGGGGGGTCACGACAGGGGTCACGACAGGGGGTCACGACAGGGGGGTCACGACAGGGGGGTCACGACAGGGGTCACAAGGGGGGTCACGACAGGGGTCACGACAGGGGTCACGACAAGGGGGGGTCACGACAGGGATCACGACAGGGGTCACGACATGGGGGTCACGACAAGGGGGGGTCACGACAGGGGGTCATGACAGGGGGTCACGACAGGGATCACGACATGGGGATCACGACAGGGGGGGTCACAACAGGGGGGTCACGACAGGGGGGTCACGACCAGGGGTCACGATAGGGGTCACGACAGGGGGGGTCACGACAAGGGGGGTCACGACAGGGGGGGGTCACGACAAGGGGGGTCACGACAAGGGGGGTCACGACAGGGGGTCACGACAGGGGGGGTCACGACAGGGGTCACGACAGGGGGGTCACGACAGGGGGGGTCACGACAGGGGGGGTCACGACAAGGGGGGGTCACGACAGGGGGGTCACGACAAGGGGGGTCACGACAGGGGGGTCACGACAGGGGTCACGACAGGGGGTCACGACAGGGGGGTCACGACAGGGGGGGGTCACGACAAGGGGGGTCACGACAGGGGTCACAAGGGGGGGTCACGACAGGGGTCACAAGGGGGGGTCACGACAGGGGTCACGACAAGGGGGGGTCACGACAGGGGGTCACGACAGGGGTCACGACAGGGGGGTCACGACAGGGGTCACGACAAGGGGGGGTCACGACAGGGGTCACAAGGGGGGGTCACGACAAGGGGGGATCACGACAGGGGTCACGACATGGGGTCACGACATGGGGGAGGGGGGCGGGGCTACCTTGCGTACGTGGGCGTGATGACGAAGACGGTGGGCGCGGCGGGCTTGGCCGGTTTGGGGGTCGCCTCGGACCTCTTCACCTGCTCCTGGAGGCGGGTCAGCTCCCCCCGGAGCCAGGAGATGGTGCGGTCCTTGGGCAGGTCGTGCTCCGTGCAGTCGCAGCGCTGCCCTGCGGGAGAAGAGCGGCCCCGGGTGAGCCCCTGCTGAGCCCCTGGCCCCCCCGGGTGAGCCCCTGGCCCCCCCGGGTGAGCCCCTGGCCCCTGGCCCCCCCGGGTGAGCCCCTGGCCCCCCCGGGTGAGCCCCCCCGGGGCGGAGGCGCGGCGCGGCGTTACCGAGCTGCATGAGCGCGTAGACGAGGCCGAGCAGCGACACCATGAAGTACAGCACGAACACCGTCTTCAGCTTCAGCTTCAGCCTGGCGGCCATGGCGCACGGACCTCCACCCCCCCGGGGTGCCTGGGGGGGCCCGGTTCAGCTCAGAAGCGCCTCGGAAGCGGGGGTTCGGCGTCGGCGCGGGTCCATCCGAGCCGAGCCGTCGTTTGGCCGCGGTAGCTCGGGGCCTCGGGGGGGGCGGGTCGGGACCCCCCAGCCCTTATGTCATCCCGGTGAGGGGGCTAGAAGGCCCCGGAGCGCGTCTGCGCGGCCATTCATCCACGGCTGCTCCGAGCTCGGAAACTACCAACAACTTCCGGCGCCGGTGCCACGCTGTCAGCGGTCCCCCTCGACCGCTGACAAGCCCGAGGAGAGTTCCTCCCCATTTGCTGCGACGTCTGCAGGAGCGACGCGAAGGTCTTCAGCAGGGGTCTCCAGGTCCCCCCCAAGGGGCCGTGAGGATGCAGGTTCTGGTTCCAACCAGTCCAGCTCACCCAGTTTGACCAGTCAGCTGTTGAAGACTCAGATGGGTTGATGAAGTGAGTCCAGTCTGCTGCTGCTGGGTCGGACCAGAACCTGCAGCCTCACAGTCCTTTGGGGAACAGTTTGGACACCCCTGTCTTAAGGGTTTAGAAAGGCCAAATTAAATTAATATTAATCATGACTGTACCTCAGCAGGTTTCATAACAGTTCAAAACCGTTTTTCGGGGCAGAAAACATCATTTAGTGCTTCAAAAAACAAGAGTCAGAGACTTTTGAAAAGTCAAACAACTTTCTTTTATTTGTAACACCCAAATAAAACACTGACAAGGCATCATGACTTTCCCTTTCAATGTCATGTGTGGACAGGACTACAACACGCAATCTTGAAACATGGAGCTTTTTTTACTTTTTAAGGTAACGTTTTAAAAAAGTGTTTCACCTGTCAAAGGCCGAAAAATGGAAGATGGTTTCACGACAGCTTATGTACTGTATATACACATAGAAAAAAGGGAACGTGTGTGATTGTTGGAGATATGCAACCATATTTTTAAAAATAAATTTGTTTTTAAAATGAGCTACCTACAGTCAGGCTCTTTTTTTTTTTTTTAAATCAAGCTAAAGATATTTCTGATGAGCCTTAAAAGAGGGAAAAAGAAAAGCAGCCCGTAGTTTTTGGACAAAATGTGGCATCCAAGCGCTGATTGAGAGGCGCTTCGGCCCGCGTCCGTTATCGTTCTCATCCGAGTTCACATTTACGCGTCGGGACGCCGACAGAAACCGACCCCGGGTCGCTGCCAGACCGACACGAGGACCTGAACGAAGACCTGGCTGTTGAATTAAGACGGAAGTCATCGAAGAGTTTGATTAACCTGAGAGAGAGAGACTGTCGGCCCGTGACCTGCCACCGTCGTTCGCGCTTCGGGGTCGTACGAGACCGTTGCCGGGCGCCGGCGGAGCGCGTTGCTGGACCCCAGCAGGCGTGAGTCCGACCTCCGCCCCGCTGCGCTCCCAGGTTCCTGGAAACGGTCCTTCACCCTCACGATGGCCGTTTTGTACTGGTGAGCAGGTTGAAAACGTACCAGAAACCTTCGCGTCCACGTTCCCGTTTCTACTTTTCTTTCGTCTAAACGCTCCAGTTTAAAGACGGGACTCGCCAATGTCGCCAAGGGGGGGCGCCGACGAGCGGGCGCTCCGTCCGGTTTGACCTGAATCTCGACGCGAGCGTGACCTTCGAATTCAGACTTCGCTCACCTCCGCACGGAGCACCTGTCACAAGCACCGCGGAGGGGGCGGGACGTTTGTAGTCATGTGACCCGCGCACGGGAGATTTTTTTTTTTTTGACACGAGTTCCATTAAGATTTTAAATTCAGACATGCAAAAATCATGAGTGTGTGTGTGTGTGGGGGGGAGTCGACCCCCCATCCACAACAGATCAATGATTCACTCACGCCAACGAAACCGAGCGGGGAAGGGGTGAAACACGTCGGGAGGGCGAGCGGAGGGGCGGTCGTACGAAGGCGAGCGGGGGGAATAAAACGCGTCTGTACAGCGGCTGAACGCCTTCACGGTGAGGAGACGAGGGAGGGGGGGGGGGTTCCAGCCAGGGCTCGACCCCCCCCACCACCGTGGACGTCTGAACGCGAGAGGCTGATGAGGATGTGAAGCAGCAGATGGCAGTACGTTGACTGGAGGCGTTACCTGGATACAGGTAACAGGCCCCGCCCCCCCAATCAGCGCTTCTCCGACCTTTTTTTTTTTTTTTTTTTAAATCAGGACCCAAAAGCGAGGACACGTCAAGCCTAACCCCGAGACCCGGGCGGAGTGAGACGAGCAGAAATCAGGAGGTTGAGCGACAGAAAACGACTCGAAGTTAACTTTTGTTTTGTTTTCCGGAAATTGGGAATCCGATCTCAGGCTTGAGACTTGAGGTAGTGTGTTTCTATCATACAGCAGGAAGCCGAAGTTTGGGTCAAAGGTCGGAGAAGCGCCGCTCCGGGAGGCCGGGATCGGGTCCGGTGTTCCGGAGGAGAAAGTATGGGCCGGGCGTGCGGGATATCGTCGTACGGAGGGACGAGAGAGCGGGAGGAGACGACGGGGACACCGAACAGGGATGTGAGGGAAAACCAGAAGCCGTGAGGGGAAAGCTCGCGCAAGCTGCTTCCGTACGCGCCTTCCCGGGAATCTCAGACGGCGTCCTGGTCCAGAGCCCAGGGATCCGGGGGAACGCCACGCGGCGGCAGCAGCAGCTCGAGCCTTCGGGGGGCGGTCAGTGGCAGCACCCGCCGCAGTGCCCGCCGCCGTGGGTGTGTCCCGCCGAGGCCTCGCCGTGCTTGGTCCGCCGGCTCAGGATCTCGTAGGAGCAGTCGTCGCCGCAGCAGCCGGACATGCTCGGCGAGGTCTCGTCGATCTCGAACCTTCGAGCGGGGGGAGAGACGGAAGGGGAGGGAGGTTGTAAGAAGAGCCGCTTCTCGCGGGGGGGGGGTACTCACTGTAACGCTTCTCTGAAGAACTGGTACGCCCCGTGGTTGTGTTTGAAGACCGTCAACATCACCTTCTTCATCTGTGTGCTGCACCAGCCGGAAAAACAGGAATTCGGTAACGGGCCGTACGGGAATGCGACTTCTAGAGCTCGCGATCGCCCCCTGGTGGCCGCCGCCGTTGCTATTGCTTTTTTAGTACAGTGGTGCCTCAGCTTTCAAACGCCTCCGCCCTCGGCCCACTTGACCCTCGACCAAAAATTTGAGAAAAATTCGCCTTCGCTTTCCACCGAATTTCAGCTTTCAAGCCCGCGTCGAGCCGAGAGAGCGGTCGGGCAGCTGAGTCGAGCCGAAGCGCGTGCCTCGACTCTTCGGATCTGCGTTCCTTCTTGTTCGGCATCCAACACGAACGGACCTACGACCAGCGCTCTACTACGTTTTTATTACTTTGTGCCTTTTTTTGGTTTTCAATTTTTTTTAATTATATATATAATTATATTCGTATGATCCTTCTGATTAACTCATATTAATTTCATTCAAATCGGTGAATATTTCTATTACCAGAAAAAACAGGTTAATAAATGTATATATCAGAATTATATACATCTACATGTTTAGCACTAAATTGCTGGTTCGATACACATTTTATTGAAAGAAGTGAACTTTTCATGTGGGCCAGAACGGATGAATGAGTTCACCGTTATTTCTTATGGGAACAATGAATTCAGACCTCAACCAAACCTGGACCGGGTTAAGTTCCAAAGCTGAGGCACCACCGTACTTTGTACAACAGTCGGGGGGCGATAGTCGCGTGGGTGGGGGGGGGTTACCTGTTCGCGATGAGCTGGAGGATCTGGATGAGGAACTTGCCGAGTCCTTTCCGCCTCACTTTGCTCTCCAACTGGACCTCGTAGCTGCGTTGGGGGGGGTCACTTTAACAGCTCAGGGTCACATGGGGAATAATCCCAGTTTGGGGGATAATGGTGGTTTAAACCTACAAGATGAAGCTTTTGTGTGCATTACCAGTACAAAACCTCCTCCCCGCACTCCACGTCGAACCGGAAGTGAGAGAAGGCCAGGGGGTTGGAGTCGCCGTCCCGGGCCAGGAGGTACCACGCCCTCTCGTCGTTCATCTCCTCCCGCTTTTCCCTCTCCTTCCAGCCCCACTCGCTCTGCTCGTACCTGCATGTGGGGAGGGGGGGACCGGTTTGAGTGGGAAACCCCCCCTCTCGCTGGGCGAGCGTGAAGCTGGGACGGCCGTCTCACATGGTCTGCATGTTGGTTCTGGTCAGCTCGAAGGCCCACTCCACCGCCAGCGGGTTGAGCGCCGTCACCCGCTTGCACTCGATCTCCAGGTTCAGCCTGGAACGAGGAGAGGGGGGGGGGCTCAAGTAAGCAGGGCAGGCCGGCGTTTCACAGAAGCCCGAGCGGAGCGGAGCGGAGCGTACCCGTTCCTGTCGTACTTTTTGAAGGCCGGGAAGGCCGCCAGCGGGTCATCGAGCTGCGGGGAGAGAAGGGCCAGAATTAGCTCGGCGCCACGCGCTCGACCTGGAACAATGAGCCTCCGCAGACGTGTCGAGGAGGGGGGCAGGCGGGGGGTACTTCACCATCCTCATCCTCAGTTAATCTAAATCAAACGTAGAAGCGCTGGTGCGCGCGCAGCCGTGAGCCCGTTATGATGAGACAGATTCAACCACCACGCGTCCTCAGGGACTCACGGGGGGGGGGGGGGGTCTGTTGATCAGACTCTGTCCCAATAATAAATTATGCATTAGGGAACATACGGCTCTATTTGCCTTATCCCGGTGTGAGTATCAAGGACAGGCGCTCGGCTCCACGACAAACCCGCAAAAGCTCGGGGACGCCACTTCGGAAGCGGAGTGATGGATGGGTGCGCGTCGGGCGGAGCGTTCGATCGCCCTGCAGGCAGTCGGTCGGTCCCTCCCTCCTCCTCCGGAAGTGCATTCGTCCCGAAAACGACCGAGTGAGGGTGTGTGTGTGTGTGTGTGTGTGTGTGTTACCTTGTTGGCGGCGTCCACCTTGGCGCAGATGGCGTCCATGGCGGCCCTCTCCTCCAGACGCCGGGCTTTCTTCTCCTTCGCTTTGTTGGACTTCCTCTGGGGGGGAAGAACACAGGATCACACCGGGGAACACACGCGAAACGAGTTCGGACCAAGGTTATGGGCCGTCGTCTTCGTCCTGGGATGAGGGGCCGACTCAGAGGACATCAAGGACATCAAGGACCATCAAAGACAGACGTTGGAGGGGTGTGACTGGGCGGCGATGAGCTTAACTTTAAAACAACCCGGCGTCCACTCATCTCGATGCAGCTGCTTTATCCTGAAAACGAAAGGGTTCGTGGGGGGGGGTGCAGGTCACCGAGAGGAGCTCGAGCGTGCAGGATCCCGCGTGCATCGCGCCCCTTTGATGCTTTGATGCCGGAGCAGCGACCTGCCCTTTATTTCGGGCTTTAATCGGGGTTTAAAGGGGGTAAGTGTGTACCAAGCGGGGCCAGGCTGCAGCCCACGTGGAGGGGTTTATCTCGGGGGGGGGGGCGAGGCCAACTTGTTTGCAGACAAGTTGAGGCGGACGGCGGCGTGGAGGGGGGGGTGCAGGCCTGGGTGATGCTGGGACCACGACCCGCCGTGACAGCCCCGCTTCACCACGCCTGGGACGAGGAGGGGGGGGGGCACGGAAAAACGTGTAACAACAAGGGAAAAGCCCCCCCCCCCCTTAAGAGTCAATAACACGGCATTCCTCACGGGCTAACGCGGCTAGCGCGCTAACAATGGCACACTGTAAGAAGTTACCGCGCACGGCGGAGCCCTTCTGGATAAAACACCCCCGCGGGGGGGGCACGGGGAAAGGGGGGGGGCAGGGGGTCCGCCTGGGGGTCTGGGGGGGGCAGGGAAGGCCAGCGAGCCCCGGGGGGAGCGTCGTCTCCGAGCCTCCTCCGTCCTTCCCTTCATTTTTTATTTGCCCCCCCCCCCCAGACAAACGGCTCCAGCGCCCCCCCCCTGAAAAAAGAGTCACTCACCCCCATTGCTGCGGTGGTGCCGAGGGTCGTGGCCCCCCCGGGGACGGCTGCGTCAGCGCCGGCGGTGCTCGGAGGTGGTTATCGGGGCGGCCCGCCCGGACGCATTCATGTGACAATGGCCGGGGGGGGCACAAAGGAGCGGGGCGAGCGCGACCAGGGCCCGGCCGCGGCCTCCACCAAGCGTCCTGGGGGGGGGCCGAGAGGACCGGGGGTGGGGGGGGGTGAAGGAACACCGAGTTGGCGCCAACACCGAGGCTGGATGAATCTCTGCTTCCTTCCCTCCTTTCCTCCCTTCCTCGTCCCCTCTTCTTCCCTCTCCCCCCCTGACGCCTTCACGGACTCCTCCCCCGGCTCGGATTTCCGAGTGCTCACCCCCGCCGGACGTTCAAAGTTTGTTTTTATCCCAAGATTCGGTGTTATAAAGTGTAAACGAGGGAGCTGCACCGTCGTCTGAATTTAGGTGAAACTACCGTCAACAGCGTTTATCGTCCGGGTGGTCGATTATTTATTAATTATAATTAAAGCGGTGTGATGGGGAGGAAAAACAAAAATATTGTGATTACATTGAAGCAAACGGCGTCACTGGAACGAATAACTGCTTCATCTCTGGATTTTTTTTATTGAATTAACTCAATAGACTTCCCAACAAAGTTGCTCTGACTGTTCCCCACGTGTCTCGTGCTCGACTTCAAAACGCATGATGCCATTATATTTTTATTAAATCATATGTTTACAGCAGGCGGGCCCGGGAGACGTCGCACGGCGGCTTGTAAACGTCGTTTCTTCTGTGAACCTGAGAGGTTCCTCGCGTGTCGGCGGGCCGCAGCGCCTCGCCCCGGCCGCTAGGGGGCGGACTACATCCGCCAAACGCATCGCGACGCTCGGCCGAATTCCTTCGACATTTCGACCTCGGCTGCAGGAAGGACGGAGCCGAGGCGACTGTCGAGCACGCACGAGCCCCCTCAGAGTGTGTGTGTGCGTGTGTGTGTGTGTGTGTGTGTGTGTGTGTGTGGGGGGGGTCACCCACAGTCCCAGCGTAATTAAAGATGGAACCTATGAGTGAACACCCCAGCTCCATCTCGAACCATCGCTGCCTCATCCGGTTTTGTTCGTGCACGTTTGCCCCCCCACACACACACACACACACACACACGCACACACTCGCCCAGCGTGCCGTGTCAGCAGCCTCGCATTCCCCGGGACTCTGGAGGACCGCGGGCCTGAGAGGCTGCTGTGTCCCTCACCCACAGATGGCTCGGTGTCTCGGACCCGCCCACCGTCCTTTGTCTTCGTGGGGGGGGTTCTCGGGGGGGGGGTCTCGTCTCCAGGCTGTCTGCCCCGGCGACACCCGCTCCCTGCGCCGCTAGGGGGCGCTAAAGCCTGCTGGGGAGGGGGGGGTCTGCAGACCCCCCCAGCCTCACCACCCACATGTGATTCTGTCTGAGCCCCCCCCCCCCTTCCTCACCCCCCTCACCCCCCCTTGCCTTCCCTCCTCTGGCTGGAGTCGACGGCGAAACTCAGACGTGCCTCCACCCGCATGCTTTGATGGAGGGGGGGGGTCAGGTGATGAAGGCAATGGCGGCGAGGCTGAGGAGCCAAGGGGGAGGGCCGGAGGAGGGTGAGGAAGAGGGTGAGGAGGGTGAGGAACTGTTGCACAAGCGCGTCTGCGGAGGGAATGCGCGGCATGTCGTGGCCATGTGGCTCGAACGCGGCGGCGTGCCGTGGCGGCGTGAGGCGGCGGTCGTCTAATCGATGTGGCGGTGTGTCTATCATTTTGTAGTCACCCCCCCACCCCACACAGCCCCCCCCACCACACACACCCCCTCTGATTCTGAAAGCTCCTCCAGGTCAAGGTGCAAAACCACTTCCTGTTTGCGGTGCTGCACTTCCTGGCTGAATGTTGCGTCACCGTGACCCCGGCGCCACGCGGGTCGCGGCGACGCCGTGGCAACGCCGTGGCAACGGCAGGGGCGCGTGTGGAGACGCTGATAAAAGTTTGGACGGACGAACGGTGGACGTGGCGGGAAGAGGGCGATGGAGGACGTGTGGTGGGGGAGAGGGCTGTCCTGAGATAAGGGGGGAGGGGGAGGAGGGGGGGAGAGATGAGAGGAGGAGTGGGAGGAGGGAAGGAGAGGAGGGGGGGTGAGGAGG